>CM046875.1:455448127-456060627 GCA_025667525.1 Glebionis coronaria | reverse complement strand
GAGTCCCGACAACTTATTTAATTCAAAATTTTCTTAGCAACGAATACGTTTTGAACCCTTTCGAGTGAGAGCTTAGGGATATGATTCCCAGAGAGAATTTTAATCTGAAGAAGGCAACTCATCTCCTTAGCAAGAAAGTGAATCGCACTACTGACTGATTGTCTGTTTTTCAAGGGAACTCTCGAAATCTCGTAAGTAAGAGAAGCACTTTTACGCCCAAAAAGTCCCATGTCTTTCCGGACCAACCGCCGGCGATTTCCGAAAAGTCTTTTCCCGTTTTTTGGCGGGAGCAGAGCAGTCAAAGAATGCGCCAACCGCCATGAATAGTACAGAAGTTATACTATATGAGGATCCTACGCTTAGCGATATGAACTTTATCATGGATGATACATTTACTTCCTTCCCTTCTTCAGGGACTTCCACGAGTTTATCAACAGCCTCCGACGCGGAGAGTGCTCCTCCTGACTTTGACCAATTGTTTCATAAAATTTGTAATGAATACAACAGTTGTGTGCATGAAACCGGGAGGGTCTTACCCCCAGAATGGACCATGCCGGACCTTGTTTGGACAATGCTTAGGGATTCAGCTATTCAGCACGGCTTTCTAACGGATGCCTACTATGATGTCATGTTATGTGGCACTCGTAGTTGGGGATGCGAGGAGCTACTGAATTTGCTGGATCTAATCCACTATGTATAAAACAACATCTTTCATTGTTTCGTTGGAAAAACCAACGCAAATCTCATATTGACTTTCTTTCGCCCTACTCTAAGGGTACTTTAATTTGATAACTTTTTTTTATATTCTATTTATATAAAGGCCCCAGAACGCTAAAAAGTGAGGGAACCAGAGTTCTCATTCTAAAAAAGAAAAATAAATGACTATAAGGAACCAACGATTATCGATTCTTAAACAACCTATATTCTCCATACTTAATCAGCATTTGATAGATTATCCAACCCCGAGCAATCTTAGTTATTGGTGGGGGTTCGGTCCGTTAGCTGGTATTTGTTTAGTCATTCAGATAGTGACTGGCGTTTTTTTAGCTATGCATTACACACCTCATGTGGATCTAGCTTTCAACAGCGTAGAACACATTATGAGAGATGTTGAAGGGGGCTGGTTGCTCCGTTATATGCATGCTAATGGGGCAAGTATGTTTCTCATTGTGGTTCACCTTCATCTTTTTCGTGGTCTATATCATGCGAGTTATAGTAGTCCTAGGGAATTTGTTCGGTGTGTCGGAGTTGTAATCTTACTATTAATGATTGTGACAGCTTTTATAGGATACGTACTACCTTGGGGTCAGATGAGCTTTTGGGGGGGCTACAGTAATTACAAGCTTAGCTAGCGCCATACCTGTAGTAGGAGATACCATAGTGACTTTGCTTTGGGGTGGTTTCTCCGTGGACAATGCCACCTTAAATCGTTTTTTAGTCTTCATCATTTACTCCCCTTTATTTTAGTAGGCGCCAGTCTTCTTCATCTGGCCGCATTGCATCAATATGGATCAAATAATCCATTGGGTGTACATTCAGAGATGGATAAAATTGCTTCTTACCCTTATTTTTATGTAAATGATCTAGTAGGTTGGGTAGCTTTTGCTATCTTTTCTTCCATTTTTATTTTTTATGCTCCTAATGTTTTGGGGCATCCTGACAATTATATACCTGCTAATCTGATGCCCACCCCGCCTCATATTGTACCGGAATGGTATTTCCTACCGATCCATGCCATTCTTCGTAGTATACCTGACAAAGCGGGAGTTGTAGCCGCAATAGCACCAGTTTTTATATGTCTGTTGGCTTTACCTTTTTTTAAAAGTATGTATGTACGTAGTTCAAGTTTTCGCCCGATTCACCAAGGAATATTTTGGTTGCTTTTGGCGGATCACTTACTACTAGGTTGGATCGGATGTCAACCTGTGGAGGCACCATTTGTGACTATTGGACAAATTTCCCTATTTGTTTTCTTCTTGTTCTTTGCCATAACGCCCATTCTGGGACGAGTTGGAAGAGGAATTCCTAATTCTTACACGGATGAGACTGCCTGAGAAGTGAGAAATTCTGACACCCATCATTTTCGAGTGAGTATTACACCAAGAATTGACAAGCCTTTAGTTGTACGAGTTGTAGGTTTTCTATTTCTTACGTGACTTTGATGAAAGAAAGCATTCCGGGAACAGGAATAAGAGTAAAGGCCTTCCTTGTCATTGTAGTAGGCTTGTTTGCAAGAGAAAAGAAGCAGCTTCAACGATCCAATCAGACCTGTGAGAGTAAGCATGAGAAGCCTGTCTGTCTGCAATTGAGTTGCCTTGTCTATAGATATGAGAAACCATCATGCCAGAAGACAATAAGCTGATGCATTCTCTGATCAAGTAAAGCACATGTCAAGGGGTGGATATAAGACCAAGGATGGAGTCCACCATAATTTTGGAATCAGATTTGATGTCATTCACTTGGATGCCCTTATCAGAACATAGTTTGAACCAATCTCTGAGAGCTCTAGTCTCAGCCATCATGTTAGTACTATTGTGATAGAATGAAAAGAAGGAAAAAAAATTGGACCTTAACTCTTTCTCAGGATACCACCACCTGCACTCTCTCCCGTAGCAGCTGATCCATCTATGTTGAGTTTGGTACATTTTGGGGGAGGAGGATTTGATCCATATTCCGAGACTGTTCTTTATCACGGCTCTTCTTAGGCTTTCCAACCAACCCTGTTGACTCGGAGTATCAACCCCCCATTCGCCTAGCCATCAGATTCCTCCATTGCCATCTTCGCTTTTGGCTCCTTGTCATTTCATCTGGGGGAATCAACCTCGAAGAAGGGAGCCTAGGAGCGTAGTTTGGCCTGTGTTCCAAATTCAAGGCTCAAATTCCAGCTTCGAGCGTTCTGCAGCTCATAATCATATTATGGAAAATGAGGCTTGGGAAAACGGCACCAATTCTGTCCAATAACACCAAAAACCTCATTTTTAAGTCCTTCGGCCTTCGCAAACAAATAGCCCGGCCAACCCAAGTAATCCCCCATAACATCAATCAGTACCGCAAAAGGCTCAACATATGACTAAGTCTCCAGCAGCTGCAGAGCGGGGGATAAAGGAACAACAGGATTGCAACATTACAGAGGATCCAATCAGAATGCAGGAGCGCAGAGCCTTTAAGAGATAGGGGGTGCGGGAGCATAATACTTAATACTAATGATTCCCCGCGGTTTTTCATGCAGATTTGACCACGGTGTGCACCCCCCTTAACTTAACCCCTATTACGTAAGGGGGACCTTCGGCGGGATAAAAGAGAGTGCGGGAAAAGCAGCTATAGATACTGGACAAAAGAAGGAGTGGCGGGCACTTAAATAAAGAGTAAAAAAGTCCATCGTAGCGCAAAAGAGCATCCCGCAGAAAGAGGATCCCGCGGAAAGTTTCCACTTTTCTGTCCAGCTGAAAAATTGAATGGAAAAGTCTAAGATGCTTAATAGCTCCAACAAGCGCGAAAGCCATTGCTTCTTGCTTTCGAGCCCAAGCCTGCGTTTGCTTAGTAAGGTTGCTTCTTTTTATATCTCCAAAAAAGAAAGGCGAAAGGTTGCTTGCTTGACTTTGAGAAAGAAGTAGAAAGAAGGTATTATATAATAAAAAAAGTAAAGGCGTGTTAGCGCTTTTTTTCAATAAGGGTCGGATCTTGAAGAAGCGAGCCTATCAGAGAAAAAAGTGCTAGTTGTAGCGCGCTAGCGCGCATTTGACTAAAAACATGGAAAGTCAAGGCTCTGGACAACGAGTGGGAGGGAGCCTTGACTTGAAGCATTGTACAAGTGCTTAAGGCTCCTTCGGGCCATGGCCACAACTATCATATAAGGCAAGGCTTGGAAGCAAGCTACCTGCGCCTATCGACGGGAACTGGGCTTGGCTTGGTTAGTAGTGCCCGCCCATTCTGTCTCGCCCGCCTGCTGACCCATGAATTCTCCAGAGCGGGCCGGCAGGCCGGGCGTACGGGAACCGTCGAAGAAGTGCCTCAACGCGTCGCAACCACTACTTTACTTTGACTCCTTTTATGCAATTATGAACTTCACGTAACTTTCTCGATTCCAAGGCAACTTATCCTTTTGGAGTTGACGTAACAAACTACGCGATCCTCCCAACGAAGCCAACATAAATCTGATCCGAATAAAAAAAAGAAAAGGCAGTTTCATTATGGTAGTATACCAGCCACCTGTTCTGGAACTGGAAGTTCCAATCGGAGCATATAGATCCGTAAATGGATTTGTATGTATAGCCACTTCAGTCGTGTTCGTCGTTTCTTGAAAGTATCTTTTTTCTGGGAACATTGTCAACCAGAAATTCTTATGTTCGCGATTCTTCATCCACCGATGCAGAAAATGCTCCAGTTTTCCATTCTCATATGAGGCCGGAAAGTTTATTGGCAACAGGTCGACACGAAGTGATTCATCATCCTCAAACATGAGCCGGTCGTTAGTTAGGGAGGGTTTATAGATCAGAAAATTCCCACAAATTGAATGAGAAGTGGGTCCATGTAAATAATCGATACCTTGCAAACAACAACGCTCCTTCCCCATATGGAGTTCGGAACCCAAAGGCAGTCGTTGAGTGAACTGTATCTTCTTTGTGTTAGTTAACCTAAGCCGCACCCTTACTGCTAGGGTGGGGCTCGGCCTACGAACCGTACGTGGGACGAGTTTCTGCCTCATACAGCTCGGGCCGAAACCGGGGGGAAGTTTAGGAGAGATGGAGAGAGCCAGCAGCTAACAGTCAGGGCGGGGATAAGCTTCATTCTTCACAAGCTTATCCCTCCCAAAAAACCGACCCGATAGCGATTCCCGTTTTTTCTATTCAATCCCATTCCGGGACAGGCGGCTAATACTAATCTAATAAGTGAAGTAGTCGTCGTCTAACCAATCGGCTCGGACACCAGACCGCCCGTGCCCGCCCATTTTGTCTCGCCCTAAATGGAATCCCTTAGTTACGCTACGCCCTGACCCGAGTCCCCACGTCTGCTTTTCTCCGCCCGAAACCCAAGAAGTTGGCTTTGCCAACACAACATTAGGGCCATCCCCTTCATTCTATACTGACCCCGGCCCGGGCTGGCTTTTTGGGAAGCCCGTCCCCACCGTGCTCACGGCCCGGCTGGCCTGCCAGCGGTAGTGGAATTATCCCATTCCCTGGTCAAAGACTTGGTTGGATGCGGGATCTACTCCACGAGGAGCGGTACGGACGTAGATGATATCATCACGACCTCTCTTTTCGTACCGCTAAGGGATGCTTAACGCCACTTCGCCAACTGGCGTTACCTGCGCTTTCGTGTCTCTCATTGTGGTCAGCACTGGGTGTTTCCGAGCAGCGAGGCTTACACCAATTCGCATTAGTTCATCCAAAGTTCCTTACCTTATGCACGAATTATTGAATAAGCCATCTTCCTATCAAGGTGAAGGAGTCAACTGAGCATCTCAGCGGCGGGATTGAATACCCGGATCGAATCAGAGTTCACGCCGCCCACCCTGAACAAATAGGAGGCGTGGGCCACAGGTCGCACATAAGCCGCCGGGTCGCACGACAGAAGAACACCCAACATAAAGATGCACACTCCTGCATGTGAAATATTCATCTTCATTGGAGCTTTTTTGTAGTAGTCGTGACCAACAGCCATCAGCTGTCGGCTCGTTGGTAAGGTGAGAGCTTCAAGCCCGATTTCTGCTGGCGCACCCCCCACACAAGTACCGCCCGACGAAGGGGGGACGACTAAAGCTACAGGCCCAAAAACTTCGACCCTTCTTTCTAAATGGGGGTGCCCAGGGTACCTCATCTTGTCATTTCGTCCTTGCTCGTTCCCGTTAGGCTGAAGTCTTTGGCCTTTCCTTCTCCGCGCCCGCTCACGCTTCGCTGACCTATCACGTGGTAAAGAGAAGAAAGTACGAAAGAATAGTAAACGGAGCACACCGCAGAAAGATTCTAAATATGAGAAATCCCCTTTTTTCGATAAGAAGGAAATGAAGAACAGGAACGAAACAAAATAAGGCCTTTCTAGCTGTAGTTTCGGATGAGTTTCTCCCAATTATGTCTGGTAATAGAATAGGTCGGCTTGCTCTGACCAAGACTCCGCTTTTTGCTCCGTCCGTGGAGCGTATGAATTTCCTGGAATGTAGATAGACCAAAAGAGGGAATGAAGGGATAGGAATAGGAATTATAGTACCATTATAAGAAGGGGCACCCGTGGGAATATCTCTGCTGACGAACCATTTCAATAGTACGGGTGCTGCCATGCCACGAGGCACGACCATGGAAGTAATGAAAAAGAAAAAGTTATGTAGTTGGACCATCTGTTCTATCCGTTCGAGTTTTGCTTCTATAGAGAAGATGAGACGCTCAAAATGAAAGTGTTCGCAACGCATACCGAAAGGGTACCAATGAATCCGACCATTAATGACTAGTTCGAAGACCAAGAGCGGTCTGATCCAAAAATAAAGCGTGACCTTTAAGGTAGGGGTAATTCGAACTTGCGGCGGAATCCCTCATCGGTGAAGTGGGAGTAGAATTCACGGTAGATTTGTGAATTTCTACCGCTTTGCTTTATATCCTGAATAAATAAATTCAGACTCCCATCCATGATATCCCGCTGAAAGGAATGTTGCAAAGAGCCCACCGGCTCCAGCTTACCCTCAAGGAAGTCATACGCCTCCCTCCGGATATTCGTATATGGGGAAAGTTCCATGATATGAGAAAGATTTTGCTCACCAAGCATAAGATTGAAGAGCCTATCTTGCAATAGACCCTTTCTTTCTAATACTGTGAGTTCAAAATCTTCCATATCCAGGATGTTCCTATAATGCGTAACATTGAGAGCTTGATCCAAGTGATCGCGAACAAGCCCCTCATACTCCCTCAGATTATTCTGGGGAGGAAGGTTGTAGTAATCACGGCTCTGGAGACTTCGTATGCGAGCATAAATCTCAGCTTTGTTCTCTCGGCTGCTATTTCGGCTCTAAACGTAGCCAATGATTCACTGCTCGAGGAAGACTCCAAAGCCGGAAGACTTGTTGCATTTCCACTTTCACTCGATCCGGAAGAGAAGGGAACGGACTCATCGCTCTCCTGCCGTGAGTCCTTAACGGTGGGAGAGAGTAGAGCATACTAGGTAGTTACCGAATGCCTTAAACATCTTCCTTTTAGGACCGGCGCTAGACTTCCTCTCTTTTCTATAAGATATAAAAGGCGAAATTGATGCTTGATGTAATGATTTTGTGTACCTTTTTAGGAAAAGAGGCAACAAAATAGGGTAAGCGTGCACGACGATTTAGGAAAATCGTGTGTGTATGACCCTAAAAGTGAGTTCGTTCTCTCGAGGAGGCACGTGTGTTGTGTAATGAATGAAGATTGATGTTTGTGATTATTAACAAGAAGAAAAGATAATAAAAAGGAAGGAAATGACGGTTACGAAGACGGATCGAGCTAAGACGAAAACGCGTTCACGTAAAACCGTAAAACTACAAAAATTAAAATTTTAACCTAAAAATTCCTAAAAATTACTAAAAATCCACAATAATATTCTAAGAGTTTACAAAAAATCAAAACTTGCTAAAACCTTTTAATTAATTAAATAATGACTTTTTAATGCTAATTAAAGCCCTAAAAATCACAATTAATTATTAAAAAGCCCCAAACACGATTTTAAACTTTGTAAACCTCAAAAATAACCTAATTAAGCTAAAAAGTATTTTTAAAAAATTTAAAACCAAATTAAACTATTTTTAAACACTTAAAAACTATTAAAATCTATTAAAATTTAAATTAATTCTAAAAAATAAATGAAAAGTCCTAAAAAGATTTGGAAAGTGACAAAACTCCTAATTAAGTGTCCTTAACCTAGGAAAAATGTAAAAACTAAAAAAATCAAACTTTAATTTTTAATAATAAAATAATATTCAAATATTCAAAAAAATAAAAAGTTTAAAAATAAATTCTAAAACATTACTAAAAATCCTAAATAATGCAACTAAGACAAAAATGCAAGTAAAAGTTTCTAAAACCTTTTTATTAATTTTATATTAAATTTTAAAGTTGTCTAAAAACCCTAAAATCAAATAAAATTAAAAATTAGACTTTTTGAAAACTTTTTTGGATGTAAACCTCAAATTACTTAAATAAAACCTAAAAACTATTTTTTGGATTTTTAAAATACTTTTTGCTATTTTTAAACTATTTTCTAAAAATTAAACTAAAAATAATCCTAATAAATAAATTAAAAGCGGGAAAAATAAACTTTTAAAACAGAAAAGTCCTAAAACTAAACAGAAACACAAGAAAAATACTAAAAGGCAAAAAGCTTAAAGGAATAAGCTCAAAACAGCTTATAAAGAAGCTGTTTGCTAAATAAGCTTAAAAACAAACACACCTTAAGTATTAAACTTTGCAAACTAATACCAGTCAAAGTCCCTAGGGCAACGGTAATGAGTGTGTGTTGTGAGAGGAGTGGCGCAGGTTCGAGTCCTGGCCACGTCCTTTTTGGTATTTATTTTTTTTTCTTTTTTTTTAACTTTAAAAACACAAACCTTATGGTTCTTAGATCACAAAAACACTAACACAAATCCAAAGTTATCAAGATTAAAGCAAGATAAAACCAAAACGTGCTCAGATTACTTTTGAAGAACACAAAGCAAACAAGATATCTTCACAAGTGAACTAATCAAGAGGAGCTTGATTTGATGAATATTTGTGGATGTTTTATATGGACAATGGCACCCTTGTACTCTTTGGAGTACAAGGAGTCAAATCAAACAGAAAATAAGCAAGTTCAAACACAAAATCAAACCAAATGCACAAAAACAAGTTACTGCTTAAGCCTTGTGTTGACTGATGAACAAAATAACCAAGTTACATGCATAAAAATGAATTTCCAAGGTCAAAATCTTGCAACCTAGCTAAACAAATGACATATAAATGATTCACACTCCTTAAACAACCTAAAACCTAGCAGACTTACAAATTCAG
Organism: Glebionis coronaria; assembly: GCA_025667525.1. NCBI lineage: Eukaryota > Viridiplantae > Streptophyta > Magnoliopsida > Asterales > Asteraceae > Glebionis > Glebionis coronaria. Next base: position 456,051,628 of record CM046875.1, on the reverse strand, counting down.
GGCACAAATGCACACAAAATCAGATACAAAAGGGAGTTTCTGAAATATCCAATGTTTTCAATATTTTTCACATGCAAATGCTTATCAACCTTCCCAAACTTGAACCTAAGTACATGTATCACTTAACAAGCACCCAAGTAGTGTTTTTAACCAGGACTTAACACAATAATCTTGTCAAAGTTCCAGGTTAATTCCTTAATCCAAACACCCCTTAAAGTGACTGAACTTGATTTTTACAAAGCAAAACCTTTCAAAACACACTCAAACTAATTACAATCACTTCAATCATGCATAAAACCAACAAATAAGCAATATCAAACAGCTAAAACAAACACATAACTTGTTTCATGCACAAATCACATAAACATCAACTTAACTGAAAAATGAAAATGGGAAAAAGATTTTTACCTCAAGGGACCTACATCCAGGTCCCTTAGTGGTTGAAAAACCACCTCCCTATAGGTTGGGGCCTATGCAGAACCTTGATCAAAACTCAAGCTTCAATACCTGCTGAGAGGAAATGAAAACACAAGCAACAATATAACACTTTCTGATTTTTTTGAAAACTTCTCAAACCTTTTCAAAAACTTTTCCTCAAACAATCTTCCTGTCAAATAACCTTAACTAATCCAGTTATAACCAATATATCCAATTCTCAAAACAAAACTTCACCAAGAAAAACCAAATTCAGAAACTTTTTCTGAAAAATTCAAAACATGAAATGTTTTGAACAAATGTGAATGGAACTCAGATTTTACTCAACAAACAAATACCAACTTTTAAAACTCATAAAAGGAATTATATTTTCTCAAAAAATACCAACTTTATAAATACTTAAAAAGGGATTACAATTTTTGGAGTAAAAATTTGGAACAAGAGGAGACTCACAATCCGAGTTCTCTCTTTATAGTACTACTAAGAACTATCTAGAATAAAGTAAACCCTAGTAATGGAATGCCCTAAAATGCCCTTGCTGTTTGACTGGATTTTTGGTCAAAAAATGGCATCTTGTGAGTCTTGTACTTGGCCAGCTGTTGGAACTTCATCTTGGGCGTTTGTTTGAGCTTGGAGGACAAGGAGTTGATCACAAACGTTAGATGTGTCCCCTCCTAGGGTTTGTGGAAAAAGACGTTTGCAGGGGACCAATGGGAGTCACATGGGTGTGTCTGGGTTGTTTTTTTATGGTTGGGTTTTGTTTAGGATGAGGGTAATTAATGATCTGGAAGAGCTGAGACAAAACCCCCTTGTTTTGACTGGATTGAATCTGGGAATTAGTAGGGTTTATGGGGGGTGATTAGTGCTTTTTAATCCGTTTTGGGGTTAAGTATTTTTAAAATACTTGTTTGGTGGGAAAGTTAAGTGGTTTGACTGGGTATTTGACCAAGTTTATTTATTAAACTTAGTATTGGGTGGGTTACGGGTTTGGTTGGGTAATGGGTAAGGGTTTGGGTAAATGGGTGGGTTGAGTGACGTGTCAAGTTCTGGTTGGTGGTAGAGTTTTAGTTGTTTTGGCAGCTATGGCCCCCAAGGTTTCTTCTTCCATTCATTTTGTATAAAATAGCAACAAACTTCCATTCCTTTGTATTTAACTTTGGCATCTTGACATTTTTGGCACAATAGTTTCACAAACTTGTTTCAAGGACATTTTGTGCCAATTCTTCATTTTTCAAGGACTGATCTTGTAATTACTTGATAATTTAAGGACCCAAATGCAATAATTGAGATTTGTAAGGGTATAAATTGCCAAGTCTTCAATAGTAGAGGTACCAATCTTGTCAATCTTCAATTCTTCAAGGGCTATTTTGGAAATTCAAAACTTGGGCCCGGTTCATTGTGCGGCTTCGTTTCCCGTGTTCGTTTTTGAATGATTCTTGTGATCTTTTGCTATTTCCTCAATATCCGTACCTAAAAATACACAAGTAACAAACACGAGCATATATTTGGCAGTTTTAATGATATTTTATGCATTTTAAGCCCGATTTGGACGATGAGACCATGTATAAAAGCAGTCTCATCACTCCCCCATACTAAACCATTGCCGTGCCCTCACGCAATGCTAGAATAAAGTATCATAGCATCTCCAAAATTCATTTTATTCACTTTATTGGAATGATAAACTAGCTACACTACTACTATTGCTACTACTTGCGTTTTAGACATAATGTATGATTTTCATCGCAAAATGGGACGTTTAGGTTCATAGAATAAGAACACGTGAATGCTTCGTTAGAAATAATTTCATCGTCCTCGATTTTCACCTTAATTCCATGCCAAGCGTGCAACGAGATCATTGTCATTATAAGTTAGTAATGCTAACACTACTCATATGCCCTAATCACGTACTTATTCTCCCATTATTCCTAAGTTGTATCTCTTATATTTTATTTTGTCTTAATGATCACGAGGATACATCATTGACTTATGCGATAATAGAGATTTAGGTCTAAAAATAGAGTCCTAACGGTGTAACTAAGACCATCAAATCAATAACCCCTCCTAATAGACAACGATGTTAAAAAATTAAGTCGACAAGAAGAATCGATAAACACGGTTTTATAACGGTTTTGAACATGAGACTTATTACCAAGACTTTTATACGCCCCCTAACGGAAGGGCCTTATTATCTTTGGTTTACCTCCATCTTTTATTCAACTTCGCCATGAAGCTTTTATTATGACTTCGGTCTTGCCTTGCCTTTTATTATCCGCCTCATCGGTGGTTTTATTAGCCAAAGACGTATATCCTCACGCTAAAGCGAATTTTGGATCTTTAAAGCTTCGAAGATTAAGGCTTGATTCACTTTCAATTTTGCATAGATTTTAGGCCTTGTGGGGCTTCAAATTGTTTGCTAGATTTAGGTGAGCACTTGAAATCTTATTATTGGGTGAAGCTTTCGATTATTGGGGTGCCAATACTTCAAAACCGTGACGTTGGCGATACCTTAATGTTTTCCCAATTTAATTACACGGAAGCTACTAGAAAAGACTAGAAACCCAACAATCCTAACTAAACCGCTAAGTCAATATTTATTAAGCAAAAAATATTTACAAGCGAAGGGAGAATAAGCAAACAACGAGAACACATGAGTTTTTAAAAGAATACGAGTACTCTACGTTTAGCATAGTAACTTATAATTAACTCTATCATATCTCGTCCTCATTTAGGAGACTTAGCCTAATGTGTAGTTAAGGAATCAAAGCTAAGTGCTCAACACGCACGGTCGAGTCAAAAATTACTCTTATTCTCGCCATCGGAAAACCTACATTCGTGTCTTCAAACACTTATAAAACATGAGAAAAATTTTAAAATTTGGCCATTTTTAGCCTTATTTTGCAACAAAACGATAAACAAAACGATAAACTTTGGAAAACGTGAAGGTTTGGCAAGGCAAGTATCTATTCACCCCCCCATACTAAAGTTAAACATTGTCCTCAATGTTTCGAGTCTAGGGGTGCAAACACCCCCATACTAGAGACGTAGTCGAATGCCTAATCTAGCATGGAAAGGGTGTAACCATTAAATTTAAAGCCGTTTATGAAGTGTGCTAAAAACCTAAGGTTAGAACATCAAAGGATATATCATTTGGATATTGAGAAATGTCTCCAAAGCAAACGATCGAGTGCTCCCATAAACGAACACGAGAGGCTCCAATCGTGAAGATCATGATCTAAAAACCATAATTCACAAACAACCACGGAACAAAGGTTGGAAGGGCACAAATCCCCTCACATTAAATTACATTAGAAAGCAATAATATGTACATGGATAAGAATGGGTCTCCCCCACGAGGCACCTTGTTTTTGATAACCGAGTCAAAAGCTCGACTCGAATCCCCATAAATGTGATCATTTAGGGATAATCATGGTATGGTCAATTTTTGGTGGGGCTTACATGATAAACAAGGCCCAAAAACAACCGGTATAAAGGACTAAGTCCTTTAATGGTGCAAAATACCGGGATCAAAGATGGCGTTCTCGTTTTCATTAGAAAAACAAATCAACGCCACTTCATCAATGGTCAACAAAAACTCAAAGAGTTTCAAGAAAATAGGAGAGAAAAAATAGAAGGGTGGGACAATGGGTAAGTCTCTAAAAACATGAGCTACTCGAGGTAGACTCGCACCAATCAAATGAAAAGATTTTCCATTTATTGCATCGGTGGAAGACCGAGATTTCCCTTTATAGGCAATTCCAAGATCAAATATCTCGTCCTCGGTGGAGAAAGGGAAGGGAACATAAGGGGATTCCCCCACACTAAGTCCATACAAAGCATCGTCAAAAGGAGAAGGCGAGCTTGTAGTACTCAATACACGTGGTGATGACGGAGTTAGAGTTGTAGAAAAATCTTTTAAATCCAAGTTAAAATCTTTTCCTTTTTCATCTTTTAAACTCTCCTTGTGAAAACCTGATTTAATTATGTCAAAAATATTTGGTGTATCTAAAGCAATGTTAGTCACACTAAAAATTCTCACATTTTGAAATCTTTTTGGTTTAGGTGGTGGTAAGTTTTCAAATCTTTTGTCAACAAAGAAAACCTCCCCATCGGGATCAACGTATTCATCATCCGAAGAATCACTCGAGATTGGAATCGTAGGCTTAACACTCTTAACCTCCACCGGCGGAGGGGACGGAACATCATTTTTCTCAACAACTCCTAAAACTCTATTTGAAATCTTTTTGCAAATGCTTTTGATGGGATTGACATTGTACAAAGATGTGATAGAATACACATGAGAAAGAGTGGAGTTTTGGGTTGCATTAATGACGAGTTCTTCCTCATTAAAATGAAGAGTGATTTTTCTTGCATGCACATCGATAAGTGCTCTCGAGGTATCCAAAAAAGATCGACCTAAAATTAACGGAACTTTAGGATCGATGGGAATATCAACAACAATAAAGTCTACAGGATAGTAGAACTTTCCAACTTTCACGAAGACGTCCTCGGCAACTCCACAAGCTAGAATCGTAGAATGATCGGCCATTTCGATTGACATCCTTGAAGGAGTGAGATTTGGAAGATTGAGCGATTTAAAAATCTCAAGAGGCATCAAATTAATACTAGCACCAAGATCGGCCAAGGCGTAGCATTCTTCCATGTCTTGGATAGCACATGGGATTAAAAACTTTCTAGGATCACCGACTTTTTGAGGTATGCGGCTTAGAAAAACCGAAGAACAACTAGACGATTTTTGCAATTTCTCTTTGTTATTCAACATACTTTTGAAGTTCGCGGCAAATCGAGGCATCATGACTAAGGCGTCGGCAAAACTTATATTAAAATGCAAGTCACGAAACATTTTCATAAAGAGTTCAAATTGATAATTATTTCGTTCTTGTGCCTTTTCCCTGTCTCGTCTTGAAGGGTAGGGTAAAGGTGGTGTGGGTTGGGGCAAAGTAGGCATATGCATAGGCCTTGGAATCTCGGGTTCCATGATTGGTGTAGGTTCAACCGTAGGTGTGGTTTGAGCGGTACTTCGTGGGCTTGTAATTTGCTCCTTTTCTACCACAACCTCGGGTTCTTTCTCTTTTTCCTTCTCCATAGAAGTACTTGGACGAGAAATGGGTTCTTTGAAAGTTTTACCACTACGAGTAGTAATAACCTTCAATTCTCCTTTCGGGTTCACGATGGTATCACTAGGAAGACCACCCGAAGAAGAGGGCTTACACATGATAGCTTCAAACATTTTAGCCATACGGTCCTCAAATTTAGATTGCCTAGCATCCGCTTTTAACAATTCTTGCTTAATCTCATGTTGACCTTGCTCCATTTTTTGTTGATTTTGTTGGAGACGTGTGACATTTCATTCCATTTTATTAGCATGAGTTTTAAGTTCATTAGAAAGTTCGTTTTTAAGCTCGTTTTTCAACTCAGACCTTAAGCTAACCATTTCACGTTGCATATTGTCAAACTTAGCATCATTAACCTTAGCATAATTCAAAAATTCTCCTTGAAGATTTTTGGTGTGATCATTTTGAAAACCTTGAGTAGAAGTTTGAAAATCACGGTTTTGGTTTTGATTAGAAATTTGCCCATTACCACTTTGATAATTACCCTTGTTGTAATTTCTTTGATTTCCTTGATAATTTCCACCTTGGTTGTTGTTGCGATAGTTATTAGCATTTTGATTTGGTGGAGCTTGATTTTGGCGGGAACCTTGGCCGATTTGGTTATAAGTTCCCGTGGCTACATAAGCACTCGAAGTGTTACCATCCGCGGTAATGCACTCGGAAAGATCATGAGCTCCACCACACGACAAACAACTCTTAGAAACCGCTTTAACCGAAGCGGAATTCGAAGCTTCTTGAGCTTTCCAATGGGACATAAGGCTAGCAAATCTATCAAAAAATCGATTTTCCTCATTAGCTTCATCTTGTAAGGCATTGATACTACGAGACGATGATGAGCCCATTTTGGCAACACTCGATGTGTTACGAGGGCTATAAACCTTAGACCTATTCTCAATTATGACCAAAGCTTCTTCAACCGTTTTACACAAAAAATTACCACCCGCGGCGGCATTTAAATAATCTCTTTCATGATCGTTGAGTCCATTGTAAAACGTGTCGATTTGGTGCAAGTCGGAAAAACCGTGATGAGGACATTCATGTAACATCTCCTTAAACCTATTCCAAGCCGTAGAAAAACTTTCATTTGATTCTTGTGAAAATTTAGAAATCTCATTTTTCAAATGCGTAGTCTTAGAGGGCAGAAAAAATTGGTTCACAAATTTTGAAACGAGATCCTTCCACGTCAATATAGAATTGGGTGGCTCTTTCTCTAACCAAATTTTAGCGGGCCCCGCTAAGGAATACGGAAATAACATCATCTTAATCGAGTCATTCGAGACATCCTTAAATTTGCAAGTGGCGGTAAGACGATTAAATTGGCGGATATGGTTGTGTGGATTGTCCTTCTCATCACCACGGAATTTGTTGTTTTGGATCATGGACAGCAAACCCGTTTTCACCTCAAAATTCTCCGCAAGGATTGCGGGAATCACAATAGCTTCTCCATAACCCTCGGTGGGTGCTTGAAGTAACTCCATCATAGTTCGATTCGCCATGGTAGGTGCTTCTCGTACAATGGGTTTGTCAATAGGAGACTCCTCACTAGAATGAGTTGGAGTGGGAGTTTTGTTCTTTCGTCTACGTGCACGTTTTGCTTGATTACGAGTTAGCATAAACGTCACGTACAACGAGGAGACGAGCAAAGAAGATTCTTTTTGGTATTTTGTATTTTTTAATTTATTTTTTTTTGTGGTTTTTGATTGTATTAACTTTTTTTGGAGATTGGTGAATGTATTAAGTAGACACAAATCTACAAATCTCCTCCTTAATCAAATCTGTTGATTAAAGAAGCCTCAAGGAATGAAAACGATCACGTGGAGTGAACGCCTTCGATGACTTTAGAACGATGGTGGAACACCAAATCGTTCAAGAGGGTTTAATCAATAGAAACTAAGAAAATATATATGATATGTAATAATACTTTGGGCGGCAAAACCCTCGATTCACTCTCAAAATCAAATACGCACAAGCAAGCGGAGGAAACGAGGCGACGCGAAGCACTTAAGAGCCTTTTTCCTTTAGGTCGTGAAATACAACCGCCTTATACCAACCTTATAGTTTGTATTATCAAGATTAAGCTTCACGAAAGTATTTATCTATTTTTGCCTTTTTTTCTTTGGTTTGAGATTCGAATACAATGATTGGGTAATGACCTCCCAAGTCAAGGTTGTGATTGCTCACGTATTTGGAGTACTTGTGAATTTATTGTTCTACGTATACAATATATTAATAATATTCACACAAAAACCGAAAAACGATAATACGTATTAGTAGAGTGCTACTAATACAAATACTATTATGGCTAATATAAAAAACAACAATGTTCAATCAAAACACAACACGCCTCCCCGGCAACGGCGCCAAAAAATGGATGTAATGATTTTGTGTACCTTTTTAGGAAAAGAGGCAACAAAATAGGGTAAGCGTGCACGACGATTTAGGAAAACCGTGTGTGTATGACCCTAAAAGTGAGTTCGTTCTCTCGAGGAGGCACGTGTGTCGTGTAATGATTGAAGATTGATGTTTGTGATTATTAACAAGAAGAAAAGAGAATAGAAAGGATGGAAATGACGGTTACGAAGACGGATCGAGCTAAGACGAAAACGCGTTCACGTAAAACCGTAAAACTACAAAAATTAAAATTTTAACCTAAAAATTCCTAAAAATTACTAAAAATCCACAATAATATTCTAAGAGTTTACAAAAAATCAAAACTTGCTAAAACCTTTTAATTAATTAAATAATGACTTTTAATGCTAATTAAAGCCCTAAAAATCACAATTAATTATTAAAAAGCCCCAAACAAGATTTTAAAGTTTGTAAACCTCAAAAATAACCTAATTAAGCTAAAAAGTATTTTTAAAAACTTTAAAACCAAATTAAACTATTTTTAAACACTTAAAAACTATTAAAATCTATTAAAACTTAAATTAATTCTAAAAAATAAATGAAAAGTCCTAAAAAGATTTGGAAAGTGACAAAACTCCTAATTAAGTGTCCTTAACCTAGTAAAAATATAAAAACTAAAAAAATCAAACTTCAATTTTTAATAATAAAATAATATTAAAATATTCAAAAAAATAAAAAGTTTAAAAATAAATTCTAAAAAATTACTAAAAATCCTAAATAATGCAACTAAGACAAAAATGCAAGTAAAAGTTTCTAAAACCTTTTTATTAATTTTATATTAAATTTTAAAGTTGTCTAAAAACCCTAAAATCAAATAAGAATAAAAATTAGACTTTTTGAAAACTTTTTTGGATGTAAACCTCAAATTACTTAAATAAAACCTAAAAACTATTTTTTTTGGATTTTTAAAATACTTTTTGCTATTTTTAAACTATTTTCTAAAAATTAAACTAAAAATAATCCTAATAAATAAATTAAAAGCGGGAAAAATAAACTTTTAAAACAGAAAAGTCCTATAACTAAACAGAAACACAAGAAAAATACTAAAAGGCAAAAAGCTTAAAGGAATAAGCTCAAAACAGCTTATAAAGAAGCTGTTTGCTAAATAAGCTTAAAAACAAACACACCTTAAGTATTAAACTTTGCAAACTAATACCAGTCAAAGTCCCAAGGCCAACGGTAATGAGTGTGTGTTGTGAGAGGAGTGGCGCAGGTTCGGGTCCTGGCCACGTCCTTTTTGGTATTTATTTTTTTTCTTTTTTTTTAACTTTAAAAACACAAACCTTATGGTTCTTAGATCACAAAAACACTAACACAAATCCAAAGTTATCAAGATTAAAGCAAGATGAAACCAAAACGTGCTCAGATTACTTTTGAAGAACACAAAGCAAACAAGATATCTTCACAAGTGAACTAATCAAGAGGAGCTTGATTTGATGAATTTTTGTGGATGTTTTATATGGACAATGGCACCCTTGTACTCTTTGGAGTACAAGGAGTCAAATCAAACAGAAAATAAGCAAGTTCAAACACAAAATCAAACCAAATGCACAAAAACAAGTTACTGCTTAAGCCTTGTGTTGACTGATGAACAAAATAACCAAGTTACATGCATAAAAATGAATTTCCAAGGTCAAAATCTTGCAACCTAGCTAAACAAATGACATATAAATGATTCACACTCCTTAAACAACCTAAAACCTAGTAGACTTACAAATTCGGGGCACAAATGCACACAAAATCAGATACAAAAGGGAGTTTCTGAAATATCCAATGTTTTCAATATTTTTCACATGCAAATGCTTATCACCCTTCCCAAACTTGAACCTAAGTACATGTATCACTTAACAAGCACCCAAGTAGTGTTTTTAACCAGGACTTAACACAATAATCTTGTCAAAGTTCTTGGTTAATTCCTTAATCCAAACACCCCTTAAATTGACTGAACTTGATTTTTACAAAGCAAAACCTTTCAAAACACACTCAAACTAATTACAATCACATCAATCATGCATAAAACCAACAAACAAGCAATATCAAACAGCTAAAACAAACACATAACTTGTTTCATGCACAAATCACATAAACATCAACTTAACTGAAAAATGAAAATGGGAAAAAGTTTTTTACCTCAAGGGACCTACATCCAGGTCCCTTAGTGGTTGAAAAACCACCTCCCTATAGGCTGGGGCCTATGCATAACCTTGATCGAAACTCAAGCTTCAATACCTGCTGAGAGAAAATGAAAACACAAGCAACAATATAACACTTTCTGATTTTTTTGAAAACTTCTCAAACCTTTTCAAAAACTTTTCCTCAAACAATCTTCCTGTCAAATAACCTTAACTAATCCAGTTATAACCAATATATCTAATTCTCAAAACAAAACTTCACCAAGAAAAACCAAATTCAAAAACTTTTTCTGAAAAATTCAAAACATGAAATGTTTTGAACAAATGTGAATGGAACTCAGATTTTACTCCACAAACAAATACCAACTTTTAAAACTCATAAAAGGAATTATATTTTCTCAAAAAATACCAACTTTATAAATACTTAAAAATGGATTACAATTTTTGGAGTAAAAATCTGGAACAAGAGGAGACTCACAATCCGAGTTCTCTCTTTATAGTACTACTAAGAACTATCTAGAATAAATTAAACCCTAGTAATGGAATGCCCTAAAATGCCCTTGCTGTTTGACTGAATTTTTGGTCAAAAAATGGCATCTTGTGAGTCTTGTACTTGGCCAGCTGTTGGAACTTCATCTTGGGCGTTTGTTTGAGCTTGGAGGACAAGGAGTTGATCACAAACGTTGGATGTGTCCCCTCCTAGGGTTTTGTGGAAAAAGACGTTTGCAGGGGACCAATGGGGGTCACATGGGTGTGTCTGGGTTGTTTTTTTATGGTTGGGTTTTGTTTAGGATGAGGGTAATTAATGATCTGGAAGAGCTGAGACAAAACCCCCTTGTTTTTGACTGGATTGAATCTGGGAATTAGTAGGGTTTATGGGGGGTGATTAGTGCTTTTTAATCCGTTTTGGGGTTAAGTATTTTTAAAATACTTGTTTGGTGGGAAAGTTAAGTGGTTTGACTGGGTATTTGACCAAGTTTATTTATTAAACTTGGTATTGGGTGGGTTACGGGTTTGGTTGGGTAATGGGTAAGGGTTTGGGTAAATGGGTGGGTTGAGTGACGTGTCAAGTTCTGGTTGGTGGTGGAGTTTTAGTTGTCTTATGGCTCCCAAGGTTTATTCTTCCTTTCATTTTGTATAAAATAGCAACAAACTTCCATTCCTTTGTATTTAACTTTGGCATCTTGACATTTTTGGCACAATAGTTTCACAAACTTGTTTCAAGGACATTTTGTGCCAGTTCTTCATTTTTCAAGGAATGATCTTGTAATTACTTGATAATTTAAGGACCCAAATGCAATAATTGAGATTTGAAAGGGTATAAATTGCCAAGTCTTCAATAGTAGAGGGACCAATCTTGTCAATCTTTAATTCTTCAAGGGCTATTTTGGAAGTTCAAAACTTGGGCCCGGTTCATTGTGCGGCTTCGTTTCCCGTGTTCGTTTTTGAATGATTCTTGTGATCTTTTGCCATTTCCTCAATATCCGTACCTAAAAATACACAAGTAACAAACACGAGCATATATTTGGCAGTTTTAATGATATTTTATGCATTTTAAGCCCGATTTGTACGATGAGACCATGTATAAAAGCAGTCTCATCAATGCTCTTAACTACCCTTTTTTCTTTTAAAAACGGAACGAATCGTCGATTTAAAACTGAATTAACCCTTTTTTGCCCGCCTACTTACCCCTTCTTCATGATCCGGCTTGTCCGTTATATGAGAATACCTTTGCTCGAAATGGATTCCGTTAGCGTCAAACTGAATATGATGCCTGCTACTGTGACTTCCAGTGCTCTTTCCCTATTTTGGCTCCCACTAGTTCCTGGTCCCTCCAGCTTTAGGTTGTTTTCATGAGTGCGAAGAAAGCGGACTCCTTTTCAATAGAAAGGAAGAAAAATCAAAGAAATAAAAAATATAACAGAAGCCAGAAATCACACCGCATAGATGAAATGGAACAATAAATGAAGAAAACCTGAACGAATAAACAATAATTCAAGCCTTTTTGAAGCTCGTAAAAAGCCGGAAAACTGTAAATGAAGCTTACATCACCTAAACTAAAAGGATTTGTGCATATTTTGCAAAACAACCTAAATCTAAGACTACCCATCAATCATCCAACACAACCAACTATTCAGAAAAGAGAAATGAATTACAAAACTCAGTGAGTGAAATAATACGGCGATCCAAAATAATGGAATAAAAGACCTAGGAACGAGCAAGGAAGATTTTGAGCCCCAACGACAAATGAACCTAGGGGCGGGGCATTTTCGGGGAGTAGCCCGCTTCCCATTACTCAATAGGGCAATTCCTCGCACATAATTAAGGGAGCCATTGAAAGGTGACTAAAACACCAGAAACGGGGACTACCCGAGCTAATGATAGAGGCAAGAACACTTTCCGACCAAGTCCCATTAATTGATCATAACGATATCGTGGAAATGCTGCACGGACCCATATATATAGTAACAGAAAAAGAATCACCTTGATACTAAACAGGATCGAGCCCGAGATCTTATTTGTAATGGGAAGATCTAGGATAGGCGGCCAACCTCCTGGAGAGAGCGATGTGCATGGACCAGGTGAGTAGGGATGCAGCTCCGTGGACCGCTCGTCGGGCCTGATAGGTGGTGGTATCACACCCTTCTCAAAGGAACCGTACGTGAGACTCTCGCGTCATACGGCTCCGTCCTGGAATCAGGACCCCCTTTCCTTTGACCAACGGGTCCTCAAACCAACTTGTCCTTCCTTTCTATTTCTCGGTAAGCGGTTTTTTTTCATTCATTGATTGATTTGATTCAAGTTAGCTTTAGCTTGCTTCCAAGTCCAAGCGCTAGCGGTAGAAGCTAGTCGTCTGAAGCGAACTTCCGGGCCGGGAAGGAGCCAAAAAAGGTGAGCGCCCCTGCGCGAGGCTTATTGAAAACTAAAGCAAGAAGGGAGAAAGTTGACTTTGAGAACGAAGGTGCTTGTTTCCACTTTATTAGCAAGGTTGTTTACCTCAATAAAGGCGAAAACTTGCTTGACTATGACTAAGAAGATAGAAAGGGGCTTTTCTCGCTTAGTATGGCTTTGGCTGAGCCCTATCTTGCTGGCGCGGAAGCTACCGCAACTCAAATAAAAAATGAATTAAGGAATAAGACATTAGCATTAGAAAGAGTACAGAGGCATTCCGGGCCGACTACAATACAAGTCATGAGCGATAGCAAAGCCAGGTTGGATACGAACCAGTTCCAGGTATCTCTATCGATCAATTCTTTTTTATTCCGCTCAGTTTCTAATGTTTCTTCTACTTCTTCCACCTCCGAGATGACCGAAGTCACCCGCATGATAGCCGAAATGAACAAAAATATCCAACTCATGGCTACGAATCAACTACAACAAGTTAAAGCTGTAGCACTTTCTTGTGATACTTGTGGTGGTCCTCATTCATACAGTGATTGTCCTTCTACTTATGACAATCCAAAAAATGTGTATGCGGCTAACGGTAACTATTACACGGAAGGTTATCAAGCCCGACCTCAAGGTGATTGTAACTTGCTAAGTTATCGTTCCAACAACTTTCTTTCACCCGGTTTTTCTCCTCAAAACCACAACCCAAACAACTTCAATAGAAGAAATCTAAACCAACCTAGAGCTTCTAATCCATATCACCCACCCGCTCAGCAAGCTCCACCCATCACTCAACCCACGACATTTAATCAAGATGTTGAAACTTTCATGAGGATGGAGAGGTGGTGAAAAACCTTCAAAGCCAAATTATTAACTTGAAAGGTGATATCACTAAACAAGGGAATGATATTCGAACCGAGCTTAGAAATGATATACAAACTTCTTTAAGGAATCAAACGAATGACTTGAGGAATATGATGGCTAGTTTCTTCCAAAGTAATCAACCCTCTACTTCGGGCTCTCTTCATTCGAATACCGTGACCAACCCAAGAGCTAATGTGAGTGCTATTATTACACGTAGTGGAGCAACTCTAGTAGGACCATCTACCCCTCCCCCAGTTACTCCATCTACACCTCCTCCACCCCATTTATTCCTCCTACTTCCACGCCTAGTACTAGTTCTACATTACAGTCTCCACCTCTTACGGAAGAAGTATCAAATAAAAACCCTTCATCATCCCCACCTTCTACTTCTACACCTTCACTTTCTACACCTACACCTCCTAAGCCCAATATTCGTTATCCATCTCAGTTAGACAAGTGCAAATTGCTCACCAAGGATGATATTCACCTGACAAACTTTTTGAAAAAGATTTCGGGAGTGAACATCACCATTAGCCTTGTTGAAGCTCTTGCCCAAATGCCTAAATTCGTTAAGATGTTTAAAGATTTGCTTAGTAAGAAGGAGAAGATGACTGAGTTTGTTAACACCCGATTGAATGAGAATTGTTCTGTAGTCCTCCTTAAAGAACTTCCGAAAAAACGTGGATATCCCGGTCGTTTTGTGCTTCCTTGTACTTTCAACAAAGTTGAAGAATTTACTGCCTTAGCCGATCTCAGGGAAAGTATAAATTTGATACCATTAAATGTTTGGAAAAATTTATCATTACCCGATCTTACATCAACAAATATGACTCTGGAGCTAGAAAATCGAACTCTCGCTTACCCCGTTGGTATTGCCGAAGATGTGTTTGTTAAAGTTGGTACCTTCACTTTTCCGGTCGACTTTGTTGTTGTTGATTATGAAATGGACCCTCGTATTCCATTAATACTTGGACGACCATTCTTGAGAACCGGAAAAGCTTTAGTCGATGTTGTCGAAGGTGAACTAATCTTAAGGGTCGGGAATGATCAACAAATTTTTAAAATGGGGAAGATCACAAACAAATCCAATGGAAGAGAATCGGTGAATATGATTGATGTGCTTCAAGACGAGCTTGATACAACTACTTGTGAAAGTACAAAGCTTGATGATTTTGTTGTCTACAACAACCCTCTTTCAAGCCTATATATGATAATACACTTTTTCAAGAGAATGTGGAAGATTCTAAAGAACCTCTCTTCAATTTGGATGCCCCACTAATATATGATGCTCCACCAATCTATGATGATGATTTTAGTTCCGATGTGGATGATTATGATGATTTTTCTTCAGAGTATAAAGACATGACAACTTATGATGACTTTGATAGTGATTCTTCAAATGATGACCTTGCTCCTACTTTTGATGAAGATCCTCCTCCAACAAGGCTTGATCCTACTTTGGATGATTACTCATTTGAGGAAGATTTTGCTACTTTTCTCAATACATAATTCCCCAATGAGAATGATTCTCCTCCTTTGGACTTTGATTTTGGTCTTTATCCTCCTTCAGATATTAAGAAACCCATTTCAAAGAAGAAGAAACCGGACGACAACGATATCCGTAGTACCTATGTCTTGACACCTCTCTATCCACCTTCTTCAGATGAGATTGTACGTTTTATGGGCAAATCTTCAAGGTCTACCTAGGTGTTCGATCCGGGTATCACGATTTTTAAGCCATCTCAGTATCCATCTGATGAAATAAAAGGAAAGATTTTTGGAAACAATGGAGCTATGCTTACACTTCATCATACTTTCTACCACCGTGCTCAACAACTGCTTAAGGGAACCTTGCCTACTCTTCTTTGGCTTGTTCTCTTCACCTTAAGCTTGTGCTACTTGATGGATGAGAACCATGTATTTGACCCCGTTGGATGTTCTTCAAGCTTCTTACCATTGTAATCAAGGTCGAGTCAGGCTCACGACTCGGTGAACAAAAACAAGCGCTCATCGGGAGGAAACCCGATTATCTATCCTTTTATTCCGTTTTTTCTAATAAGTGTAGGGGAGACCCTAGTATGTGTTTGTTGTTTTCTTTCTTATGATCTGCAGGGATTCGAGCTTTCAAAGTTCCACTCTTGATGAATTTTGATGACCCGTGATTTCGTGTACCCGTCTTCCCGGTTCTATCCTAAACTCTTTTGATTCACTATTTTATATTCTTCAATATTAAAATAGGAATCACTTTAGTTGTCTCTTCCTTAGCAAGATTTAAACAACGTGCACAATGTCCTAAGTGTAGGGGAGTTTACTCCCACATGCTTAAACATTGAGGACAATGTTTATATTAAGTGTAGGGGGACTTCTATCGAAGTTAAGTGGGCTTTTCCTTGTATCTGTCCTCATTTTAACCGGAAAATTGATTTTTTCGACATTTTTCAAAAAATTTGATCTATTTTGGCCTATTAGTATTTTCCTTTGTTATCGTTATTTTCTTTCATTAGAATAAATTTAAATAAAATGGTTTCAATAAGTTTAGATGTCTTTGATATATTAGGCCCGTCGTGAATCTTTTGACTCAACCCGAGTTTACTTATCTAAGTTTACTCTAACAAGTATCCTTAACGTGTTTAAGTCAAGTTTTGCTAGGCTTTTATATAGGGAACTTTAAAACGCGAAAGTCTTAACTCTTACGGGTTAAGAACAAGAACTTTTCGCAAGTTCCTATAATTGATCCTAGAAAGTCGTTTATCAAGGGAACTTTAAATGCGAATTCTAAACTTGAAAGAGTCTAAGAAGTTGCAAGATCCTATAGATGACTTGAAAACCCAAAACTTTGATTTAATAGGCTAAGCATCCACGAATCTCATTCCTTTAGATTTTAAATTGTGGAGAACGAGAGATGATAGAGTCTATTATAAGTTTGGTATTCTTTCATGAATTTATGTGAGTTAATTATGAGCTTTTTCTCCTATCGCTTGTTAATAAATTTAATTGCACTAAATAAGATCGTACAATTTGAAAAGTTGCTTAGCTTCTAGCACAAGATCGTTTAAAAGTTTCTCAGTATTAATTAGAGTTCATAGCTAAGGCATAACTTATTGAAGCGGGATGCGAAGATTGGCGAGTCCGAAAAGGACCTAACAAGACATGAGGGCTACATTTTGTTGCTAAAGATCCAAAGTGATATGAAGAATCATTTATCAAAAATCAATATGAAGGATCGAGACACACGCCGAAAAGCAAATACTCCCCTAAAGATCTTGGAGAAGTCTATCCAAAAAGACCCTAGCAAGGTATGAGGATAAATAGATCCAAGTCCTAAAAGGAGGCGGATCGTTGTATATCAAAATCCCAAATAAAGATTGGAGAAAAATGAAGAAGTCGTGGTCCAAGTATGAAGAATATCTCAAAACTTCAAGTAAAGAAATTCTTATTATGAAGAGAAGACCATTATGTAGAAACTAGAAGGGGGGGGGGGGGGGGTTGAATAGTTTCTCTTCGATTGATGACCAAATTAAAATTACTTTCAATTTGGTTTGTATCAAAACTATCTTTTACTTGAGGCTAAGTTGCATAATGATTAGGTTCAATTCAAATGCACTAGCAAAGATAATAGGTAAGTATAATGATAATGAAATAAGTAAAGAGTAAGGAAGGAGACAACCTAGTGGGAAGACACCAAGATTTATAGTGGTTCGACAACGAGGCTCTATCCTCGTTTCTACTCCACTCCTTGAGTACACCTACTCGAGATTTCCACTATATCCACAAGCTCCCTTCTCGGCGGAGAAAACCTTACATCGTTGCTTACATAATTTTCCGACACTAAGCTAAATGTCGAGACCTAATCTTTAGCTAGGACCAATCTACACGACGTTGCCTACTTTACAATTTAACGACACAAGGCTAGATGGCGGGTTCTAATCTTAAGGTAGAACCAATCTTCACAACGTTGCCTACTTCACCATTTTACGACACAAGGCTAGATGTCGAGTTCTAATCGAAAGCTAGAACCAATCTTCACGACTCTTCACTTTGAAGCTAAGTGAGAACTTCACACAACACAACTACTAATCACTTTTAAGTTTAGTGAGAACTCACAAGACACAACCACATCACTTTATAGTTTAGTGAGAACTCCTAATCAAATCTATTACAACTCAACTAGACTTATCCAAGTACACACATGTAACTTGGATTTACACAACACAAATCCAAGCAAACACATATGCAATGGATGTACATAACAAATCCAAGTATCCACAAATAACTTGGATGAACACAACTAGTCCAAGTATTCATAAATACATTGGATTGACCTAAAACAAAAAGGGTATCATGATAAATATGACTAGCTCATAGATTCATCTTTATCACAACACTAGTGAGTGAGTGATCTTCTCATTGGACAAGGTAAAGGAGGGGATCAAGAGGATAATCATATGTAAACATCCTTAACAATTTAAGTGATCATTTACTAATGATTATGCTATAGAAAATAGAAAGAGGGCTGAGAAAAACGTCCAAGAGGCTTACTAGAAAATGAGATTTGACCCACTATTTAAAGGAGACAAAGTATAACGGATTTATAACGGCTAGCTGTGCGCGGTACCTTATCTCACCCCGCGGTACCATATCGCTAAGGTACCGCGTAGGTACTTAAGGTACCGCCACTAGACTCCGCTCCGTTTTTTGTCTTTTAGTGGGGTGGGAATATCTGAGGTATTCGAAACCTTCAAAGGATATTCTAACAGCATTTGGAATATGCTATTTTCAAATTTTCATTTTCCATTTTAATAAAACATTTTCTAAAAAAGAAAGTTTATTAAAAAGTCTTTTGTCATATTAACAAAAGTGAGTTTTAAGGATAATCATTTTGATGATCACTAAGTATGATTAAGAAAAGTTAGTGATATGATTATTACCTTGATGATAGTGTTAGTTAAATAATCCATTTTGTGTTTTACACAAAATGTGTTGTATGGTTTGTTGTGATCAAAACTAAGAAAGATTAGTTAACACTAATAATGTTTTTAGGCATCACTTGCATTAACAATCTCCCCCTTTTTGATTACGACAAACGATAAACTCATTTACGTAGAAACACAAAATATGGAATTATTAACTAGTTTATCACTATCATTTCTCCCCCTTTGTCGTAGCAAAAAGGTTAGCACAAGTCTTTGAAGAACATCGAACTTTGCTAGTAGCTCCCCCTTGGTGGTTGCTCCCCCTTGCTTGGGGCACCAAGTTTGTGAGCTAAGGTGACATGCTACACAAAGTTTAGTAGAAAGGAAAGAAACACCAATGTATATATGATCACTACCTACTAAGTAACTTGAGAGGGAGAAAGAGAAGAAATCTCAAATTAGAAGCAAGTATTTTGCTAAGTATGTCCAAAGATGTAATTGACAAAATCAAACTTCAATCCAATGAAGATGATAAGCTTGTCAATGGGTTAAATCTTAGAATTGATAGAATCACCCATAAGCAATTGTAAAAATTAACCAAGATCAACTCAAAATAGAACTAATGAAATAGCACACAAATAACACAAAGGTTACATAAAGGAAAAAGACACAACAAAGAAGATAGTCATACACACAATATGAGTATCTAAAAGCAATAAATATGGAAAATAAACCACTAAGCATAAGCTAGTCTAATAGTGATATTTTCCAAGATTGCTAAAAAAAACTAAAAAGACGACGATGCATCATTCGAAGTTTTGTCCACCAGAACGAAAACTTGAATAGGAGGTCGAGTGAGGAGGAATTCAAGAAAATTTAACTTCTCATACACATGAGCAAGTTCAATTTGTTGAAATCGGCAACAATCACACGAGGATCCATGATGCAACACAAAATCGTTTGATGGGGGTATGGCATCTAACTTAGGGTTTGGTGGTGGTGGGGTAATGGGTTTGGGAATGTTTTCACAATGCCTTGTGAGGTTTGGGAAGGTTGAAAGGTCATTGAGTTGAGGGGTATTGAAGGATTGTGGTGGTGGTGGAACATTTTCTTTAGCTCCGGTGATGGGGTTTATGGTATAAGTCTCATTCCAATACTTGATTGGAGAGAAGGTAGGGTTTTTGGGTGGTTTGGACGAAGATGGTTCATTCTTCTTAACCCAAATAGGTCGAACCGAGATTTTCGGTTTCTTTGAAAGCTTTGATGAGGAAGCTTTGGGTGAGTGGGGTTGTGACAAAGAAATGTCAAGGTTAGGAATGTAAGAGTTAGGCATTGTGAGAGTGTGAGAATGAAATCTCAAGGTTGTGTGAGAATGAATTCTCAAGGTTGGGAAGGTGTGAGAATGAAATCTCAAGGTTGGGGTATAAGTAAAATGTAATCAAGGTAAGAATTTGAATAAAAATGTGTAGTGTCAAGGAATGTTTAGTCAATTTGAGTAAACAAGGGATCTTGACAGGGTATAGGGTTTTAAAAGTTTTGACCAGAAACTCGTCAAAAGCCACTTACTTTCCGCGGTACCTTATAGGGACCGGCGGTTCCATATCGCTAAGGAACCGCGGGACTTTAAGGAACCGCGTCCAGTGGACTTGAAACCATGCTTTTCCTCGGTTTTGGGAAAAACTAAGACTTTTTCAAAAAGTTGCAAATCTTGTAATTTTACCTCTATTAGCACCAAAATATGCTAGGGTTGCATAAAGCAACACATTCACAAAGAATGTCTTGACAAAGGGTGACAAATTAATTTAGATATCATTTTGAACCAATTTTAGTCAAGTTTAGGGGTTGTGATAGATTTAGGTTCAATTTTAATTTCAAATTAAAGTTGATTAGTGTGCACAAAAGGATAGAAACACACAAAGCTAAATCCATAAGTCAACAACAAGAAACCAAGGAAGCAAGTACAAAGACAAATAAAACTAACTAATACATAGCTAGCTTAACATTAAATCTAGATAAGTAGTTTTCTTTGGCTTGGTTTTGAAAACTCTTATTAGAAAAACTCCATCATTCATCTCCTAGGAGGAGGCATAGAGAACAAGGCAAGCAAGAACTCTTGCAACCTCCTATGTAGCCCATACATGTCCATCCTAAGGTTATGGATGATGTAGTGGTTGTAAAGACAACATGGACAACTAGGACCATGAGTTTGTTGAAACCCATAGTATGGATCACCCAAGAGGAGGGAAAGTGGAACACCCAAAATTGGAATATTTGAGTTGGGTGGAGGTGGAGGAGGCATGTTCTCCAAGGGTGATGTTGGTGAGAGTGGAGGCATGTTCCCTAAAGGGGAAATGGGTGAGTGTGGAGGTAAATTCTCCAAGGTTGGTGAAATGGGTGAGTTGTGAGGGGTAAATGGTGAAGTTACCAAAGTGTCATCAAAGTCATTCACAAAAGGAATGCTTTGGATTGGTTGGGGTTGTGTGGTCACTTCCAAGGGTGCACTTGGAGTGAAGGGTGAAGAGAGCTCATTCATTCTTGAGTTGAATGAAGAGGAGGTAGAACCAATGGAGTGGTTAGTACCATGGGTGGATGATGTCTTGCATGGTGCAAGAGGTGGGGAAGGTGATGAAGAAATTAGGATAGGAGCCATCTCATTCTTTGGTGTGTGGAAAGGTGAGGAGTTAGGCTTGGCTACCTTAATCCTTATTTTGAGTGTTTTCCTTGGGGTGGAGGTCTTGGAAGTGTTTGAGGTTTTGGTACACACCATGGTTGATTAGGGTGGTTTAAGGTTTAGGGAAGTATGTTTGATGTGTGAAGAACATGGCAAACAAGGTGTGTTTAAATGGGTGAGGGGATGATCCAAACTAGTAATGGGTTAAAATCATTTTAGGTAAATAATGAATTTAGGTAACCTAGTTTAGGAAATGTGCAGTTTATTACTGAAAATCATGCAAGGTTTACACAGATTTAAGAAAACAGTGTAAAGCAAAGATGCTGTCGTGCACAGTGACCGGCGGTTCCTTATCTAGGACCGGCGGTACCTTATCGATAAGGAACCGCGGGTCGATATGGAACCGCGACCAGAGGGTTTTCAAAAATTTCCCATCCCAGATTTTGATAAACCCAGATTTTTCCCAAAAGATACACAAGCCAAAGTTAACTACAGATCATAATCTAATAAGCTAACTATCATAAGGCATGCACAAAGCTATGTAAATCACAAACATGATGGCATAAGCAACATTTAGGATCAAAAGAGATAATAGTTCAAGCATGCAACCAAAGTTAATAAACAACTAAACCAAAGTGTTAATAACCAAATGTTTAACCATTAAATCCAAACTTTGACACAACTTCAAAGTCTTCACCTCCTTTTCTTTCCTAAACCCTTGATCATCTTTCCCAAATACTTGAATCCTTTTCTTGACTCCACTCGGTGTTCATGTAATTCTCCCCGAGTTCTAAGATTCTCACGATAAAGATGCTCCATATTGAGATCTTCTGGAACATCACTAGAAGGGTGAGGAGGAGGAGCTAAGTCTTCAAAATCATCCTCGAATTGACTTAAGGATGGATAGGAGTTACTCGAAGAATCAAAATGAGAACTAGGACCGATGCCATCACCATCACTTGGTGGCATATCGGTGTCCTCCTCATCCGGCTCTTGATGGTCGGATTTTCTCGAACCACGATCACTTCTTGGCTTTCGTTCATACGCCTCTTGAATAGGCATCATAACCCGTTGAACCGGGTGAAAGCAAGAAAGATCGAGTTGAGGAAAATCTTGACCAACCCTTCTAAATAGGCGAGTAAGAAGCATAGCATAAGGGAGGTTTGTTTTGGGTTTGGAAAGAGCATAATTTATACGTCGAGCGATGTAATATGCAAGATTGTACTTGGTGGAAGTAAAAAGGCAAAACAACATATGCCCCATGCAAGCTGGGATATGATCTCGGTTCCCACCAAGACAAAACACATTTTCCCTAAGGATGTTTGCCCATTGGAGCATGTAATCCTTAAGGTCGCTTGAGAGCACTTCATACCTATTCACATTACGCACATTTGTATGAAGGCTTCTTACAACGTTTCCACTACGCTCTTTCGTGATGATTTCAAGGATGAAATTTAGATCAACTTCGGTGGTGTCATTTGGAGGTTTATCGTTAGACTCCAAGAGAGCATCTAGTCTCCACTTATCCGTAAAACGACAAGTACCCTCAAATGGCACACCAAGAATATCACCAAAGTCATCGAGGGAATATTGAATGATTTTACCATTCAACAAGAAACAAATAAAGATTTGGTCATTGATTTCAAGCATGGAGTAAGTACTAAAGAACTCAAGAAGAAACAAGGGATAAATTACCTCGTCTATGTAGAGCAAACAATCAAACCCAATAAGCTCGAACATAGAGTTGATATAATTATCTCCCGCTATTCTTGAATCTACAACCCTACCCTCATGGAAATTACGAGTGGAAAGGGATGGGTAAGAGTTTTGGAGTTGAGGGGAAACAAAGGTTTGAGAGATGTCGGGCATATAATCTCTAGTGAATTGATGATCTTTTTGATATTGAGAAGGCATGATTATGTACCTAAATACACATAAGACAATATTTCTCCAATCACTCATATGAAAAATAAAAATAAAAGATCAAAAATATGAGAATGTGTTATATCAATTTCTTGACAAACATAGGATTGAATCCATATCATTCTCATGTTCACAATGTGTCTATTCCATCATTAACCAAGAACACATGATCTATGCTAGATCAACAATGGATTAGAACATTGGTTTTTCAAAACAAGGTTTTTAGGTAAGCATTAACAATGTCATTACCTACTTGTTCATGGGTTCATCTCAAATCCATCTTTTAATCAAAAATAATTAATCAAAATTCGGATTTGTTCTACAAGTGGGTTTTAGTGAAATCTTAATGATTATCAACCTAAGGAATCATAGTAAAATAACCATGTCAACCCACATTCCTATTAAGGTTTTAATTCAATTTTAATTTTAAAAATCCCCAATTATGAAAGGATGAACCCTAGAACAAAATAGATGAAACTGAAAGAAAATACTTACAATTAAATGATGTTAGATGAAGGATCAGTGAAACCCACAACTTAGAATCAATTAATTTGAGTGATTGAAAGTTTTGGAAGCTTCAACAATGGTGGAAAAACAAGAACCCGTCGGCTGTGTGTTTTTGGGAGAGAGAGAGTTTGGTTTGAAAAAGAATAAAAAACTCAAACTGGCGCTCTAACAAAACTTACTGCCCGCGGTACCTTATCGATAAGGAACCGCAGGTTTGAGCCGCAGAGATAAGGAACCGCCTACAGAGGCAGGTTTTTTATCTATGAAAAACGCTAAATTTTGAAAATCAAGTTTTTCTAAAATACTTAAGATTAAATCATGAGCCTTTTAGAATATCATTAGATCATCATAACACTAAGCAATATGCCTTAACGAAGGATTACGAGTTAAATCAAGATCGAAAAGAACCGAAACGGACAAACGACTACTCGTAGCAAAACGACTAAGTGGAGAGAAGTCAAAGGAAGTGAATCAAGACTAGGACCAATGCTCAAGGGATTAATGACAATCTTCAAATAGTTGTAACGAAGAGCTTGTGTCATATATAGTGGTTTAAGACGTGCCTTTCCGGCGAAACGTTAAACGGCTTTGGTAATGAATGAGCACAAAGCAATTATTCAAGTATAGACTAAGATCACTTTTAATAATAGTCTTAGTCTAAACCAAAATATGAGCAAGGTATTAATTCACTTTCTCTCCTACAAAGGGCCTACTAACCGTATGGGTGCAAACCATGGAAATCATGCTTGATACTTTAAGCTTCTACTAACTCACTCTACATCACCATAGTGAGTCAAGTATCCAAGCAATGAAGGTTTGAGAGGATAAAGGAAAAGAAGCACAAACCACAAATAAATGTCAAGGCAAGGATGCCGAGAACAAGCACATAGTCAAGTAATGATCAAAAGAATGATCAAAGGGCGTGTGGAAGAATGAAAGCGTACCTTGGCCACAAAGAGCAATCCATGAAGGAATAAGTGCTATGCCCAATCAATGACTATGATGAGTACCAAGTCTTCAAGGACTAGTATCATTCCCAATCATCATTCAAAGATGTTAAAGATCAATGAAGATGAGTCTTCTACAAGTGCAAGTAACTCAATCCACAACCAATTAAGTGATTGATCTTCATGAGTACCTACACAAAGCAAGATGCAAACTAGTAGATACATTTCAAGAGTATATCTAAAATGCATAAAGGCTACTAATCTTAAGTGGGATGCAATATTATCAATTAAAAGACCTATTTTTAAAGAAAACATAGTTTTGACCAAAGAGAAACTTTAGTACAACTAGACCTTCTAATTTGAGGAGACAATGGATCGATCCAAGTTTTAAAGTACAATATACTTCAAAGATCATGAAAGGCCATCGCTCTGATACCAATTGTAGAAACTAGAAGGGGGGGGGGGGGGGGTTGAATAGTTTCTCTTCGATTGGTGACCAAATTAAAATTACTTTCAATTTGGTTTGTATCAAAACTATCTTTTACTTGAGGCTAAGTTGCATAATGATTAGGTTCAATTCAAATGCACTAGCAAAGATAATAGGTAAGTATAATGATAATGAAATAAGTAAAGAGTAAGGAAGGAGACAACCTAGTGGGAAGACACCAAGATTTATAGTGGTTCGACAACAAGGCTCTATCCTCGTTTCTACTCCACTCCTCGAGTACACCTACTCGAGATTTCCACTATATCCACAAGCTCCCTTCTCGGCGGAGAAAACCTTACATCGTTGCTTACATTATTTTCCGACACTAAGCTAAATGTCGAGACCTAATCTTTAGCTAGGACCAATCTACATGACGTTGCCTACTTCACAATTTAACGACACAAGGCTAGATGTCGGGTTCTAATCTTATGGTAGAACCAATCTTCACGACGTTGCCTACTTCACCATTTTACGACACAAGGCTAGATGTCGAGTTCTAATCGAAAGCTAGAACCAATCTTCACGACTCTTCACTTTGAAGCTAAGTGAGAACTTCACACAAGACAACTACTAATCACTTTTAAGTTTAGTGAGAACTCACAAGACACAACCACATCACTTTATAGTTTAGTGAGAACTCCTAATCAAATCTATTACAACTCAACTAGACTTATCCAAGTACACACATGTAGCTTGGATTTACACAACACAAATCCAAGCAAACACATATGCAATGGATGTACACAACAAATCCAAGTATCCACAAATAACTTGGATAAACACAACTAGTCCAAGTATTCATAAATACATTGGATTGACCTAAAACAAAAAGGGTATCATGATGAATATGACTAGCTCATAGATTCATCTTTATCACAACACTAGTGAGTGAGTGATCTTCTCATTGGACAAGGTAAAGGAGGGGATCAAGAGGATAATCATATGTAAACATCCTTAACAATTTAAGTGATCATTTACTAATGATTATGCTATAGAAAATAGAAAGAGGGCTGAGAAAAACGTACAAGAGGCTTACTGGAAAATGAGATTTGACCCACTATTTAAAGGAGACAAAGTATAACGGATCTATAACAGCTAGCTGTGCGCGGTACCTTATCTCACCCCGCGGTACTATATCGCTAAGGTACCGCGTAGGTACTTAAGGTACCGCCACTAGACTCCGCTCTGTTTTTTGTCTTTTAGTGGGGTGGGAATATCTGAGGTATTTGAAACCTTCAAAGGATTTTCTAACAGCATTTAGAATATGCTATTTTCAAATTTTCATTTTCCATTTTAATAAAACATTTTCTAAAAAAGAAAGTTTATTAAAAAGTCTTTTGTCATATTAACAAAAGTGAGTTTTAAGGATAATCATTTTGATGATCACTAAGTATGATTAAGAGAAGTTAGTGATATGATTATTACCTTGATGATAGTGTTAGTTAAATAATTCATTTTGTGTTTTACACAAAATGTGTTGTATGGTTTGTTGTGATCAAAACTAAGAAAGATTAGTTAACACTAATAATGTTTTTAGGCATCACTTGCATTAACACATTAATTCATGAACGTCTCTCAAGATTTGAAGTATGAAGTCAATGCCAAATATCGATCCGAGAGAGGTCTCAAATCGTGAAGCGAGTTATGCCAAGATATGAACTTTATGAGGTCTCGAGAAGCAGTTTAAAAAGATTTTTTCCTTTATCTAACTATTGATTAAATCGTCCTACTTTATTTTTAGCCTAAATAACTATCGAAATAAGTCAATAATGCATCCTCGTGATAATTCAAGACAACAATAAAATATAAGAGATACACCTAGAAATAAGGGAGTCTGAATGAATAATTGGGCCACATGAGTTTGTGTTAGTTTGCTAACTTATAATAACAATGATCTCGTTTTTAAGCTTGGTTTGGGGAACGTGAAACTTGAGGGTGATAACATTCATGACAACCAAAGCCCTAATGTAAGTCTTCGATTTCTTTACTTGTTTTCTTCCGTCTAATATTTTTATATTTTCTATCTTTTTAAGTTTCCTTAATGTCTTGTGTTCAATAAAGACCAAGGTGGGTTAATTATGATGGAAAATGTGAATATTGCATTGTAATTAATGCATTGCATGAGGGCATTGCAATGGTCAAGTGTAGGGGATTTGATAGGTGTGAAAACACCCATCCTTTTACCACTTAATTATAATAATAACCAAGCCAAACGTGTATTTAATGTCATAAAAGTCGGAATTATGCCTGGTTTGTGTTTTTATTGTGTTTTAGGACCAAAATGTGAGAAGGGAAGAAAACATGGGCTTTCACGGGCTTTTATCGAAGAAAAAGACAAAAGACGAAGTCAAAAGATCAAGAGTGCAAAAAGAACGGAATTCCAAGGCCTATTCTGAAGAGTTATCGAAGAAAAAGACCAAAGACAGAAGTTTAACGAAGTTGAAGAACCAAATCTAATTAATAAATAAATTAGAAGACGAGTTCATTTTATCTATCGACAAATCCCAAGACAAAGTCGAGAATGACGAGTTTATTGTCAAAGACGAAAGACGAGAAGACAAAAGGGAGAAAGAAAGAAGAAAGCAACCCACTACTCCCTCTCCCCTATAAATAGAAAACTAAAACCTCATTAGTAGGTGTTAGCTAATTTGACAAATTAGTTCTCCATTTTTATTAATTGTCTTTTAATACTTGTCATTTATTTTTCAAGATAATTCAAGTAAATCTTTAATTTGTGTTGTTGAATCGTTATCTTTAATCAAGTTATTCATTAATCTCATTCTACCTTTCTTGTTTTGTTTTATCTTTATGCTCATTTGCTTATAGTTATGCTTAATTGATTGTTCTTTATATTTCTGTGTGTTTGATTGTTTTAGCTTATTTGATCTTATAACTTCTTGTGTGATTTTCTTAATTTTAATTAAGTGTTTTTAAAAGTTATTTTATAAAAGGTTGATTTTAAATATTTTGATTATTTAGTGTTTTTAAACGTTTTTAAATTTTGGCTTATTTGCTTTTTCTTAAAGTTGATTTAGTTAAGTTTTTAGATAAGTGCTTATTTAGATTTTGGTTTATTTTCATTTTAGCTCATTTTGTTCCTTATTCGGGTTTTTAAACCCTAGTTTCCCAAACTGTATGTAGAACCATATTCCGAATTACGTTAGTGACAAGCAGAATCTGGATTGTGTGTCTATATTATTTCTCGAATTAGGTCAGGAATACCACTGATTCCGGATTATGTGCAAACTGATGGATTCCGGATTACGTGTGAGACTGGATTCCGAATAAGGTGTAGGAGTGTTTATTCCGGATTGTGTGTGAAATCATAGATTCCGAATTAGGTCCATCATCTACATTCCGGATTGAGTGTTGAACTCATATTCCGGATTAAGTAAGGAAACTTGATTCCGGTTGTGTTTTGGTTGTGGATTCCGAATTGTGTGAAGATCACACATTCCGGATTAGGTCTAGAATCAGGATTCCGGATAGGGTTAGGATTATACATTCCGAATTAGGTTAGGTTCTAGGTGTATTCCGACTTATGTGTTTGGTTATTTTCTCGAATTAGTTTTAAATCCTTATTTTTCCCGCCAATTTTCTTAAGTGTTATTTTAATTGTTTTGTCTTAGATTTATTTCAAGTTTGCATTTTTATTAAGTTTTCAAGTTTACTTTTTGTCAAGCTTTAGTTTCTCGTCATTTACTTAATTACTTTTAAAGTCTTAAGTTTTCGGCATTTATCTTTAAACTTTATTTTTATTTTACTCAATGACAACCATTTCTTTTATCCACCAAAGACGATTGAGTCACACATTCAACCGGATATCAATTCGAATCGAATCGAGACAATTCAACGAACTTTTTTATACTGAGTAAAAACCAGTTATTAGTCCCCATTAAGGTATGCACTTTCACATAGTCCTCTTACCCCTGTCACATACATTAAACAATTTTGGAACACCGTACGTTCCTCAACAGTTAATGAAGTGACTACATTGACTGCTATTGTCCATGGGGTTCCATGGGTGGTTACTGAAGCTTTGGTTCGCCAAGCTTTGCATCTTAATGATGCAGATGGTATAACCATCCTACCCATTGCAGAGCTAGAGCAAGGACTCCAAGCCTTGGGTTATCCTTTGCCTGAAGAAGGCCATTTAAACAAATATACAAAACAGGAATTTCCCCCGGCTTGGAAGTACTTAATACATGTCATTCTTCAATGTTTGAGTCCCAAATTCACTGCATACAATGTAATCAACCGATCTATTGGGAGTGCCATTGTGTGTATCGCAACTGGGCAAAAGTATAACTTTTCAAAAATGATTTTTATGGCATGTGTCAGAAAAGGGTAACAAGATGACTCTTGCTTATCCAAGGTTTTTGCAAATGGTTTTTGATTTACAAGAATACTGCAATAAGGATCACAATGATTTTTATACGATCCCTATTTAAAAGAAAGAAATTTTTGGGAAGATGAATTCTGAACCTTATAGAGACCTACCCCTCACCCAAGCCATGCTTGCTGTTATTGAAGCAGAAAACCCACACCCACACCCTCAACCAGACCCATTGCCTGAACAACCACCATCACCCCAGCAAATGGAAGTTGACCAAGAACAATTCAATGCTGACACTTCAAATGTTGGCGTTGACACTCCAAATCCAAACGCTGACACCCTTTTAACACAAACCCAAACACCCCTTAACCTTCAAACAGACTCTCAATCCACTCCCTCTTCTACACCACCAGAATATAGGTTGATAAAACGCCAAAGGACTACTGGAGTGTTCTCCTCTAGTAGTCCTTGCCATGTAGCAGAGAGAACCACCACCACAAGTGTGGTTGGTGACATGGGTGGGGCTAGGACTACTGGTTCTAGCTTCGATGCAGGCCAAGATAGTCCTAACATCATTAAGACCCCATCCATGCCCCATGAATCTACTTTGGGAGGTCAAATTCCTATTCTAGAGGAGGGTAGATTGGAACCTTACACAATTTTGGAATTGACGGTGGTCTGCATTAGCTTGCAAAAGCAAAATGCAGACCTTGTACAGATTGTCAAGTCACAAGGCCTTGAACTCAAGCAATTGAGGGAGAGGTTAGTTATTTTGGAGAGCGCTAACAATAGGCGTAGAGAGGAGGATTCTTCGAAAGGGGAGGATGAACAGGTCCATATGAGTGACAAAGGCTCGCAAGAAGGTACTTATTTTGGTGATTCTTTGGGTATAGCTAAGGCTCTTATAGATTTGAAGAGGCAAACAGGTTTTGATGCTTCATTGGTTACTCCTACAAAGTTGTCTTTTACTGAAATGATGAAGCAGTTTACAGAGTCAGACGTTGACAAGAGAAAATTAAGCGTTGGCACTCATAGTTTGGACGCTGAGAGACTTGCAGACATAGTTGATGTATCCCAACCATCATCTATCATTAAAGATGTCTCTACACAGGAACCACCAACTACTTTACCAACCATTGGAGCTAAAGACAAGGGTAAAGCAATCTTGGTGGAAGTTGAGAAGCTAAAGAAGAATGAATCCCAGATTAAGTTTGATCAAGCTTTGGCTGCACAACTACAAGAAAAGGATTGGGCTACTACTACAGAGATAGAAAAAGGTGGTAGTAATGATGAAAGCTCAGATTCTAGTGTTATGATCATTGAAGATCCAGAGAGGCTGGAATATGGAGATGAGTTGCCTTAGGAAAGGCTTAAGGAGTTAAAAATGCAAGTTGATTATGAAATGCCTGAAGTAGCTAGCATGTACTTTGCATGGGAGAATAAGGTTATGGAGAATCCAGACATGACAATATCTGATCAAATTTGGGGTTTGGAGATTCTGTTAAGAGTTCAACGTGATTGCAAGGTAATCTTGAAGAATAGGGCTAGCAAGGTTCTTTCACAGCTTAAGAGGGATAGAAGGGAACTCTATTACATGCTTCTCGATTGTCATCAAGGGGGTTGGACTTTCAAGAAATTGCAGGATTTATCCTTTGATGAATTGGAGTTTCGTGCCTATCCTATATGGGTACGTATTCAAGAGGAGAATACTATCAGACTCCTTTCTGATGAAAGAAAGGAAGAACTGGAAGAAGAAATGCAGATCCAAAAGGCTTCAATTACACCAAGGCCTGTGAAGAAGGGACTTGCTATTGAGTTCCCAGCTTTGGATAGAGTGAATCCTAGTGAAGCAGTTATTAGAAGGAGTATTAAGCTCTCACTATTGGAAGCTTCACATATTGCAGAGGTATTACCTTTTGATTCCAGAAACCCTATAGTCCACTATGAAGAAGTTGCAAGTGGGTTCTGGATGATCACCAGATATGGAAAGAACGTACATACTTTTACTTCTTTCATCTCTTTGTTTGCAAGCCTGGATAGAGAAGACTTGGTAGATCTTTGGGTATTGATGAAGACCAAGTATGAGGCTGAAGCACCTACTTCAGTCAATGGAATAAAGATTTGGTCCACATTCAAGAGAATGTGTGAGCCAAATGATGCAGATCCAATATGGTTGGATTTGGATGATATCAGTGGACTTCAATGGCGTCTACATTCAGCAGCTGGTGTTTACCATTTGAGTACTACAAAGTTTTCAGAATATCTTCTTGTGGATGCTGAATATCCCATGTCCAAGGAAGTTTTGAAGCAAATGGTGTCAACACAGCTGGAAATTGATTATACAAGTGATGTTGGCAAAGATTTAATTATGTTTATTTATTATCTAATTAACAAGTGATTTGTATTTTTAAGAATCCTTCTTGTACTTAGTTTTTATTCAGAAACTTGATTGCTAGAGTAGATATCAATTTTAGGGGAGGATTATTGGGAATAAAATGAGCCAAGACACTTAGACGCTGACAAGAGTTATTTGGACGTTGATAGGAAGAAATCAAGCGCTGACAGATCAAGCATTGAAAAGAAGTATCCAAGCGTTGATGAGAAGAAGTCCAAGCACTGATAGAATACTTAGTCTACACGTTTTGTATTTCTAGTAAAGATATTTTCGACATTATATTTCTATGTTTATCTTTACCTAAAATAATTGATACGTAGACTCTTGTACAAGGTTCCTTGATCTATAAAAGGAGGCCTTTAGGTTTTAGTTTAATATAACGTTTTACACTTTCATTGTACGCAAGTTTGTTTCATCAATCAAGAGTGAAACTTTGTTTTATTTGTTTTGCTTGTTCTTCATTCAAGTATTAATTCCGCATAATACTTGAATTGTTCATACAACTAAGTTTCTCTAAGTGTTTAACTTGATCTAATCTCGTTAACACAAAGCTAATCGATCTAAGTTTGGGATCAACAGTATCACATTCACGATATACTTCATGCACATTGTTCCTTATATAATCGTGAACCACGTTCACAATTGCTCACGTAGCACGTTCACAATCGTTCACGTAGTTCGTCCCTATATATTTCCAGCAGCTTACCCAGAGATATAAATGTTGTCTTTTTAAGATATTTGTATGTACCGTTCCATGTATTCTACATGCTATAGCTTATTCATTCCATCAGACTCAGAAAATCCATCTTAAGTATGGAACCAGAAACTATTCAGCATTCTTCAAGACAGTGTCAACAAGACCAATATTTTTTTTATGTTTAGACCTTTGAAGGAATCGTTTCGATCGGGAGGCCACTCGAAACGGAGGATTCCATCCGGACCTCTCATCCTTTTCCTTCAATAGATTCAGTTAAGTTCTTTCAGTCATGTTATGTTCCATATCCTCTTTAGCCATGTTACGTTACATGTCTACTTCGGTCATGTCATGTTTATACCTTTCAGTAGCATTATGTTCCAGTTCAAAGACGAATTATCCTTCAGCCTATATGTCCTTCAGCTTTCATGTTCTTTCAGCTTATATGCCTTTCAGCTTATATAGACTACACCAACTTAATTTACCTTAATTCGAGGACGAATTTCTTCTTTTAGAGGGGAAGAACTGTAAAACCATGGCTTAATCGCATCTTTAATTCGAGGACAAATTTTTTTAGAGGGGAAGAATTGTAAAACCCGCCTTAAAAATCCTTGAACATTAATTATACTCAATCTCAGCTCTATTTAAATCGTTGCGAAATTAATTATTCAGAAAAATAATTAATATTAGCTAGTCGAGTATCACGCAGTCTGTAATTATTCGGTTAATAATTTATACAAGTCAAGATTTCAACACGGGAATTTGTTGATCCAAAACTTAGATCGATTAAGCTTGTGTATACGAGATTACATCAAGTTATACACGTAGAGAAACTTTGTTTATGTATAATGTAATCTAAGTGTTATGCGGAATTAACACTTAAACAAGAACACACAAAGGATGTAAACAAACTTTCACTTGATTGATAATAACAAACTTGCTTACAATGAAAATGTTTAATGTATGAAAACTTATATTCAAACATAACCTAAAGGTCTTCTTTTATAGACATAAGAAGCCTTGTACAAGAGTCTACGTATCAACTATTCTAGGTAAAGATAATTACAGAAAATACAATGTTGAACTTATCTTTAGTAGAAACAAACTAGAAAAATAATACGCGTAGACTATATCTTTCTATCAGTGCTTGTCTTCAACCTATCAACGCTTGACTTCTTCTTGTCAACGCTTGATCTGTCAGCGTTTGTTTTCTTCCTGTCAACGCTTGTTTTACTCTTGTCAGCGCTCAAGTGAACTGGCTACATTTTATTCCCAACAATCCTCCCCTAAACTTGATATCTACTCTAGTAATCAAGTTTCTGAATAAAAATTAAGAACTAGGAGGAATCTTACAACTCTTATCATATTGGTAATAAATATGTCTGATCAAATCTTTGGCCACATCACTTGAATAGTCAATCTCCAGCTGTGTTGTCTTCATCTTCTCCAAAACTTCTTTGGACATGGAATACTGACCATCTACAAGAAGATACTCAGCAAACTTTGTAGAACTCAAATAATAAATACCAGCAGCTGAATACAAACGCCATTGAAGACCATTGAGATCATCTTCAAGATCCTTCCAAACAGCAGGATCTTCTTCTCTTGGTCCACACATTCTCTTGAATGTTGACAAAAGTTTTATTCCATTGACTGAAGTAGGAGCTTCAGTCTCATACTTGGCTTCCAACAACCTCCAAAGGTCTACCAAGTCTTCTCTATCCATACTTGCAAAGATAGATATAAGAGTGGTAAATGTGTGTACCTCTTTCCCATACCTGCCAATCTTCCAAAACCCACTTTCATCTTCTTCATAGCTTATAATAGGGTTTCTGGCATCAAGAGGTAACACTTGTACCATATCTGAAGCTTCCAATGGTGAGAGCTTGATGCCCCTTCTTATAACAGCTTCACTTGGATTCAATCTATCCATATCTTTAGGAAACTCAAGAGGAACTCCCTTCTTCAAACGTCTTGGAACAATCTGTTGATTCCAAACTTAGATCGATTTAGCTTTATGTATACGAGATTAGATCAAGTAATACACGTAGATAAACCTTTGTATATGTATATGATAATCTAAGTGCTATGCGGAATTAACACTTAAACAAGAACACACAAGATGTAAACAAACTTTCACTTTGATTAATGATAACAAACTTGCTTACAATGAAAGTGTTTAACGTATGAAAACTTATATTTAACAATAACCTAAAGGTCTTCTTTTATAACCATAAGAATCCTTGTACAATAATCTACGTATCAACTATTCTAGGTAAAGATAAATATAGAAAAACATTGTTGTTCCTATCTTTACTAGAAGTAATCTAGAACATAATAAACGCGTAGATCATATCCTTCCATCAGTGCTTGTCTTCAATGTATCAACGCTTGACTTCTTCTTGTCAACGCTTGATCTGTCAGCGTTTGTTTTCTTCCTATCAACGCTTGTATTACTCTTGTCAGTGCTCAAGTAGACTGGCTATATTTTATTCCCAACAATCCTCCCCTAAACTTGATATCTACTCTAGTAATCAAGTTTCTGAATAAACATTAAGAACTAGGAGGAATCTTACAAACTTTCTCATATTGGTAATAAATAAATCTGATTAAATCTTTGGCCACGTCACTTGAATAATCAATTTCCAGCTGTGTATTCTTCATCTTCTCCAAGACTTCCTTGGACATGGAATACTGACCATCTACAAGTAGATACTCAGCAAACTTTGTAGAACTCAAATAATAAACACCAGCAGCTTGCAATCCTTTCTTCTGCAAGTTCTTCTTTTCTTTCATCAGAAAGAAGTCTTAGAGTGTTTTCTTCCTGCACTCTAACCCAAATGGGATAAGCTTTGAACTCCAACTCTTCAAATGTCAAAGTAATCAATTTCTTATAAGTCCATCCTGTTCCATGACATCTGAGAAGCATGTAGTACAACTCCCTTCTATCCCTTCTCAATAATGAGAGAATATTGCTAGCCCTGTGTCTCAGAATTACCTTGCAATCCTTTTGTACTCTTAGAAGAATCTCCAAACCCCATATCTGATCTGAAATGGTCAAATGTGGATTCTCCATACACCTATCTTCCCAAGCATGGTACATCTGAACAACTTCTGGCATATCAAAATCAACCTGCAATTTCAACTCATTCAACTTCTCTTTTGCCAACTCATCACCATACTCAAGTCTTTCTGGTTGTTCTATGATCATTACACTTGAGTCTGAACTGGCTTCATCACTTCCTTCTTGCTCTTCTGAAGTGACAACAAAAGGTGATTCACCCACCTTCTTTCTTTCTTGTTCTACAATTTGTGCAGCCAACCTTCTATCAAACTCAATCTGTGCTGCATTCTTTAGAACATCTACTTCTACCATAATACCCTTACCCTTATCTAATGGATCCAAGGTGGGTAAGGAAGATGGTAATACCTGTGAAGAAACGTCTTTGATGATGGATGATGAACGGAATACATCAACCTCATCTGCAGGTCTGTCAACGCTCACTTTTGCTTTGTCAGCGCCCAGGATACTCATGTCAGCGTTCAAATCTTGCTTGTCAACGCCCAAATTACCTGGCTCAGCGCCTCTTGTAATTTCCTCCAACATAGCTGTAAAAGACACATTTAAGTTTGTAGGAGTGACTAGAGACGTATCAAAACCTGGTTGTTTCTTCAAACTTGTTAGGGCCTCAGCAACACCCAAAGATTCACCATCATGGGAGCCCTTATCACTCACATTTATCTGTTCATCCTCCCCTTTGGAAGATTCCTCCATCCCTCTCCTTGTGCTAGCATTTTCCAAAACTACAATCCTCTCCCTCAATTGCTTGAGTTCAAGGCCTTGTGTACAGACAATATGTACCAGGTCTGCATTTTGCTTTTGCAAGCTTATGCAGACAGCCGTCAATTCCATTAAGGTCATTGGTTCCAATCTTCCCTCTTCTAAAATGGGTATTTGACCTCCCAAGGTAGATTCATTGGGCATGGATGAGGTCTTAATTATGGTAGGACTGTCTTGGCCAGCTTCTAAGCCAGAACCAATAGTCCTAGCCTCATCCATAGCACCAACCACACTTGTGGTGGTGGTTCTCTCTGCTACATGGCTAGGACCACTAGAGGAGAACACTCCAGTAGTCCTTTGGCATTTATGTAACCTATATTGTGTTGGGGAAGAAGATGATGTGGATTGGGTGAATGTGGGTTGGTTAAGGGGTGTTTGGGTCTGTGAAGGATGAGTGTCAATGTTTGGAATAGGCATGTCAACGCCAACATTTAACGTGTCAGCGTTGAAGGGTTCTTGGTCAAGTTGCATGTGTTGTGGTGAAGGTAATGGTTCAGGTATTGGGTCAAGTTGGGGTTGAGGGTCTGGTTGGGGTTGTGCTGCTTCAATGACAGCAATCATAGCTGGGGTTAGGGGTAAGTCACGATGTGGGGGTGAGTTCATCTTTGTAAAAATTGCTTTCTTTTGCACAGGGATCTCATAAAAATCATCATGATCCCTTGTGTAGTAACTTTGGACATCAAAAACCATATGTAAAAATCTGGGATAAGCTAAAGTCATTTTGTTCCCTTTATTTTTACACATGCCCTCAAAAATCATTTTAGAAGAATTAAACTTTTGCCCAGTAGCAATGCACACAATAGCACTAGCAATAGATCTATTGATCTCATTGTGTGCAGTACACTTGGGACTCAAATATTGCAAGAGGACATGTATTAGGTACTTCCAGGCTGGGGGAAACTCCTGTTTATGATATTTGTTTAAAGTTCCCTCATCAGGGAAAGGATAACCCAAAGCCCTTAGTCCTTGTTCTATTTCATGAATGGGGAGGGTGGTTATACCATCTACATCATCAAGATGCAAAGCTTGGCGAACCAGAGCTTCAGTAACCACCCATGTGCGCCCATGAACAATAGATGATAATGTAGTCACTCTATTAACTGTTGAGGAACTAACATTGTTCCAAAACTGTTTAATATGTGTGACAGGAATGAGTGGAGCATGAGAAAGAGCATACCTAATAGGGGACGCGTTCAAATACGCCACCGTTTGTGTGTATTGGGGAAACAGAGTGTCATCAGCTTCCAGATATGCTACCATGTTGTGTTGACTCCTGAACCCCAATTCCAAATCACTTGGTTTAAATTTTGGTGCCATTGTTGAAAGCTGTTTGAATGATTGATAAACATGAAGAATAGGAGAAAATATTGTTAGACAAGAATTATAGGTACCCTGTTTAAAAATAGGAGCCAAATATATAGGAGAGAAACAAGCATGTGATTGGTCAAAAATTAGGCAACTATTTTCAAAATACAATCATGAAAATATTGAAAGAAATAAGTTTATCTCATGCATTAAATGAAAGTTATTTGCTCCCAAAATTACGGCCCAAAAATATGTCAAAAAGTAACAACTGGGTAGGTCCCATTGAGTGTCAACGGTCAAAAAGAACCCATCAACGCCCAAACGGCTATATTCTTGTCAATGTTTGCCAAAGCCATGTCAGCGTCTAAATTGGTCACAACAACGCTTGGAAAAATACTTGTCAGCGTCCAAAAATAAGAATGTATAAAAATGAAAAACGACCTTAACAAAGTAATTTATCCTAGAGAAGATAACCTATAAGTTGATAATTATTATAGGGCGGCAAGCACTTCCCAGTTATGCACACTTGCTTATGCAAGATAGACACAACAGTCCTCTAATATCCCTTGCTAACCAAAACTCTTAACAACTAAGTTACCTCATAAAATTCCTTGTTACTCCCAGGTAAAACCCATTATAAAATCATTCCCAAGTCTCCCAACATACCACAACCAATTCTAGGCCAAAAATGTCTTGGCAGCATGCATAATATATCAACTTTGCATGCTACAGTGCCTCATGATTTAGTAAAACTAACTCATACTCACTTGTGGACACAATATAGAATTGTGATAAGAGTATCATAAGGATACCCAAAGTCCTAAAGGTTCCTAAAACCTCCCCTTAAACGGTGATACATATGTTGCCAAAAATATGCATGAACATAAAAAATTTATGTCAAGATAGGAATTGAAAATTCCAACCATCATCCATAAATAAAAAAACATGCTCAAATGCTTCTCCAATGATCCATAAGCAACTCTGTATCCAATGGTATACTGCTAACACCACCTGCACATTTAGATTGAAAACCACAAAACTAACATTGTTGCTGACAACGCCCCGATAACACTTGACAGTGTTAAGAAAAGCTTTGGCAGCGTTAGACAAATATATTGCTGACAACGTCACAATAACACTTATCAGCGTTAAAGCAACCTTTGTCAGTGTTAGAAAAATATAGTGGAAAATCTAAATCCTCAAAAGACCAATAACAATGCATAATCCTGTACATACTTTTACAAAAAGACTCCAAAACACATATTATGTGAGATTGATCATTCCAATACTTGTTACCAAGTATTGAAACCTTCCAGCATCAAAAGGTTTAGTTAGTAAATCTGACACATTCTCTTCTGTGTCAACCCTATCTGGTTGTATTAAACCCTTTTCAAAACAATCTCTTATAAAATGGTGTCTAATTTCTATGTGTTTGGTTTTAGAATGATGTACAGGATTCTTAATAATGCATAAAGTGCTGTTATTGTCAACAAATATCTTGGTATGCATGAAATTATACCCATAGTCCAACAGCTGGTTCTGAATCCATAAAACTTTTCCACAACAAGCAGCTGTAGCCACATACTCTGCTTCAGTTGTAGAATTTGCCACCACTATTTGTTTTTTGCATTGCCAAGATATCAACCTGCTCCCAATAAACTGACATCCACCAGTTGTGGATTTTCTATCAAACTTATCACCTCCATAGTCACTGTCTGAATATGCAATAAGCTCCAATGGGGAATCCTTTGGGTACCACAAGCCAAGACTAGGATAACATCTTAGGTACCTAAAGATTTTCTTGACAGCATAAAGGTGACATTCTTTAGGAGTCACTTGATGGCGTGCACAAGCACACATAGCAAACATGATGTCAGGTCTGGAGGCTGTGAGATACATCAATGAACCAATCATTGATCTATAGTGCCTGACATCCACATCCTTTCCATCTCTAATCTTTCCCCGAGGGTGTTCTCTATCCATAGGAGTAGTAGCCCTCTTTTAATGTGGAGAAAAGCCAAACTTCTTCAAGATCTCTGCCACATATTTATCCTGGGAGATGAAGATACCATCTTCTTTCTGCTAAACTTGTAACCCTAGAAAGAAGTTCATCTCCCCCATTGCACTCATCTTGAATTTGTCTGTCATAAGCTTGGAGAAATCCTCACTCATCTTTGGATTGGTGGATCCAAAGATGATATCATCAACATAGACCTGAACAAGTTGAAACATCCTTACCAGTCTTCTTTGTAAACAATGTCTGATCTATAGTGCCCCTCTTGAATCCATTGTCCACCAAATAAGTGGATAATGTGCCATACCATGCTCTTGGGGCTTGATGAAGTCCATACATAGCTTTCTTGACTCTATACACCTTGTCTGGATTCTCTAGATCTTCAAAACCAGGAGGCTGCATCACATATACCTCCTCAACAATTTTTCCATAGAGGAAGGCACTCTTCACATCCATTTGATAGACAGTGAAGCCTATGCAGGAAGCATAGGCTAGAAAATTTCTTATGGCTTCAATCCTTGCAACTGGTGCAAAGACCTCCTCATAGTCTATCCCCTCCTCTTGTGTATATCACTGAGCCACTAAACGTGCCTTGTTTCTGACCACAATGCCTCTTTCATCTCTCTTGTTTCTTAGAACCCATCTTGTCCCTATAGGTCTGACATATCTGGGACAATCAACCAGCTCCCAAACATCCTGAATTGCAAATTGGTGAAGCTCATCCTGCATTACTTCCACCCAACTTGGTTCTTTGAGAGCATCAAATATCTTCTTGGGTTCCTGTTGTGACAGAAAACAGGCAAACAAACATGCTTGCACAAGAGGGGTATCAACCTTCTTGTGAATATTGGCAATAAATCCACCAAGACTTTGATGAGATCTTCTAGTCCGAACAGGAGTCATAATATCACCAATGATTTGAGAAGTGGGGTGATTCTTCATAGTAGAAGTGAGAACTCCTCCTTCAAAAAGTCTGGTGTCTTCAATCTCATTCTCTAAGTTGCCAATATCTTCTTCTTCAAACTCTCTTTCATCAACATGAGGATGAACCTCTTCATATAAATTGGAATGTTCACCCTGTTCAAAAGTAGAAGAGAAAAAATGCGCAAAAGTGTTATCAACGCCTGAACCTTGGCTGTAAGTGTTTGGGTTGTCAACGCCTGAATTGGTGTTGTCAACGCTTGAGCCATCAACGTCTGAATTTGTCCTGTCAGCGCTAGATTTTCCTTTGTCAGCGCCTGAAGGACCATGCATGTTGTTAGCTGGTGGTACCTGGGGACCACCATTATCCTTTCCAGCAGCAGCAGCAGCAAAAGCATCTGTCCATATGGGAATTGTGACATACTCTTGTATAAGAGATGACTTTGCTGCTTGTGATCCAACCTCTTCATTAACCTGTGTACCTGAAACATCAACAACTTGTTCTTCCACAACATTTGAAGTTACCTTCACAATGTCTGGATTAGTGACAGGCATATAATTTAAAGTTATAGATAGAGGTTCCAAGTCAAACAACCAATTTGGACTACTTTCAGGATCACTAGGTTTACTCTCTAAAAACCTAACATGTACTCTTTCAAGTATACGTTTTTCCTTTCTAAGATAAACCCTATATCCCTTGCTCTACACTGAATACCCCATGAAGTAGCCTTCATCACCTTTTGCAATAAATTTACCTAAGGCATCACTAGTGTCAAGAACAACTACATAACAACCAAAAAGTTTAAGAAAACCAATATTAGGTTTCCTTCCTCAAAGTAACTCATAAGATGTTTTGTTCTGTATCTGATTGACCAATGCTCTATTTTGAACATAGCATGCTGTATTCACAGCCTCAGCCCAAAAAGCTATAGGGAAATGAGCATCAGCCAATATAGTCCTGGCTGCTTCAATTAGGGTTCTATTCTTCCTCTCAGCAACCCTATTTTGCTGTGGGGTTCTAGCAACACTAAACGGCCTAGTAATCCCTTTCTTGGCACAAAAATCATCCAAAAGCTTATTCCTAAACTCACCACCATTGTCACTTCTAAGCATTTTAACTTCATTACCTGTTTTCTTTTCAATCTGGGGTAATAAAATTAATTAAAATGTCAGCTGTATCACTCTTCATAGCTAAAAATAAAGTCCAAGTAAACCTAGAAAGTCATCAGTGATGACAAAGCAGTATGATTTACCATTCAAACTCTCTATATTAGTTGGACCAAATAGGTCCATATGCAACAAGTGAAGTGGTCTAGTACTAGAGTGCACCTGTTTAGACTTGAATGAGACCTTGTGTTGCTTGCCTTTAAGACATGCAACACAAGAGTGGTCATTGTGGAAAGCCTTTTCAGGTAAGCCATCAACCAAGCCAAGTCTCACAAGCCTGTTTATATTCTTAAAGTTTATGTGCCCTAGTCTCCTGTGCCATAGATTACTCTCATCTACTGAAGCTTTAGCATAAAAACATGACATATTGTTATTCATCCTAATCCCATTCAGATTCACATTATATATCTCTTTATGTCTAGGTGTTCTATAGTCAATATATTTCTCATCAGGGATCTTATAATCCTTGCTTAACACCAAGCATTCAGTATCAGTAAACATAACTTTATTTTTGTTATCACAAACTTGTGATACACTAAAAAGATTGTAATCAAGTTCCTTTACCAAAAATACGTTTTCAAAACGCAAGTTCTTGGTGAGAAGAGTTCCTTTGCCTGTGATAGTTCCATATCCACCTCAAAGTAAACCTTATCACCAACCTTAATGGGAGTGAAGTTAGTTAAATAATCTTCCTTCCCTGTCATGTGCCTTGAGCATCCACTGTCCCAATATCCATAATCATTGACCTGTTTTTGAATGCCCTGCACATAAAGAAAACGAGTTATTTTTCTTTGGGAACCCAAGCCTTAGCAGACTTGGATTCATCTGGTTGTTCAACAAGAACAGACTTAGTTCTCATAACAACCCCATTTTCATCCCTCTTTTGAGGAAATACCCAGTTAACCCTAATAGGTTTTGTAATGACCTTTGAAATGTAATTAAATCTGTTGTAGGTCATAGAAATCCCATAATCATTAGGGTTTTGATATTTCTTTGGTCTCCATGTCAAGCTTGAAGAAGCTTTAGACCCCTTATCATGTGGTTGCAAATATTTAGGTTTGGTCACGTTTCTGTCAGCGTTGGATTTGGTCTTGTCAACGCTGAAATTACCCTTGTCAGCGTTGAACCTAGGGTTTGCTACAGAAACCCATTGCCTATTAGACCAAGTATTTGTCTTTTGAAATGGTCTTTGTCCATGAGTGTTAGACCCTCTAGTAAAGAAAGGGGCTGGTCTAACAACTTGTGGACTTTGCTGCACACAAGGTTTGGGTCTGACAACGTTTGACTTTTTAACAGTGTTGACCTTGGAAGCGTTGACACACTTATATGCTAAATCTGAAAAGCTACCACAAGTGTAACAGGCTTTTCTAGACACAACCCTAGGTCTAGAAGATAAGAAGCCTGTTCCATCATTACTAACTTGGCTTTTAGGTGACCTAGTATTCCTATACATTTCTGCATACTTGACACTAGGTTTTCTAACAGTGTTTGAGCCAAGGTCAACAGCCTTACCAGTGATTGGGTTTGTTACCTTAATAGGGGTTGACTCATTAGGACTTTCACATAACAAGCCACCCTTTACAAATAAGGTAGGGTTGGCTTTCTTCCATTCATTCAGGTCAGTCAACTTCTGTTGATACTCTTCAACTGGGGTAATGACTCTAGGTGAAGGAATGAATTCCTCCTCTTGGAGTTCTGGTAAACCAGTCCAAGATAGGTCCTTTCTTTGGACACCATAGAAGTCATCAGCTGGTGGTGGAACCACAGTATAGTCTTTCATCCCAATCCCAGTCATGTCCTTAGGATCCCTTTGTTTATTAACACATTCTCCTAGGGTTTGTGTGGCCTTATCAAATCTCTGAATTTTAAGGCCAACATTATCCTTATTCTTAATGGCCTCATCTAACTTAGCCTGTAACTCACCATTAACCCTTTCCATGATGCTCCTAATATCATTACTAGCATTTAACTCATGTTTTAAGATATTTATTTTATCTTTTAAGTCAAATTCCATTTTCTTGTATTCAGAAACTGTCTTCTCAGTTTGAGTGAGAGCTAATTGATAGTTAGACAGTTTGCATCTCTCAGTACTCACATCATCTAACAACCTTAACACCTCTTTGTTAAGTTTCTCAGTATCTAACCTACAACCCTTACTACAAAAAGCATCATCGTATACCTCATTATCTGATGAAGAGGAGGAGTGTGCCATGAGAGCATATTGAACATGCTCTTCTTCTTCTATTTCAGCAACCAAAGCTTTATCCTCTTCCACATCCTTAGCCAAATAGCTCCAATCCCATCCCATACCATCAATTTCTTGCACTGCAACCATAGCCTTAGGATCCTGAGCCTTAACAATCTGGCTTGAGGGTTTGCCAGCATCAGATCTTCTTGGAGATCTGCATTCCCTCATGAAGTGCCCCATACGATGACAGTTGTAGCACTCAACTTTGAATTTATCAAATCCAGCTGTGTCCTTTGCATTGAAGGTCATTTTCTTCTTAAACCTTCTATTCCACCTGTTTGCTCTTATACTAGCAAGAGCCATGTTCCACTTAATATCCATCTCTTCCAAGTGCTCATCAATTGTTTGCTCAAGGTCCTCATATGTAATCACTGAACCATTGGGCAAAGAAGCAATATAAGCACATACAGTATCCAGATCCAAACCAGCAGGTTTAACTCTTGGTGAGTCACTTTTGTATGTGTCAGCGTCTGAATATGAGG
The DNA here is from genome assembly GCA_025667525.1 of Glebionis coronaria. Classification (NCBI taxonomy): domain Eukaryota; kingdom Viridiplantae; phylum Streptophyta; class Magnoliopsida; order Asterales; family Asteraceae; genus Glebionis; species Glebionis coronaria. The sequence goes on along the minus strand of CM046875.1, from coordinate 456,006,916 downwards.
CGTTGACAGGACATGTTCCAGTGTTGACACATGATGACCCAGTAACTGGATGCATGTAAGAGTCCTTCTAATTGAATTGACCTTCACTATGATAGAAGAAGGCCATGTTACTGTTGGTATACTTGCTTCCATGCTCCAAAAGAGTTTCATTCTCCAACAGCCTTAGTTTGTTGTAGATATTATCAAAAGTAGAACTTTTCTAAGTATTGTTGGCAAGTATAGATCTTGCCTTAATCTTCCACGCCTCACCAAGACTTTTAAGAAAAGTGGCATTAATATCAACATCACCAAGTTGTGTCCCCATGAAGGACAATTTTCTTGTAATGTCAAGCCATATGCTTCTCACACTGCTAAGCTTCTCATTAGGTTGAGCCTTGAAGACAGCATAATCCTGCATGAGTTGCTTCTTCTTCTCTTCTTTAGTATCATCATTGCCACCATATGCAACTTCAAGGGCTGCCCAAAGGTCCTTTGCAGATTCATAACCTCTGTATTTATGTTGGTTCTCTTGTCCCAAAGAGAGTTTCAGAATATTTAGGGTTTTCATATCAACCCTTTTCTTTGCTATGTCTTCAACAGACACAGATCTACCATCATCAGGTTTTTCTTTCTTATCTGCTTCTGAACATCCAGCAACAGCTTCTCTTCCAGCAATGGCATCAGCAATCTTTTGAGCTTTATTGAATGTGTTTCCATATTCAATAATTTCCCAGAGAGTATAGTCATAGATCCCCAAATATTGCTAAAAGTTGAACTTTCCACAATTCAAAGTTGGTTGCATCAAGCATGGGAATCCTGATGCTTGGTAAAGGTGAGGAGGAGGAGGTTACTTCTAGATTTGACATGATGTTTTTAGGGTTTTGAGAAAATTAGGGTTTTGGTGATTTTAGGGTTCTTGTGTTCTTTAAGATCAAAAGTTCCTCAACAAGCTCTGATACCACTTGTTGATTCCAAACTTAGATCGATTTAGCTTTATGTATACGAGATTAGATCAAGTAATACACGTAGAGAAACCTTTGTATATGTATATGATAATCTAAGTGCTATGCGGAATTAACACTTAAACAAGAACACACAAGATGTAAACAAACTTTCACTTTGATTAATGATAACAAACTTGCTTACAATGAAAGTGTTTAACGTATGAAAACTTATATTTAACAATAACCTAAAGGTCTTCTTTTATAGACATAAGAAGCCGTGTACAATAATCTACGTATCAACTATTCTAGGTAAAGATAAATATAGAAAATACATTGTTGTTCCTATCTTTACTAGAAGTAATCTAGAACATAATAAACGCGTAGATCATATCCTTCCATCAGTGCTTGTCTTCAATGTATCAACGCTTGACTTCTTCTTGTCAACACTTGATCTGTCAGCGTTTGTTTTCTTCCTATCAACACTTGTATTACTCTTGTCAGCGCTCAAGTAGACTGGCTATATTTTATTCCCAACACAATCATTGCCTTCTTAAGTTCCATCTCTTCTCCAAGTTCTTCTTTCCTTTCATCAAAAAGAAGTATTAGATTGTTTTCTTCCTGCACTTTTGCCCAAATGGGATAAGCCTTATACTCCAACTCTTCAAAGGATAATCCTAACAATTTCTTATAGGTCCATCCTGTTCCATGACATCTGAGTAGCATGTAGTACAACTCCCTTCTATCCCTCTTCAGCATTGAAAGAATATTGCTAGCTTTGTGTTTCAGAATTACCTTGCAGTCTTTTTGTACTCTTAGAAGAATCTCCAAACCCCATATTTGGTCTGAAATAGTCAAATCTGGATTCTCCATACACCTATCTTCCCAAGCATGGTACATCTGAACAACTTCTGGCATATCAAAATCTACTTGCAATTTCAACTCATTCAGCTTCTCTCTTGCCAAATCATCACCATACTCAAGTCTTTATGGTTGTTCTGTTATCATCACACTTGAGTCTGAACTAGCTTCATCACTTCCTTCTTGTTCCTCTGAAGTGGCAACAAAAGGTGATTCACCAACCTTCTTACTTTCTTGTTCCACAAGTTGTGCAGCCAACCTTCTATCAAACTCTACCTGTGTTGCATCCTTTGGAACTTTTACTTCTACCATGATTCCTTTACCCTTATCTAATGGATCAATGATGGGTAAGGATGATGGTAATACCTATGAAGATACTTCTTTGATGATGGCTGATGACTGGAATACATCAACTTCATCTGCAGGTCTGTCAACGCTCAAATTTCTTGTGTCAGCGCCCAATTTACTCATGTCAGCGCTTGGTGTGTCAGCGTTCAAATTTTGCTTGTCAACGCCCAAATTACTTGTCTCAGCGCCTCTTGTAATTTGCTCCAACATAGCTGTAAAGGACAAGTCTAAATTTGTAGGAGTTACCAGAGATCTAACAAAACCTAGTTGCTTCTTCAATTCAGTGAGGGCTTCAGCAACACCCAAAGATTCACTATCATGTGAGCCCTTATCACTCACATTAATATGCTCATCCTCCCCTTGGGAAGATTCCTCCATTCCACGCCTTATGCTAGCATTTTCCAAAATAACAATCCTCTTCCTCAATTGCTTGAGTTCAAGGCCTTGTGTACTGACAATTTGTACTAAGTCTGCATTTTGCTTTTGCAAGCTAATGCAGACAGCCGTCAATTCCATTAATGTCATTGGTTCCAATCAGCCATCCTCTAAAATGGGTATTTGACCTCCCAAGTTAGATTCATGGGGCATGGATGAGGTCTTAAAGATGTTAGGACTGTCTTGGCCTGAATCTAAGCCATAACCAATAGTCACAGCCTCATCCATAGCACCAACCACACTTGTGGTGGTGGTTCTCTCTGCTACATGGCTAGGACCACTATAGAAGAACACTCCAGTAGTCCTTTGGCATTTTTGCAACCTATATTATGGTGGGGTAGAAGATGATGTGGATTGGGTGGATGTGGGAAGGTTAAGGGTTGTTTGGGTCTGTGAAGGAATGGTGTCAACGTTTGGATTAAGTGTGTCAATGCCAACATTTAATGTGTCAGTGTCAAAGGGTTCTTGATCAATTTGCATATGTTGTGGTGAAGGTAAAGGTTCAGGTATTGGGTCAAGTTGTGGTTGGAGGTCTGGTTGGGGTTGTGCTGCTGCAATAACAGCAAGCATAGCTTGGGTGAGGGGTAAGTCACGATGAGGGGTGAGTTCATCTTTGTAAAAATAGCTTTCTTTTGCATAGGGATCTCATAAAAATCATCATGATCCCTTGTGTAGTAATTTTGCACATCAAAAACCATTTGTAAAAATCTGGGATAAGCCAAAGTCATCTTACTCCCTTTGTTTTTACACATGCCCTCAAAAATCATTTTTGAATAATTAAAATTTTGCCCAGTGGCAATGCACACAATAGCACTAGCAATAGATCTGTTAATCTCATTGTGTGCAGTACACTTGGGACTCAAACATTGTAAGAGGACATGTATGAGGTACTTCCAGGCTGGGGGAAACTCCTGTTTATGATATTTGTTTAAAGTTCCCTCATCAGGGAAAGTGAAGGTCTACGAAATTATTGGCCTATTCTACATGATGGATTGGATGGATTTGATGTATGGATTGATTGATAAATATAAAAGAGATGAGAAGGGAGATGAGGGAGTAGAGAGAGAAAGGAGAGAAAAGAGAAGAGTGGAGAGAGAAAGTAAAGATTGATTATGAAACAATATGAAAAGAAAGAACCACCCCTCCTAACATGCTAGGAGGGGTATATATAGCCCACCCTACATGTGGGCTATATGGGCTATACTGATTACAAATGGATCACGAGCCCAATACTAGAATATATCTTTGGAGTGACCGATCCTTTCTAAATACGTAAAAACGTATTTCCAACAATCTCCCCCTAAGGGAGGTCACTCCAAGTTACAATGTCCTAAATAGTCTATAGCTCGTGATCTATGCTAATAATGATGTGACCGAGACTTTCTATGGGAAAACGTATTTCCAACAATCTCCCCCTAAGGGAGGTCACACCATTTTACAAAATCTTAAACCTAGCATCTATGCTTGAGTCTTCGATCTTGTTCTTTTGAATATGCTTGATGTGATCTTTGACTTTAGTCTTGAGCATGTTTCCTTGCCTTGACCTTGTGCATTCGTCACTTGTGAAATTTGCCTCTTTGTGACTTCATGTTCCACATACTTATACCTTTAAATTCTTGAAAGCTTCAGAGTTTGATACAGCGGAAAACTTGACCTTCAGACTTTCTTGAATTTGTTGAAGTACTAAGTGTATGTAGTACAAGCATGTGGTGACAACTTCTTCTGGATTATACACCGCAATGCCACCTTCTTGTTACGCTGCATAAGACAGTTAGCAACAAAACATATACACGGATGAAATGGCCTTGAACATTTCATTCTAATTCGGTAGCATTTTACCTTCGGTCGGTGAAGACCGTTGGACGATATTAAATATCGTACTTGTGACAGGTAATTTCAATAAAGAACCTCCTTGACAAGATTTCGCGGGTAAACCCGTTCTCTTTACTCGACCGTCCAAAGCTGACTGCGAACGTAAAGAGTGAATCATTTGGATAATATTATCCGCATGATTTGAAGCCGTCAATTCATGTTCCTGGAACAAGTGAAGTTCAATTAAGAACCGCACCATCGTTGCTTTCCAGTTGTCACGAGCTTGATTCGTATAGAATCTTGCAAGTTACCTACCAAGTGCTGTTTGATGTTAACACTAGAAGGATTTCCATTCGTCACTGTAAATACTTAATAGTATTACTCTGAATGTTCTGGCAAGATCACTAAGATATTACGTAGAGGCCTGGAACGTGTTTAAATTCATTTAAGAGTTTAAACCACTGTTGCTTTCCAGTTATCACAAGTTTGATTCATAAAGAATCGCACAAGTTACCTACCATGAGCTTTTTGATGTTCGCTCAAGAAGGATTTCCATCTTCATTGTAAATACTTTCGTATTACTCGGATGTTCAGGCAAGATCATGAAGATTTTGCGTAGGACTCTTAATATCTTTCTTACTTTTCACATTGTGTGAACAAGCAAGGAATAATGAAAATGTGTCCTAATGAGATATTTGATGATCTCAAATGGCTCTAGACTCGATCGTGCATTTTGGATTTTAGTGATCGGAGGCTGGAGAGGAGTGCCACCTTTTCAATACCAATTTATTCGGAGTGAATAAATCAATAGATAATGTGTTGTCTCCGTGTGATTAAAACAAATATCTTTTGAGAGATATCTGAGTTAGCTGGGATGGGTTGTGCCTTGCATCACTGGGTCCATGATGTCTATCTTCAATATCGAGAATCATAAATGATCTCAATAGCATATGAATTGACCCGGTTTCTGCTTAAGTTGTAAGGAGGGCTACTTTCTTTACACCCTTTATCTTTACAATTCTTTTTCATTCTTCAACCCCTTCAATGCTTACCAATACGTCATAACTAGCACCTTGTTGTGATTGTTCCAGTGCTAACTTAAGTACTTGGTCGGCATTCAGCTACATTAACAATCTTTCTCCATCTTTCCTAAGGACTACTATTTCTAGCTATGGGATGTCCTTGGGAAGATTCCTCCGGTTCTAGAGAAATCATTGGACTTTAACCTATCCTACCATCCTTATGTCACCACAATCTTCACCGTCGTGAATAAAGATGTTTTGGGTAAGTGTATGTCACCATGAAATCCATTTTGAAGTGCAAATCCATTTTGCTCCCCCTTAACATATGCCACGATATCCGAAAACATTTCACACATGTCGGGATGAGCTAACATGTTAAGTCAAACCATTTGTGATTAATCATTTCCCATATTAAATCACATTTTCTCCCCCATATTAAAAATATTAACTCAATCGATGTTTTTAATATCAATTGATTTAATAGCATTTTAAGAAAATTTGGGAAGAAAAATGCAAAGCCAAGTATCTTCATGAGTTACACAAGCTCCCCCTCAAATTAATGAGGGTCTACTTGAAACGTAAATTAAATACCTTTTAAACACAAGTGTAAGGTATTTATCACGTGCAAAGATCATATATGATGATGAATTCACAATATTAGCGGTTTACGTGGTTGGACCTGAATGATGGAGAACATCATATGAAAGAAGCACATGGTTCTTGTTCACGAATGTTGGTCTTCCTCGTAACTTCTGAAATTATCTTCCCCTTTACACCACATGGACAATTGATATCGTTGTCTTGACACCAACTTGTGAACTATGCCACTTTCGGCATCGAAGATTCTGAATGCTGGACGATTGCTCCCCCTCAATTGTTGACCCGTGTTCTACTTAAAGAGTTGTAGTCGTCGTTTGAGCAGTCGCATCGTCTAGTATGTAGATATCAATTGCAACGAACTTCGGATTGTGGAGTTGATAACTTCGGATTCTAAAGTCAAAGCTTTCCGGTGAAATGCTTGACTTCAAAGTAAAAAGCGGGTTACTATCAGAAATAATAGCAAACCATATGGAGCATGTTTTAAATGTTTTAAACTTCAGTTCGAACTTTATTTACAACCCCGTGTCATTATTGAATGACATTTCTAGGTTCGTAAATATTATCGATTCCAGAAGACATGCTCTTTTTATCAAAACATTTTGAACACACAATTTTGAAAGATTTAGAAAAATCTTTTGAGAAATTGTGTTCCAAGTTTTGAAAACCAATTACTTGAGCTTAAGATTTGGAATATCTTAGGAAAGCTCAAGTCCGAGAAGTTGTAAACTTCTCGTTGTTAAGGATAAGTTACCACCAGCGATAAACTTTCCTTTTATCTGAAGGACGAGTTCTAAGCTGACATTTACTTAGAAGTCGTTTTCATGAGCTTGAAAACTTTGACTGTTTTAACGGAAAGCTCATGATCGAGAAAGGTTAATTTCTCGTTATGAGGAAAAGTTCTCTTATTTAAAAGATACACTTTCCTTTCTGAGCTTAAAACTTCGAATGTTTTAATACAAGCTCATGACCGAGAAAGGTGAATTTCTAGTTAAGAGGATAAGTTATCATAAAAGATAAACTTTCCTTTATTTTAAGTTCGAGTTACGGTCTGACATTTAACTGTAAGTCATTGTGCATGAGCTTAAAAACTTCGAATGTTTTTAATATTAGCTCATGCCCGAGAAAAATTAATTTCTCGTTGTAAGGATAAGTTTATCATCGGCAATAAACTTTCCTGCCTTTGAAGAGCGGGTTATAGACTGTCATTTATCTATAAGCCTTATACACGAGCTTAAAATCGTTGAATGGTTTTAGTGTAAGCTCGTGTCCGAGAAAACTTAATTTCTCGTTGTGAGGGTAAGTTATCGTTGACGAGATAAGCTTCCCTTTCTCTGAAGTTCGGGTCACAGACTGTGATTTGAATGTGAGCCATTGTGCATGAGCTTAAAAACTTTGAATGTTTTTTATATAAGCTCATGCCCGAGAAAAATTAATTTCTCGTTGTTAGGATAAGTTTACCATCGGCGATAAACGTTCCTTTCTTTGAAGAGCGAGTTATAGTCTGTGATGCGACTATAAGTCCTGTGTAAGCTTTAACCATGAATCCCCTGAGATACTAGTTTCTCCGATATCTGCTTCTTCAGCAACCAAACTCTAAGAGTGTCCTTAGTTGAACGGTATACAACGATTGGACCGCTTCGTTCTTTTGGAACATCAAATTTGGGACCTGCATTCTCATTAGGAATTTGCATGCTTTGACATGGGTTAGCGATATCAATTATAGAAGCACGTGGGCGTTCACAGTTGGCTTTACTTGTGTCAGAGGTGATCTGAGTAGATGATTCACTTATCTTAGTTGGCAAACATTTCCTTTTATAGAAAACTTTAAGTTCAGGCTTAAGTGATGTATCATCCTTTTCAATTTCCTCCCTAGCAGTCTTAGTATAGTCGGAGATTATCCTAGTTAAAGGGCACTCGTTTCCTACAAGAGTGAAAGATCTACCAGTGGGGCGCCACATTTTACCAATGGGTTTGATTTTAGCAACCCACTGGGATTTAAGTCTAGCACGGGAGTTCACCTCATTAAGCAATTTTTTGATACAAGAGTCATGATTTGCCGTAAAGACACATTTTCTACATGTTTTACAAGTAGCATATTTAATGTCCGAGTAATTCCTAGATGATTGATCGATGCTCCTAGGAGACGTCATGCTACGGTTAGCAGTGTTGGGTAATCTAGAAGGCATCTGACTAGGTTGGACATTGCTATCTCTTGCATGTGTCTTTTGAATAGCTTCCCTTTGACCAAAATCATGGCGCACATCAGTTGAACTAGTTCTATACGTGTTCATTGAACTATTCTTAGAGAAACTAGGGGCAATAATGTGATGAGGTCTTGCTAAAACTGATTTAGTCACATTAGGCCTAGTTGGTGGAGTGATTGTTCTAGAAATATGACCCAAATCAACTTGGGAGGCAAACCGCAGTCTCGAGGATTGTGGTCGCTCGGATCTAAATGCAGTAGGTTGTCTGATAATCGGTTGTCTGACGTACTGATTTGTAGGCGGTTTCCCCAAGATTGATGGTTTTTCAAGCTTAGTGTCCACACTAGGTCCTCTATTTTTCCTTAACTCGTTTGTCAACGCAGCTATAGCAAACACCTTTTCCTGAACTTGGGCTTTTAACGTTTCATTTTCTTTGAGCAATCTATCTTGGGATGCCAATTTAGACTCTAGTAACTGAATTTGTTTCAAAAGATTATCCTTTTCAGCTTTCGAATCTAAAACTTTTTGATCCAATTTTCTTTCAAGAACAACGTTTGACTTTTCAAGTTTTTCAAAGTATGTTTCAAATTTGTCCGTTTTCTTAGAAAATTCAAGTTTGGCATCCTCAAGATCTTTTGATTGTTGAGCTACAATCGTTTCGAGCTCTCTAATCTTGGAATCAGAAGCAGTTATAATACAATTATCATGATGTACTATAGCATTCTGAACAATCTCTCGCCCATTATGACTTACATCGGATGAATCAGAAATGGTATTTCTATCACTCTTTTCCATCCCATGTTTGTCATAATTAGGTTCAGAATGCTCAATATGCGGCATGTCATCAGCATATACATCATAAACAACATTACATTGTACCGTGTTTGCAGGCTCTGCGTCATACATAGGTAAGGTGTCATCAAGAGAAATCTCGTGAACATTCCCCGACGTGCCACTGGTATCATGTTGTCCTCCTGATTCCGTGCTCTTACCATCGTTATGCTCCAAGTTGTCAACCGTATGATCAATCTCCTCTTTTATCTGCGTCATTGATTCTTGCACTCCATTATCATACACTTGCTGAAGTTGTGATCTTTGATAAATCGAAGACGAGACCGCTGTCATGAGTTTTAATATTGTATCGCGGAAAACTCGAAGCTCGGTATGTGTATCGCGAAGAAATGATTGGCAAATCACTGAACTTTCAGGCTTGATGATATTGAATTGGAGGAAAGGCGTGAGTTGTGTCACAAGAGCCTTATATGCAAGTGCCGATGCAGAGTGATTAAAGTTGTTATGGTTGAGTTGCTCGGCGAGTTGGGTCAAAGTGGTGAATAATGAGTCGATGAATATATGACGATCTTGTCCAAAGATTGTCACAAATTCGCTCCCTCCTTGAATCCCCGAAAGAGTGACAAGATGAGACTGGAGCATTTGAAATGAAGTGATGCCACTTTTCCTAACTTTGTTTTGCATTAAATGCGATTCTCTCTTTTGACATGTCGAATCGAACGAATCCATTAAATATCGGTTAAAAATGACGTGGATGTTGTTGTGTTCGGGATTTTAGAATGCGTGAAAAAACGAAAGACCCGTAAATAACACTTAAAATTCCTCGATTGATGATATAAATGAAGCCCGTCACTTTGACTCGTCACGTTTGTCTTGAAATCCGACCACAATAACGTTTAACCCGACAAATATTTTTCCAAAGTTAACTTTCAAAATAACCGCCTCAACAATCCGTCGGCAAAATGATCCTTGTCACTATATCACGTCACTTTTGTCACGTAGTCACGTCACTTTGTCCCGATTATAACGGAATATCACAACATTTTTCTAAAATAAAAAATAAAAAAATATAAAATATGAATAAAAATATAAAATTAAAAGTTAATATCTAAAAATGAAAATTTTCAAAATAAAAAAGGTAAAAAATAATAAAAATAACTTAACTTAAGAAAAACTTTCGAAAATCTAAAAGGATAAAAGTAGGAAACGAAAAATAGAAAAAAAAAAAAAAAAAAAAAAAAAAAAAAAAAAAAACTGATTTTTAAAAAATAGACAAACTCTGATCCAGTCAAATACGTGACAAAATCTGATTTTTAAAAATTACTTAATTTAAAAAATAAAATCAGATATATTTTGGAAAGAAACGAAAAAGAAACACGTGACCAAGCCTTCTTGTTTTCTCCGTCTCAAATAAAACACGTGGCCCAGTCAAATACGTTCCACCGCCCACCCTACTACCTCGTTTTATCCGCCCAAAATAATATACTCTAAACCTAATTTCACTCTCTCAAACACTCCCACAAACACGAACCTAATCTCAAATATCTCTCTCTCTCGCAAACAAAAACTTCCGTCTCTCTTTCTCTGCTAAACAAATGCAACCACCAAATCCACAAACAAATCACCCCTCAAATCTAGATCGAATCAGTACCGTCAAGTTATTATTTATGTTTTCTGTGATAAACTCGAGTCTTCTATCATCTGTAAGAGTCTTTCTGTCACACAAATCGAAACAAGATTAGATTATAACAAATTTGTTATAAATCTTATCTTCTTTTTCGAATATTAATCTTGGGTATACCCAACAATGATCTATGATGATATATGATTCGTGTATTTAGATCTTTTAATTGATCTCGGCATGCATGTGCAAATACGAAAAAAATGAATCTGAGATCTATTTGTTTTGGTTTTTGAGTCTTGGAGTCTCTGTTTGTGCGAGTGTGAGTGAATAGTGTCGATGGTGTGAGGTTGAGGGGGTAATTATTTGGTGTCGAGTGATGTTGGTTGAATGGTAAGGTCGAGAGTTGTGGGTTTGGGTCTTATGAGAGTATTTAGAGTACGAGAGTTGTGTGAGATTCAGGGTGTCGAGGCTGAGTGGGAGTCGAGGTAAAAAAAGTCGAGTGGTGAGAGGTCTTCGAGTTTGAGTTCGAGAGTTTCGAGGGTTAGGATGTCGAGAGTGTCGGGTCTGTGTGGTGTGTTTGTGTTTCGAGGCTTTGTTTGAGGTTGCCGTTATATTTGAATAATGTTCATTCGGAAGATTGTTCATTCGGAAGATTGTTCATTCGGAAGATTGTTCATTCGGAAGATTGTTCATTCGGAAGATTGTTCATTCGGAAGATTGTTCATTCGGAAGATTGTTCATTCGGAAGATTGTTCATTCGGAAGATTGTTCATTCGGAAGATTGTTCATTCGGAAAATTTTTCATTCGGAAGATTGTTCATTCGGAACTTTCTTTGATCCGGAACTTTTGGTTCGGAAGACTCTGATTCGGAACTTTCTTTGATCCGAAACTTTTGGTTCGTTCGGAACAATATGAATGGAAGAACAGTTATGATGGACAGTTTTGGACAGAAAGATGATGAATGTTGATAGAAAACCGCGATACTTTTGACAGTTGACCAAAAAAGAAAAAACAGAGAACAGATAGAAGATTGAGAAAAACTTATTATATATATAAAAAAAATTATAAAAAAAAACTGATTATAAAAAAAATAAAAAGGTTATATAAAACTGATAAACGAAAACTCAGAAATGATAAAAAAGATTATATAAAAAATTATAAAAAAAATTATATGAAAAACTGATTATAAAAAACTGATAAAAGAAAAACTAATAATAAAAAAAATTAAAATGGAAACTGATTATAAAAAATTGATTTTTGAATAAAAATTTGTGATTTTTATATAAAATAAGTAAATCAAAGATTTAATTATGATTTAAAACATAAAAACACAAACTTTTTATAAAAATACAAACTTTTTAATATTTAAGCGTGATTAAATCAAAACCCATCAAAATCAAACAAAAGAAAAACAAGAATAAACCAATCTAACCATGCTCTTGATACCAATTGAAGGTCTACGAAATTATTGGCCTATTCTACATGATGGATTGGATGGATTTGATGAATGGATTGATTGATAAATATAAAAGAGATGAGAAGGGAGATGAGGGAGTAGAGAGAGAAAGGAGAGAAAAGAGAAGAGTGGAGAGAGAAAGTAAAGACTGATTATGAAATAATATGAAAAGAAAGAACCACCCCTCCTAACATGCTAGGAGGGGTATATATAGCCCACCCTACATGTGGGCTATATGGGCTATACTGATTACAAATGGATCACGAGCCCAATACTAGAATATATCTTTGGAGTGACCGATCCTTTCTAAATACATAAAAACATATTTCCAACAGAAAGGATAACCCAAAGCCCTTAGTCCTTGTTCTATTTCATGAATAGGAAGGGTGGTTATACCATCTGCATCATCAAGATGCAAAGCCTGGCGAACCAAGGCTTCAGTAACCACCCATGTACGCCCATGAACAATAGATGATAATGTAGTCACATTATTAACTGTTGAGGAACTAAATGTGTTCCAAAACTGCTTAATATGTGTGACAGAGATGAGAGGAGCATGAGAAAGAGCATACCTAATTGGGGATGCATTCAAATACGCCACCATCTGTGTGTATTGGGGAAACAGAGCATCATCAGCGTCCAAATATGCTATCATGTTGTGTTGACTCCTGAATCCCAATCCCAAATCACTTGGTTTAAATTTTGGTGCCATTGTGGAAGAAAGCTGTTTGTGAATGATTTAGAAAGATGAATTATAAGAGAAAATGGTTAGACAAGAATATGAGATACCTTGTTTAAAAATAGGAGCCAAATATATAGGAGAGATAGATGTATGTGATTGGTAAAAAATGAGGCAACTATTTTCAAAATATCATGATGAAAATATTGAAAAGAAAATAAGTTATCTCATGCATTAATTAAAAGTTATCTGCTCCCAAAATTACGGCCCCAAAATTCGTCAAAAATAACAACTGGGTAGGTCCCAATGAGTGTTAACGGTCAAAAATAACCCATCAACGCCCAACGGCTATATTCTTGTCAACGTTTGCCAAAGCCATGTCAGCGTCTAAATTGGTCATAACAACGCTTGGAAAAATACTTGTTAGCGTCCAAAAATAAAAGTAATAAAAATGAAAAAGGACCTTAACAAAGTAATTTATCCTAGTGAAGATAACCTATAAGTTGATAATTATTATAGGGCGGAAAGCACTGTCCAGTTATGCACACTTGCTTAGGCAAGATAGACATAACAGTCCTCTAGTGTCCCTTGCTAACCAAAACTCTTAACAACTAAGTTATCTCATAAAAGTCCTTGTTACTCCCAGGTAAAATCCATGATAAAATCATTCCCAAGTCTCCCAACAGACCACAACCAATTCTAGGCCAAAAATGTCTTGGCAGCATGCATAGTATATCAACTTTGCATGCTACAGTGCCTCATGATTTAGTAAAACTAACTCATACTCACCTGTGGACATAATCTAGAATTGTGATAAGAGTATCATAAGAATACCCAAAAGTCCTAAAGGTTCCTAAAACCTCCCCTTAAACTGTGATACATAGGTTGCTCAAAAATATGCATGAACATAAAAAAACTTATGTCAAGATAAGAATATAAATATTCCAACCATCATCCATAAATAAAAACATGCTCAAATGATTCTCCAAGGATCCATAAGCAACTCTGTATCCAATGGTATAATGCTAACACCACCTGCACATTTAGATTAAAAACCACAAAACTAACAATGTTGCTGACAACGTCCCGATAACACTTGTCAGCGTTAAGGAAACCTTTGTCAGTGTTAGACAAATATATTGCTGACAACGTCACAATAACACTTAGCAGCGTTAAGATAACCTTTGTCAGTGTTAGAAAAATATAGTGGAAAATCTAAATCCTCAAAAAGACCAATAACAATGCATTATCCTGTACATACTTTTACATTAAGACCCCAAAACACATATTATGTGAGATTGATCATTCCAATACTTGTTACCAAGTATTGAAACCTTCCAGCATCAAAAGGTTTAGTTAATAAATTTGACACATTTTCTTCTGTGTCAACCCTATCTGGTTGTTTTAAAACCCTTTTCGAAACAATCCCTTATAAATTGATGTCTAATTTCTATGTGTTTTGTTTTAGAATAATGTACAGGATTCTTAATAATGCATAAAGTGCTGTTATTGTCAACAAATATCTTGGTATGCATGAAATTATACCCATAGTCCAACAGCTGGTTCTAAATCCATAAAACTTGTCCACAACAAGCAGCTGTAGCCACATACTCTGCTTCAGTTGTAGAATTTTCCACCACTATTTGTTTCTTGCATTGCCAAGATATCAACCTGCTCCCAATAACTGACATCCACTAGTTGTGGATTTTATATCAAACTTATCACCTCCATAGTCACTGTCTGAATATGCAATAAGCTCCAATGGTGAATCGTTTGGGTACCACAAGCCAAGATCTGGATAACATCTAAGGTACCTAAAGATTCTCTTGACAACATAAAGGTGACATTCTTTGAGAGTCACTTGATGGTGTGCACATGCACACACAACAAACATAATGTCAGGTCTGGAGGCTGTGAGATACATCAATGATCCAATCATTGATCTATAGTGCCTGACATCCACATCTTTTCCATCTCCAACCTTCCCCCAAGGGTGTTCTCTATCCATAGGAGTAGTAGCCCTCTTTTCATGTGGAGAAAAGCCAAACTTCTTCAAGATCTCAGCTACATACTTATCCTAAGAGATGAAGATACCATCTTCTTTCTGTTGAACTTGTAACCCTAAAAAGAAGTTCATCTCCCCCATTGCACTCATCTTGAATTTGTCTGTCATAAGCTTGGAAAAGTCTTCACTCCTCTTTGGATTGGTGGAGCCAAAGATGATATCATCAACATAAACCTGAACAAGTAAGACATCTTTACCAGCCTTCTTTTTAAATAATGTCTGGTCTATGGTGCCCCTTTTGAATCCATTTTCCACCAAATAAGTGGACAATGTGCCATACCATGCTCTTGGGGCTTGATGAAGTCCATACATAGCTTTCTTGACTCTATACACCTTGTCTGGATTCTCTAGATCTTCAAAACTAGGAGGCTGCATAACATATACCTCATCAACAATTGTGCCATAGAGGAAGGCTCTCTTCACATCCATTTGATAGACAGTGAAGCCCATGCAGGAAGCATAGGCTAGAAATATCCTTATAGCTTCAATCCTTGCAACTGGTGCAAAGACCTCCTCATAGTCTATCCCTTCCTCTTATGTATATCCTTGAGCCACTAAACGTGCCTTGTTTCTGACCACAATGCCTCTTTCATCTCTCTTATTTCTAAGAACCCATCTTGTCCCAATAGGTCTGACTTACCTGGGACAATCAACCAGCTCCCAAACATCCTGAATTACAAATTGGTGAAGCTCATCCTGCATTGCTTCCACCCAACTTGGTTCTTTGAGAGCATCAAAAATCTTCTTGGGTTCCTGTTTTGACAGAAAATAGGCAAACAAACATGCTTGAACAAGAGGGTTATCAACCTTCTTGTGTATATTGGCAATAAATCCACCAAGATTCTGATGAGATCTTCTAGTCTGAACAGAAGTCATGATATCCCCAATAATTTGAGAAGTGGGATGATTCTTCATGGTAGAAGTAAGAACTCCTCCCTCAAAAAGTTTGTTGTCTTCAATCTCATTCTCCAAGTTGCCAATATCTTCTTCAGACTCTCTTCCATCAATAGTTGTGTGAACCTCTTCATGTGAATTTGAAGGCTCACCTTGTTCAAAATTGGAAGAGAAGATATGCTCAAAAGTGTTGTCAACGCCTGAACCAAGGTTGTCAGCGTTTGGGTTATCAATGCCTGAAATGGTGTTGTCAACGTTTGAGCCATCAACGCATGAATTTGTCCTGTCAGCGCCATATTTTCCTTTGTCGGCGCCTGAAGGACCATGCATGTTGTTAACTGGTGGTACTTGGGGACCACCATTTTCCTTTCCAGCAGCAGCAGCAGCAACAATAGCATCTGTCCATATGGGAATAGTCACATACTCTTGTATGGGAGATGACTTGTCTGCTTGTGATCCAACCTCTTCATTAACCTGTGTACCTGAAACATCAACAACTGATTCTTCTACAACATTTGAAGTTACCTTCACAATGTCTGGATTAGTAACAAGCATATAATTTAAAGTCCTAGATAGAGGTTCCAAGTCAAACAACCAATTTGGACCACTTTCAGGATCACTAGGTTTACTCTCTAAAAACCTAACATGTACTCTTTCAAGTATACGTTTTTCTTTCTTAAGATAAACCCTATATCCCTTACTCTGCACTGAATAACCCATGAAGTAGCCTTCGTCACCTTTAGCACTAAATTTACCTAAGGCATCACTAGTATCTAAAACAACTACATGACAACCAAAAGGCTTAAGAAAACCAATATTAGGTTTCCTTCCCCAAAGTAACTCATAAGGTGTTTTGTTTTGTATCTTGTTGACCAATGCTCTATTCTGAACATAACAAGCTGTATTCACAGCCTCAGCCCAAAAAGCTATGGGAAAGTGAGCATCAGCCAACATAGTCCTGGCTGCTTCAATTAGGGTTCTATTCTTTCTCTCAGCAACCCCATTTTACTGTGGGGTTCTGGCAACACTAAACTGCCTAGTAATCCCTTTCTTGGCACAAAAATCATCCAAAAGTTTCTTTCTAAACTCACCACCATTATCACTTCTAAGCATTTTAACTTCATTACCAGTTTTATTCTCAATCTGAGTATTAAAGTTAATTAAAGTATCAGCAGTGTTACTTTTCATAGCTAAAAAGAAAGTCCAAGTAAACCTAGAAAAGTCATCTGTGATGACAAAGCAGTATGATTTACCATTCAAACTCTCTATATTAGTTGGACCAAATAGGTCCATATGTAGCAAGTGAAGTGGTCTAGGACTAGAGTGCGCCTGTTTAGACTTAAATGAGACCTTAGTTGCTTGCCTTTAAGGCATGCAACACACGAGTGGTCATTGTGGAAAGCCTTTTCAGGCAAACCATCAACTAAACCAAGTCTCACAAGTCTGTTTATATTCTTAAATTTTATGTGCCCTAGTCTCCTGTGCCATAGATTACTCTCATCAACTGAAGCTTTAGCATAAAAACATGACATATTATTATTCATCCTAATACCATTAAGATTCACATTATAAATGTCCTTATGCCTAGGTGTTCTATAGTCAATATATTTCTCATCTGGAATTTTAAAATCCTTGCTTAACACCAAGCATTCAGTATTAGTAAACAGAACTTTATTTTTGTTATCACAAACTTGTGATACACTAAAAAGATTGTAATCAAGTTCCTTTACCAGAAACACGTTTTCAAAACGCAAGTTCTTGGTGAGAAGAGTTCCTTTTCCTGTGATAGTTCCATATCCGCCTCCAAAGTAAACCTTATCACCAACCTTAATGGGAGTGAAGTTAGTTAGGTAATCTTCATTCTCAGTCATGTGCCTAGAGCATCCACTGTCCCAATATCCATAATCATTGACCTGTTTTTGAATGCCCTGCAGATAAAGAAAACAATTTAGTTTTCTTTGGGACCCCAAGCGTGAGCAGACTTGGATTCATCTGGTTGTTCAACAAGAACAGACTTAGTTCTCATAACAACCCCTTGTTCATCCCTTTTTGGATGAAATACCCAGTTAACCCTAATAGGTTTTGTGGTGACCTTTGAAATATAATTAAATCTGTTGCAGGTCATAGAAATCCCATTAGAATTAGGGTTTTGATCTTGCTTAGGTATCCATGTCAAGCTAGAAGAAGCTTTAGACCCCTTACCCTGTGGTTGCAAATATTTAGGCCTGGCAACGTTTCTGTCAGCGTTGGATTTGGTCTTGTCAACGTTGAAATTACCCTTATCAGCGTTGAACCTAGGGTTTGCTACAGAACCCATTGCCTATTAGACCAAGTATTGGTCTTTTGAAATGGTCTTTGTCCATGAGTGTTAGACCCTCTAGTGAAGAATGGGGCTGGTCTAACAACTTGTGGACTTTGATCCACAAAAGTTTTGGGTCTGACAGTGTTTGACCTTTTAACAGCGTTGACCTTGGAAGCGTTGACACACTTATATGCTAAATGTGAAAAGCTACCACAAGTGTAACAGGCTTTTCTAGACACAACCCTAGGTCTAGAAGAGAAGAAGCCTGTTCCATTATCACTAACTTGGCTTTTAGGTGACCTATTATTCCTATACATTTATGCATACTTAATGCTAGGTTTTCTAACAGTGTTTGAGCCAAGGTCAACAGTCTTGCCAGTGATTGGGTTTGTTACCTTAATAGGGGTCGACTCATTTGGACTATCATAAAGCATGCCACCCTTGACAAATAAGGTAGGGTTGGATTTCTTCCATTCATTCAAGTCAGTCAACTTTTGCTTATACTCTTCAACTGGGGTAAGGACTCTTGGTGGAGGAATAAATTCCTCTTCTTGGAGTTCTGGTAAACCAGTCCAAGATAATTCCTTTCTTTGGACACCGTAGAAGTCCCCAGCTGGTGGTGGAACAACAGTATAGTATTTCATCCCAATCCCAGTCATGTCCTTCCTTACCTCTGTTTATTAACATATTCTCCTAGGGTTTCTGAGGCCTTATCAAATCTCTGAATTTTAAGTTCAACATTATCCTTATTCTTGATAGCCTCGTCTAACTTAGCCTGTAATTCACCATTGACCCTTTCCATGATGTTTCTAACATCATTACTAGCATTTAACTCATGTTTTAAGATATTTATTTTATCTTTTAGGTCAAATTCCATTTTCTTATACTCCTCAACTGTCTTTTCAGTTTGAGTGAGAGCAATTTGATAGTTAGACAACTTGCATCTCTCAGTACTCATATCACTTAACAATTTTAATACCTCTTTGTTAAGTTTTTCAGTATTTGAACGACAACCCTTACTACAAAAAGCATCATCGTATACCTCATTATCTGATGAAGAGGAGGAGTGTACCATGAGAGCATATTGAACATGCTCTTCTTCTTCTATCTCAGCAACCAAAGCTTTATCCTCTTCACCATCCTTAGCCAAATAGCTCCAGTCCCATCCAATACCATCAATCTCTTGTACTGCTACCATGGCCTTAGGATCCTAAGCCTTAACAACTTGGCTTGAGGGTTTTCCAGAATCAGATCTTCTTGGAGATCTGCATTCCCTCATAAAGTGCCCCATACGATGACAATTGTAGCACTCAACCTTGGATATATCAAATCCAGCAGTGTCCTTTGCATTAAAGTTCATCTTCTTCTTAAACCTTCTATTCCACCTGTTTGCCCTTATACTTGCAAGAGCCATGTTTCACTTTATATCCATCTCCTCCAAGTGCTCATCACTTATTTGCTCAAGGTCCTCATATGTAATCACTGAACCATTGGGCAAAGAAGCAATGTAAGCACACACAGTATCCAGATCCAAACCAGCAGGCTTAACTCTTGGTGAATCAATTTTGTATGTGTCAGCGTCTGAATGTGAGGCGTTGACAGGACATGATCCAGCGTTGACACATGATGATCCAGTAACTGGGTGCTTGTATGAGTCCTTTTGATAAAATTGACCTTCACTATGTGAGAAGAAGGCCATGTTACTATTGGTAGACTTACTTCCATGCTCCAAAAGAGTTTCATTCTCCAACAGCCTCAGTTTGTTGTAGATATCATCAAAGGTAGAACTTTTGTGAGTGTTATTGGCAAGTATAGATCTTGCCTCAATCTTCCACGCATCACCAAGGCTTTTAAGAAAAGTGGCAGTAATGTCAACATCACCAACTTGTGTCCCCATGAAGGAAAGCTTGCTTGTAATGTCAAGCAGTCTGCTTCTCACACTGCTAGGCTTCTCATTAGGTTGAGCTTTAAAAACATCATACTCATGCATGATTTGCTTCTTCTTCTCTTCCTTAGTATCATCATTACCACCATATGCAACTTCAAGGGCTGCCCAAAGGTCTTTTGCAGACTCATAACCTCTGTATTTGTGCTGATTTTCTTGCCCCAAAGAGAGTTTCAGAATGTTTAGGGTTTTCATATCAACCCTTTTCTTTGCTATGTCTTTAGCAGACACAGCTCTACCATCATCAGGTTTTTCTTTCTTATCTGCTTCTGAACATCCAGCAACAGCTGATCTTGTAGCAATGGCATTAGCAATCTTTTCATCTTTATTGAATGTGTTTCTATATTCAATAATCTCCCAGAGAGTATAGTCATAGATCCCCAGATATTTCTCAAAGTTGAACTTCCACAACTCAAAGTTGTTTGCATCAAGCATGGGAATCTTGATGTTTGGTAAGGATGAGGAGGAGGTTACTTCTGGATTTGACATGATGTTTTTAGGGTTTTATGAAAATTAGGGTTTTGGTGATTTTAGGGTTCTTGTGTTCTTTAAGATCAAAAAGTTTCTCAACAAGCTCTGATACCACTTGTTGATCACAAACTTAGATCGATTAAGCTTGTGTATACGAGATTAGATCAAGTTATACACGTAGAGAAACTTTGTTTATGTATAATGTAATCTAAGTGTTATGCGGAATTAACACTTAAACAAGAACACACAAAGGATGTAAACAAACTTTCACTTGATTGATAATAACAAACTTGCTTACAATGAAAGTGTTTAATGTATGAAAACTTATATTCAAACATAACCTAAAGGTCTTCTTTTATAAACATAAGAAGCCTTGTACAAGAGTCTACGTATCAACTATTCTAGGTAAAGATAATTACAGAAAATACAATGTTGAACTTATCTTTACTAGAAACAAACTAGAAACATAATACGCGTAGACTATATCTTTCTATCAGTGCTTGTCTTCAACCTATCAACGCTTGACTTCTTCTTGTCAACGCTTGATCTGTCAGCGTTTGTTTTCTTCCTGTCAACGCTTGTTTTACTCTTGTCAGCGCTCAAGTGAACTGGCTACATTTTATTCCCAACAGAATTCATACACGATCATGTGTGTTAAATAAATAAAACACGAAAACACGAAATAGGTTATGAGGGCTGTTTTTGGCCGTTTGAAAACAAAGGAAAACAAGAAAGGCCCATGGGTTGGCCCATGTCCAATAAACAACCAGGGAAACATCTTTTCACTCCATTTTCATGTTTACTCAAAATAAACCAAAAACTAGGGTTTTGGAACCCTTTAGACGCCGGTTTCAAGAAATGCAAGAAGGAGAAAAATTAGTTTTTACTTTGATCGATCCGGGTTGTTTTTTGTATTGTTCATCTCATGAATCAAATACATTTGGTAATCAGGATTTCTTTCTTTTAGTTTTATTAATCCATGAATCTAGTAATTAGTAACAAGAACACATGAGTTTATAAACATTAAACATGAAATTGATTCCGTTGGTGGTTGGGTTTTACTGTTTACACGCGAACCGGAACTAACAGGGGTCTAAGTGAGTTTGTTTGATACCAGCCACGACCCACAGGGGTGCGCTGGTGGTTTCTGTGGTGACGGCAGCAACCAAAGACCACCAGGGGTTTGGTTTATCAAACTGTGGGAACCACAAAGCCAAACAAGGGTGTTTGTGGTATACGTAGGGGGTAGGTTTGTTTGAATAGTGGCAACCGAGACCACTATGGTCTCGGTGGGTCTTAGATAGGCAGGAGTGGGTAGAATCTATAGGACAGTGGGTATTTATGTTTTAGCAGGGGGTACACTAGACAAACAGTGTGAACCATGGGGACCTTTTGCCAACAGTGGCAACCAACACAAGGTCGGTGGCTACTGCTTGGTTGTCGCCAGCAAGGGGACCACAGCCTAGGGCTGTGGTGGGACTTCAGTTGGGTTGACCCGAGACATGGATGTATCGGGGAAAGTTTTGAATCGGGTTTGTCGGGTACACACACTTCAAGAGAATTTAAAGAAACATTTTACTAGCACGAAATCATTTTATAAATTAAGTCTTATTTTGATTAACATTGTGTCAACGTTGCTTTAATTTAATTAGACATTAAATTAATAAGGTTTTAACTAATTTATAAATTAAATGTATAATCTTATTTAAAATGATGTAAGCCTCATGGAAATTTATTTATATTTTGAAATTTATTAACCAAGCTTATCATTTTGGAAACTTTCTATTTTAGGAAAATTTCTATTTCAGGGAACTTTCTATTATTAGCAGGTTACTTATTACAGTATTATAATACAAGAATATGTGTTATACATTAATCAGAAGTACAGTAAAATACACTAACCAGTAATACACAAGAACAGTCAGATTTACTAGATTTTATACAAGATAGTAAAATAATACAAGAACATATAAAACAAGCTAAGAACACTCAGAACCAGTAAAGTATACAGTAATCAGACAACTCATTCATGTCCCTTATTTATGTAGTATCCATGAAGTCGGAGTAGATCTTTCAGCTTTCATCCTCATTTCATTACTGGACAAGAGGTACGAATTTTCCGTCCTTTCAGTAAGGACTTCCTTTCTATGCATGATTAGGATTTCCCGTCTGCAGCCAAATGTTTTCCCTAGTATATGTTATACATTATCAGAAATTATTTTAATAACTAAGATATTGCCTGAGCCTTATATACAAGCATGGCCAGTAGTTGTACTAGTTATGGAGGTACCGTAACCATGACACTTGAGGCACCGGTGTCATGACTCACTTGTAGGAGAGTGATATCCTGTAGCGTCCCATTCAGCTCAGCTTGACCATTTTATCAATATTATTAGTGGGGCATATGGATGCATTCTAGGCTATCAGTTTACAGTTATCAGGTGAATGTGATGTGTGCTCTACATCCTTCACATTGGAGCTGATCCCTCCACCCAGCACATTATTTAGAGGTCACCCCTCTACAGCATGATGAGGTCACCCCTGCAGTCATTCATGCAACAGTTGTTACAGCACATGACCTATATAAGCTCTTGGTAATTAAAATACAGTAAAGGCATGTTTTCAGATTTAACAAATAACAGTTCAGCTTTACTATTTATAAATCAGACTTTTCAGATTATACACAGATTTCTGCTGCAAATTTAAATATCAGTCTTACAGCTTCAGTATTTTATCATCTACTTCATTTCAGTATTTCTTATCATGCTTTATATCCGTCCACTGGGTGTTATGCTTAGTCGTAGTTCCTTTCATGTTCTAACGGCAGGTATACTGGGACGCTCTTAGGATTCTGAGAGCATGTGCATTGGGAAGGAAGCTATCCAGACTTCTTATTTTATGCACTTCTTACATTACTTTACTTATTTGGACATTGTTTAGTCCTCTCCTTCAGTATTTAATTTTCATGTTTTGAGCTTATGTTGAGATTACCGATGTTTGATGCCGGTATTTCCTTTATGGTCAATTGATGTTTTAAGACATTTACCTTATGCTTTGATGACACGCCATAAATACAAGTAACTGTCCACTTATCAAGTGGGGTGTTACATGAGCGATGGAATGGGTCATGTTGTCTTGGGAGTGATTAAGGATAACGGGTGACGTGCAATAGGTGACGGTTCATGTTCAAGGTGTATGATGTTGGATTAATAGGTGCAATGGAGCCATATGGAAATTGAAGTTCATCAAACATAACATGGCGGGAAAGGATAATTGATATGTGTGTAAACACCCATCCTTTCTACCACTTAATTACAATAATAACCGAGCCAAAACGTGTATTTTATGTCTTTTATGTCGGAATTATGCGTGGTTTGTGTTTTTGTTGTGATTTAGGACGAAACTGTGAAAAGTGGGGAAAACACGGCATTCACGGGCTTTTAATGAAGAAAAAGATGAAAAATGAAGTCGAGAAGTCAAGAGTGCAAAAAGAACGGAAGTCCAAGACTAATTCTGAAGATTTATCGAAGAAGAAGTCGAAAGACGGAAGTTTACTTAAAGCCGAAGAACTCAAGTCTACTTTATTGAAGAATTAAAAGACGAGTTCAAAAGAAATCCCGAGCCACAAGTCATTAGAGTCCAAGTTTAAAGAAGATTAGAAGGAAAAAGGACTAATGGTGCAATTAATGAAAATTAAAGGCTTAAGGACCTAATGACGCAATTAAGAAGAAAGGAAGGAGGGGAGGAAACTTCCTAATCCTCCCCTATATATAGATTAGATCATTAATCATTTTTCTTTGTTGGGTGGCTTGACAAACCATTTCTTCCACATTTAATTTCCTGCACATTTAAGTTTATGCACATTTAATTACTTGTTCATTTTAATTACCTTGTCTTGCACCTTAATTACCATTTAATTTCAAGTAAGTTTTTCTTTTAATTCTTGTTAATCTTTATCTTTATCTTTATTGTTGATTCTCTTATCCTCCTTTCTTAATCTTTGATTTTTATGTTTATGTTGTGTTCATGTTCTTGTTCTTATTTTGATCAAGTGGGTTTTTGATTATTGTGGTTAAATTTGTTAGTTTTATTGATTTAGATTGTTTGTTTATGATTATTGAATGCTTTGTTATTAGTTTAGTTTAATTGTTTGTTTGATTCTGGTTAAATTTGTGTTTAGATTCTTGTTATTGTGATCCCTTGTTCTTCGGGGGAGTTTGTTTCTGTGTCTGATCATTCCCAGGAAACTTCCGAACCAACAAGGGCTAGAGCTTCATTCGGAACATTCCAAGTTCCGAGCCAAGAAGGTTTCATTCGGCACTCGAAAAGTTCCGGATCAAGAGTTGTTCATTCGGAACTCCAAATCTTCCGAACAAAAGTTCCGGACGAAATCTTCCGAACCAAAGTTCCGGACGAAATCTTCCGAACCAAAGTTCCGGACGAAATCTTCCGAACCAAAGTTCCGGACGAAATCTTCCGGACCAAGGACAAGTTCCGGATCAAGAGGTTCATTCGGAACTCGAAAAGTTCCGAACCAAGTAGTTCATTCGGAAGTCTTCCGAATCAAGAAACTTCCGAACAAACCCAAACTTCAGAATCAAGGAGGCTTCACTCGGAACTCAAGATCTTCCGAATCAAAGTTCCGGGTCAAGGAGTTCCGGATCAAGATAAGTTCATTCGGAACTCAAAAAGTTCCGGATCAACTCAAAAGTTCTGGATCAACTCATAAGTTCCGAATCAAGGGTTTCTGTCAGGTTTTTCTTTTTAAAATTTTGTCCTTTATTTTCAAGCTTTATTTTTCCCGCCTTTTTCCTTACTTGCACTTTAAGATTATTTGCCTTAGCTTTATTTTAGCCTTGCCTTAGTTTAAGTTTTAGTTGCGTTTTAAGTTTGCCTTAGTTAGATTTAATTTTGCGTTATTTTACTTTTAGTGCCCTTTAATTTCAGTCTCGCTTTTAGTACTTGCACCATTTACTTTAAATTAGTTTTAGATTTACTTTAATTGCACTTTTACTTTAAAGTTTCGCACCTTTATTTTTAATACTACAACGACAACCTTTTTGTTCCACCAAAATACAACAGAGTCACATAGAGAACCTAGATCAATTCGATTAGACCAACACAACGAACTTAATTAATTTTTATACGGGCCAAAAGCCTAATATCAAATGGCGCCGCTGCCGGCTCTTTTCGTAAAGATTAACGGTTTTCTGTGAGAGACGCGTTGCTTTTTAGGATCCGTTCACTTGTGAGCGTTATTTTTCTTGCATAAAAAATTCAAAAAACCATAAAAATTAAAAATTGTTAAAAATCCATAAAAATTTAAAATTTCAAAAATCCAAAAAGATTTTATCTTTATTGTGTATATATATTGTCTTTGTGTTTGGTTTCTTTTTCTTTTGCATTTTCAGGTGTATGCGTACTAGATCTTCTAATTATCAAGAGCTCAAGACTCAAGAAGATTTATGTATGTCAGGTGTTAACAACAATAATATTCCACCGCACCTCAACAATAACAACAATGTTCTTCCACAGCCCGATCTTCGGACAATGGAGGAGCTTTGTCAACCTACCATGTTTGGACGAGGAGGACCGATTGCGCCGATGCAAATCAACGCTCCTGAGTTTTCGTTGAAGCACCACATGATTCAGCAAGTGCAAACAAATCCTTTTAGAGGAATGCCTGATGATGATGCCAACAAACACCTCGACAAGTTCATTACAATCACCCAAAGCATGAAGTTGGCTGGTGCCACAATGGATGAACTTCGCCTACAACTCTTTCCATATACTTTATTACATCATGCCGAGAAATGGTTTGATCGTCTCCCGAAGAATTCTATTCATACTTGGGATGACATGACTCAACGCTTTTTGTCGCGCTACTTTCCACCATCCATGGTTACAAGCCTTCGAAATCAAATCAGCGGTTTCATGCAAGACCCTGATGAATCTCTTTTTGATGCTTGGGAGCGATATAATGTCTTGATCGATAGATGTCCAAACCACAACATGCTCCCTGTGACCTTAATCGATACTTTCTACAACGGTTTGACTTTTCGAGATCGTGATACGATTAATGCAGCTGTCGGTGGCACATTCATGAAAAGGAAACCCGAGGAGTGTAGAGAGTTAATTGAGAACATGACTACTCACCACAAAAACTGGGATTCCTCTGCTTCTTCAAGGAACAACCCGAGAGTCAATGTTTCCTCCACTTCAGCAAACCCTGATATGACCGAACTCACCCGTGTGCTGACTGAAATGAGCAGAAGTATGCAACTCTTAGCTTCAAACCAACAACAACAACAAGTTAAAGCTGTTGCTACTCCTTGTGAAACATGCGGAGGTCCTCACTCATACACCGATTGTCCTTCTACACAAGGAAATCCGGAAAATGTGTATGCTGCTTATGGTAATTATTCACCGGAAAATTACCAAGCTCGACCTCAAGGGGATAGAAATCTGTTGAGCTACCGGTCCAACAACTACCTTTCACCCAATTTTTCTCCTCAAAACCAAAACCCCGCCAACAACTACAATAGAAGCAACCAAATCCCACCAAGAGCTTCTAATCCTTATAACCCACCCGCCCAACAAAACCCACCCATTAACTCCGATGTTGAAGCCATCATGAGAACCCAAGGTGAGCAAATCAAGAATCTACAGAGCCAAATAATCAATTTGAAAGGAGATATCACGAAGCAAGGAAATGAGATAAGGTCCTAGGTTCGCGATAATATTCAATCCTCCTTCAGCACTCAAACGAATGAATTAAAGAATCTGTTGGCTAGTTTCTTGCCCGCCGCTCAACCTTCTTCTTCGAGTTCTCTACCTTCAAACACCGTCACCAATCCGCGAGCAAATGTGAGTGCTATTACTACCCGTAGTGGAGTCACCATCGTAGGACCACCAATCCCACCCCCATCATCTACACCTCCTCCACCACCATGTATCCCTACTCCTCCTACACCTAGTATTAGTACACCATTACCGTCTCCGCCTCGTAATGACGATGTCTCTCGGAAGGACCCTTCAACATCTCAATCTCCTGTTGCACCTTCCACCTATAAACCCAATATCCCATACCCTTCTCGCTTAGGCAAGACCAACGAGCTAACCAAGAATGACTGCCAAGTGTCGAAATATGTGAAGATGCTTTCTCAAATGAACATCAACATTAGCCTTGTTGAAGCACTTGTCCACATGCTGAAATTTGTCAAGGCATTCAAGGAATTATTTAGCAAGAAGGAGAGGCTGATTGAACTCGCCAACACACGCTTAAATGAAAACTGCTCTACAGTTATTCTTAAAGAACTTCCGGAAAAGCTTGGAGATCCCGGTCGTTTTGTGTTGCCTTGCGTGTTCAACAAAACTAAAGAATTTACTGCCCTTGCTGATCTCGGGTCAGTATTAATTTGATGCCACTGAGTGTTTGGAATACACTATCATTGCCCGACCTCACTCCAACAAAGATGACTCTTGAACTTGCAAATCGCACTCTCGCTTACCCCGTTGGTATAGCCAAAGACGTGTTCATAAAAGTTGGCACATTTACTTTCTCGGTCGATTTTGTCGTTGTTGATTATGAAATGGACCCTCGTACTCCTTTAATACTTGGTCGGCCATTCTTGAGAACCGGACGAGCTTTAGTCGATATGGCCGAAGGTGAGTTAATCTTACGAGTCGGGGATGATTCACAAATTTTCAAAATGGGGAAGCTTACAGGCAAATACTATGGACGAGAATCAGTGAATATGATTAATGTGCTCGATGATTTTGTCGTCTACAACAATCCTCTATTCGAGTCTTGTGATGATAATCCACTTTTTCAAAATGATGTGGATGATTCTCTCCCTACTTTGGAAGCTTCTCCCATTTATGATTCTCCATCGATCTTTGATGCTTATGATGATGATGATTCTAGCTCAGATTCGGATGATTATGACGACCTTACTTCTGAGTATCCTGATCTGCCCACATATGATGATTTTGATGAGGCCGGTACTCTTTCGAGCGATTCTTCACATGATGAAGATCCTCCGCCATCACTCGATCCTACTTTGGACTATTACTCATTTGAGGAAGACTTCTCTACGTTTCTCAACACTTACTTCCCTCATGAGAGTGATGCTCCTCCTTATGACTTTGAAGATTATC
Organism: Glebionis coronaria; assembly: GCA_025667525.1. Classification (NCBI taxonomy): domain Eukaryota; kingdom Viridiplantae; phylum Streptophyta; class Magnoliopsida; order Asterales; family Asteraceae; genus Glebionis; species Glebionis coronaria. The sequence goes on along the minus strand of CM046875.1, from coordinate 455,978,325 downwards.
GTCTTGATCCTACTTTGGATTTGAAGCACATTCTTTCTAAGGAGAAGAAACCGGTCGACACCAATATCCGCAGCACGTATGAGTTAACACCTCTTTGTCCCCCTTCTGAGGACGAGGTTGTGCTTCTTCGCGGATCTTCTTCACACTCTGCTGAGCCTGAGTGCTATTTTCCCCTAAAGGAAAAGGTGTTCGACCCCGGTATTGACATTCTGCAGCCATCTCAGTATCCACCTGATGAAATAAAAGGAAAAATCTATGGAAATCTGCTTGCACCACTTCATCCTTGCTTTCACCGTGCTCTATCGCTGCTTAAGGGAACCTTACCTACTCTTCTTTGGCTTGCCTTGTTCGCCTTAAGCTTGTGTTATTTGATGGATGAAAACTATGTTTTCGACCCTGGTGGATATGTTTCATGCTTCTTCCATTGATAATCAAGGTCGAGTCAGGCTCACGAATCGGTTAGCAAAAATCAAGCGCTTCTTGGGAGGCAACCCATGCATCTATCTTTTCGCTTTCTTTATCATAAGTGTAGGGGGGACCCTTTGGTTTGCTATTTCCTCTCCTCCCTTCTTATTATCAGGGATTCAAGCGCTCAATGATCCACTCTTGATGATTCTTGACGACCCGTGAATCCGTGTCTACTTCTTCCCGGTTCTATCCTAAACTCTTTTTGATTTGCTATTTTATATTTTCTCAATATTAAAATAGGAATCTCGTTAGTTGTCTTTTCCTTAGCAAGATTTAAACAAAGTGCACAATGTCCTAAGTGTAGGGGAGTTTACTCCCACATGCTTAAACATTAAGGACAATGTTTATCTTAAGTGTAGGGGGGACTTCTATCGAAGTTAAGTGGTCTTTTCCTTGTATTTGTCCTCATTTTCACCGGAAAATCAATTTTTCGACATTTTTCAAAATTTTTGATCTATTTTGGCCTATTAGTTTTTCCCTTTGTATAGTTATTTTCTTTCCTTATTAGAATAAATGTTTAATAAAGTGGTTTTAATTTTCAAACGTTGTAAATCTTTTGACTCAACCCGAGTTTACTTATCTAAGTTACTCTAGCTAGTATCCTTAACGTGTTTAAGTCAAGTTTTGCTAGGCTTTTATATAGGGAGCTATAAAACGCAAAAGTCTTAACTCTCACGGGTTAAGAACAAGAACTTTTCGCAAGTTCCTATAATTGATCCTAGAGAGTCGTTTATCAAGGGAACTTTAAAACGCGATTACTAAACTTGAAAAAGTCTAAGAGTTTGCAAGATCCTATAGGCGACTCGAAAACCAAAACTTTGATTTAATAGGCTAAGTATCCACGAGTCTCATTCCTTGAGATTTTAAACTGTGGAGAACGAGAGATGATAGAGCCAATTATAAGTTCGGTATTCTTTCGTGAATTTATGTGAGTTAATTATGAGCCTATTCTCCCATCGCTTGCTAATAAATTTATCTGCAATAAATAAGGTTGTACGATTTGAAAAGTTACTTAGCTTCTAGCCCAAGATCGTTTAAAAGTTGCTCGGTATGGATTAGAGTTCATAGCCAAGGCATAACTTATTGAAGCGGGATGCGAAGATTGGCGAGTCCGAAAAGGCCCTAACAAGGCATGAGGGCTATATTTTGTTGCTAAAGATCCAAAGTGATGTGAAGAATCATTTATCGAAAATCAATATGAAGGATCGAGACACACGACGAAAAGCATAAACTCCCAAAAGTCATGAAGAAGTGTATCCGAAAAGACCCTAACAAGGTATGAGGATAAATAGATCCAAGTCATAAAAGGAGGCGGATCGTTGTATATCAAAGTCCAAAATAAAGATTGGAGAAAAATGAAGAAGTCGTGGTCCAAGTATGAATCTCTCAAAACTTCAAGTGAAGAAATTCCTATTATGAAGAGACGGCCATTATTTCATGAACGTCTCTCAAGGTTTGAAGTATGAAGTCGCTGCCAAATATCGGTCCGAGAAAGGTCTCAAATCGCGAAGCGAGTTATGACAAGATATGAACTTTATGAGGTCCCGAGAAGCAGTTTTAAAAGATTTTGTCCTTTAGCTAACTATTGATTAAATCGTTCACTTTATTTTTGGATTAAATAACTATCGAAATAAGTCAAACAATGCATCCTCATGATCATTCAAGACAACAATAAAATATAAGAGATACACCTAGGAATAAGGGAGTCTAAGTGAGTAATTGGCCCACATGAGTTCGTGATAGTCTACTAACTTATAATAACAATGATCTCGTTTTTAAGCTTGGTTTGGAGAAAGTGAAAACTTGAGGATGATGATTATTCATAACACTTCCAAAACCCAAGGTATGCTTTTTGATTTCTCGACTTTGAATATGTATAGTTTCTATCTCTTTAATAAAGGCCAACGTAGATTAATTATGATGAAAAATGTAAACGTGCTTTGTAACTAATGCATTGCATGAGGACATTGCAATGGTCAAGTGTAGGGGATTTGATAGGTGTGTAAACACCCATCCTTTCTACCACTTAATTACAATAATAACCGAGCCAAAACGTGTATTTTATGTCTTTTATGTCGGAATTATGCGTGGTTTGTGTTTTTGTTGTGATTTAGGACAAAACTGTGAAAAGTGGGGAAAACACAGCATTCACGGGCTTTTAATGAAGAAAAAGATGAAAAATGAAGTCGAGAAGTCAAGAGTGCAAAAAGAACGGAAGTCCAAGACCAATTCTGAAGATTTATCGAAGAAAAAGTCGAAAGACGGAAGTTTACTTAAAGCCGAAGAACTCAAGTCTACTTTATTGAAGAATTAAAAGACGAGTTCAAAAGAAATCCCGAGCCACAAGTCATTAGAGTCCAAGTTTAAAGAAGATTAGAAGAAAAAAGGACTAATGGTGCAATTAATGAAAATTAAAGGCTTAAGGACCTAATGATGCAATTAAGAAGAAAGGAAGGAGGGGAGGAAGCTTCCTAATCCTCCCCTATATATAGATTAGATCATTAATCATTTTTCTTTGTTGGGTGGCTTGACAAACCATTTCTTCCACATTTAATTTCCTGCACATTTAAGTTTATGCACATTTAATTACTTGTTCATTTTAATTACCTTGTCTTGCACCTTAATTACCATTTAATTTCAAGTAAGTTTTTCTTTTAATTCTTGTTAATCTTTATCTTTATCTTTATTGTTGATTCTCTTATCCTCCTTTCTTAATCTTTGATTTTTATGTTTATGTTGTGTTCATGTTCTTGTTCTTATTTTGATCAAGTGGGTTTTTGATTATTGTGGTTAAATTTGTTAGTTTTATTGATTTAGATTGTTTGTTTATGATTATTGAATGCTTTGTTATTAGTTTAGTTTAATCGTTTGTTTGATTCTGGTTAAATTTGTGTTTAGATTCTTGTTATTGTGATCCCTTGTTCTTCGGGGGAGTTTGTTTCTGTGTCTGATCATTCCCAGGAAACTTCCGAACCAACAAGGGCTAGAGCTTCATTCGGAACATTCCAAGTTCCGAGCCAAGATTTCATTCGGCACTCGAAAAGTTCCGGATCAAGAGTTGTTCATTCGGAACTCCAAATCTTCCGAACAAAAGTTCCGGACGAAATCTTCCGAACCAAAGTTCCGGACGAAATCTTCCGAACCAAAGTTCCGGACGAAATCTTCCGGACCAAGGACAAGTTCTGGATCAAGAGGTTCATTCGGAACTCGAAAAGTTCTGAACCAAGTAGTTCATTCGGAAGTCTTCCGAATCAAGAAACTTCTGAACAAACCCAAACTTCAGAATCAAGGAGGCTTCACTCGGAACTCAAGATCTTTCGAATCAAAGTTCCGGGTCAAGGAGTTCCGGATCAAGATAGGTTCATTCGGAACTCAAAAAGTTCCGGATCAACTCAAAAGTTCCGGATCAACTCATAAGTTCCGAATCAAGGGTTTCTGTCAGGTTTTTCTTTTTAAATTTCTGTCCTTTATTTTCAAGCTTTATTTTTCCCGCCTTTTTCCTTACTTGCACTTTAAGATTATTTGCCTTAGCTTTATTTTAGCCTTGCCTTAGTTTAAGTTTTAGTTGCGTTTTAAGTTTGCCTTAGTTAGATTTAATTTTGCGTTATTTTACTTTTAGTGCCCTTTAATTTCAGTCTCGCTTTTAATACTTGCACCATTTACTTTAAATTAGTTTTAGATTTACTTTAAAGTCATTTACTTTAATTGTTCTGCACTTTTATTTAAAATCAACCAAAAATATTTGTTTTTCCAAAATCAACTGAGTCGTACTTTAAGCCGGAAATCAATTCGTTAAGACTGGAACAACGAACTTTTCAACTAGCAAAATCTCAATATTAATAATTTTGTTTGTGGAAAGGTCAAGACATCGATATCCACGATGATAAGCGGGATATCTCAAAAAAATGCATGGGGTAGCGCGAAGTCCAATTTTGTACGGCTGGTAAATATGTGGGTAGCAAAGGCATCCAAAAGTACGTAAGCGGGAGTAGTCGGGTTGTTTGTTGAAGATTTTGGTGCAGGGTATCTCATTTTGAATGCCAGTAGAGGGAAGTAGGTTTAGTAAGTAGACAGCCATATGTAGTGCTTCGACCCAAAAATTTTGTGTAAGGTGTGATTGAAAAAGAAGAGTACGGATCATATTATTGATGGTGCGTATCATCCGTTCCGATTTTCCATTTTGTTGTGAAGTTTTAGGGAAAGAGAATCTAAACTGTATTCCGTGTTGAGCAAATAAATTACGATGGTTGGTGTTGTGAAACTCACCATCATGGTCACACTGAAAAGCCGCAATATCACATTTAAACTGATTGTTTACATATGAACAGAAATTTAAGAATTTTTGAAAGACTTCATATTTGGTACGTAAATGATAAATCCATAAATAATGGGAATATTGATCTAAAAATAACACATAATATTTAAATCCACCCGGACTAACAATAGAAGAAGTCCAAATATCTAATGTATAATCTCAAAACAACGAGTTACAATATAGTTTTGAACTGGAAAAAGGAAGTCTCGCATGTTTGCCCAATTGACATGCATGACATATATGAGGAGACTTCTCTTTATTACACGAAATAAAATGACGAGAGACAAGGGAACATATCACGTCCTCCCCGGGGTGCCCGAGGCGTTGATGCCACGTGGTCGGACTGACAGAAATCAAGGCTTGGGGGATGGGAGTAGGAGGAGTGAAAGGGTAGAGATCCCCAGATCTATCACATCTTAGGAGGATGTGACGAGTCAAGAAATCTCTTACAGAGAAACCGAATGCATCAAATTCAAAAGTAGAATTGTTATCTCTAGTGACTTGACGAACAGAAATAAGATTTTTAATTATGTTGGGGGTGACAAGAACATTATGTAAATATAACGGACGATTAAGAGCTAGTAAGATGATATGACCATTATTGGTGATACTATGATATTTTCAATGGGTTTTATATTCTCTCGATATCCTCTCGAATTGATCTCGGTTCTAAGTGGAATGATTGTTCTTGGTTACTAAGAAGGGGGTTGGTTTTCTAATCTACTAAAAGGTTTAAATGCATTAACATGAAAACTTAAATCAAAAGTAATTAATTTTAATAACAATTAATAAAACTAGATTTAAAGTTAAAAGATAAAAATAAAATGAACAAACAGTAAGTAAGAAGAAACAGTAAGTAACACTTAAAAATGCTCAAAAGAAATTTGATTCGGAAGTTTGACCTTGATTCGGAACTATTGATTCGGAACTATTGATCCGGAACTTTTCACCCGGAAGTTTATCCGGAAGTTTATCCGGAACTTTCACCCGGAACTTTGTTCGGAAGTTGATCCGGAAGTTTTGGCTCGGAAGTTAATTCGGAACTTTACTCGGAACCTTTACTCGGAACCTTCACTAGGAAGTTGATCCGGAACTTTACTCGGAACCTTCACTCGGAACTTTGATTCGGAAGTTGGTTCGGAAGTTTATCCGGAACTTTCATCCGAAACTTTTAAACTGACTCGGAACTTTTGAAAAGAAAACTCATTCGGAACTTTTTTAACTCATTCGGAAGATTTTGTTCATCCGGAACTTTTAGTTCATCCGGAACTTTTGGTTCATCCGGAACCTGGGAAAACTCAAGAACAGTAACTTGACCGAAGAACAGGGAAAACGATTTTAACCCAAAAATCAATAAGTTTTTCACCAAAACTTAAACAAATCTAATCACAAATCATATACTAACCATAAACTACAAATTCCATCAATAAAAACATAAAACCCAACAACTTTTAAAGATTAAATCAATCAAATAAGAACTTAAACTTTTAACCAAATAGATGGAGATGAACAAGATGAAATGGAAAGATTGATGTATTGAATGATTAAGGTTTTAACAAACAAAAGAGAAAGATTAAATTACAAGATTGGAAGACAAGAAACAAGATCACCAAATACCCTAGTGGTGTTGGTGATGTCTACGAATAGAAAAGGAGAAAAGAAAGGAGAATGAAAAAACTAAAAAACTGAATGAAAAGTGTGAGGGGGATTCATTATATAGGTGTTCCCTTTGGTTGGTGAGTGGGCTTTCTCCCGTTATTCTTGTCTTCTCGTCTTTTCAAAAAAGTTGACGTTTTCGATTCTGATTCGGGATTTGTCGTCGATTAATTTCAACTCGTCTTTCAATTTCTTCGTTTAATAGACTTGAGTTTCTTCGACTTATGTAAATCTTCCATCTTTGGTCCTTTTCTTCGATAAATCTTCGAATAGGCCCAGTGACTTCAAATCTTTTTGCATTTCTTGGACGATAGACTTTGTCTTGAGTCTTTTTCTTCCATAAAACCCGTGCAATCCCATGTTTCCTTCATTAACCATCTGGTTGGCTCTGAAAACACAATAAACACAAAAACCACGCATAATTCCAAACAAATGATACTAAATACGTGTTTTGGTCTCGTTTTAGTAAGAAATAAGTGGTAAAAGGATGGGTGTTTACACACCTATCAAATCCCCTACACTTAACCATTGCCATGCTCTCATGCAATGCTTAGTGATAAAGCAATTTTACACTTTTCTCATAATCAATCAACCTTGGCCTTATTGAAATACTTTTAAACAAAACTTTAAAGTAACAAAAAGATAGAACCATTTTCACTTGAAAATAGCTACATGGAAATAACTTGCAAAGAAATCAATGACTTACATTAGGGCTTTGGTGCTGCGAAGATTTATCACCCTCAAGTTTCACGTTCCCCAAACTAAGCTTAAAAACGAGATCATTGTTATTATAAGTTAGTAAATCAAACACTTACACACATGGCTTAATTATATGCTTAAACTCCCTTATTCCTAGGTGTATCTCTTATATTTTATTTTTGTCTTAGAATGATCATGAAGATGCATTTTTGGACTTATTTCGATAGTTTATTTAAGCTGAAAGCAAAGTAGGACGATTTGATCAATAGTTAGCTAAAGGACAAAATCTCTTAAAACTGCTTCTCGGGATATCAAAAAGTTCATATCTTGGCATAACTTGGTTCACGATTTGAGACCTTTCTCGGGCCGATATTTGGCATGTACTTCATACTTCATATCTTGAGAGACGTGCTTGAGATAATGGTCTTCTCATCGTTAATAGAGTTTTCTTCACTTGGATACTTTTGAGGGGTTCTCCAACTTTGTTGACCACGACTTCATGATTATTCTTCAATCTCTAATTGGGATTTTGAGATACAACGATCCGCCTCCTTTTCGGACTTGGATCTATTTATCCTCATACCTTGTTAGGGTCTTTTCGGATAGACTTCTCCATCATCTTTATGGGAGTTGATTGCTTTTCGTCGTGAGTCTTGATCCTTCATATTGACTTTGGGAATAATGCTTTTCACATCACCTTGGATCTTTAGCAATAAAATGGAATCCTCATGCCTTGTTAGGGCCTTTTCGGACTCGCCAATCTTCGCGCCCCGCTTCATAAGTTATGCCTTGGCTATGAACTCTTATCATTACCGAGCAACTTTTAAACGATCTTGGGCTAGAAGCTAAGTAACTTTTCAAATCGTACTACCTTACTTATTGCAGATAAATTATTAGCAAGTGATGGGAGAATAGGCAAATAATTACACCAAGTGAGCTTGTGCAAGAATACCGACTTATAATTGACTCTATCATTTCTCGTTCTCCACAATTTAAAATCTCAAGTAATGAGACTCGTGGATACTTAGCCTAATAAACCAATTAAGGTCTACATGGTTAAGGATACTAGCTAGAATAAACTTGGATAAGTCTATTCGGATTGAATCAAAATAAACGCAACGGGCCTAATATGTCAAAGACTTCTAAACTAGCTACACCACTTTATTAATATTTGACTTTATCACAGGATATATACATACGAAAGCAACGATAAAAATTTAAAAATTACGACTAAATGGCCAAAGTTAATAAAAAATTTGAAAACTGTTGAAAAAGATGATTTTCCGGTTAAATGAAGGCATTTTCATGGAAAAGTCCACTTAAAACTTCGATAGAAGTCCCCCCTACACTTAAGATAAACATTGTCCTCAATGTTTAAGCATGTAGGAGAAGTCCCCCTACACTTATGACATTGTGCACGTTGGTTAAATCAAGTTAAGGAAGAGACGACTAAAGTGGTCAATTTCAAATGTGAGTTATGAAGAAAATTGAATCACGATAGTTGAGAGATAGAACCGGATTTTGGATAACATGGGAGCACGGTACTTCAAAGATTTCAAAAGTGCATTCATCCCTGTAATCACATCACCACACAAATACAAACACCTATAGAAGTCCCCCTACACTTAGGAGGTTAAAACATAAAAGGATAGATACTCGGGTTGCCTCCCGATGAGCGCTTGTTTTTTATAACCGAGTCACGAGCCTGACTCGACCCAAAATTAGTTCATGGGGAACGTGGTGAGGGATAGAATCATCTCCTGAGAGGTGTCCTCACCAAAGTACAACTTCACTCGTTGGCCATTCACCTTAAAATTAGGTCCATCAGGTTGAGCGAGCTCAAGAGTACCATATGGAAAAATCTGGGCAATGGTGAATGGGCCGGACCAACGAGATTTTAGCTTACCCGAAAATATTTTCAACCGAGAGTTAAAGAGTAAAACTTTGTCTCCAACTTGGAACTCTCGGTTTTTAATCTTAGAGTCGTGAATGAGCTTAGTTTTCTCCTTATAGATCAAAGAATTTTCATAAGCCTCATTACGGAGTTCATTGAGCTCATTAAGTTGGATCCTGCGTAGGTCACCGGCTTTGTTGATATCAAAATTAGCCCACTTCAAGGCCCAGTAAGCCTTGTGCTCCAACTCAATGGGGAGGTGGCATGCTTTCCCGTACACGAGATGATATGGTGTACAACCAATCGGAGTCTTGTATGCGGTACGGAAAGCCCACAAAGCATCATAAAGTTTATCAGCCCATGAGGCACGATGCTCTCCCACGGTTCTTTCCAGAATTCGCTTTAATCCTCGGTTAGATATTTCAGCCTGGCCATTAGTTTGTGGGTGGTAGGCAGTGGAGAGACGATGATTTACACCATACTTAGCCATGACTCTTGCGAATTGGTCATTGCAAAAATGAGTCCCGCGATCACTAATAATGGCGCGAGGCACACCGAATCTAGCGAATAGAGCTTTCAAAAAGTTACAAACCACCCTGGCGTCATTAGTAGGTAAAGCTTTGGCTTCAGCCCACTTTGAAACGTAGTCAACGGCTACAAGGATGTATTTGTTTCCTTTAGAAGAAGGGAATGGCCCCATAAAGTCGATACCCCAAACATCAAATATTTCACATTCTTGTATGAAATTTTGAGGCATCTCATCTTTATGTGTAATCTTGCCGTGTTTTTGGCAAGCATCACAACGTTTAACCATATTGTGAGCGTCACGATATATGGTGGGCCAATAAAATCCCGAAGCAAACACTTTTCTGGCGGTGTAGTTGGGACCAAAGTGACCACCGGTGGGTCCTTTGTAGCAAGCATCAAGGATTTCCAAAGCTGCCGGTCCATAAACACATCGGCGAATAATCAAGTCGGCACATTGTTTGAATAGATACGGGTCATCCCAAAAGTAAGTCTTAATGTCTTTGAAAAAACTTTTTCTTTTGTTGGGATGTTAACCCGTCAACAAGAATTCCACCCGCCAAGTAGTTTGCAATGTCCGAAAACCACGGGGTTTCATTAGCAGTCGAGTTGATAGACATTAAGGTCTCCAAGGGAAAAGAATCATTAATTTCTTTGTTCGGATGATCCCCCTGGTAAGGATCCTCAATGTTGGAAATACGTTTTTACGTATTTAGAAAGGATCGGTCACTCCAACGATATTGGGCTCGTGATCCAATATAGCCCATATAGCCCACATGTAGGGTGGGCTATATAAACCCCCCTCCTAGCATGTTAGGAGGGGTTGTTGGTTCACTTCCACTTTCCATTAATCATACTTTCCATCTTTCTTAACTCTCTCCTTTCTCTCTCTTCTTTCTCTCTCTAAAGTTCTTCCATTTATCATCCATTCAATAGATAATCCATACTTGTCTAATCCTTAGAAAACTAAGATCCTACAATTGGTATCAAGAGCATGGTTGATTCTTTGGATTAGCACGTTTTATTTATTGATTTGGTGGTAATTTTTTCTTCTTCTATAATATTTCTTTCCTTCGTCTATTTTCTCTTAAAAATTTTATCCATTTTTCAAATTTTAATCCATTTTTTTTATATATTTTTCAGTTTTGTCTCTGTTTAGACAACTTCATTTTTAAATTTACAGATATTTCATCATTTTTTTTATTATCCTATTTTCTTTTAAAGTAGTTGATTACGGTTTTCAAGTTTTTTGTTCTTTCTGTTTTGTTTTTTTTTTTATCAAACATTTTGTATCCAAAAAAGGGGGTATATCATTCCGATGCTTTCATTTTTTGTCCCATTCCGATAAGTAAGCTGCTGCCTTTATTCCGATACTTCGACATTTGGATCGCAATAACCCTCGGGTTCTACTTTGCGATCACTGTTTCAGTTTATCTTATTCCGACGTGGGTTGCGATTGCCTTTTGCGATCGTGTTTGCGACGGATTAAAGGTCTATAGAAACGAAACTCTGCCAAAATTTTCTTATCCACATTGCGATGGTGAGTTTTTGTGATATTGCGATGAAAAAGTTAGTATATTGCAATGGGTTGCACTAGATTGCGATAGAATGAAAAGTATTGCGATGGAAATTATTTTTGACCAACACAATTAGGACCTAAATCTGACTCGACCAAAACCAAATCAAGACTCGACAACACCCTCAAAACCCACAATACTTTCGACTCCCTCAAGACCCTCGACTCTCAGGACTCTCAACGACACCCACTCTCGACTCCCACTTTGACCCTTATCCACACACGACTCGACTCCCTTACCTCTCGGACTCCCTTAAAACCTTTCGACTCAGACTCAAGAATACTCGCGACACCCTCACCTCTCGTACAACAAAGATCCTCACCTCTCGTCTGAACAAACCCAAAGGACTCACTCAGCCTCGACTCTCGACTTCGACTCCCTCGACCTCATTCCCTCGAAACCACTTCACAGTCTCGACCACAAACAAACACACCCACGGACCCGACTCGACTCCCAACCACACCCTCACCCTTGACTTGAACACACCCACCCATTCTCGACCAACAGCCTCAAACTCTATCGACCAACAAAACCCTCGAAACTCACCCTCGTTTCATCTCTTACAAACAAACAAGACTTACCCTGAGCTTCGACACAAACAACCCCGACACACCCTCAACTCTTTTCTAACCCCACACCCTCGACAGACTCACAACCACTCAACTCGACTTGACCCTCGCCAACCAAAAGACTCTCGACTCAAAACCAAAACACACCAGACTCACTTGCGAATCTACACTCAACCCCAACAGACTCGAAAAACAGAACACACTCCAGATCTCAGAAAAACCATCATTGATCGAAGACCTTTAACGAAAATAAAGAACATTAATCTAAAAAGACCTACCCGAGACCATTTGAAATGATCTAAGTCGAATCATTGCACCGTCTTGTTCTTCGATTCATTGCTAATGGATTGAGATTTGTTTTGTTCTTTGAGGCGTGAACTGAGATTAGAATTGGTTTGAGAGAGAGACAACAGGAGTGTTTTGACTTTTGAGATCTGTGTTTGATAGTGACGTAGGGTTTAAGTGATTTTTTTTTTATATAGGCGGATATAACAAGAATTTTTGTAGGATTAGTTATCTTATATTCAGCCACGTATTTTTTTTAACTATGCTACACGTTTTGAGATTTTTTTTTTTTTTTAGCAATACACGTTTCGAATTAAAGTTATACACGTTATACGTGTATCGATTTTCAAAATAAATTATTTCTTATATTTTATATATTTTAAAAGTTGAATTTTAGATAAATTAATTTTTTTTTTTTTTTTTTTTTTATCTTGTTTATTTTTTTTTTTTTTTTTTTTTTTTTTTTTTTTTTTTTTTTTTTTTTTTATATATACTTTTATATTTTAAAATTATTTTTGATTTGGCACATCGTGTTGAGGCGGATATTTTGACAGAACCAAAGTGTTAAAATATTTGATGGTCCAATCATCATATTTACCGTTGCTTGGACTTATTTGTTGACGGGTTTCATTTGAATTGGTCTCCGGTTTATTTTATAATCGTATTGAGCTGACAAATATATCCGCATCATTCTTCATCGACTTACAATGGATTTTTCGAACTCTACATCGAACGAGGGAGACTTGCATCACATGCAAAACACAGCTAGAGAAAGTAGTATAATTTCATGTCGACTACTTCAGTCACATCTTAGGACTATTGCATGGGTTCAAGGAGGAAGCGAATTTGTGACACTCTTTGGTCAACATCATTATACATTCATCAATTCACTATATCTCAACTTGGACCACCTAGCTGAGCAACTTCACAAAGAAGACTTTAATCAATCTGCATCAGAAACTGCTTATCAGGCTCTTGTGACACAACTCACGCCTTTCCTCCAATTCAATATCATCAAGTATGACAATTCAGAGATATGCCGGTCATTTTTTCAATACACACAGAACGATGTTAAAGATTTCCGTGATAAACTGTTGAAATTTATGACATCAGTTTCGTCTTCGATTTATGAAAGATCTAGACTTCACCAAGTGTATGATAATGGAGTGCAAGAATCTATGATGCAAATACAAGAGGAGAATGGTCATACGGTTGACAACTTGGAGCCTAACGATGGCAAGAGCACGGAATCAGGAGGACAACATGATACCAGTGGCACGTCAGGCAATGTTCACGAGATCTCATTTGATGACACCTTACCCGTTAATGACGAAGAGCCTGCGGACATGGTACAATGTAATGTTGATGATGTATATGCTGATGAAATACCGCATATTGAGCATTCTGAACCTAACTATGACAAACATGGGATGGAAAAGAGTGATAGAAATACCACTTCTGATTCATCCGATGTGAGTCATAATGGGGGAGAAAGTGTTCAAAATGCTAGACATCATGATAATTGTCTTATAACTGCTTCATTAACTGCTTCTGATTCCAGGATTAAAGAGCTTGAACTGATTTTAGCTCAGCAATCAAAAGAGCTTGAGGATGCCAAAATTGAATTTTCGAAGAAAACGGAGAAATTTGAAACATATTTTGAAAAACTTGAAAAGTCAAACGTTGTTCTTGAACGAAAATTGGATCAAACTGTTCTAGATTCTAAAGCTGAAAAGGATAATCTTTTGAAACAAATTAAGTTGCTTGAATCTAAGTTGGCATCCCAAGATGAGTTGTTCAAAGAAAATGAGACCTTAAAGGCTCAAGTACAGGAAAAGGTCTTTGCTATAGCTGCGTTGAAAAATGATTTGCGGAAAACTAAAGGACCTAGTGTGGACACTAAGCTTGAAAAACCATCAATCTTGGGGAAACCGCCTACAAATCAGTTCGTCAGACAACCGACTGTCAGACAACCTACTGCATTTAGATCCGAGCGATCACAATCCTCGAGACCGCGGTTTGCCTCCCAAGTTGATATGGTTCATCTTTCTAGAACAGTCACTCCACCATCTAGGCCCAATGTGACTAAAACAGCTTTTGCAAGACCTAATCACATGATTGCCTCTAATTTCCCTAGACATAGTCCTAAGAATACGTCTGGAACTAGTTCAAATGACGTTCGCCATACTTTTGGTCTAAGGGATGCTAAGCAAAAGACACAAGTAAGAGATATGAATTTCAAACCTAGTCAGATGCCTTCTAGTTTACCCAACACTGCTAACCGTAGCATGTCACATCCTAGGAGCATCAATCAATCATCTAGGAATTCTAGATCTTACTCGGACATTAAATATGCTACTTGTAAAACATGTAGAAAATGTGTCTTTACGGCAAATCATGATTCTTGTATCAAAAAACTACTTAATGAGGTGAACTCCCGTGCTAGACTTAAATCCCAGTGGGTTGCCAAAATCAAACCCATTGGTAAAGTGTGGCGCCCCACTGGTAGAACTTTCACCTTTGTAGAAAACGAGTGCCCTTTAACTAGGATAGTCTCCGATTCTATTAAGACTACTAGGGAGGAAACTGAAAAGGAGGATGCATCACCTAAGCATGAACTTAAGGTTTTCTATAAAAGGAAACGTTTACCAGCTAAGACAAGTGAATCATCTCCTCAGAACACCTCTAGCACAAGAAAAGAAAACTACGAACCCCCACTTGCTTCTAAGATAGATATCGCTAACCCATATCAAAGCATGCATATTCCAAATGAGAATGCAGGTACCAAAGAGGATGTTCCAAAAGAACGAAGCGGTCCAATCATTGTATACCATTCAATTAAGGACACTCTCAGAGTTTGGTTGCTAAAGAAGCTGATATCTAAGAAACAAGTGTCTCAGGGGATTTCCAGTTAAGCTTACAGTGCATAAAAGGACTTACAGTCACATAACAGACTGTAACTCGCTCTCAAAAGACAGGAAAGTTCATCCCGATGATGACTTATCCTCAAAACGAGAAATTAAATTTTCTCGGACACGAGCTTCCTTTAAAACTATTCAAAGGTTTTAAGCTCGTGTAAAAGGACTTATAGTCACATCACAGACTATAACTCGATCTTCAAAGAAAGGAAAGTTTATCGCCGATGGTAAACTTATCCTAACAACGAGAAATTATTTTTTCTCGGGCATGAGCTTATATCAAAAACATTCCAAGTTTTTAAGCTCATGCACAATGGCTCCTCGTTAAATGACAGACGATGACCCGGACTCCAGAGACAGGGAAGTTTATCCACGCAACGATAACTTACCCTCAAAACGAGAAATTAAGTTTTCTCGGACACGAGCTTATCCTAAAACCATTCAAAGGTTTTAAGCTCGTGTATAAGGCTCATCATTAAATGTCAGATGATGACCCGATCTTCAAATTAAGGAAAGTTTATCGCCGATGATAAACTTATCCTCACAACGAGAAATTAATTTTTCTCGGGCATGAGCTTATATTAAAAACATTCGAAGTTTTTAAGCTCATGCACAATGACTTACAGTTAAATATCAGACTGTAACTCGGACGTCAACTTTAGGAAAGCTTATCTTTAAAGATAGCTTATCCTCGTAACGGGAAATTAAATTTTCTCGGCCATGAGCTTGTATTAAAACATTCCAGGTTTTAAGCTCAGAAAGGAAAGTGAATCTTTTAAATAAGAGAACTTTTCTTCATAACGAGAAATTCACCTTTCTCGGTCATAAGCTTTTCGTTAAAACATTCAAAGTTTTTCAAGCTCATGAAAACGACTTCTAAGTAAATGTCAACTTAGGACTCGTTCTTCAGTTAAAAGGAAAGTTTATCAAACATGAAACTGAATAAGAATCCTTCGATCTTGTGACTTAAGCTTGCACTATTGTTGAATGAAGAACGGTGGATAAAATTTTAAGTGCCCAATGCATCACTAAAGATGTCTATAAGCACAACTCCTCTTGAAATTATCCACGTCGACTATGCGCGTGACACTGAGTACAACAAAGTAACCCCTTTGAGTGATAGTTATCCGAGTCATCAACCATCCACCCCGAACCCGGAAACCAGATAAACAAGTCTTCATTCTGAGAGTAAGCACGAGCAAGTTATCTGTTCAAGGATAAAATAAGTACACGCCTTCGAAGAAATTCGTCTCCGTCTTCAAGTAATTAATATCCGATCCAAAAAAAAATCTGTAGTCACTCAAAAATCTCCCATTTTTTCTCGGTCTCATCATTAAAAAAAATTTCTTGTCACATTTGTTTCGTCACGGTATTTTGTCACGTCACTTTTTGTCTCGAGAATGTCCAAAGTATATCATTAGACACAAAATTTTTATTCAAAAAAAATGAATAATTTTTGAAACAAAAATTCGTGTATAGGATTGAAAAAGTATACGGCCCAAATTCCAATCATGCCATTGTTTACTAAACTTAGAGTCCAAAACCCAAATTGTGTTAAATAAATGTGTGTTATGGCCCGAGTTCCATGGCCCAAAATGAATCATGGCCCATCACAAGTGATACCTGGTCCAAGACCTGTCTAAACCCTAACATTTGAGTTAAATAACCTCACAATCCCTAATTTCACTCTTAGTTTAATCCGCCACCAGATTTTTTCTCTCTCACCTAACTTCATCACCATCTCTCGTTTCCTCCGTCCCTCACCCAATCTACACCAATCTCCAACCTGGTTAAATCCGCCCCCCATAAATCTTCATCATCACCATAACTCAAACCTTGAAACCTCCGTCACCTCATAATCATCGAATCGCATTTCCTCAATCACCTTAATCTCAACTCCATCTAATCTCAGCACCTCATTTCAATCGCCCCCATAATCTAACGTCATCTCCCACCTCCATCGGACTCTCCGTCCCTCCATTAATCCTAACCTATCTCAGTCACCATCATAAATCAAACAGCACACCTCTATCATATATCTCGAATAAAATTTTAAATAAACCATTAGTCTTCTGCTCAATACCAATCGAAACGCGTAAAGAGTGAAGAACCAGGATGAAATCGTCTTCTAGATCTCTACATAAAAGTCGCAGGTAGGTGTCGCATGCTTGAATTAACTTAATCGAAACAAAGAGTGAATACAACAAAAAACTTGTTGTGGTTCATTCTTATTGATTTCGTAAATTAAAAGATGGGTATTCTCATCACAGATCGATGATGCATGTCTGATTTTCTAGTTTTAATCGAACAAATGAGTTGTTTATAACAATAAATGTTATTAATCAATCATATGATTCGAATATTAAATGTGGGATTAACCCAACACAGATCTATGATGAGTTCTTTTTCGTGATTAGATCTAAAAAGATCTATGATTCTGATATAACACATGAAAAAGAGTAAACTGAGATCATTAGTTTTCTGTTTTTAAGTCGAGTCTAGAATCGAATGGGGATAGGTGTCGATGGGATATTAGCTTTAGTTTTGAAGATTGAGGTGTTGAGGCGGTATAAGGATGGTGGTATCGAGTCAACTCAGTGAGTTTGACTGAGTCAACTCGGTAATGACCGAGTTGACTCTGTGGGATGGGTTCAGTTTTGATTGGGTTACGGTTTTGGTCCACAATCCATCTTAGTCAATGTCATGGTTTGAAACAAGTCAAGTCTTGGTCATAGTTTCTTTTGGTCTCGGGTCAAGTGTCAGTCTTGCTATCGCAATATACATTTTTTAAAAAAATGCATCGCAATATTATATCTTTTCAACCCATCGCAAAGTCAACCGCCTCATTGCGATGGTACCCATTGCGATGGTACCCATCGCAATGGTACCCATCGCAATATAAAACATCCATCGCAATGTTGCGAGTAATCGGGCAGCATGACGTCTTGGCTGAGCCATTGCGACAGACCCGACCACCCATCGCAATGTGACTCATCGGAATGAGTCCATCGCAATGGGTAAGTCAAGCCCATCGGAATGTGTGAAAAAACACCATTCCATCGCAATCCATGCGATTGTACCGTGAAGAGTCCAAAAATGGTCCTTTTTTCCTGAAAATTCGGGACTGATATCTGGGCAGATTTTCTGGCAAATCTGGGTTTTTCACTAACATTTTCAAAAAAAAATCTAACCCAGAATATGGATATAAAAAAGATACGAACACAGGTAACAATGATGACATAATGAGCAGCTTAACCATGATAATTTTTTTTGACCAGTGATATAGACTTTGACCAGTGAAAAAATAAGGTAACCGAATGGACAAAAAATGATATGGGTATGGACCAGTGAAAAAGATGATGAAACCGAGACACAACTTGTGATATTTTGGATAATTTGGACAAAAATAATGAGACGTGACACAAAAAAATTTTGTGATAAAGTGGACAGAATTAATATAAACCGAGACACAAGAAAAAAATTAGACCACCAAATCGAAAATATAATCACGATCCAAGGATGGAACCGTGGCTCTGATGCCAAATGTAGAAAAGCTAAATCGGATCCGGTGGTCTAATGTGGTGGTAGATGGTGGTGGAAGCCATTGTTGGCTTAGAGAGAGAGAAGAGAGGTTAGATGTGTGTGAAAATAAGTAAAATGAATAAAAGTTGAAATGTTACACAACCAACACCCCTCCTTGGAAGCTAAGGAGGGGTATATATAGTCACACACGACATGCTTAACAGTACAAGAACCTAGTCTAGTCTAAGCGTGTGTGACTATGATAACTAATGGGAATTCTTAAATGTCGTCACATAAAGTGAGTTTCCAACACTCAAGTCTACTGAGATGATCCGCGGCTAGGTTTTCAGCTCCTTTTTTATCGCGAATTTCGATTTTAAATTCTTGGAGAAGTAAAACCCAGCGAAGAAGTCTTTGTTTAGAATCTTGCTTTGTCAACAAGTACTTCAACGCGGAATGATCGGTATAAACGATTGTGGTGGAAAGGAAAAGATAGGGGCGGAACTTTTCAAAGGCATAGACAACCGCTAAAAGCTCTTTTTCGGTTGTCGTGTAATGCAATTGAGCCCCCGTCATTGTCTTGCTAGCGTAATGGATCGGTTGGAAGTGTTTGTTCACTCTTTGTCCCAGAACCGCTCCAATAGCAAAATCACTAGCATCGCACATCAACTCAAAGGGAAGCTCCCAATTAGGGGTAACCAAGACGGGTGCCTTAGTTAGCTTATCCTTAAGCGAGTTGAAGGCTTCAATACACTCTTTGGAAAAGATAAAAGGAGTATATTTTTCCAAGAGGTGGGTCATCGGGCGAGCGATTTGAGAAATATCTTTGATGAATCGACGATAGAAGCCCGCATGACCCAGAAAACGTCTCACACCCTTCACGGTTGAAGGTGGGGGCAACTTAGCGATAACATCGACTTTAGCACGGTCTACTTCAAGACCGACTTTGGAGATCTTGTGTCCTAGCACGATGCCTTCTTTTACCATGAAATGGCATTTTTCCCAATTCAGAACAAGGCGAGTGTCTTCGCACCGCTTCTGCATTCGTTCCAAATTGGCAAGGCAAGAAGAGAAGGAATCCCCGAAGACCGAGAAATCATCCATGAAGACTTCCATGGTTTGTTCAACCATGTCATGGAAGATCGCTAACATGCACCTTTGGAAAGTCCCGGGGGCATTGCATAAGCCAAAAGGCATTCTTTTGTAAGCAAATGTGCCATAGGGACAAGTGAATGTTGTCATCTCTTGATCTTGGGGATCGATGGGTATTTGGAAATAACCCGAGAAACCATCAAGAAAGCAGTAATATTCATTACCTGCTAAACGTTCAAGCATTTGGTCCATAAAAGGTAGAGGGAAATGATCCTTTCTCGTGGCATCATTGAGTTTGCGGTAGTCTATACAAACTCTCCACCCAGTAACGAGACGAGTGGAAATCAACTCGTTGTGTTCATTGGGAACAACGGTTATTCCGCCCTTCTTGGGCACACAATGGACTGGACTAACCCATGGTGAATCCGAAATAGGGAAAATCATACCCGCATCAAGAAGTTTGATAACCTCTGTTTTGATGACTTCATGTATTTTTGGATTCACCCTTCGTTGGCTTTGAATTGTGGGCTTAAAGTCGTCCTCCATGAGAATTTTGTGTGTGCAGAAGTGAGGATCAATTCCACGAATGTCAGAAATTTTCCAAGCAATAGCCTTCTTATGATCTTTAAGCACGGCGATGAGGCGAGTTTTCTCTTCATCTTTCAAGTCCTTCGCGATAATGACGGGCGACTTCTTCTCTTCTTCAAGGAACACATACTCGAGATGGGGTGGCAACTCCTTAAGTTCTAAATCTGGAGGATTTTCGATGGGAGGCGTTTTCAAAATCGGAGTATCGATAGCAATAACCGTGGTAGATGGTGGAGAAAGATTGTCTTCGTTGAGAAGGTTTTCAAAGAAATGCATGTCTTCATCCCCATCGGTGGGAGAATCATCATTAGCTAAGTGCACATCTCCCATGGTGGCTTCAAGATCTTTCCAAAACAAATCACTGTCTCCAAATAGAGACAGTGATGAATCAATAGAGGAAACGGTTTCAACATTGGGAAGAGAGGTAGGAATATTTTTACAAGCATCATTAAAGTGTTCTTCACAAGCCTCATCCAGAACGTCAATACAATTAACACTCTCGTATGAATAAGGTTGTTTAGACAACTTTCCCATGTTGAAGACGATTTTATCGTCACCCACTCTCATGATAAGCTCACCGGCTTCAACATCGATGAGAGCGCGACCGGTCCTCAGGAATGGACGACCCACGATCAAGGGAACACGAGGGTCCATCTCGTAGTCGACGACGATGAAATCGGCAGGAAAAGTGAATTTGTCGACTCCTACAAAGACGTCTTCGGCTATCCCCACTGGATAAGCAACCGTACGGTTAGCTAATTCCAAAGTCATTTTGGTGGGGACTAGCTCAGGGAGAGATAATTGCTTCCAAACGCTTAGAGGCATTAGATTAATACTGGCACCTAGATCGGCTAGGGCCATGCATTTCTCTACTCCCGAGAAATTGCAAGGGATTAAGAAACGACCCGGATCACCAAGCTTGGTTGGCAATTTCTTTAAGAGCACTGCAGAGCAATTCTCATTAAGTTGGGTGTTGGCAATATCGAGAAGCTTTTCCTTATCACTCAGAAGATCTTTAAACATTTTCGCGTACTTAGGCATGTGAGCGAGAGCCTCAGCGAAGGAGATGTTAAAATTCAACTGTTTGAACATTTTAAGAAAGTTCGAAACCTGAATATCATCCTTGCTTTTGAGCTTCTCTTTCCTCAACCTTGAGGGATAAGGTATATCGGAAGAAGAGGAAGGCTTTGGAATTATAGGATCACTCACATCCTTGGGTGGAGGAGGGGTAGAAGTAATAGGTGGAGAAATTGGGGAAGGAGAAGGATGAGGAATAGGAGCAGGTGACTCGTTTTCCTTAGTCACAACCACCGGTGGAGGTATAGGAAACTCGGGTTCCATGGTACCTTTGCCACTGCGAGTGGTGATTGCTTTCATCTCCCCTCTTGGATTCGCAACGGTGTTACTCGGAAGAGTACCCGAATAAGAGGGTTGATTACCTTGGAAGAAACTAGCCATCATGTTTTTTAAGTCATTCGTTTGACTATCCAACGTGTTTCTCATATCAGCTCTCAGATCGTTCCCTTGTTTGACCAGGTCTGCTTTCAAGTTGAGCACTTCTCGCTGAAGATTTCCCACGATCACATCGTTCGTCCACATGTAGGTTTCCACTTCTTGGTGTAAAGCGGTGGGTTGGTTGGGAGGAGCATTGTATGCGGGTGGTTGATAAGCAGGTTGCTGGTAAACTTGGTTGTTTCGTTGAGGTGGAGGTGGTTGTTTGTGAGGAGGTATGTATGGTGTACGAGGTTGTTGTTGTTGTTGAGGAGGGCGATTGAGGTTTTGTTGTTGGTTTGGGTTGTTTGGAGGAAAACCAGGTGGTGAGAGGTAGTTGTTGGAGCGGTAGCTAAGCAAATTACGGTCACCTTGAGGTCTAGCTGGATAAGCAGGTTGAGGATAGGTGCCATATGATGCATTCACATTTTCAGAAGGGTAGTCTTGGGTGGCTGTACAAGTGGTGTAAGAGTGAGGACCCCCGCATATCTCGCATGGTTGGCTAACAGCATTGACTTGAGCGTCTTTAGCATTTCTAGCGTTGATGTTGTTGGTGTTGCTGGCGGTTTGGGTAGCAAGCAATTCAAGAAGCGTAGTGATTTTGTCAAGTCGCTTATCGCTGTCACTAGTACTAGCACTAGCGACATTGGTCCGAGCACTCTTGGTTTGCACACGAGACTTATTCTCAATGATATCCCAAGCAGAATTGGAAGTCTTAGCCAAAAGATTACCCCCCCCCCCCCCCCCCCCCCCCCCCCCGAGGCACTGTTTAGTGAATCTTGGTCATTCATGCTTAAACCATTATAAAAGGTGTTAATTTGGTGCACTTTGGTAAAACCATGTTGTGGGCATTTTCTTAAAAGATCTTTATAACGGTCTCAAGATTCACTAAACGACTCATCGTACTTTTGTTCAAAGTTGATAATTTCATTCCGCAAAGCGGTAGTATGAGAGGGTGGGAAAAAGTAATTGATAAACTTGGTCTCCAAATCCGTCCACGAAAGAATACTCTATGGCGGTTCCTTAGCAAGCCAATGCCGGGCTTGTCCCTCTAAAGAAAAGGGAAAAAGTTGTAACCGGATTACCTCTTGTGGAACACCATTGAATTTGACCGTATTTGTGAGTTGCAAAAATCTCTTGATGTGGTCATGAGGATCATCAATGGTACGCTACAAGAATGGTTGAGCAGAGACCATCTGGATAAAGCCGGATTTGAGCTCAAAATTGTTGGCTGCAATCGCGGGTATAACAATTGGATCAGTGTTGCCATCTACATGAGCTTGCAGAAGTTCAATCATCGGGCGATTATCCGGTAGAGGCTCATTGTTGTTGTTATTATTCATGTTGTTGAAAGGTGGGTTGTTGTTGTTATTATTATTGTTTTGAGGTGGGTTATTGTTGTTTTGTACACCCGCCATGTCTAAGTCTTCGAGAGGCTCGGGCTCTTGATAAGACGTGGATCGAGTGCGCATACACCTGCAAAAGAACTAACAAGAGAAAAACAAAGCAAAAATATTTTTGGTTTTTATGTTTTTTAATTTTTAGGATTTTTGAAAATTTTATATTTTTTTGGATTTTTGAAAATTTTTATGAAAAAGTAACGTTCACGGTGAACGGATCCCAAAATCCAAGTTCTCACAAAAAAACTGTTGATCTTAACGAGAAGAGCCGGCAGCGGCGCCATTTGATACTATGATATTTTCAGTGGGTTTTATATTCTCTCGATATCCTCTCGAATTGATCTCGGTTCTAAGTGGAATGATTGTTCTTGGTTACTAAGAAGGGGGTTGGTTTTCTAATCTACTAAAAGGTTTAAATGCATTAACATGAAAACTTAAATCAAAAGTAATTAATTTTAATAACAATTAATAAAACTAGATTTAAAGTTAAAAGATAAAAATAAAATGAACAAACAGTAAGTAAGAAGAAACAGTAAGTAACACTTAAAAATGCTCAAAAGAAATTTGATTCGGAAGTTTGACCTTGATTCGGAACTATTGATTCAGAACTATTGATCCGGAACTTTTCACCCGGAAGTTTATCCGGAAGTTTATCCGGAACTTTCACCCGGAACTTTGTTCGGAAGTTGATCCGGAAGTTTTGGCTCGGAAGTTAATTCGGAACTTTACTCGGAACCTTCACTCGGAAGTTGATCCGGAACTTTACTCGGAACCTTCACTCGGAACTTTGATTCGGAAGTTGGTTCGGAAGTTTATCCGGAACTTTCATCCGGAACTTTTAAACTGACTCGGAACTTTTGAAAAGAAAACTCATTCGGAACTTTTGTAACTCATTCGGAAGATTTTGTTCATCCGGAACTTTTAGTTCATCCGGAACTTTTGGTTCATCCGGAACCTGGGAAAACTCAAGAACAGTAACTTGACCGAAGAACAGGGAAAACGATTTTAACCCAAAAATCACTAAGTTTTTCACCAAAACTTAAACAAATCTAATCACAAATCATAAACTAACCATAAACTACAAATCCCATCAATAAAAACATAAAACCCAACAACTTTTAAAGATTAAATCAATCAAATAAGAACTTAAACTTTTAACCAAATAGATGGAGATGAACAAGATGAAATGGAAAGATTGATGTATTGAATGATTAAGGTTTTAACAAACAAAAGAGAAAGATTAAATTACAAGATTGGAAGACAAGAAACAAGATCACCAAACACCCTAGTGGTGTTGGTGATGTCTACGAACAGAAAAGGAGAATGAAAAAACTAAAAAACTGAATAAAAAGTGTGAGGGGGATTCATTATATAGGTGTTCCCTTTGGTTGGTGAGTGGGCTTTCTTCCGTTCTTCTTGTCTTCTCGTCTTTTCAGAAAAGTTGACGTTTTCGATTCTGATTCGGGATTTGTCGTCGATTAATTTCAACTCGTCTTTTAATTTCTTCATTTAATAGACTTGAGTTTCTTCGACTTATGTAAATCTTCCATCTTTGGTCCTTTTCTTCGATAAATCTTCGAATAGGCCCAGTGACTTCAAATCTTTTGCATTTCTTGGATGATAGACTTTGTCTTGAGTCTTTTTCTTCCATAAAACCCGTGCAATCCCATGTTTTCTTCATTAACCATCCGGTTGGCTCTGAAAACACAATAAACACAAAAACCACGCATAATTCCAAACAAATGATATTAAATACGTGTTTTGGTCTCGTTTTAGTAAGAAATAAGTGGTAAAAGGATGGGTGTTTACACACCTATCAATTGGTGACGATTATTAATTTGCCATCACCAACACAAACAGAAGGATATAAACGTGAATTCAAAATAGTATTTAGATTACTTGAATGTGAATTGAGATGAGAAGATGCACATGTATCCATGTTCCAAATCGTATCGTGTGACGCGATGGTGTGAAAGGCATTTGGTGGCAAAGTCTCATGCATCTTGACAAATATGGTGCGGACCCAAGAATACTAGAAGTGGTAAAATACTGGACCAGGCTTCCTTGTTGTGCTTGTTGGACCTGTTGGACCTGAGGAGGAAGATTAAATAGTTGACTATTGGAATGGGCCAACCTGCTAGACATGGCCATTTCCTCATGTTGTTGCTACTGTTCCCAAAAGCCATTGACATAAGTGGATCAGTATTATGTTTTGAAACACTTTGATGTATCCAATACATACACCAATAAACCCGACAAACTGTAATTGCTCTCTAATGAACCAATATTATATACTGATGTCACTTCAAAGCAAATAAACTAACTTCACGTGGACTACCAGCAAGAAAAAGGAGAATTATCACTCGAATGTTGTGATGTTTTTTTTCAATTGTTTTTAAGGTGGTTATGAGTTAATAGATTCAACAGGGATAATTAGATGAAAAAAATTAGGGTTAGGATATACCTGAGAAAGAGCATAGGGTGATAGAGGGTGATGGGGAGAGAAAAAATTGATTAGTAGAGGATCAATTTAGCTCGTGATACCATATTAAAATAATGATTGTTGATTGCCTACTAACAAATGATCATTACAATATATAATCCTTATAGGATTATTCTAGAAACCCTAGTACAAACGGGCTAGGCCTAATCAACAAGATAATAAAGCCCAAAGGCAAATTACTCGTCTAACAGTGGGAAAGGAGAAGAAAAAGGATGATACTGGTATGGGTAATGTTCATTTGGCTCAACTGTCTCATGCTTATTCGAATATATGTTGTGATGCGTCGGTTATTGTTTTGGATACTGAATCAGACGGGACTATGATTACTGTTCGACCGCATTGTTGATGCTATGGGTAAGATTTATACTCAAGTTGCAAATTTGACTGTTTTCCCACTAATGATGTATGTGATCAGAGTGATGGGTGTTAGGAAGGATTCTTCGACATCTTATGCGGAAAAGATTTGCTATATACCCTCGAACAAGGTAAATATTCATAAATGAAATCTTAAAGTGCCTAATAATGCTGAGTTTGATGTTCGGATACCTTTGGATTCTGATCCTAAAGTAAACGATAAAATGAAAAAAGATATTCACTATATGCTTACTTCATTAGTGAAAGTCTGGCTAGCCGGTTGTTGAATGGTTTGCTCGTAACAACTCGAACATATATGGTTTGAAAAAATTAACAATAGTGAAAAAAAAATTCTTCTTTAAATTCTCATCTATTGAGAGAGTCGATTCGGTAATTATAGAGGGTCCCTCGATGATTCTTGGAGTCCCCGTATTTCTCAATACGTGGTATCCTCTCTATGTCTTCATAAAAAAGAAATGTCTCGTTTGGGTGAAATTTCATGATGTACCAGTGGTTGAATACACTTTGGATGGTTTAAGAATGATCGCCTCCAAGCTTGGTAACTTGATGTTGCTTGAGTCTTATATTAACTCCAAGTATTTGGGATCGTACGTCAGGCGCGATTATGCAAGAACTTTGATTGAAATTTACGCTCGTTATGGTTTCTTTGAAAATTTGGTTATGGTCGTTCCAAATTTTAAGAACCTTGATAGATCAAAGAAACCATTAGTGTGGA
Source organism: Glebionis coronaria (assembly GCA_025667525.1). Lineage (NCBI taxonomy): Eukaryota > Viridiplantae > Streptophyta > Magnoliopsida > Asterales > Asteraceae > Glebionis > Glebionis coronaria. Next base: position 455,951,733 of record CM046875.1, on the reverse strand, counting down.
GTATGAGTGGAAACCTCCACGTTGCGGTTTTGTTCATATAGATGTTGATTGTCCAAAAGCTCCTAAACGAGTGGTGAGTACGGTAGAAATATGTAAGGATGTATTATCGGGGGACTAATGATGACGGCTTCATTAAAGTCAAAAATAATAAATTAAGTGGCTTCAAACCGGTTTTGATGAAGCCAAAACCACTTTCCATCCTAAAGTCAAGCAACTGAATATTGAGGCAAGTACCAAACAGGCGACATACGGTAACTAGAGTAAAACGGTTAGTTAGGTGCATATTTTGACACCAGGTGCTCATATTGTTTCCATTAGTAACTTATTTGACGCTTTAATTGATGGTCAATTAGCTAATGTGGAAGTTGGTTCGGTTAGTAAGGCCTCCGCACCCAATATGAAAGTGAAAGGGCAAAGTGATACATACACCTGTTGTGGAAAACATCAATAAGATTGAAAAATATATGATGGAAGAGAAACGTGTACCTATGGGTAATGATGGTAAACCTTTGAAAAAGGTTAATCATATGGTTGATCGTGATATTGGAGATAAAGTTGCATCTGTCGATAATAATATGGCGCATTTTCTGGTGTCTAAAACGCATGAGATTGGTTATGGTACACAAATCTTGCTAGAGAAATGAAGGATATTTATGATCTCAACTACCACATGTGTGATGATGATATGTATGATGGTCAGGATTTTTTTGATCACTTATCAAAGTTCGAGAGCATTTGATGAAATAGGTTTCTTAAATTTTATTAAGTTACTTTTGTTTAGTTAATATTTGTAATTTCCTTTAAGGAAGTAGTTTGCCTATGTAACGGGTTGAGTGGGAGATTCACCTACATCCATTACACTAAATAGTGTTTTTGGAGTAATAAATTTACTAGAAATCATTTTACTCGAAAAAAATATTCCTGTCAAATAAATTTTAAAATAATATAATATGTGTACCCTCCATAAAAATGGAAAGAGGATCTTATAAACGGCTACTTCGATGCCAATGAAAATCTAGTAAAGGCTACCTACATTGGTGAAAGGGGCCCTCACGAAACTTATCCCTCACGCGTGACCCTTGATCGATCCATGAAGTCTAACGCGCCAATGAAAATCAAGTAAAGGCTACCTACATTGGTGAGAGGGCCATCACAAAATGTATCCCTCACGCGTGACCCTTGATTGATCCATGAAGCCTAACGCGCCACAGATGTCAAAAATTGTGCACGAAGCTGAGCCACACTTATCTCGGGTTTTGTGAATTTATGGCGCCCTAGCATTATAGCGTATATATGTGTTAATATAAATAACTTTTCTCATAATCATATTACTTACTTATAAATACCTTTTAAACTCTAACATTTTAAACACAACTTACTTTATATACCCTTTTACCAAAAATCGCACTGTCTTGTTCGCTTCCACATTATATCAATGTAATCAAAGTTTGTCAGCAAGCGATTATAAACTTAGTTGTTGGATTTGAAAATAAAACATGGCTAAAGATGATTCGCAAAAAGCATACGAGGAATGCAATGACACTCCACAAGAGAAACATGTTTTGATTGGCATTTTTTGAAAAGAATCTCATAAATATTATGAGATGCATAATGTTTGTTTAGAAATAAGACAAAAATATAAGTTAATATAAATAGTAAATTTGTTTGGATGCATGTAAAAACCGAATATGACTATTGTGCTTTATTTTTTTTCTTTTTTTAAACTCGTATAGTAATGTTTAATTTTTTTAAGTGAACGAAAATTTAGTTTGTTTGATTCCGTACGTGTACATCTATGCAATGTATACATATCTGAGTAGGAAGAATTCATTAAGAGGTATAAATCAATGTAAATTGTAAACCATTGTCATGTGATGTTATAGAAATAAGGTTGGCCACGTAGTTATAAAATTTGTGTTTTAGTTTCCGTATTATGTTTAAAAGTTTCGTATTGTAATTTGTATTGTAATTACTTTAACGGATATTTTTTCCAGCAGATATTTTCCTTCTATAAATACCATTACCTTCATTCATTTTAAACACAACTTACCATTTATACTCTCTAACAAAATGCTTTAGCAAAATGCTTTAGCAAAACACTCCGCGAAACACAAAAACGATACCACAATTCACCATTTGTCCAAAACAACATAACTTTTGGTTTTTTGTCACGACCAAAAATGAATCGTCCTTTGCCTCCCATTCATCCATTTGGTGGTGAAAATGCGGTTAGGATGATACACAACCTTCGTGGTACTCTTCAAGTGACGAAGCTCTGTAAAACAACATATATCGGATAAGGTAGTCATGAGTGTGAAATGCCGACATGGGAGTACGTTAGAAAAATTATTAAGGATAAAATGGGAGTATGTTAGGAAAATTATTGAGGATACGAGTGAGAATCATCTTATGTGTGGACAATGGCTTAGCGTTGTTCATTATCTAATTGTTGAAAGGAGTATCGCAGATAGTTGTTTCGGTGATATGAAAACTTTTTGCAAAAATGAGAAACTTGAAAAGGTTGTAGCTTTTATCAAGTCTTTTATATCAAATGCATTTAGTGAGCTAATAGTATATCTCAAAAATATAATATCCTGTACAATTCATCACAAAGTCCTCACACAGGGAGGTTATGGAAAGTCTACCACCAACCGAGTTGTTTTGATACTTTTTAGGGTTGTAAACGAAATGAGCATTCAGTGAACATTTCATGAACCATTTGGTAAAATGTTCGTTAATTATTACATGAACGAACATGAACAAAATTTTACGTTCGTTTAGTTAAATGAAAGAACATGAGCAAAACTCACGTTCGTTCATTTATGTTTGTGAACGTCCGATTATGCGTTCGTTAGCGTTCGTTTATGTTCATTTGTTTGTTATGTTCGTATATCATATCTTTTAATTGTATACTTTTAAAACGGATACTTAAACAAAATAACACTTATAAAACAAGATGTTCATATTTTGATAAACTCTATTCTTTTCTTCGTTCATTTACTTTTGATCGTTTATGTTCATTTAATGTTCGTTTAGTTTCTTAACAAACGAACATAAATGAACATGAACAACTGATTTTCTTAATAAACGAACATGAACAAGAAAATCCGTTCGTTTAAATGTCTGTGTTTGTTTATTTGACCGGTTAAATTTAAATGAACGAACATGAACAAGGTCTCGTTCATATTCGTCCAATTCGTTTACAGCCCTAATACTTTCTAATGTTTTTGTGTTTACCCTAACCATCATCCTACTATGTAAACATTACATTAAGAAACATGGTTAAGGTTTCTCACAAAGATACGGTTTAATTTCATACTTTACGTTTTTAATTATCTATGTAAAAAAATTAATTTAGGATTAATAAAAGTTTACTTTCTATTAATAAAAGTAGGCTTCTAATAAAAGAACTTGAGTGTTTAGCGGTTCGGTTATTGGGTTGATCGGTTTATTTTGTTTGTTTAGTTTGGTTAACTTTTTTTTAATAAAATCGAACCGGCTTCAAATTTGATTAAACCGACTAAATATCCGAAGTTACTTAATTTTAAGCTATTCATTCATTTAACTTTATAAAAGTTTCAAGACAAAAAGGTCTTGTGTTTATGTGAACAATTTTTTTCACAATCCGTCAATTTCAGGTCGTTATTTTAATCTCGACTATTATATATTATATATTTATTTATTGAGAATTGTGAATTATCGGCTAACCGGAAAGGTTATGACTTGAAACTTAAGCGTAAGAATGTCGTTTTGATGAAAACCGACAAGGAATACGTTAGGTATCGATATTATATTCTCAAATTGTCTTATGAATGATTTTATTGTATTTATCTTTATTTCTCGTGCTTTACGTTTTAACGAATGACGAGAACTACTAGAGATCGCGACACCGACGGATGCCCAAAAATTTACTTGTTTCTGTTGGTCTCTAGTAATTCGATATTACTTATTATCCTAAGTAATAACTATTACTTTGACTCAAGTGTGTTGTTTTAACATTAGATAAGAACTATGAAAGATTAAAACAACAATACAAATATACTTTTCAACGTATAGACTTTTATTAGAATCAAATAAAGAATCTATAACCCACTTTGTTTACGGAATAACAAAGTGGTTGAATGACAATGGGGTTTGATCTCCTCTACGTAAACGTTTAACCAAAGCTAAGTTCTAAGCTCCAATCTAAACGTTCATATGCATCTTTGGCTATATGGTTTAGTTGGTATTGAGAGAGAAAGGTTTTCAAGAGTTTAAGCTTTTGTATTGGTTACCTTTCTCTCACAATGTACACTCCTTTATATAGGCAGTGTAAATTAGGGTTTGCATTTTTCATGTACCAATGCATGAGTTTATCCAGTGGGTGGTTGATGCCCATGTTGGACAAACAGTACAAAGTACTTAATAAACTATTCTAGAAAAGATAAAGGTTGTACTTATATCTAAGTATACAAGCAACCTACTTTGACTTAAAGTTATCTTTTCCAACCTAATGCAAACCATCAGAATACTGAAGAGTCTTCAGTATCCTAGAGGAGATCGACATCATTCAGTTTGGTATTGTCAAGCCAAACTGAACTGAAAGCCCTTCTTCAGTCCTTGTTCTTCAGTAACTAGACCGCCTAGTATTTGAAGCGAAGACCTCTTAGTATTCTAAGTCCACTGGAAGGGGAGTGCTGAACTTTCTTCAGCTTTAAAGTCTTTAGTAGGAACTTTGTTCCTCTGGTCATCCATCAGCAGACTGGCCTTACTGCTGAGCATGAAACACTTAGGGGGATTTTATATTCAAATCCTAGAGTTGCTTCAGGGTCAGTAAATACTGACCCAACAATCTCCCCCTATTTGGATATACAAATAGCCTAAGTCTAATGTCAGTAGTAAGTGAGCATAACAACTTCTTCTTACTTGTACTGAACAATTAATAACTTATAAACATCAGATAATCATTTATTCAACAACATTACAAATTATAACAAAAAAATTATTACAAATGATTATTCAATTCTCCTTAGGTCTAAGTTCTTCAATGATGGAAGTCTGAGTTAATGGATCTGAGTTTCTGTGGTCCAATATAGCAAGCAAGCACATTCTGAAGGTTTTAGCAGCATCAATAAGTCCTGGACCACCATGAAGAGAGTAAAATATCCTTTGAACATTCAAGAGAAGTTCATTGTTCATTTCATCAAGATCACTTATTCCCACAAAGTCTTGACGTTCTTGATGATTGAACAGAATCATTCCTAGTTCTGGTTCGTCCAGTACATGACCACGGAGATGATTTTGAAACTGAACAAGGCCTTTGTATTTCTTTGTAGTGACAAAGATGTCACCAACTTCAGGTTATATCAGATTTTCCCTTCTGTTCAGCTCCAGTATTGGATCTTGATCTTTCAGAGAACTTGAGTGTTGATGTTCAGAATTTCACCTAATCTTTCATTATTTCTCATATAGTGCTCGATTCTGGTGCGAACTTCATCCCATCTCTTGGATTTTCTTTTCTCGATCATCACATTCATTTCCATCCATTCAGAGTAAGAAAGTTCTTTTCCTTGAAAGTTTTCAAGTATCTCATCAGTTCCATCACCCCTATAGAATTTTAGATTGATGTCGCCTTTGCTGGTCAACATGTCAACATTGGTGATTGGTGAGAAATTTCTTCTGTTAAGCCTTGTTATACAAAACTTTTCATATAACACTTTCTTCTTGAAGACACTTTCTACTTCAACTTTTCCAATTTGTTCATACAAACTTAGCTTCAGTTCTCTTAGTTTTTCTTCTTGCTGAAGCTTGTATAGATTGTTAAGTTCTTCCTGAGTGGCCACTCCAGCGCTGATCAAACGATCATTCATAGTAAGGTCTCCTTTGTTTTTGGGTAAAAAGGGAGGTGACTAATAAGTGTGAAAACACTTATCCTTTTACCACTTATTTCCAATAATAACAAGACCAAACGTGTATTTTATGTCGTAAAAGTCGGAATTGTGCGTGGTTTGTGTTTTTATTGTGTTTTAGGACAAAAATGTGAAAAAGGAAGAAAACACGGGCTTTCACGGGCTTTTATCGAAGAAAAAGACAAAAGACGAAGTCAAGAGGTCAAAAGTGCAAGAAGAACGGAAGTCAAAGGCCTATTCTGAAGATTTATCGAAGAAAAAGTCTAAAGACGGAAGTTTAACGAAGTCGAATAACCAAGTCTACTAAAAGAAGAAAAATAGAAGACGAGTTCAAGTTATCATTCGACTAATCCCGAGACAAAGTCGAGAAAGACGAGAAGACAAGAAGAAAAGAGGAAGAAACAAACACCTTCCACCTCCCCAATATATAGTTTTCTAAATGGTCATTAGAGTTAGTTAGTTAATTAGTCTTTAATTTTAGTAGGTAGTTAAGTGTGTTTTTATTTTTCTTCTCTCTAGATTTTCTTTCAAGCTTTTTAATATTTCACTTTGTAATCTTGGATCTTAATCTTTAATATAATCAAGCTTTTTAATAAATTCTCATTCTACCTTTCTTAATCATAATCTATTATTTTGCTTAATTAATCATGTAGTTGATTTCATTTTGTTGATTGTGTGGTTTGTTTGCTTATTGGATTGTGCTTATTGAGTTAGTGTGTTTGAGTTTTTTAGATTAAGGTGCTTATTGCTTAATTTTTATGTTTGTTAGTTTTTAAATAAGTTCATTTTGGTAGTTTAATATTTTTATAAAAAGTTGCTTTTTAATATTTTGATTAATTAGTGTTCTTAAAAGATTTTAAATTGTGTCTTATTAGCTTTTTCTAAAATTTGATTTGGTAAAAGTTTTGGTAAGTGCTTATTGTGATTTGCTTACTTGGTGTTAATACGGGTAATCAAAACCCTCTTTTCCCAAACTGTGTATGCAATCCCATTATTCAGACTTATATGAAAAACTCTCTTTATCCCGACTTACTTGCAAAACCTTTTTCCTGGATTACATGTTTGTTTATTTTGTTAGTATTCCGACTTAAGTGTAAAACTCTATTTCCCTCCAAAAACATTACACTACATTCCAACTTAGGTGTAAACTTCATTTCCCGAATTAGATGCAAACTTCATTTCCCGAATTGAGTACAAATTTGCATTTCCCGAATTACATGTGTAGCGTGGATTCTGAATTAGGTCAGAGATTCATTATTCTGAACTAGGTTGTGAATGTGGATTCTGAATTACGTACTAACCTGCATTCCGAATTGAGTCAGGATCAGTGATTCCGAATTAAATGCAAGATTTTGTTTCCCGAATTAGGTGATGGATGTTTATTCCGAATTGTATGCATGATCAAGCATTCCGAATTGAGTTGAGGTTCATCATTCCAGATTAAGTGCATACTTCTGATTCTGAATTAAGTGTGAGTTTGGATTCCGGATTAGGTTGGTTATTTGGATTCCGGATTAGAAGCTTTTGGTGAATTCCAAATTAAGTGTGAGTTTGGATTCCAAATTAGGTGATGAACATGGATTCTGGATTACGTATACAGCATGCATTCTGAATTGAGTTCAAGACTAACATTCAGGATTAGGTGCAAATTTGGATTCTGACTTATGTTCAAAACTTGTATTCCGACTTAGATCAAAATTTTGGCATTCCGACTTATGTTCAGTTTTTGTTTTCCGGATTATTTTCAAACTTTAATTTTTCCCGCAAATTTTCTTAAGTATTATTTTACTTGATTTATCTTAGCTTAATTTTCATAAAGTTTACGTTTTTATAAAATTTTTAAATTTCAAATTTACTTTTAAAGGTTTAATTTTTCGTCATTTATCTTTTAAGTCTTAATTTTTAGTTTAACTTCTAAAGTTTTCATTTTTACTCAACAACATTTACATTTACAACTTGATTTTAAATTAGAAAATTACCTTTAGCTATTTTCACCAAGTTCTACTGTGCAGCATTCACTCTGGAAAAGCAATCGAGGTTAGACATTTTTCTTTGTTCTTAATAGCTTTTACGTTTATGTTATTTGTAGACTTATAAAATCAAGCTCCCCCTTTTAGTGACCAACACCAATAATTCCATCATAAACCGTGATCAATTCGATTAGATACCGAGAACGATTGAGTACACATATGCTAAATCTATCATATTAAATTGCGCCGCTGCCGGCTCTTTTCGTAAAGATTAACGGTTTTTAGTGAGACAAATTGGATGTTGGGATCCGTTCTTTTGGGAACGCTATTTTCAAGCACACAAATTTTCAAAAATCCTAAAAAAATATAAAATTTTCAAAAATAAAAAAAAAAAGATAAAAAACCAAAAATATTGTATTTCATTTTAGTGTATGCGTACTAAATCTTCGTCTTATTCTGAGCCCGAGACTCTTAGAGACTTAGATATGGCCGGTGTGCATAATAATAATAATAACAACCCACCTCACCCCAATTTGAACAATAACAACTATGTCCCTCCACCCGACCTTAGAACGATGGAGGAGCTTTGTCAATCAACCATGAACGGACGAGGAGGACCGATTGCGCCGATGCAAATCACGGCTCCTGAATTTTCATTGAAGCATCACATGATCCAACAAGTTCAAAACGCTTGTCCATTTCGCGGATTACCGGATGATGATGCCAACAAACACCTCGATAAATTCATAACCGTCACTCAAAGAATGAAATTGCCTGGTGTTTCCATGGATTTTCTTCGCCTTCACCTTTTTCCACACACTTTATCTCACCATGCCGAAAATGGTTTGATCGTCTTCCCAAAAACTCAATTCATACATGGGACGAAATGACTCAAAAAAATTTGTCGCGCTACTTTCCACCATCCATGGTCACTAGTCTTCGCAACCAAATCAGTGGTTTCACTCAAGAACCTGATGAGTCGCTTTTCGATGATTGGGAATGTTATAATGTCTTGATCGACCTTTGTCCGAACCATAATATGCTCCCCGTCACTTTGATTGATACTTTCTACAATGGTTTAACTTTTCGGGATCGTGATACGATTAATGCTGCCGCCGGTGGTACATCATGAAGAGAAGACCTGAGGAGTGTAGAGAGCTTATAGAGAACATGACCACTCACCACAAAAATTGGGATTCATCTGCATCTTCAAGGAATAACCCGAGGACCAATGTTTCTTCTACTTCATCAAACCCCGAGATAACCGAACTTACTCGCCAAATAGCCGAGATGAACAAAAACTTCTTAACCATGGCTACGACCAATTTCAACAAGCTAAAGCTGTAGCAACTTCTTGTGAGATTTATGGGGGTTCTCATTCATACACCGATTGTCCTTCTACTCATGACAATCCAGAAAACGTGTATGCGGCTAACGGTAACTTTTCCACGGGAGGCTATCAAGCTCGTCCTCAAGGTGACCGCAAATTGCTAAGTTATCGTTCAAACAACTTCCTTTCACCACCCGGTTTTCCTCCTCAAAACCAATAGAACTTCATTCGCAACAATCAAAACCAAACTCAAAGACAAAGACACCCATATTCACCTCAAGGAAACAATCAAGTTTACCAACAAACCACTTATCAACCACCCGCTTACCAAGTTCCCCATCCCAACCAACCCACGCCATACAATCAAGAGGTTGAAACGTACATGAGGACTAATGACGCGCTGGTGAAGAATCTTCAGAGCCAAATTATCAACTTGAAAGGTGACATGGCGAAACAAAGGAATGATCTTCGAGCCGAGCTTAGGAATGACATGAAAAACTCTTTAAGTAGTCAAACGAATGACTTAAGGGATATGATGGCTAGTTTCTTTCCAAGTAGTCAACCCTCTGGTTTGGGTTCTCTTCCGAGTAACACAGTTGCTAATCCAAGAGGGGAGATGAAATCAATCACCACCTGAAGTAGAAGAGGTTTAAAGGAACCCGAGATTCCTACACCTACATCGGTGATTGTGACAAAAGAAAACGAGCCCCCTTCACCAATTCCTCCACCTTCTACTTCTACCCCTCCACCACCCAAGGATGTGAGTGAGAATTCCATTTCAAAGCCTTCCTCTCAACCCGATATACCTTACCCTTCAAGGTTGAGGAAAGAGAAGTTGAATAACAAGGATGATATTCAAGTTTCAAACTTTATTAAAATGTTTAAACAATTGAATTTCAAAATCTCCTTTGCCGAGGCTCTCGCTCACATGCCGAAATATGTTAAAATGTTTAAAGATCTTCTTAGTGATAAGGAAAAGCTTCTTGATATTGCTCAGACCCAACTTAATGAGAATTGCTCTGCGGTTCTCTTAAGGAAATAACCCACCAAACTTGGTGATCTGGGTCGCTTTCTCATTCCTTGCAACTTTCCCGGGGCATAGAATTGTATGGCCCTAGCCGATCTAGGTGCTAGTATCAACTTAATGCTATTAAGCGTTTGGAAACAATTGTCTCTACCCGAGCTAGTCCCCACACGAATGACATCGGAGTTAGCTAACCGTACGGTTGCTTATCCGGTGGGGATAGCCAAAGATGTCTTCGTTGGTTTCGACAAATTCACCTTTCCGGCGGATTTTGTTGTTGTTGACTACGAGATGGATCCCCGTGTTCCATTAATCTTTGGACGTCCATTCTTGAGGACCAGTGGCACTCTTATTGATGTAGCCGCGGGCGAATTAATCATGAGAGTTGGTGACGACAAAATCGTCTTCAACATGGGTAAACTTTCTAAGCAACCTCATGAACACGAGAGCGTTAATTTCATTGACGTACTTGATGAGGCTTGTGAAGAACATTTCAAAGACGCTTGTAAAAGTGGTTTTTCTTCTCTACCCATTGTTGAGACCGTTGCCTCTATTGCTCCCTCATTGACTCCATTTGGAGAAAGTGACTTTCTTTTGAAAGAATTTGAAGCAAGCTTAGGGGATGTGGACTTAAAATATGACGATTCTCCCTCCGATTGGGATGAAGACATTCGTACCATTGAGAAACTCCTCAATGAGGACCATATTTCTCCACCTTCTCCTATGGAAATCATAAACGATGATCCGAATTTGACTAAGCCTTCCATCGACAATCCTCCGGATTTAGAGTTTAAGTATTTACCGTCTCATCTCGAATACGTGTTCCTAGAAGACAATAAGAAGTTACCCGTCATCATTGCAAAGGATTTAAAAGAGGATGAAAAATCTCGACTTCTTGATGTGCTCAAAAATCATAAGAAAGCAACTGCTTGGAAAATTTCCGACATCCGCGGAATTGATCCTAACTTTTGTACTCATAAAATTCTCATGGAAGATGACTTTAAACCCGCAATCCAAAGCCAAAGAAGGGTTAATCCAAAAATTCATGACGTCATCAAGAAAGAAGTTATCAAACTTCTCGACGTTGGAATGATTTACCCTATTTCAGATTTGCCATGGGTTAGTCCCGTCCATTGTGTGCCTAAGGCGGAATAATCGTTGTTCCCAATGAAAACAACGAGTTGGTTCCTACTCGACTTGTCACGGGTTGGCGAGTTTGCATAGACTATCGCAAGCTCAATGATGCCACTCGTAAGGATCATTTTCCTCTTCCTTTCATGGATCAAATGCTCGAGTGTTTAGCGGGTAATGACTATTATTGCTTCTTAGACGGTTTCTCTGGGTATTTCCAAATTCTCATCGATCCAAAAGACCAAGAGAAAACCACATTCACTTGTCCTTATGGAACATTTGCTTAAAAAAGAATGCCTTTCGGCTTATGCAATGCTCCCCGGGACTTTCCAAAGGTGTATGATGGCTATATTCCATGACATGGTTGAAGAAACTATGGAAGTCTTTATGGATGATTTCTCGGTCTATGGTGATTCTTTCTCTACTTGCCTTGCCAATTTAGAACGTATGCTTAAACGGTGTGTAGACACTCGTCTTGTTCATAATTGGGAAAAATGCCATTTCATGGTAAAAGAAGGTATTGTTCTTGGTCATAAAATCTCCAAAGCCGGTCTTAAAGTCGACCGTGCTAAAGTCGATGTGATTGCTAAATTACCTCCACCTTTAACCGTGAAGGGTGTGAGAAGTTTTCTTGGTCATGCGGGCTTCTATCGTTGATTCATTTAAGATTTTTCTAAAATCGCTCGCCCGATGATCCACCTCTTGGAAAAAGATACTCCTTTTATCTTTTCTAAAGAGTGTATCGAATCTTTCAATCTTCTTAAGGATAAATTAACTAAGGCACCGATCTTAGTTACTCCTAACTGGGAGTTACCTTTTGAATTGTTGTGTGATGCTAGCGACTTCGCTATTGGAGCAGTTTTGGGAAAAAGAATCAACAAACATTTCCAACCAATCCATTATGCTAGCAAGACAATGACGGGGGCTCAGTTGCATTATACCACTACCGAAAAAGAGCTTTTAGCTGTAGTGTATGCTTTTGAAAAATTCCGCCCCTATCTTGTCCTTTCCACCATCATTGTATATACCGATCATTCCGCGTTGAAGTACTTGTTAACTAAACAAGATTCCAAACCAAGACTTCTTCGTTGGGTTTTACTCCGTCAAAATTGAAATTCGTGACAAGAAGGGAGCGGAAAACCTAGCCGCAGATCATCTTAGTAGACTCGAGGATCCTTATCAAGGGGAGCTCCCAAATCAAGAGATTAATGAATCTTTTCTCCTTGAGGCCTTGATGTCTATTAACTCCAATCTTGATGAGACCTCATGGTTTGCGTACTTTGCAAACTACTTGGCGGGTAGAATTCTCATCGAAGGGTTATCGTCCCAGCAAAAGAAGAAATTCTTCAAGGATGTGAAAAATTACTATTGGAACGACCCTTATCTCTTCAAACAATGTGCTGACTTGATCCTTCGTCGGTGTGTTGACGGGCCCGCAGCTTTACAAATCTTAGAAGCTTGCCATAAAGGACCAACCGGTGGTCACTTTGGTCCTAATTACACCGCGAAGAAAGTTTTTGATTCTGGATTCTATTGCCCACCATTTACCGTGATGCACACGAAATGGTTAAGCATTGTGATGCTTGCCAAAGACAAGGTAAGATCACACATAAAGATGAGATGCCTCAAAATTTCATCCAAGAGTGTGAAAACTTTGACGTATGGGGCATCGACTTTATGGGGCCATTTCCATCATCCAAAGGGAACAAGTACATCCTCGTAGCCGTTGACTACGTATCTAAATGGGTTGAAGCAAAAGCTTTACCTACGAACAATGTGAGGGTGGTTGTGAACTTTCTGAAACAACTATTTGCTCGATTCGGTGTTCCTCGTGCTATCATCAGTGATCGCGGGACTCATTTTTTCAATGATCAATTTGCTCGAGTCATGGCTAAGTATGGTGTCAATCACCGTCTTTACACCGCGTATCATCCACAAACAAATGGTCAAGCCGAGATTTCTAACCGTGGACTTAAGAGAATCTTAGAGCGAACTGTGGGAGAGCATCGTGCCTCATGGGCCGATAAGTTAGATGATGCTTTGTGGGCTTTCCGTACCGCATATAAGACACCTATTGGTTACACTCCATATCGTCTAGTGTACGGAAAGGCATGCCACCTCCCCATTGAGTTAGAGCATAAGGCTTATTGGGCCTTGAAATGGGCTAATTTTGATATCAACAAAGCCAGTGATCTTAGGAAAATCCAACTCAATGAACTTAATGAACTGAGGAATGAGGCTTATGATAATTCATTGATCTACAAGGAGAAAATCAAGCTCATTCATGATTCTAAGATTAAAAACCGAGAGTTCAAAATAGGTGATCAAGTTTTACTCTTCAACTCTCGGTTGAAAAAATTTTCGGGCAAGCTTAAGAGCCGTTGGTCTGGTCCATTCACAGTCACCAAAGTCTTCCCTTACGGCACAATTGAGTTATCGCAACCAAATGGGCCAAACTTCAAAGTGAATGGCCAGCATGTTAAGTTGTACTTTGGTGAGGACATCTCTCATGAGATGATTCCATCCCTCACCATGTTTCCCTTGAATTAGTTCTGGGTCGAGTTAGGCTCGTGACTCGTTAACAAAAACAAGCGCTTTTCGGGATGCAACCCGTTCGTCTATCCTTATAATAAGTGTAGGGGGCTACATAGGGTTTGTTGTCTTGTTTCTTATGATGTGCAGGGATTAAAGCTTCAAAGAGCACTTTTGATGATATTTGACGACCCGTGATCCCGTGTACCCGTCTTCCTGGTTCAATCCTAAATTGTCGTGATTTAATATTTCATATCTTCTATGTTGCCATTGAAATCACTATAGTCGTCTCTTCCTTAGCAAGATTTAAACAAAGTGTACAATGTCCTAAGTGTAGGGGAGTTTACTCCCACATGCTTAAACATTGAGGACAATGTTTATATCAAGTATAGGGGGACTTCTATCGAAGTTAACTGGGCTTATCCATTATTTTGTCCACATTTTAACCGGAAAATCTAATTTTTCGACATTTTTCAAAAATTTTGATCTATTTTGGCCAAGTAGTATTCTTCATTTATTCTCTTTTATGTTCTTTCATTTTGTTATTGCATCGTATGTATATATTTCATTTCCAAAATAAAGTTAAAAAAGAAAAATAAAGTTAAATAAAATGGTTTTAATGAGTTTAGATGTCGTTGATATATTAGGCCCGTCATGAATCTTTTGACTCAACCCGGGTTTACTTGTCCAAGTTTACTCTAGCTAGTATCCTTAACGTGTTTAAGTCAAGTTTTGGTAGGCTTTTATATAGGGAACTTTAAAACGCGAAAGTCTTAACTCTTACGGGTAAAGAACAAGAACTTTTCACAAGTTCCTATAATTGATCCTAGAAAGTCGTTTATCAAGGGAACTTTAAAATGCGAATTCTAAACTTGAAAAAGTCTAAAAAGTTGCAAGATCCTACATATGACTTGAAAAAACAAAACTTTGATTTAATTGGCTAAGCATCCACGAGTCTCATTCCTTGAGATTTTAAATTGTGGAGAACGAGAGATGATAGAGTCAATTATAAGTTTGGTATTCTTTCATGAATTTATGTGAGTTGACTATGAGCTTTTTCTCCCATCGCTTGTTAATAAATATATTTGCAATAAGTAAGGTCGTACGATTTGAAAAGTTACTTAGCTTCTAGCACAAGATCGTTTAAAAGTTGCTCGATATTAATTAGAATTCATAGCCAAGGCATAACTTATTGAAGCGGGATGCGAAGATTGTCGAGTCCGAAAAGGCCCTAACAAGGCATGAGGGCTACATTTTGTTGCTAAAGATCCAAAGTGATGTGAAGAATCATTTATCAAAAATCAATATGAAGGATCGAGACACACGACGAAAAGCAAATACTCCCCTAAAGATCATAGAGAAGTCTATCCGAAAAGACCCTAGCAAGGTAAGAGGATAAATAGATCCAAGTCCTAAAAGGAGGCGGATCGTTGTATATCAAAATCCAAAATAAAGATTGGAGAAAAATGAAGAAGTCGTTGTCCAAGTATGAAGAATCTCTCAAAAACTTCAAGTGAATAAATTCCTATTATGAAGAGAAGACCATAATTTCAAGAACGTCTCTCATGATTTGAAGTATGAAGTCGCTGCCAAATATCGGTCCGAGAAAGGTCTCAAATCGTGAAGAAAGTTATGCCAAGATATGAACTTTATGAGGTCCCGAGAAGCAGTTTTAAAAGATTTTGTCATTTAGCTAACTATTGGTTAAATTGTCCTACTTTATTTTCGGCCTTAATAAATTATCGAAATAAGTCAAACAATGCATCCTCGTGATCATTCAAGACAATCATAAAATATAAGAGATGCACCTAGGAATAAGGGAGTCTAAGTGAATAATTGGGCCACATGAGTTTGTGTTAGTTTACTAACATATAATAACAATGATCTCATTTATAAGCTTGGTTTGAAGAACGTGAAACTTGAGGGTGATAAATATTCATGACAACCAAAGCCTTAATGTAAGTCTTCGATCTCTTTACTTGTTCTTCCTTTAAGCATTTTGTATATATTTCTATCTTTTTAAGTCTTAAGTGTCTAGTATTTAATAAAGGCCAAGATGGGTTAATTATAATGGAAAATGTAAACTATGCTTTAAAATTAATGCATTGCATGAGGACATTGCAATGGTTAAGTGTAGGGGATTTAATAAGTGTGAAAACACTTATCCTTTTACCACTTATTTCCAATAATAACAAGACCAAAACGTGTATTTTATGTCGTAAAGGTCAGAATTATGCGTGGTTTGTGTTTTTATTGTGTTTTAGGACAAAAATGTGAAAAAGGAAGAAAACATGGGCTTTCACGGGCTTTTATCGAAGAAAAAGACAAAAGACGAAGTCAAGAGGTCAAAAGTGCAAGAAGAACAGAAGTCAAAGGCCTATTCTGAAGATTTATCGAAGAAAAAGTCTAAAGACGAAAGTTTAACGAAGTCGAAGAACCAAGTCTACTAAAAGAAGAAAAATAGAAGACGAGTTCAAGTTATCATTCGACTAATCCCGAGACAAAGTCGAGAAAGACGAGAAGACAAGAAGAAAAGAGGAAGAAACAAACACCTTCCACCTCCCCTATATATTGTTTTCTAAATGGTCATTAGAGTTAGTTAGTTAATTAGTCTTTAATTTTAGTAGGTAATTAAGTGTGTTTTTATTTTTCTTCTCTATGGCTTTTCTTTCAAGCTTTTTAATATTTCACTTTATAATCTTGGATCTTAATCTTTAATATAATCAAGCTTTTTAATAAATTCTCATTCTACATTTCTTAATCATAATCTATTGTTTTGCTTAATTAATCATGTAGTTGATTTCCTTTTGTTGATTGTGTGGTTGGTTTGCTTATTAGATTGTGCTTATTGAGTTGGTGTGTTTGAGGTTTTTAGATTAAGGTGCTAATTGCTTAATTTTTATGTTTGTTAGTTTTTAAATAAGTTGATTTTGGTAGTTTAATATTTTTATAAAAAGTTGCTTTTTAATATTTTGATTAATTAGTGTTCTTAAAAGTTTTTAAATTGTGTCTTATTAGCTTTTTCTAAAATTTGATTTGGTAAAAGTTTTGGTAAGTGCTTATTGTGATTTGCTTACTTGGTGTTAATCCGGGTAATAAAAACCCTCTTTTCCCGAACTGTGTATGCAATCCCATTATTCAGACTTATATTCAAAACTCTCTTTATCTCGACTTACTTGAAAAACCTTTTTCCCGGATTACATGTTTGTTTATTTTGTTAGTATTCCGACGTAAGTGTAAAACTCCATTTCCCTCCAAAAACAGTACACTACATTCTGACTTAGGTGTAAACTTCATTTCCCGAATTAGATGCAAACTTCATTTCCCGAATTGAGTACAAATTTGCATTTCCCAAATTACATGTGTAGCGTGGATTCCGAATTAGGTCAGAGATTCATTATTCCGAACTAGGTTGTGAATGTGGATTCCAAATTACGTACTAACCTGCATTCCGAATTGAGTCAGGATCAGTGATTCCGAATTAAATGCAAGATTTTGTTTCCCGAATTAGGTGATGGATGTTTATTCCGAATTTTATGCATGATCAAGCATTCCGAATTGAGTTGAGGTTCATCATTCCGGATTAAGTGCATACTTCTGATTCCGAATTAAGTGTGAGTTTGGATTCCGGATTAGGTTGGTTATTTGGATTCCGGATTAGCAGCTTTTGGTGAATTCCGAATTAAGTGTGAGTTTGGATTCCGAATTAGGTGATGAACATGGATTCCGGATTACGTATACAGCATGCATTCCGAATTGAGTTCAAGAATAACATTCAGGATTAGGTGCAAATTTGGATTCCGACGTATGTTCAAAACTTGTATTCCGACTTAAATCAAAATTTTGGCATTCCGAACTATGTTCAGTTTTTGTTTTCCGGATCATTTTCAAACTTTAATTTTTCCCGCCAATTTTCTTAAGTATTATTTTACTTGATTTATCTTAGCTTAATTTTCATAAAGTTTATGTTTTTATAAAGTTTTTAAATTTCAAATTTACTTTTAAAGGTTTAATTTTTCGTCATTTATCTTTTAAGTCTTAATTTTTAGTTTAACTTCTAAAGTTTTCATTTTTACTCAACAACATTTACATTTTCAACTTGGTTTTAAATTAAAAAAATTACCTTTAGCTATTTTCACCAAGTTCTACTGTGCAGCATTCACTCTGGAAAAGCAATCGACGTTAGACATTTTTCTTTGTTCTTAATAGCTTTTACGTTTATGTTATTTGTAGACTTAGAAAATCAAGCTCCCCCTTTTAGTGACCAACACCAATAATTCCATCTTAAATCGTGATCAATTCGATTAGATACCGAGAACGATTGAGTACACATATGCTAAATCATCATGTTAGTGACCCACTATTAGTTGTTTCCCCACTTGTGGTCAGCCCTTGCATATCATCATTTTTGGCTGATGGCTCCCCCTTACCCTTTACTGGGCTCTTTTCAGTAATAGTGACTCAATGGATTGTTTCTGAGCCTTCTTTTGGGCATGTTTTTGAAAGAGCTGCTGGATTGTGTTTTTCTCCCCCTCAGCAGAAGACTGCCCAGCAGCTTCTGATGACCCACCAGCAGGGAAGAAGCCACAAAGATGATCAAGAGTGGTAGTTACCTTGGCCAACATGGCTGGAACAGTTTCAAAGGCATTTAGCTTCTGCTGAACCTCTTGAGAAATGGTCAGCTTTTGTTTCTCCAGCAACGCCACTTTATCTTTGATTTTGGACACAGAATCACACAGGGTATTAACTTGGCCAGAAACTAGTGTGAATTCTGGTGGAAACTCCATGGAAGCACCGTTGATGGACTCCATTAGAGAGGACATCTCTTGCTTTAAGGAAGTGGTGGTGGCCACATCTTGGACTAAGGGCTTTGAAGCAGCAATGATGACATCCTTAATTTGTTCAGCAGAAGGAGGAGGTGGTCTTGCTTTGATAGTTGAGACTTCGTTGTCAGCAAGCACCTTTTCTTCCTTCAGTCTGGTAACCTGTGATTGAAGAATCAACACTTGATTGGTTAATTCTTTTACCTGCTCAGTTCTTGGGGAAAGTGGCTTTTGTGTTGCATCAGCAGGTTCTTCATCACTGTCATCTAGATTGACTGGAATTCTCTCATTGAACCCAAGTTCTTTTTCCAGATCATCTCCAGACATATTGACAACAAAAGAAGGCAAGTGTCCGACCTTGGCTCCAGTGGTGAGATGCACTTCCTTGGGAATCTTTGTAGCATCATCATGAGTGTGTGGATCAGTTTCAAGCCCTTCACCACCAGGGTTGGTTTGACCTGATGGATCTAATGTTGACTCCATACTACTGAGTTGAGGGTGAGCTCCATCTTCACCCTTCTCTCCTAAAGAAGTTGAGAGATGGGTTGCTTGCTGGGCCTTTTTATGCATATCTCCTCTAGTAGATACTGAAGGTGATGGTTGGTTGGGGTTCTTGTCCTTGGCCAGGGACTTCGTCTTCTTCAAAGCATGGCCTTGGGAATCATCATCAATCTTCTTCGAGGAAGATTGTGTGAGGGTTTTCCTCTTTCTGGACACACGTCTAACCTTCTTGGTATTAATTGACGTTTGCTTCTGACGAGGTCCAGATGAAGCTCCAGGCTTTTTGCCTTGTAGATCCCCTTCTCCAGTTGGAGAAGTGTCTTTGGGAGCTTTGTACACTACTGGACCATCTGCTGAGCAGATGTCCAGCATGGGTGTGTAAGAGGAGGATCAATGGTGCTGACTGGAATGTTCCAACGAGTAAGATCAAAGGTCTTAAAAATTAGTTTCTCTCTAGTTATTTTTGAAAAATCATTTCCAAGATGGTTAGCAAAAAGGAGAGATAGAAATCTGGTGTACACAATGTTTTTCTCTCTAGTCTTTTTCTCCAGCTTCCCATGGAGATCTTCAAAAATAAGCCTCCCAAAATCAAGTTTGACCCCCTTGGCCAGACAGTATAAAATAATAGCATCTTTTTGTTGATCTGGTCAAGACCTCCAGTTCCTCCCCCCCCCCCCCCAAACATTCGATGAGAATGGTCATCAATAATTTCCATCTTGGTGGCAAAGCACTCCTTTTTAACCCCCCACCCCCCACCCCCCCCCCCCCCCACCCCCCTTTCAGAAATTTCTTCATTATACCCAATTTCTTTAAAGAAATTTTTAACCACCATAAAATCATCAGGTACTACTTCATACTCATTAGGTTTTTCCAAATAATCTAACCCCAAAACTTTTCTAAATGATTTTAACCCAAATCTACCATGAATCCCCATCGTGGTAGAATCAAACTCAATGGACTTCTTGTTGTTAGAAGCCTTTGCTGTAAACCAAATTTGTTTTAGCATATTTTGAAACATCATACCAGGATCCTCAAATAAAGCATACCTTAAAACACTTTTGGTTAGATAAGTCAAAACTTGTTCCCCGGGAACAGACTTAATGGATTCAGGTTTAAGCAAGGTGATGTTGTTTGGTTTGAAGAAGATGTCATCAATGGGATAGTTAACATGAGTGGATGGTTTAAGAGTGATTTTGGTAATCTTGGGGGTGGAAGATGATTCAGCCATTTATGTTTCTGTGTGTGTTTTGAAAGAGAGAAAGGTTGTGTGTGTTTTGGATGAAAAGATTTGTAAGCGTGGAATGAAATCCAATTGTTAGGGATTATATAAAAAATTTAACTGATTTGTAAAAAGTTTTTAAAACAATTTGAAAAAGTTATAAATCTTTTAGGGTTTCTTTTGAACATTTGGCACAAACTTTCTCATTAATGTTCTGCAAAAAGGTATGATTTTCTGTTGCTTTAAACAGTGAAACGCCCCATGTGTCAGGGAGTTGTTGACTGTGGATGGAGACGTTTGAAATTTCCTTAATTAACAAATGACACCTTTTTGAAAGAATGTTTGTTTTATTCACAAGAATTTTAATGCCATTAACTCTTTTGAATCACATGATTGATAGGTTTTAAATGTTGTTGCTCAGATATGTTGAAGCTGATGGCAATACTTGTGAGCTTCAGTGCGTCAGATGAGGCGACAAAACCCCATATACATGTTCACATAAGTGAACAAGACATATGACATTGCACGCTCCTCTACTCAGGCCTAGCTACTCAGTTGTATTAAAAATTTGTTCAGCATTGCTGAAGGAATCTTTTGATGACTAGTGATTATTTGTTTAGCTTCAGTGAATCAGATAAGGCGACAAAACATCATATACACAATCACATAAAGTGAAATAGACACATGACATTGCACACTCCTTTACTCAGACAATGCTACTTAACATTAATCAAATTCTTTTATGAAATGTTGAACCTTCAAGCTTCTTCAGTACATGCTGAAGGTTCAGATTTTGTATCATCAATGTTCAGCATACCAAGCTCCATTATCAATCTTTTGAAAGTTGGTTCATCCAATGGTTCGGTGAAGATATTAGCCAATTGGGATTGAGTGGGGATGAAATGTAATTCAATGACCCCTTTCACAATGTGATCTCTGATAAAGTGATATCTGATATCAATGTGTTTTGTTCTTGAATGGAGGACTGGATTATTAGATATTGCAATAGCACTAGTGTTATCATAAAAGATTGGTACCTTTTCATATTCTATGTCATAATCAGCCAGTTGGCTTTTCATCCAAAGAACATTGGCACAACATCCAGCAGCTGCCACATATTCAGCTTCTGTTGAAGACATGACAATTGTTTGTTGCTTTTTAGCACTCCAACACACAACTTTGCCACCTAGCAATTGGCAGACACCAGAAGTGCTTTTTCTGTCCAAATTGCATCCATCATATTCAGAATCTGAATACCCCTTTAGATCAAATCCTAAGGATTTGGGGTACCAAAGACCTAGACTTGGTGTACCTTTTAGGTATCTGAAGATTCTCTTTACAGCAGTAAGGTGTGATTCCTTTGGATCTGCTTGGTATCTTGCACAAAGGCATGTAGAGAATTGAATGTCAGGTCTGCTTGTAGTTAAGTACATGAGTGACCCAATCATACCTCTATACTGGGTCTCATTGACTGGCTGTCCAGTGAGATCAGGTCCTAAGTTGTTAGGGGGTACCATTGGAGTCTTCACTGAAGCACAATTGATATCATACTTTTTCAGCAGATCCTTGACATATTTTTCTTGATTGATGGAGATGCCTTGGTCAGATTGTTTAATCTGAAGACCAAGGAAGTATGTGAGTTCTCCCATCATACTCATCTCAAACTTGCTGGTCATAAGCTTGGCAATATGTTTGCAAAGTTTCAAGCTTGTAGAACCAAAGATTATGTCATCCACATAAATTTGTACCAGAATGGTGTCAGTTTTAGATTTATAGATAAACAAGGTGCTATCTATTTTTCCTCTGACAAATTTATGTTCAATGAGAAATGTTGAGAGAGTTTCATACCATGCTCTTGGAGCTTGCTTCAGTCCATACAAATCTTTGTAAAGCTTGTAGACATGATTTGGGTATTTACTACTCTCAAAGCCAGGAGGCTGGGTAAACATAAACTCTTCTTTTAGGTCACCATTTAGGAATGCACTTTTGACATCCATTTGGTAGATGATGAAGTTCATGTAAGTGGCATATGCAAGGAAGATTCATATGGCTTCCATACGTGCAACTGGAGCAAAGGTTTGATCAAAATCAACACCAGGCTCTTGATTGAATCCTTGGGCCACCAGCCTAGCTTTATTTTTTGGTCACTGCATTGTTTCATCTCTTTTGAGCTTGTAAACCCATTTAGTGCTA
Organism: Glebionis coronaria; assembly: GCA_025667525.1. NCBI lineage: Eukaryota > Viridiplantae > Streptophyta > Magnoliopsida > Asterales > Asteraceae > Glebionis > Glebionis coronaria. Next base: position 455,929,122 of record CM046875.1, on the reverse strand, counting down.
GTGGTTGATTTTACCATATGGAAGAGGAACCAATTTCCAGTTTCAAATTGATTGAGTTCCTCTTGCATGGCATCCACCCATCTAAGGTGTGTGAGTGCTTCAGAAACCTTTGTAGGTTCAATTTCTGAGAGAAAATTTGCATAAAGGCATTCTCCAGATGAAGCAGCACTCAGTTTCTTTGCCATAGATCTAGTGACTCTACCTTCACCAGGATTACCTATTATATTCACCAGCTGTATGTGACTATTTTGAGTCCAAGATTTTTGTGGAGCTGGAGAATAGGTACTGGTATCATGATTAGAGCTAGAACTTGGAAGTCCATGACATGGACTTAGACTTGGAATGTCTATAGTGTCTACTGAAGGATGTTTAGTGGACAAGGGTTCAATCATTGGAGGACTTCCTTCTTGGTCAGAAGAAGCATATCCAAGACCTAATTCCCTAGAGATGATAGGAGAGCTTTGAGCAAGGGGCTCAGATTGTTCTTCAGTAGCTGCATATGATTGATCATTTTGATCATGTGTGTCAGCATGCTGATTGTTTTGAGACATACCATTTTGGTCATTTGTGTTTCCTTGCAGATCATTTTGATCATTTTGAGATTGATCATTATTTGATTGACAGTCATTAGTATGTGATACTGAAGGATTTCCTTTTGTAGGACTTGTCATATCTTCAAATGGATAAATATGAGGGACTGAATTGCTTGTTTGATATTTTTGAGAAGGCTCATAATGATTGAATTCATCAGATGGATAATTGTGAGATTCATGTATATGAAGTTCATCATCTAATGGATTTGAAAAAGTGAGAGCTTCAGAACTTTCATTGAAAGTGATGTGATAGGTTTCTTCAATACATTGTCTTCTTGTGTTGAAGACTCTGTATGCTTTAGATAATAGGGAGTATCCAAGAAAATAACCATCATCAGATTTTTCATCAAACTTTACAAGGTGATACTTGTGATTGCGAATGAATACTGGACACCCAAACACATGTAAGAATTAAATGTTTGGAATTCTTCCCCTGGAGACTTCATAGGGAGTCTTCATGTGTCTCTTCATAATAATGGATCTATTTTGAGTGTAGCAAGCAGTGGCTACAACATCAGTCCAAAAATGCTTAGAGAGAGCAGATCCAGCAAGCATTGTTCTTGCTGCTTCAATCAAAGTTTTGTTCCTTCTTTCAGCCAAACCATTTTGTTCAGGTGTGTAAGGAAATGAGAAATTTTAGGAAATTCCTTTGTCATCACATAATTTGATCGGTGTGTGATTTCTGAATTTAGTGCCATTGTCAGTTCTGGGTTGTTTGACATGAGTGTCGTTTTGATTTTCAACTCTTTTGATGAATGACATAATGGCATCTGGTGCATGGCTTTTCTTGTCAGAAAATATACCCAGGTATACCTTGAGTACTCATCGACAATGACAAGTGTATATTTTTCATGACAAATGGCCCTAGGTGATACTGGGCCAAATAAGTCCATGTGAAGTAAATGAAGACTTTCTTTGATTGAGAAAGTTCGCTTTGTTTTGAAACTGGCCCTATGGTGCTTCCCTTTTTCACATGCTGAGCATGGTTTGTCCTTGGAGTAGACAAGTAAGGGAAGACCAATAACAAGATTTTGTTTTGCCAGCAGAGTTATTGTTTTGAAATTGAGATGTGAGAGCCTCTTATGCCAAAGCCAATTGGTAATATTGGAGGCTTTAGCAAAGAAGCATGTCTCCTAAGTAGAGTTTATGTTCATGACATAAACATCTTTGACTCTTGGAGCAATCATCACAATTTCATGATTAGAATTGAAGATTGTACCTTTTTTGTCATCAAACAGCACAAGATACTTTGCATCAGAAAGTTGACTTATGCTGATGAGGTTGTGCTTCAACCCATTTACATATGCTACCCTTGAGAAAACTATACCATTGCATTTCACTGAACTAAATCCTTCAGTAGTAGCTGATGAGTTATCACCAAAAACAACTTTAGGACCTTGTTCCTCCTTATACTTGTGCAGATAACTTTTGGTGCCAGTCATATGCCTTGAGCAGCCACTATCTAGGTACCAAATAGGCTTCCTGAGATCACACTGCACAAGTTAAGGAAATGTTCAGCTTTGTTTTGAAACCCACCTTTGTTGGGTGGGGGTTTTAGATCTAGAAGGTGTTCTAGATCTGAAGGGTCCTCTTGTAGAGGGTATGTGTGATTGCTCAGAAGAAGAAGAGGTCTGAACAACTTTAGATTTCTTAGCCTGGAGGGCTTCACCTCTTCTAAACCACTCTATATGGTTGTGATCAGATGTAGTGTGTACATCGCTTCCACAAGTCTCACAACATTTGGTAATAGAGTTTGGGTTTCTTGGTTTAATACCTATTCTGAGTGAGATGATTCGATTATGTCCATGAGTGTCATGGTCATAACTTCCACAAATATTACAGACAGGGTAATAGTGGCAGTCATCTGGGTGATGATTGCACATACCATAATGAATGGATGGTGGGAAAGGCATATTTCGCCTGGAATGAGATGCTTCAGATGTGTGAGCATCAGCACTTGTTTTGGCCAGCATATGCTGAGTGTGTTCACAAGTGCGATGATCAGTCCTTTCACATTTAGTACAATAAATCACTCTTAAGCAAGTTTGAGTGAGATGGTTGTTTTGACCACATAACTCACAAGCTCTTTTGAATTATGTCTTTTACTTTAAATGAGGAAAGTCTGAAGTTTCATCTCTGAATCGTGTTGTTGTTTGCTAATGCCTGAGTTGTATTTTAAGATCATTGATCTCTTGCATGACAAGAGACATTCTCTTATCCTCCTCAGATTTAGCATTCTTCAGTTTATTTGATGAAACTGAAGAGGTAGTTCCCATATGTGAACCTTCAGTAGGAGCTGAAGAGTTCTTTGAAGTGTCAATTTTGACATGTTTGGAAGAACTACCTTTGTGTGTGGTGTGTGACTTGATGATAGACTGGATATTTTTGGGTCCATTAGAGGGTTCAGCACCAGCCAGCTTCTCCAAAGGAGGAAGTGGGGTACTTACTTCATTCTCTATATCATCATCTGAGTCATCCTCAGTAACTGAGGATTCAACTGGTGTTGAAGTGTCAACACATGCTTGTAACTCAGGAAGAAGGATTCGTCCAGTGTCATGATTGGGTAAATTCTCTTCACCTGACCTTTCAATGTCAGGGATGGAGCTACCATCCTCATTTGAGGCTTTGACAAAGACAATAGATTTGGTGCTGGAGGATCCTTCAGCGCCAAGCATTTTCTTCTTTTGAGCAGGTATTTGTTCACGTATGCATTGATTTACCCTATCAGAGTTTCTAAGCCAAGATTTAACAATGTCTTTTGCTTCTTTTAGTTCCACTCTAAGAGAGTTATTTTCCTCCAAAATTTCTTTGTTCAATTGTTGAAAAGTAAGAATATCAAGTTTAGCTTCTTTTAGCTCTATTTGCTTACTTTCAAAATCTTCAAGTTGTAGAACAAGTTTGTGAAATTTTTCAAGAAAATTGTTTCTTTGCTCTTCAACAAATTTTAGATCAATGCACAAGTAATCAAAGAAAAATTTAATGTCATCTTTATCTTCTAATTCAAGAAGAGTTTGTACCTTTTTGATTGTGACATTGACCCATTCTCCATTTCTGGCACTTTCTCTGGTGACAACATTTGAGCTTGCCCCTTCATCATCAGCAAGTGCCATTAGCACTTTCATATTTACCAACTCAGCATCATCTGAAGAAACATCTTCTTCATCCCATTCATATGCTTCAGCAACAAGTCCTTTGTTCTTGTCTTGCTTGGGGGTCTTGGATGAGGAGCTTTCAGTACTCATTAAGGCCAATCTTGCTTGATTTCCCTGTATTTGGCCTCAAAGTCTTTTGTAGGCCTGAGTTCAACCCTGCATTGCTAAAATGGAGTAGAAGCAATTTGTTTTGGTTGAAATGATGATTGACTAGTTGATCTTGATTGAGCTAGTGAGGATTATGAAGGGGGAGATGTTTTTGAATAACAATCCCTAGCATAGTGACCAGTCTTCCCACATTTGTAGCATTCAGTGTCACCTGAAGCTTTTGTGGAGCTGGAGAACTTGCCTCCTTTCTTAAAGAACCTTCTAGACTTGCCCAGAAGTGCTCTTTCATGAAATTCCTATTTGAGGTCATTCAGATATTCCTCACTAGATCTAGTATCTTCCTCATCATCAGGACTATCTTGGTAGTCTTGAATGACAGCTTCACTAAAGAAGGTTGTGGACAAGGGTGTAGCAATGGTTAATGCTTTACTCTTGCTTGAGCCTTCATAAATCCTATCAACTAGGATTTCTTCATATTTTAGTTTCCCAAAAAGAGAGGCTAGATCACAATCTTTAATGTGATTAGCATTTCTCAAGCTTTGGCAGAAATTGAGCCACTTCTTTGGCAATGCATTAACAAAAAGTGTGTTGCTTTGTATCTGGTGAATGTCTGTGTGAGGGTTTCCCCTTCTTTTTGCTTGAAGGTGTTGTATTGAAGCTTTAAATCCATGATTCTAGTTTCTTTTACATCAGAGGGTCCCTCATGGTAAAGAATAAGGTCCTCCCATATTGATTTGGCTGTTTTACAATTTAAAACAGAATTCATTTGGTCATCTGGGAGTACAGACATGATGAGACTTTTGAGACGCTGATCAAGGTTAGCAGCTTTTCACTCATCAGTAGTCCATTGTACTTCAGGTTTTTTATTGTCCCCAACCATGGGAACAAAAGGACCATTTTCAATAATTCCAAGGAATTGAGGTTCAATTCCAACCATGTGGACAAGAAACCTCTTCTTCCAATTTGTAAAGTTGGCTACCTCTAGTACAAGAGCAGCATTGAGTTGGCCACCCCTATATTCTAGGGTTTGTGGTATAACTTGAGCCATTTTGGATCTTGATTTGAAAACTTTTAAATGAGCAGTTTAATAAAATAAGAGTTTAACTAATCAAACTGCTTTGATACCACTTGTTGGTCCCTAGTAATTCGATATTACTTATTAGCTTAAGTAATAACTATTACTTTGACTCAAGTGTGTTGTTTTAACATTAGATAAGAACTATGAAAGATTAAAACAACAATACCAATATACTTTTTAGCGTATAGACTTTTATTAGAATCAAATAAAGAATCTATAACCCACTTTGTTTACGGAATAACAAAGTGGTTGAATGAAAATGAGGTTTGATCTCCTCTACTTAAACGTTAAACCAAAGTTAAACTCTAAGCTCCAATCTGAACGTTCATATGCATCTTTGGCTATATGGTTTAGTTGGTATTGAGAGAGAAAGGTTTTCCAGAGTTTAAGCTCTTGTATTGGTTACCTTTCTCTCACAATGTACACTCCTTTATATAGGCATTGTAAATTAGGGTTTGCATTTTTCATGTACCAATGCATGAGTTTATCCAGTGGGTGGTTGATGCCCATGCTGGATAAACAGTACAAAGTACTTAATAAACTATTCTAGAAAAGATAAAGGTTGTACTTATATCTAAGTATACAAGCAACCTACTTTGACTTAAAGTTATCTTTTCCCGCCTAATGCAACCATCAGAATACTGAAGAGTCTTCAGTATCCTAGAGGAGATCGACATCATTCAGTTTGGTATTGTCAAGCCAAACTGAACTGAAAGCCCTTCTTCAGTCCTTGTTCTTCAGCAACTAGACCGCCTAGTATTTGAAGCGAAGACCTAGTCTTCTAAGTTCACTGGAAGGGGAGTGCTGAACTTTCTTCAGCTTTAAAGTCTTCAGTAGGAACTTTGTTCCTCTGGTCATCCATCAGCAGACTGGCCTTACTGCTGAGCATGAAACACTTAGGGGGATTTTATATTCAAATCCTAGAGTTGCTTCAGGGTCAGTAAATACTGACCCAACAGTTTCGATATTTAATATTTTCAACGTTTTCAATTTAGTTACGTTTTAAGTCGTGTCGAAACTATATTATTATATTTATAAAGCGTTTTAACTTTTGAAAAGTATTTTTACGAAAGCCGAATCCCGTAAATATTTTTAAATTTGACTAATAGTCATTTTCTCTTTAAACTATTAAATGTTGTATGGTCCACAAGAATACAACTTTGGCAAAAACTAACCTCAACTAACCACTACTATAAAAGGAATTTTTATCACCTAACTTCCACTAAAAATCATTTTTACAAAAAAAACTACAGATACTACTCCCTCCGCTTTGTTCTTGTCGTCCCCTAAACCAAACCAAAACCATCAATTTTCTTGATTTCTACTTTGAATCACTTAAATCCAATCAAAGTCCCATCTTAGTTTTTGAAAGGTGATCATATCTATACCAAAATCTCCAACATGCAACAAGTTTTAATTTTTGGTATGAACAAGAATTGTTGAAGGTTGTTTTATGATCATGCATGTAATGATCTAGTTAAGATCATGTTATTTTGATGTTGAAATTTTGATTTTTGAATTTGGGTTTTTATTTTTATGAATTATACAAGTGTTAGAATTGATAAATATTGATGCTAGGAGATTAGGGTGAGTAGAAAAGTGGTTAGAATTGGCTAAAAGTGTGATTTGGTATGAGTTTTTAGGAGGTGATTTTAGGTAGTGAGTTAACGGCTGTTTTGGGTGTCTTATGTTTGATTAATTGTTAAACTAATGAGATAGTGTTGTATAGAATTTTATTAGCTTCGATTTGATATAAAGTAGAGCTTCCAACTCCAAACGAGGAGGAAGATATGATAGTTTGATTTTTTTGTGTACCGAGAGACGAGTATCGACACAATTCGAAGTTGTTGTCGATATTTGGATCGAATCGCGGGGACAATAGAATGTGTTTTAAAAAGAGTCAATGGCTGTTATAAGTTTCTAAACCTCAGGTTGTGAGTCCATTTTCAAACCTGAGTGTCGGTTTTGTAAATGGAGTCGTTTAGAGATCAAAATGGTTTTATGAGTCGAAGGCGTAAAACTGTCCAGTTTTTGTAATTCAAAGATGTGTCAGGCAGAAGGTCTTGGAAGTAATATTTTTGAATAAAATTTAAACTGAGTCTTATTCAGGTTATGTGTGAGTTTGCCACTAAGTTTCGTCGAAAACGAAGTTGTTTAAGTAAGGTAAATGAGCTTGTACATTAGGTGTGTACCGGCAGATTTTTTATCGAGGGTATAGTTTAATAAAGTAAACATGTAAAAGGGTATAGTAATATCACTTGTATCGTTATTCTTTCGGGATTGTCATGGTTTTGTAATACTGAGTTTTGTATTATTAAGTATGATTAATACTTGAGTCAATTATTAACGAGCGCGCCTTATTTGGTAGGTTGCGGTTTTCGTGTTTGAGCGGCATCACTTATCGTCGGCGATCGTCTCAAATACCACTCTCGTACTAAGGTGAGTCTATAGCCTCGCTTTTAAATTCTTAATTGTTTTAGAAACCTGCGAGGGGTATAACATGCTTGTTTTATTAAAGAGTACAACTAAAATTTGCGGTAAACCAATTGAATGGTGCATCTAGTAGTTGTGGAAACTCTATTTACTTGAAAAGTATTTATTGAAAATGAAGGGTACAACAAGATGTTGCTGTAAACCCATGAATGGGTGCAACCAGAAGTTGTGGTAAACCCTCTTTGTTTTAAAATAAAACACAAGAGACCCGATTGTATGCTTAGATGAAAGTTATTACATAAGTTAGCTTTAGCCTTAAAAGACTCATGGAATCGTGAATTGTTAATCGAAAGAACGCTAATACTGTGGATAGATCTATCGGGTGACGCACAATCCGTTCGCGACTAGCTATCGCGTGGTGTAGTGAAACACTATTAATGAAACATCGGATGCATACGTATAAGAGAAATATACGCACTTGGCTAGGTGTGTTGGGCTGAAATAATATATGTTAACGTTCAATGTCATGAGGCTTATGTAATAACACCGATAATTATGTCCGTACAACATAATTGTCTTTCGATAAATTATTAACCATGGAAGGTTATTCAGAATACTTGTGTTCGATTTATATACTTTAAACTCTATATATTCACTCAGCAATTTTGTTGACTTTTTAGCATGTTTTATCTCAGGTCCATAGGGAAGACACTCGAGGAAGGTGGTTTCGTGAATCTTGCTTATTTGAAATGAATTTGGCCCGCTTTTTTAAAACATATCCATTCAAATAACTTTTATCATTTATTGTGTTATGTAAACTTTAAATTATCTAGGACCATGTGAGAAGTTTTATCGTTTAATAAATGAATGGATGTTTTTATTAAAACGACTCATTTTGAGCTGTTTTCTATGATTATGAGCTTGAATCATGTAAGTAACACCCAAGGATCCTTCCGCTGCTATGACCGAAATTGGGGGTGTTACAGATTGGTATCAGAGCTCAAGTTATAAAGAACGAAAAGATTTTCCGAAAAAAATGAATTTTTGAAATCTTTTAACTATAACAGTTGCAAGCGAAACCTCCGAGTTGCCAATGGACGAGAATGAGAGTATTTATATATATATGGGATTATATATATATATATATATATATATATATATATATATATATATATATATATATATATATATATATATATATATATATATATACTAGTTGCGTAACCCGCCCAACGGGCGGGTTTGTTTCATAAATCTTTTCTAAAAGTATATTTGTGTATTAGTTATATTTGTTGGCAATGAGACCCGTTTTTTATTAAAAGGAACCTAAAAAGAAAGTAATATTTGATAATATTTGGCTTTTGCCTACCTAATTGACGTGTTTTGTCTCTTGTGAACCTTTGATAGTACAAATATAAAAGGGTGAGTTTTGGTTTGTAAATTATATTTTAAATAATGTTTTAATCATTGGTTTGAAGCAAGACATATCAATGTTTGTGATATAAAACTTTTTATAATGTTAGTGGTGTCTTGATAAGTTATATTGGTTGATTTGAATATATAGTGTTCTGCGTTAGTAGCGTAACCCTTCCAAAGGGCAAGTTTGGTTCGTAAATATTTAGTCTGAAACGACATCTGTCGATTAGTTATACTGGTTAACATTGGGACATTTAGTTTTCCGTATGACCGTGTGAGAATACAATGTTTGTTAAAAATAAACCAATTTTTAATATTCTCTGGCCTTAACTCACTCAATAGACAAGTTCAGTTTTAAAATCTTGTTATAAAAAATATTTTATATCGTTTTGGTTCCACTCATCTAATGAACGGGTACGATCCATAAGTGTTTATTAGAAATAATATGGTTGTAGTGTTTAGAGTAAATTGCCCTTCCAATTTATAATAATTTCAAATATGAATTCTATCGTTTGGTAAGCGTAGATCTTCTCCACTTATAAAAACTTACTCTTTAATTAGGTTTGGTTAAGTGTATGTTAAACTTTGAACTGTGGCATAAGGGGTCAATCAGATTGAACCTCACCAAAGTCTAACTCTAATGCACAGAATCTCGTAAGTTGTTTAATTAGAGGTTTTATATCGCTGATGTAAACATTGTAAGGATACCGCACTTTAAATAGTTTTAATTTTTGACCCGTTATATAACCTTAATATGAGAAATATTTACACTCATTCTTATTTTTTTGTTTTGATTTTCTTTAATTCTTATATTTTTGTTTTGGTTTTCTTTAGTAGTAATAGGTGATGGGTGTCTTTTAGTTTTTAGTGGTTCAAGAAGCTGAGATACATTAATAGAGAAAATTTTAATGTAAACTCTCTTTTTATTATAAACTCAATCAACCAATTATAATCATCTATTTTTTCTTTCTAACAAAAAAAATCCATTTTTATAAAAATTAAATATCTGACAAACCATTAATCGTTACGCAAAATGAAATATTCCATCGTGATGAGACTTAAATTATCTTTCTATCGAGGGACACATTATATAATTTCGCCGAACTTTTCTTTTTCTTAGAAAATCATATATGATTCGTATCATGAATCATATATGATTTATATGATTTAATCATATATGATTCATGATACGAATCATATATGATTTTCTTAGAAAAAAAAGTTCGGCGAAAGTATAAATCTACCCCTCGATAGAAAGATTATTTAATTCTCGTTGTAATGATTTATTTTATGTCATTTGACAATTGACCGTTTGTGAGATATTTATTTTTCATAAAAAAAATTGATAATTTGGTTTGAATAAATATGATTTATTGATCTAATATATGCTAAAAAAAGTTTGCATTGATCTCAATTCTACGTCAACATCAACAAATTAAATTGATTTTTTATTACTAAAATAACATAAGAATACACAAAAGTAACAAATGTAAACAACGAATACACAAAATAAAAATTTCCATATGCTAATAATGCATGACAAATGCAAAAGAACAAACTAAAAAAAGAAAAAATAAGGATGCGTTTGGTATGCTCTATGGGAATGAGGGAATGATAGTTTGAATGATAGTTAATGTTTGGTACATTAATATGGTTATCAAGAATCGGAATCATATCTTGATTTTTAACCTTTTTCATAGGAGGCTAATGTGCCTCCTTTCTAATTTTATTCCCATAGTCATACCATATGATTCCGAAATCCATACCGATTGTGATTCATGAAAGCATACCAAACACACCCTAAGTGTGTATGCAACTTGTTTGAGCTAAACATACACAAACTCAAGTTGCAATGTAATAGCAAAAATGTGTTTTGTTAAAGGTTAGAATGAATGAGGCAAACCTCGTTAAAACCGATATTTTCATACTCGGGTCATCTCGGCCGGTCAATCGGTTGACCCGGTTTTGGCCTAAAAGGTTATATTGACTCGAGTTTCATATTTTTTGAAACCCGGCTAAACACGTCAGGTTTGATGTGACCCAGGTTAACCCGGTTTTCGAGACCCGGTCGAGTTTCGATTTTTTTGATTTTTTTTAAATAATATGTAAATTTTATTTATTTGCGATGAAATTTTATTTTTACATATTATATTCATATATTTGTTAGTAAACAATTTATATTTTAAATATAAATAAGTTTTTATTGTTTATATACATTTCTTTTATTAACTATTAAAAATATGAAAAATAAATCATTTAAAAAAAACGGATTGACTCGATTCGGATCATACTGACCCGTACGGGAATTGACCAGTACCCAACGACTTAACCGAATCAATTTAAAAATTGGCTACTATTCAAATCCTAAGTTGGTTTAGTAATGTTACATATTTTAAACCCTGATATAATAATCGTATAACTTCTAAAAGAACTGGTCTTATTCTTATACCTATCAGACAAAGCCCTCCCGAAAAAGAATCCTTTTAACAAATAAAGAAGTTGAGTGGGGTTGACTATATCTAGTCAAAGTTGTAGAATTAGCATGAAAAAAAGAAATTTGAATTTATTATGCATTCCATCACAAAAGGTATCATGAAACAAAGTTATTCATCACACTTGATAGATGCCCCGTAATTAGAAAGAGGGCCTATATATGTGATTTGCTTCTTTCAATCGTTGTTGCTGCATAGTCTCGTTTGCTGCTTCATCCAAGCCATGTTACATTCCAACTCCAAAACAATAGTTGTAAACCAAACAAAAGCTAAAAGATACTGGAATTGAATTTCATTACATTCCCTGATAGCCAAGCGCATGACCGATCGCAGCTCTTAATATCCCAATTTCTCTCACATATTCCATTCCTTCCAGAAACACACCTTTTAATACCTTTCAAGTTTGAAAACCTTCATCACCACTTTCACCATTAGGCATATTTAGGGAAGTGCATGGAAGAGATTTTGAATGAAATCAAGCGAGTTGAAGTTGAGAGATGAAGTTTAAGCTGAAGTTGTTTGTTTACAAGAGTTTTAAAATTCCTGTTAGTCAAAATTAGCTCTATAGTTTCCAGCAATAGCTCATACAGCAATGGACCAGACAGAATAATCTAATCTTATATAATTGAATTGATCAAGAACAAATACATAGTGTCAAAGGTGACCCAATGTATTAAGATTTGTATCTGAACTATGTCAACTGTGTCAGTAAATAAGACATACAGAGGTCAAATTTAAAATCTGAGTATTGATTTCAAACTTAGTTTTACTGAATTTTATAACCATATCAATGTACTGTAACTGTACAAAAAAGAAAGGGACACTAAATTTCAGGGCACATTCTAATGAAAGACACAATTGTTAGATACTCAGAATATAGGAGCTTCTCCCACCAGTTAAGGTATGTGTTCGCATTGACATATTAGCCAGTACATGAGAAGACTGAATTAATTCACTCTTTCAGAATCATATGTGGTTTTAATAACTTACTTGACGAGAGATTAAGGTAAAGCCCATAAAGACTTTGACAAAGACAAATAAGCCATTTAAAACTGGTTCATAATTCACTCCATACGCGCTATTTCTTCTCGGGTAAACTTGATAGACTTGCCCACCTGAAGTCGCTAATGCCCTATCAACTGAAGCTGCAAATATAATTCCTTTATTGCAGCACTTCCTCCAGTTAGGTCCTACAAGATTTCATATGAAGGCTGAATTCATTCACCCATAAAGAAGCATATGTGGTTTTAAGAACTTACTTAGTGAGAGATTGAGCTAAAGCACGTAAAGACTGACAAGTCAGTCAACACCATTTGACGAAACACATGGTTTTTTAGCCTTTAAAAAACAGTACAGATGTTAACAGAGGCGCGTAATACAACATATTCATATGACAAACATAATATACAGTATATCTGAAGCTTATTATACAGAGGCACGTAATACAATATATTTTACCTACTGGCGGTCGTTGTCTTTTTCAATTGTTCTAGACCGTCTGAGTTTTGGGACAAGTAGCTACTACATCCAACACCATTAAAAAGTTAAAAGTAGTAACTTTAGATGGTCACAGTTATTCAAAAGGATTTTTAGTACAAATACCTGTAATTCTCGTATGTATATTTGATAAGAGACGGTTGACCCTTTTATGGAAACCCGCATTTGCTGTCGTCAAGTATGTTTGTATGGGCCTCTGGAAGACCAGATTTTTTTATATTACCATCATGGATTAATACAGAAATACATATATTATACAGCGGTATTTGTGTTTGCTTAGTTCTTACCATAACCCATGCTCCAAAAAGTAATTTTTGGATTGCTTATTGAGTTGATTTTAAACTTTTAAAAAGGAATCTATATCAGACACGCAATTACAGAATGAACTTAAAACACATCTAGGATAACCGAATAGTAAAGAATCCTCTAATAAGCACAATTAATAATCTCAAACAGCCTTTATAAATACAAAAAAAACCAAGTTGTTATTTGACCTGTTAGTTTTCGCAGTTGTTATCGTGATCTTTGAATTAGCAGCAACAACAGTTTAATTTCGTCCAGGCATGTGATTCTTAAATGCCTGGATCATCATTTTGTGTTGCTTATACGGTTGAGCACTTTATATTGCTGAGTGTGGTATGTCCCTACCACATCCTATTTTATTGCTAGTATCAACAACCACTGGTATCTAATCAGATTATTTTTAAAACACAAATGTACCTTGTGAATCATTGTTTTCCGTAATTGGATTATTTTCTTCTAGTAGCAGCAGTAATACGCATGGGTCTGCTTGAATAAAATTGGAGTACATCTGTTTATATGCAAATAAGTGAGCATGGTCATAGTTAGATTGAGCGCGTCGACTGTGAGTTTTCAATCTTTTGCCCATAGATCGAATTTTTTTATCACTAAATGAAACACAACTCACCATGTCAATCGGGTAAAACAGATGAGGCTTCTTATCAATCTTCTTTTCCCTTTCCAATCAGGCCTACATATTTGCGAGCACATCATTAAATATGAGAAGTAAAAAAAAATACTCTTACTAATTATGAAATTTTCATATATGAATAACAATTTAACTTTTGAAAAGCTATAGGAACGGGCTTTGACGAACTTGAGAGCAAAGACTACCAACTGCTCATGTCCTGTCCGTCTGCAAAATCCAGTAATGAGTGTATTAAAATTAAACGTACCCTCTTAGAAAATATAGGGTCTGCAAATGATGATCCTTCTGATCCCTAAAATATGTTTTCTTCCATACAGAATTGAACCTCATCACTCGATGCCAAGGCATCTTGCTATTGCTTTAGTGCGTTTTCTGATAGCCCAAAGCTAAATAAGATCTTTTTAAAGATAGTGATGGTTTTGATAGCTCAACCAGATAGACCCTCAGTGATGGTCATAGCAATGCAACTGATTATGAAGCACCAATAGAATAAATCATACAGAACTTTTTCAACTATAAACTTTTTAAACTTACCTCACATATATAATCACTTCTAAGGCGCAAATTTTAGATCTCATAGTAAGTATTTACCTGGTGATAGTTGTTCGCTAACAAAATGATATTATCACTGGAATTAAAACCCGTTTTAAACCTGCGATCATGTAAAAAAAGAAGTCACTCTTTAAACACATTTCACACATCGTTACAACGTATCAAAGATATCAAAATTTTACATCAATAATTTTCTTCTAAAAATCCAAAGTAACAGGCTTCAGTTATTCCTTCAACAGCTTAAACACTATGAAAGGAAGTAAGAACACTGCCTTTTAACATTAAGCCTGTGGCAAAGGGTACTAAAGCCGCAACTCTGATCAACCAAAGAAAAAAGAGGTATGCTTGTAGTATCATCTTACCATCAAATCATATCTGAATAAATATTATTATCCAGGGGGCGTACATAGATAATACTAATCCATCAATAATTCGTCTGCACATGAAAACAGTAACCTCCTAGCAACATTTGCATTATAGTCGATAATTGCAAACATATAAAATATGGTAAAAATTAATCCTGAAAAACATGGAGATAATTTAAAATAATTAACAAATTGTTTATTATGTGTAGAGTTACCCGCAAAGCCTTTAGCAGTCTGCATATCATCTACGAATCCAAACACCGAGATGAACCTGCATACGGTCTAAAGTTAAAGCAATATCACAGGCATAAATCAATAACAATTCATATTGAGTTATGAAGTATGCATGAAAAGAAGAAAAAAGAATAAATACATATAGAATTGTAGATCACCAAACTTCTGAGAATCAAAACCAAAACAGAAGATAATATCAGTGAATTAGGGTTCACAGGGTAAGAGAGAGTCGTATATATTAGTGAATTAGGGTTCATAGGGAAACAGAGAGTCGTATCTTTTTTTTGTGTGTGAAGATAATATGTATGAATCAATGATTTTAGGGTACATGGGAGTGAATGTTATTAGGGGTTTGAAGAAAAATATTACCTGTAGAATGAATGAAAACAATGAATGAATGAATGAAGAAGAAACGTATAATTAGAGAGATACGTATCTAGTATATTTTCCGAAAATACTTTATCAACATTCTGAACGTATCTTTTATATTTTCCGAAAATACTTATTAACATTCCGAATTTTCATGGATGTTTGGAAAATATTGTAACCAAACCAATGAGATAATGCCACGTAGGATATGAGGTGGCGTCATCTTATTATCCTATGTCAAACTTAGCCCCATATATATATTATAGATATATATATATATGTTGTAATCTTTATCGATTATTTGTACTTGTGAATTACAAGGTATGTTTTTATTTATTTAGTAATAAATGATAATTGTATACTTATACGAGATGTTTATACGACGTAGATTGTCACGAAGCCACTCTAGTTATTTTAACGCTAACGCTAAAGTTTATCCTGCTATTCCCGAGACTAACTAAGTTGTGGATATATATGATCCCGACGAAATGGTTAATATTCTCGAAAATATTCTTTTGGTTACAAGGATTTTGATTCCTTGGTTCTTATTATTGATTCATCAATCCGTTCGTTTCGTTTAGTAAATTTAATCTCCATTTTCATTAATCTTCGACATTCTACTGTTTTCCTAGAAACAAGTTTGTTTGAGATTGTACTTGATGATTGTTAAGAATAGAGGTTGATTGGTATGGTATTCACATGCCAAACAGGACTCCATATCAGATCACTGATCTTTTTCTGCTAAATCAATTTTTCATTTGTTTCGATCTTGATCTTCTGCGTTGAGTTGGCGATGCTTTAATTTGGGTGATTTATAATCGTCTTGTTGAAATGAATTGGCCATTTATTTGAACAAGGAAATTATAAATTGTTGAACCACAAATTTCTAAATCTTATTTGGATGGATTTGATCAATCCATGGAAATAATGATTTATAAACGTAACTGGTAGCTATAAGGATTATTTTCAAAAATGTTGCAAAATTCATAGGTTTTTCTTGTAGTCAAAATGGAATTTATCTCCTCCAATTTATTTTGGAGTTTAATACAGTTGGGGCCCTCGTGGGATTAGTAAGATGTTTGTGTGACCATACCCAAATTTGTTTTGGTAATCTTGCTTAATTTATGAACGAGAAACAAAATGGTTAATGAAAGGAATGACTAAGATCCATATCCTTATTAACGTTGTATTAGAAATAAAAGGATAATAATAATGATGAATCATTAAAAGGTTTTTCCAGGAGACCTTACTCGGTTTGTACTAGAGGCATTGGCAGTGTAACTAGACGCTAGTTAATGTGATCACACTATTTAAATTTGTCCAAGTGGGAGCTGAAAGTTTATGGACATAAATTTAGTAGTCGTGTGTTAGGATCGAACTTTAGATTACGGGATTGCACACAATACGTAAAGAGTTAATTTATTTAATAAATGTATTTATTATATTTATTAAATTAAATCGAGCAATAACTTAACGATCGTTTAATAATTAAGAATTAAGTATTAACGAGCGTTGTGGAATAAAAGGAAGAAGAAAAGAAGGTTCTGGAACACCGCTAAGGGGTGTTTCGACTGTCGGTTGGAGAGCAAAAGGGGAAGGAAAAAACTTTCCTTGTACTCGTTTTACTTGGGCTACAAGATTTGCTCGGCCTATATAAACACACCCTCACCCTCATAATTCAACACACCATCTCTCTTTCTCTCCTTCTAGTCTTAACCCTCTCTAGGTTGTTGGGTAAATTTTCCACAAGGCGTAGAAGCTCGGTTTACACGTACTAGACTTACGGTTAGCTCGTTGTATTACGTATGTACAAGAACGTAATATAGTCTTACTTTAGACTATATCTTGGTGGTGTTCGTTATAAACCCTAATTGGTGATTCGTTCTTTATCTTGTGGAGTTACATTAGCTAAAAGGTACGTAACTCTAATTCGATTAATTATAATTGTTTTATTATTATTTTATTAAATCGCTTCTGTTATATGTGTTTTTATCTTTGTCGGAGTTTTAATAATTGTTATGAACTATATAAACCTTCATATTCAAGTCCGATCATCAGGTGTTCAGTTTATTCGATGTAGCTAGTTCATTGTTCTCCTAAGTTAAAGCTAAACCAAATTGGATTGATCGAAACAAAAAAATGAAACAAATAACCAAAAATCGAAAAGAACAATCCTAGTTACATATTCTTTTATTATTTTTTTGTTTAGTTATAAACAAATTTAGCAAAATCAACCTACACAACCCGAATTACTTAGTTTAAAATTTATTGATTTAACTTACTAGTTTGAATTAGGGTTAATCACGGCAGACTCAAAACCGACTTAGACCGGAAAATCAGACCAGAAAATCGGATCGGACCGAACAATTTCGGTTCGGTCCTCGATCCGGGGTTTTGGACGAATTCGGTCCTCGGTATGGTCGGTGCGGTCCGGTCCGATTCGGTCTTATCAAAATCTTGTCGATTATGTCTAATAGGACGAACCGGACCGGACCAACCCGGACCGGACCGAGGACCGAACCGGACCGGACCGGACGATTTCGGTCCGGTCTTAATCCGGGGTTTCAGACCATTTTGGTCCTCGGTCCAGTCCGGTCTTGGCCAGTCCGGTCAGATCCCAGACCGATGCTCAGCCCTAGTTTGAATATCTTTGCACACACTAGACTTGGACATAAATAATTATTTAAGTAATAATAACGCTATTATAGTTTAAGTAAAATGTTTTTTAATTACTTTTATATATTTGATTATATGTATTTTACCTTGCTCCATGTAAAGTAATATAAATTCAATTTAGTTATTACATTTCGAATTTAAGACTCTTTTTGCTCTTACTATTTTTATTCATAATACTTAGATCTTGATTATTAGTAAAAAAAATTACATCAACCCATGCGCACTCGTAATTTGAACTGATACTTTTTTAATAGAACTTTGTTTTAAATTCTAGTATCGTGAGAATTCATAATTCATAATTTTGTAGCTTTTAATATCTTTTATAAAATTATATTAACTTTTTAATAATTAAATAGTAATAACATTCATGTACACACAGATTTTACAAAATTATTTCTAATATCAATTGATATTTTGTATAAATTTTTGTTGCGTGGGGGATTTATCTTTGTTTGTCTTGTATTTTTGTTATCACATTCTAGACATTATTTGTGTTTGGTAACATATAAAGACACTGAAAAAATATGTATCATTCTGTTATGGAATATCATTTCTATTATCCTCATTATAATTCATGCTTTAAATTTGATATTTATAATGATGTGCATAATTGCATATATATGTTATTTTAAAAAAAAAAATAACATATATGTTTTATTGTTACAACAAAACGTATACGGATTATAAAGTTCAAGGAGGTGTTTGTTATTTTTAAAAGTTATTTAGATATATAGAATTTTTAAATTACACTTAATTTCATGTATATTATTTAAAATCTAGTCGCTAAAGATTAATTAATTACTCTCTTTCTAAAAGTTTTTTATCACATTCTTAACACACATATTTTTTGATGTTGTTTTTCATTTTCTATGGATTTTTTTAATTTTGACTAAATTGGATTTAATTTTCAATTTTTATTGATCAATCAGATCGCATGATTTTACTTATATGTCAAAATCAAGCATTTTAATTAGTCTAAACTTTTTCCATCAACCTTTACTTTTTATAAAAACTCTCAAAAAATTTAATTCTTTTATTATATAAAAAAAATTAACTTAAAAATACTCAACCTTCAATAACAGAAAAAAAATTCTAGTGCTTTTATATATGAATTTATACTATAAAAAAATCATTTTATACATTCTTTATTCATTAAATTTTTAAGTAATAAAAATTTTAAAACATATTATATAAATCATTTAAGCAATTAAGTATGGTTCATAAACCATCTTATCCACTTTCTCATCGATAAATTTTTAAATAATATAAATTTTAAAGCATATTATATAATTCAATTAAACATTATCATCACTTTTTTAAAATTAATACATTATATAAATCATATGTTACATGTACACATTAATTAATAATACATCTTATTATACATATTGTATAACTATTAAAACATAAAAAAAAAAACTTCATATAACTTACAAGTTGGTAATACATATGGTTTTAAAATCAAAATAGGTCAACGGGTTTAATCAAAAACCGGTGAAACCGACCGAAACCTATGCAAATGAGCGAAACAGACATGACCAGATATTTTTTTACCTTTCTCCGATTAATCACATAATACCCACGCGAATTTTTATTTCTGCGAATTCAGTTTTTATAAGAACACGAATATTTGTTATGCGAATTCAGTTTTTATATGGTTTTCATTTTGCTAGAAGCCTAGAACTAGTGTTTTAAAACCCGGTTCGACCGGTTGAACCGGAAATCGTAACAACGACCGGTCCGTTGTGAGCCGGTTTATACCGAAATTCAGACCGAATTGAACCGCCGGGTTCTAATCGATCCGGGTTAAACCGTTGTCGGAAAACCAGCCGGTTCACCAACAGATGAAAAGAAAAGAAAGCAAATAGATAGTTGTTGATTATGTCCCCGGATTATGTCACTGGAGGGTTGATTGTAACCGAAGCTTGGTATAGATAGTAGTTGAAAATCGACCCAATAGAGTAATGTAATGAGGATCCGTTGTTTGTGAAGCTTCTGTTTTATGACAACTAATTTGTTAAAAAATGGAGATGAGAAAAGGTAAAAGAAAAATGGTTTCTTGTTTGGGGTGATAGTCAACAGGGAAATGTGAAAAGATATGTCTGTCATAGTGCCATGTGATAGCTTGCTTAGGTGTAAGTGTTTTTATAATAATTTATTTTATTTTAGTTCGATGCGAGTGTGAATCAGGATGTGAGAGGGAAGAAAAGTAATTTGTGGTCTCACAATTCTAAGGCTGGTGAGAGTGGGTTTCAGCTCACTCGTGGTTACCCCCAACCCACGCGCAGCACCCATCTCCTCCCCCAACCCGCGCACGGCTTTCTCCCTGGCAAACAAAAAACAAGAGCTAACTCACCCAGTGAGTTTTTGAAAAATTTGGGCCCCACCATTTTTATTACCGTTTGATTTTTCAAATTAAAAAAAAAAAAAATTTACCCAAAAGTTACTTATAAATACGCCCATCATCTTCTTCATTTTTCGCACACACAAAATCAAACATCTCATCTTCATCTCCATCTTTCATTACTCCAATGTCATCTATATTTTGGACCCCCGCGGAAGAAATAGCTTTGTGTCATGCTTGGTACACGGTTGCTCAAAACACCGTGCCAAGTAACCGAACTGATACTCGGGTTTTTTAGAATTCAGTTGTGCAAATGATGGAGGGTCATTTAGAAGATCTAAGGAAAAAAAGACACCATACGCTAATCTGGAAATGGAAGGGCGTAAAGTGTGCCATGCGTAGGTTTGTTAGATGTCACGACAACGCAACGCGTGCACGGGTAATTGGAGAAAGTGACGAGGATATAATTAACAACGCCATTCGTGAATATGAAACTGAGCATGGGTGCCCATTTCAGCTTCTTCATTGTTGGGAGGTTTTGAAAACTTATCCGATGTTTGTTTCTACTGTGTTTAAATTTTCTATGTACCCGTGTTTTAATTAAATGTATGAATAAATGTTTTAATTATATGAATAAAAAATATTTAATGAAAAAATGGGGTGATGTGGAGTGAGTTTGGGTGAGTTTGGTGAGTACCATTACCTCCTGTGGTGAGTTTGGGTGAGTTTTGGTAAGTTTGGTAAAAAGCTGATGTGACCAAAGTCTATATATACTGTATTTGCCAAATGAAACGTTTAAATTTAATATTTTTCTTTTAGTTTATTGAGTGATGTCAAATTTTATAATTTTATACTTTAATCTTGTTCTAAAGCTATAATTGTTATATATTTGGTGTAGAAAATTTCAAAGTTTTTATACGATTGACATAATTTTTTTATATATAAGACAAAATATTTAAAAATTATTTTATTAAAAACCGGTTTGGTTTAGCGGTTCAACCGGTTGAACCGGTTGACCCTTGAACCGGTAGCTTAACCGGTTCGATTAAAAAACCAAGTTTTAAAACATTGCCTAGAACTATATTCAAACTAGAACCGAATATTTAATTTGGTTTGGTTTCTGGTAAAATTCAATTCAAGAATAAACATCGGCTCGGATCTTTCGATTCAGTTCGGTTTCGGTTACATATCCATTCGTGCATTACCTGAATGATGAACACCGCCAAGCACCCGTAAAAAGAACACACAACCCCAAGTCCTCAGGAAATACATGGGCCCAAATCGAGACATGCGGACCATGGAACGGGATCAAGGTGGTTGATCTAGACGCAGACAAGGCGGATAACATTGTTTTCTAAACGTTGCTAATTTCAGGGAAATTTCAGGGAACAAAATTATACCATTGTCCTCTCACAACAGAACCAAGTACCTTATTCAACAACGATCATCAATGACTTCAAGATATCAAATCACATAATCATGTTCATATGTTTGACCTCCAAGAACAAACATTCCATAAAATGCATAAATTTTTCATCCCATCCATCAACATGGTAAAACATCAAACAAACTACAAAATATAACATCATCCGAAATTGTAGTAGATATAAGTAAAGTCAGTAAACACCAATTGTGTTACTTACCCCAGTTACCACACTATCATAGGCGAGTTTGCATCATTTGATATCCACAAAGCCCTACAACCATATGGTGTTTTAAGCACCCACAACTGATCCAGTGTTGACCGGCTTTTGAAACACCCTCACCACAGATGTCCCATCGCTTCCATCATCTTTCACCCTCCATGCTCGATCCTTCTTCCTTTGAGGCTTTTTGTGTTGTTTATAAGAAGCAGCCGAGCTCACCTTTTTCCTAGCACCAGGAACCACTTTCCTTGGACCCAACCCATTATCCATATCAAATGATTTGATGTCATCCATGACATCAGCAAGCCTCACCCCACCGCGTTCTTCAATAGTTTCACCTGAGTCCGATTCATCATCACTTTCACTAGCATCTGATACATCTCTTAAACTAGCTTCTTCGTCCGACATGCCAGGTGGCATTTCGTAATGGGTTAATTTTCCATCTATGTAATCTTTCAAAATTTGGCGGGCTGCTTTTGTTTCATCGGGTAGTCCACTTGATGCAACATAACCACGTGATGCACAGTATGATCTTAAAAGTTCTGATGCAAAAGGAGGACGGTTTTCAGGCTCATATGACTTTGGTTTCGGTAGTCTGATGTTGTAGACACTCTCAATTACGTGGCGTGGGACCCGATCAGCGACCACTTGTATTGCTTCTCTATGTTCGGTCATTCTGTGAATCGGTAAGACACCAGATGCAATCATTTGATATCTTGAGCTTGTGAAGGATGGGAATACTAATCCGGGACAATCACATAAAGTAAGCTTTTCTGTGATTATAAGTGTTTGAAAATGTTTTGTTTTTCCAGGAGTAGAAGTGACACCCGTACGTTTTGCACCAACTAAGGCATTGATGGTTGAACTTTTACCAACATTTGGGTACCCCACAAATCCGACAGTTACATGATCAATTGATTTCTCTTGATATGCCTTTTCCATATGATTTGATTGCGAGTTAGTCCTGATTAGGACTATTTCCTCCGCTTCTGATTGTAGACGAGATAATAATTCTTCCCTGCCATATATTTTCGTATCATCGTCAACAGTACTTTCATCCAACAAAGAAATCTGTTTTTTTCCTTCCAACACAGCAGTTGCAGCCTTGGCAGACCAAAATAGATAGAGAATGCCATGAAGCCGGAAGTACTTGGCCCATTTCTGCCTGCAAATGATGGCCAAAGTAAATGTTTAAGAAACAGAAGATGAAACATTGTATTTACTGGGTGTTCCAATGTGCATTTTGAAAGTGATTATATAATATGGATAATCAAAACGAGATAATCAATTGTCATATTAACTACTGTAGAAGATACCCACTTCTGTTTATAGTTGTAATCAATTAAGCAGACAATCATATAACAATCCTACTTGTGAAAAGGACATGGTTTATTAATTGGGAGTAGAGGATCCCAAACTGGCTGCAGGTTATATGAAACTGATTATCAGTGTCTAACAGTGGTTAATTAGCTGTGTTACTAACCTTACAGAAAATGGAAGAAGATCCGCCTTGTTAATCAAGAGCAATATCCTTTTATACTCATCTATTTCTCTTGCATATGCCTGCATTTTGACACGCAGTTTAATCAATAGTCTAATTCATTATATGAAACATAAATGCTCAAATGACCAAGAGAACGACTCTATTTATATTTATCCTGTGCTCAACTGAAAATTATACTAACTTCCATGTTCCCTAAGTTGTGCTACTGATAATTTCTAATTATTTGAAATTAACTGCAGTAAAGAATTGTCTTGAGATTTCAATAAGTTGTAACCTAAACACCACTTCCGCAATGCAATCATCAAGCTACAGAAGATACAAAGATCGAGTTCATTTTTAACTATCCCATGAATTTACATTTAAAATAAAAGCAAAAAAAAAAATAACAAGACTCGTGTGAATATTAACACGATATTGAACCTCAATAAATATACATGTCTTTGTTGGAATGCAAAAAAAAAAAATTAATTTTCATTATTAAGATTTTCATCATAACCCAATCAAGGTAGTTAAAGGCAAAAGCGACCTCAAAGCGAGATGCCTTTCCCTAAAGTGAGAAGCGAGAAGCGAAAAAAGCGAGCGCTTCAGTTAACTTTTTACCCTTTGTGCATATAATAGTTTCTAGTATGAAATCAATGATTAAGTAAAAATATAATTATCTTAAATCTCTATTTTAAAATAAAATGACCACAAAAGAGAAGTTTATTCAAATACTTGAAGCCTTAAGTCTAAAAATTAGCTAAAAATTTAAAAATTATCCATTTTACATAAAAGCGAGCGCTTTTCGGTCGCTTTTTGGTCGCCTTACAACGCTTTTTCTCGCTCTAGTAAAGCGCCTCGCTTCTTTGGAACTAAAGCGCTTTAGGGCGCTTCGCTTCGCTTCTTCGCTTAAGCGCTCGCTTTTCTCGCTTTTGACTACACTGAACCCAATAGACTAGTAAGATTTTCTCCACAGATTCTTAAATGGAAGCAAGCAACATATTGTTAGTAAGGTAATGCTAGAAAACTGGAAAACAAAAGCCTCTTAAACTACAAAATTACCTCGAGGTCAGGACAACGATAGAACAGTGGATCTCGTGCATCAACAACCATCACAAGCTGAAGAAAGTCACAAAATTACTAAAGTAAGACAAAATATATGATAAAAAGTATATGCTTTAAATCAGAAAATAGATGGATCCAACATTGCTACAAGTATAACTTGGCAAAGCATGAATCACTACAGTGATAATCATCACTTCGGCTAATCTATCTACTGGAGCCTCTGCTCCATAACTAGCAAAAATATGGTATATGACCAAAACACATGTTTTTGATGTGTAAGATACAATGTTCTAAAAAGTTTGTTTTGATAAACAATATGGATTGTGAATTTATCCAAAATCTTCAACTTTATTTCATTTATAAACTAAATTTCATAGAACCAACATTTGGAACAGAGTTTGATGTTATCCAGTAATTAGAAATCAATAAATAAAAGTCGGAAATAGACAATACTCAAACGGAGAGAACATTCACCGCCTCGATCACCCAAAACCCAAAAGAGACGGAGTACCGTTATTGCATTACATAGATGGCCGCCTTTTTCAATACGATGTGATAAATCTACTAATTTGTCCATAGGAAAAACTGAGAATCATAGTATCCCAATAAAATTCAACATACTCCTAAATCCTAATAAACCATGGACAAGTAAAGCCATAGTCCATCATAGCTCAGAGGTCTCTGGTCACACGGCTATGTAACAAGTATTTTATCCTAAGCCACTTGCTGCTCTCATTAACCTGTGGGATAATCAGATTAGCCAACGATTCTAATCCTATCTGTAGCGTGAACTCTACTTAATCAGATATGCCAAACTTAGTATTAATCTGCATGTTGCAACCAAGCGTAACAAAAGAACAGAAACCTTAAAGAGTTCACTACTCTTCTTCATAATAAAATTTGCTTCTTAAGGATAATGGATCAACCGGACAATGATCTAACCTACACTCAAAGCTAATCAAGGTATCTCTTTTGACGACTTATGTTTAAAAAAAGAGTATGCAGTTGGCTTCTTCATATCTATAATATCAGAATGTTTTTCTCAACAGATGAGATGGAGGAGGTATGCATGGCTCGTCCAGTAACCCAGTGTTTTGTAGCTAAGAGAGTCAAAGTATGTTGTCCACATAGATCACTTAAAAAAAAATTCCAAGTCCTCATGCAATTTTTATGTAACTTGACAATATCATACTGACAAAGATAGATCTCAAGGTACTAAAGATGACTTTTCCTTGAAAAAATTTATCCAACTTAACTTGCTATCTGAGCATTGGATGTTCTTTGTATCTTAGTAGTAAAATGACATCCTCATGAAAAGGTTATATAATAAATTAATAATGCAAGTAACTTTGAAAAGTAGGGGCATTTACGTGTAAACACGTGCCAAATGAAATGTGCAAGTTGTAGGCCAGTGCCATTCTAGCCAGAGTAGGTGAGACAGCAGTTGGTTTATCAAAATTATACATAGGCTTAAGTAGGACTCCTTAGTAAAGCCACAATTTAGCTAAATATTCTACAATGTTATATCATTGTGTATAACGAAGGCTACAAACATTGAAGCGCATTACGACATCCAATTTTAAACTCTCTCGAAATTAAACCCAAATGAGTATATAGAAACTCACCAGATCACTACGCTCAACAACCCTCCAAAGTTGTCTCCATATATCCAGATTCTTCTCAAATGGTGTAAGAACAAGACTATCATTCTCCTCAAGCCTGCAACATAAAAATTTCCGGAATGAGCATTCAGTAACCATAGTATTTAACTATTCATTTACCAAGAACAGCTACCAAGAGTTCATTAACAAAAAAAAAAAAAAAATGACCAGGCTTTTTTATTACTTCTCATGTAGATAAGCAACCACCGATACCAATGACTCGATAGAACCTCACTATTCACATTTGAACTGATCCTGGGATATTCCACCAACAAAGCTCTTAAAGACTATTCTTGCTAGGCAAATATGACAAACGTGGCAGCCGAACCGTCCAACAATATCTTTCCGTTAAGCATTTAGATACATTTGCATCACTTTTGACTCATTACAATTTAGCCATGCTTTTTAACTTCACCGGTTTGAGTTAAGTTCAAATATATAAACACAAATTAGCTAAGTAAATGAATCAAAATTGCCACCCCTAGGTCATCAGACACAAGGAGTGCCATAATTTTATGGAAAAATTATTTAGTTGGAATAAGTACAACCTTGCAAGACTGCGGCGCCAAACTAAAAAGGCACGCCTTTCATTATCATCAAGCTCTTCGACAGTCATTTTCGCATTCCATGCTGGTCTGGAAAAACAGAAAGATGAACGATCAGGATTAAATTGAGATCCAATGGATATGCAAAATATTTTTTTTTTTTTTTTTTTTTTTTTTTTTTTTTTTTTTTTTTTTTTTTTTTTTTTTGGTAACCGTGATTTCCGACTCATTGGCCGACTAATCCACGGGGTTTGAGCCCACCGCCACACAGACTCAAACCAGGTAAAACCCTCCCTTTTCAGGAGGTTGGCGTGGCCACTTCAAGGTTGTTTGCACCTAGTGGGAATTGAACTTGAGACCTCACACACTTTAGAGTGATAGCCACAAATCTTTTTGCCACTAGGAATATAGTGAAATGAGACATACCTCCGTGGAACACTAAGACTGCTAGCATGTAACGCTTCCTCATTCTTTTGATGCTCTCTACGTTCCTCGAGAGTCATCTCACTCGCACTAGAATTTGACTCTCTGTGTAGTCAAAGAGGACCATTAGTTAAGCACCCACAGCACAGAAATAAGGAACGCAAGATGGCAGATATATAATAAATAAACAAAAAAAAAGGAACTGAAATTTCATTTTCACTTCTTATTGCTTACTTTGTCTATAAGTGCCCCCTCTTGTAACTTAAAAAGTTCAGTTACATAAAAACAAGGGGCTTTAGTACAAAAAGAAGCACGTCAAATAGACCGACTCGTTCGTATATCATACATAACCATTGCTTAATAGAAAATCGCTACTTGACTAAAATGAGATATAGTTATGTTCATTTTGCACATCACCTTTCTTGTTGATATAACGCCCTAGATAATCATAACCTTAAGTCCTTAACTACTTGCTACAATTTGATATCTAAGCGGGTGTCTGGGATTACCTTTTAAAAGCTGCTTATCTGTTCATCACTTTTTGACACAAAAAATAAATAAACACAAAGTGATTGAGATGCTTATACAGACTCTCATTCATGACTAATAGTAAATAATTTGAAACTGATTATGCAAAACACAATAATTTGTAGAATCAGGTCATAGGACAATGTCTCTAGTAACATAAACTCAAGAAGGTACCAATATACCATATGTACTTCCAAATTTCGTCTAAATATCTAACTATGTTCACATTTTAAGACTAGATGTAACGGTCACTACATCCACCACCCGCCACCACAGCTTTACATCAGCATTCATTCCCTTCACCAAATACCAGTAGTGGTGACCACCAAACCAACCACACAAACATACCCCACAATACACTCGCACACAAAAACAAAGATAGAAGTTTTGGTCAAGCTAGTGACCAAATCACCTTCAAGTTCCAGAGGTTGTTGGAGGAAAGTAGTGGTTCAGGGGTGATTGGAGTGTGGGCGCGTGGTGAAGACCACCATTACGGCTTATCTAAGGGGTAATTTTTTAGGTATGACACGTAAAGCATAAATATGACAGTGAGACTAATCTCAAAAGTGGTATACTGGTAGTAATTACAGTAGTATCTTGAGTTCAAGTACACAAAAGATATTAAAGGAGTATCTGTGGGCTTATTAGCTTATTTGGTTTCGGCTTATACTTCATAAGCTCAAAATTTTCAGCTTATTTTTAAAAATTGTGGGCTTATATACCCATAAGTCTCAAATAAACTAAAAAAACCAGGCTTATGAAATAAAACCCGAAATCACATAAGCTCGTAAAGCTTAAACAAACACCCCTCATTAAAACTAATATCCTAGTCGGCTTATTATTTAAATTTGTGGGCTTATGATAAGTTTAAAAGTCTCAAAATAAGATGAAAAATCCAAGCTTATGAAATACAAGTCAAATCGAATAAGCTCGTAAGCCCACAAATAAGCTTAAACAAACACCCCTCTTAATGACCTACATCCTAATTAGCTTACTTTGTGTGCTTATTAGCTTATTTGTTTCGTTCAATTCCTGGAAAAGCTAATCGCATAATATTTTGAATGAATTTAACTAATATGACTACCTATAAGCCTTAGTATTTCTATGGGTTTAGGCTTATGGCACATAAACGCTTTCATAAGCCTGTGTGACAAACAAAGCTTATTTTATAAGCTAACATATTTTAAATGCTCAAGCCCCCTATTATTAGTTTAAAAGCGGTTAAAAAAAGCAAAAGAATGAAAAAGAAACATACAAATCAATAAGAAGATTGTTGGTGGGATTATCATTAGAGAAAAGACGAACAGCTTCATCAGCTTGTTGAATAACGGCGTCAATATCAGCGACTTCAGTAATTGATTCAAGAACCTTTTTGTGTTGTTTGTAATAAGTTTGACCTTTTTCTTTTGATTCTTGTATCTTGTTGTTGTGATGTTTCACTAGTGCTCTTCCTAATCCTAGTTTATCATTTTTCCCCATTTTTCTCTCTCTCTGTTTTTCTTTCAACAAATGGCTATAGCAGCAGCAGCCGCAGCCGCAGCCTATAAAGAAAACCTAATTAGTGTGAAACCTCTTAACCGACTTCCTATTTTTTAGATATGTTTTTTGCTCGCATTTTTCCTAGGCCAAATATCAAAGTTTAATTTAGATTTGGTTGATGAAATCCGATCGAGCAAAACTAATTGAAAATCAAATTAAATCGATAAATTGAGTTGAATCAAACAAAATTTTATTATTTTTGGTTTTGTATATTTTTATGTCAATTTTGATCGATTCAGTTTGAAATCGGGTTAAAACCAAAAATATTTATTCGGTTTGGTTTTTATAGGGTTCATTTCAGTTTCAGTTTAGTTTGATTTAATTTGGTTCGTTTTTGGGTTTACGTTTTTCTAAAAGTTGATTTTCGATTTATTTTTTAGTTTCGATTTTTTTTGTTTGGTTCGATTTTGAACCGATACTTGGTCCTAGTTACAAATAGAAGTGAATAGATCGGCATCTGCGTGATTTAGTCTAAATTAGAAAATGTCTAAAAAAGATTGGCCTAAAACCCGGCCTAACACCTAAATAGTTCTTATATTCTTCACCAAAGCTTGATTTGATCAGGATAAGCCCAAAACTTGAGAAACCAAGCTTTTTACAAAAAGAAAAATCTAGTGTTTTCTAAAAATAATGCATAATTATGTTTATTTCTAATATTAGGTCTGAAACCCGCGCTTCGCTGCGGTGTTTGAAATCGACGAATGGCAAAAACAAATTTTGATATCAACTATGTTTAAGAACAGTAACGCAAACATGAATTTGTACAAATTATATTGGCAGTAAGTTAAGTAAGTGTTGATAAACATTCCTAGAGATATATTGTATTCACATCATCTCCATATGCATCATTCTAGGACATATACAATCAGTCTTGCTACCCTACACAACTCCAACTCAAATACAGTAAAAGCGCACGCGTCGTCTAGGTGAGAAAAAAAAAAGTACAGTAGTATGTGGTTATAGCAACAACTCCTCCAAGTTGCAACCTGTTGAGACCGACTTATGTTGCGTTGAAACTTGGTGAACGGAAAATGTCTGCTGATTTAATAAGGTTTGTGACATGAGTGTTTACGACTAAGGTATTTTAAGAAGAAAAAAAGTATTGAACTAATGGTTGATACCTGGTTTGCTCTATCGGGTATTCGTTGATCTTCCGATTGTTGCAGGTTTGTTTGTAAACAATATAATCGGATTACAGTCAAATAGGAGAATAACTATGAGTAGCTTACTTCAATCCAGACACTCGAATGATGGTTTTCAGTTAACAATCAAATATTCGAAGTTGTTTAATTAGCAAGCACATCAAAATCTTCATATTTCGGCTGTCATTTCTCATTCTTATCCAGACAAAACACCACTCAGTATATACATTAACTGATTTAGTATACTTATATCTTACTTCCTTCGTCCCAAATTATAGTCCCAATTTAATTTTTTCGGTCTTTTTCTTCCAACTTTGACCTTAAATAGTTTTGTTTGTCTTATATAATACGTAATGAAGATATATGAATTGATTAGTTTTTAAATGTATTTTCATTCTTATAATTTTTATCAAATATTATATAACGCAAACAAAAATATTTAAGGTTAAACTTGGAAAATAAAGACTAAAAAAATCAAAGTGAGATTATAGTTTTGAGACGGATAGAGTACCGTTTTTCTCATTCAAGTGCAAATGACCTCTTTTACACAACTTGTATATATATTGTGATTGATTAAAATATAAATGCGAAGCAATTAACTGCGATCCAGATTGTCATATAAATATTACACATTTAGCTTTGGCCAGTCAAATGGTAATGGTGGGAGAACGATATACATATTTAAACTATGACTATGCGTATTTAAAATGTGTCAAACCGGAAAAAAAATGGCCATAATCTGTTTTTTAGACTAATTTTCTATTAGTTCATCAACTTGTTCTTGAGTTAAACGATTAAAGAATAAACAAAGAAATGTATGTATATCGAATGAGAATTAAGAAATCGTAAACAAATAGGTAAATGTTAACAAAAGAAATATGGACAGGTGGAAATGTACTTGTGCTCGTCTTTCTCTACCAACAACATATATTCCTGTAAAATCGAACTCACCAGCCAACTTCGCAATGGAAAACTCATAATGACTAGAACTTATTTGTGGTTGCTCACAGAGGTTAGAACCTATATGAGACTTTCAATAATTGCATGTCTCATAGGCACAAGCAAGTTTATAACACTTAGCGTATTTATGAAAAATATCTATGTCTAAGAGAAATCTAACAGCTTTAATTTCCCAACAAGGAGTCAAAAGACATCGACTCTATGACCATCGGTCAACGCATGGGATTTTTACAAGCTCATGAAGGTAAGTTGAAGAAAAGAAGGGGAAGAACCCTTGGAGAAAGAGGAAGAGAAGATGTTAACAATGAAGATGGAACTATTGGTCTCCAAATAGGAGAGGTCGTGGAAGAGGCTACCAATCTCAAAGAGGAGGTAAGTCTCAAATACAATGTTACAATTGTCGAAAATTTGGTCATTATGCTAGTGAGTGTACTAACTCAAGACAGGTTGGAGAAAAGGCCAATCTTATGGAGGTAGAAGATGAAGACGAACTTACTTTTCTAATGGCGAGACATGTCAAACAAGAAGAGAGGATGGAGCCATGGCATGTAGATTCTGCTACTAGTAACCATATGATATGTGAAGAAGACTTGTTTATGGAGATGGAGGAAAGTAAAGGCAATGTAACCTTTGGAGACGAGTCAAAGCCACATGTGAAAGGAAAAGGTCAAATACTTGTACGAGCTAAAGATGAGAGTCACCAATATATTTCGGATGTATACAATGTGCCCAACCATAAAAGTAACATTAAGCGTGGGACGACTATTAGAGAAAAACTATGATACTCATTTCAAAGATTATGGTGATACAATAAGAAATCACGAAGGAAAGCTCATTGCAAAAGTGCATATGACTAAAAACCGAATGTTCATTCTGAACATTCAAGATGATGAAGCTAAATGCTTAAAGAGTTGTTTGAAGGACCATTTGTGGCATTGGCACATGAGGTACGAGCACTTAAACTTTGGTGACCTAAAGTTATTATCCTAAGGGAATGGTGAAAGGGTTAGATCTAATTGATCATCACGATCAAGTGTGTAAAGGATGCCTTCTTGGGAAGCATGCATTCTTGGGAAGCATGCTAGGAGTTCGTTTCCAAAAGAAGCGAAATCAAGAGCTAAGGAGCCTCTATAGCTAATTCACACGGATTTGTGCGGTCTCATTACTCCAGCCTCTCATAGTAAGAATCTCTACTTTATGTTTTTTTATTGATGACTATTCAAGAAACACTTGAGTGTAATTTATAAAAGTAAAATCACAAGCCTTTAAAGATTTTTAGAAATTTAAAGTTATGTTGAAAAGGAGAAGGGTTTAAAGAAAAAATTCATGAGGTCGGATAGAGGTGGAGAATTCTTATCAAAAGAATTTAACAAATGTTGTGAGGATAATAGGATCCAGAGATTTCTAACGACTCCTTACTCCTCATGACAAAATGGAGTGGTGGAGAGAAAGAATAGAACCATTCTCAATATGGTCTGAATCATGTTGAGAAGTAAGAAGATGCCAAAGGATTTTTTGCCGAAACGGAAAATTACGCGGTGTATCTATTAAACCGGTGTCCGTCAAAGAGCTTGGACAACAAGACTCCACAAGAAGCAAGGAATGGGATGAAGCCTATTGTATCTCATATAAGGATATTCAGGAGCATAGCGTATTTTCACGTTCCGAGCCAAAGGCTAGTCAAGCTTGATGATAGAAGTAAGAAGCATGTGTTTGTTGGTTACGACAAGCAGTCAAAAGGCTACAAGCTCTATAACGCGATCACAAGGAATGTGGTAGTAAGTAGAGACATGGATTTCGATGAAGAAGGATCATGGGATTGGAGCATTAAGGAAAACTAAATGCATTACTTTCTTTCTATGACTAATGAAGAAGAGACATGTGAATAAGGTGAAGAAGTTCAACAACTTGAAAGTCCAACTCCAACTTAAACCCAATGTTCGCCTTCAAGTTCAAGCGAAAGGGAACCAAAGACAAGAATTATGCTGGATCTTTACGAGGTAACTGATGAGATACCCCTTCTTTGCGTATATGCTGATTGTGAACATTTAGCTTTTAAGGATGCTATGAAAGGTAAGAAACGAAGCCAAGCCATGGATAAGAAGATAAAGTCAAAGAAGAAGACGTGGGAGTTGAGGAACCTTCTGAAAGGCCAAAAGGATAGTGGAGTCAAGATGGCATACAAGCAAAATAAAAACGCCAAAGGCGAAATAGAGAAGCACAAGGCAACACATTTGGCAAAAGGCTACAAGAAGAATAATGGGATCGAGTTAGTGAATAATCGAGTCTATCATGATTTAAGTAAGCATATCAACACACATTATCACTTTATTCAAGATATCGCAAGGAAAGATGGCCGAGTAATACATACGAGGTCAAAAAACCAAGTTGCATATATCTTCACCAAGCCGCTCAATGAGCGAGATCTCTCAAGACAAAGAATGGTGCTTAGAGTTTAAAGGGAGGGGGGTCGTAAACTTGATTTAGTCATAAAAGCCTGAGCGTATGATGAAGAAGGTTCTAGAAACTCGTAGAATTCTCATAAGAAAATATATATGTGGA
This sequence comes from Glebionis coronaria, assembly GCA_025667525.1. NCBI lineage: Eukaryota > Viridiplantae > Streptophyta > Magnoliopsida > Asterales > Asteraceae > Glebionis > Glebionis coronaria. Next base: position 455,895,310 of record CM046875.1, on the reverse strand, counting down.
ATATCTATAATAAGTTAGAAATATCTAGTTAAATTTATCTAGATGAAAATATCTAGATTAGGATAAGGATGTATACCATGAAAAATATTTTGGTTCTAGAATCTTCCATGGACTATTATAAATAGGATGTGTTTGTAAACATTTGTAACTAGTATAAAAAAGTCTAGCAATAAAGTTATATTCCAAAACTTATCTCCGTGTTTCCAAGAGGCTTTATGTTGTTGACTTGTGCCTTGAATCCTTTTGTGTTGTTGTAGCTGCTTCACCTTTGTCTTTGTTGCTTATTAGGCTAGAATATAAGTCGGGCTACATGTTATGTATGCACAATCTCCGCATCAAAAAGTTAGTTAAAAAATGCTCCGACCAGATAGATGTCTATTGACGATTGTCTAAATTAACCATATTTTTCCATAACAACACCCCTAATATAGTTTATAATTTACAAATGTTTTATGAAATCTTACTAACTACACTCTTCACCAATCAAATAACATATTTACCCGTTGAAACATAAATAGGGACACTATATAAGACGGGTATAGTAGTGTTGGACTTTTAATGTCGGTGATACCAAAAGAAAAGAAAAAGTCTGCAACGTTTATGTTTGGGCCCACAGACTCAAGCCCAGGAGTGCATAATATGACAGTTGTAGGTTAGAACGATTAAATGTATCTTACTTGTAGGGAAACGGTATGCCTATTTGTATGAGGCACCGATTCAAGTATTATATATAGATTACGATTTTTGTAATTCAAAGCAACCCACTTGATTCAATATATCATAAAGTTATTTTAGGGTTCATATCCCCAATCTCGTGTTCTTATTTTCTGATGATGATATGATGATTGTTGATCATATCGATCTTGGAAACACGAATCAGAAGGCCTGTGCAACATTGGTATCAGAGCGACAAGGGATCAACACAACAACAATTCATCATCAATCAAGAGGATTCTTTTTTGAAAAAAGGACGCAGCAAACAGAAGGAAAAGACGCAGATTTAGAAGGGGTTTGTTCAGTTTTGCCCGGGAATTAGGAAACCGAAGAACTGCAGGAGGCAGTTGGTTTAATTCGCCCATAAATAGGAACACTCAAGAATTTTCCATGGATGATGTTTTTTTGAAGATGAAAGAAAGAAAAAGAGAAAAAAGGCAGCGGATGAAGAAAAAAAAGGGAGGAAGATAGACAAGAAACATGACTGGGGATTTGTGAAAGAAGTAGAACGACCAGGAAGGCGGGATTGAATATCAACAGCGGAATAGTTCGGATTAGCAGCATGAAAGCATGTTTGATTGTCAGAAACAAAGAAGCGGGATTGATTGTCATTAGCAGAAGACGGGATTGACAAATCATTGGCGATGAGAGTTTGATTTTCAACATCAAGGCAGGGGTTATCAAGAACTAGAGGGAACGTTGTTGTGGAAGATAAATACTAGAGGAACAGAAAGCATGAGATCAACAGCGGGGAAAAGCAGGTTTGATTGTCAATAGCGGTGAAGCGGACATAGTTGTCATTAGCAGGAAGCAGACATGTCAATTATTTGCTAGCCAGATTTGACTCTCGACAGCGAGGCGGGTTTGATCACATAACCAGAAATCAAATAGGCGCAGGGAGTGCAAATTGCAAATAGGCGCACGGAGTGCAAGGAGATTTTTGGCATCTCGACATTAGGGAGGAACTGTTGGACTTTTAATGTCGATGATACCAAAAGAAAAGAAAAAGCCTGCAACGTTTATGTTTGGGCCCACAGACTCAAGCCCAGGAGTGCATAATATGGCAGTTGTAGGTTAGAACGATTAGATGTATCTTTTACTTTTAGGAAAACGGTATGCCTATTTGTATGAGGCACCGATTCAAGTATTATATATAGATTACGATTTTTGTAATTTAAAGCAACCCATTTGATTCAATATATCATAAAGTTATTTTAGGTTCATATCCCTAATCTTGTGTTCTTATTTTCTGATGATGATATGATGATTGTTGATCATATCGATCTTGGAAACACGAATCAGAAGGCCTGTGCAACAAGTAGTTACACATTTCTTGTTTTCTGACGGTAAAACATAAGTAATACATATCTCCGGAAACATACATATATTGTTTCGAGGACACATTTAAATTACAATGTTACAACACCACACAAAGTAAGTGTCCCAGTTTACTCATCATACATATATGACACTTATTTTGTAGAGTAAGTAGTTGATTCACTAGGACCAGGAGGTGAATCCCAAGCCATATTAATCTTCCATTCATCCGCCACAACCTTCTCCGGAAAATTGAATGGGAATCCAGTGGTCCGAACACTTCCCAGCTCGTTATCATGATAAAGATTATTATTCATTGGAAAGTTATCGAAAGGCTGTTGCCCACCACCAAAGCCAGTACTTCCACTATTCTTACTTGAGTCCTCAATATCTACAACACGTGGTTCTGGTGTATGTGTGGATGAAAACACAAACCCGTTGGTGAAATCTGTGTATGAAAGTGGGAAAGTAGACGGTTTACAAGCAGTTAGATTCAGGGCTCGGTATAGTGGGGTTTCTAGAGCTGAGTAACTATTGGTAGAGCCTAGTTTTGTTGTGTTGCAAAGATCATTAGTCATGCAAGAATTTTTTTCAGGACTTAAGATGTCTGAATGTGGGAAAAATTCGGATATTGGCCTATCTTCGGTTAGTGTAGACACCCAAGAATGTGAAATCGCTCGTTGTGTTGTTGAATTCGTCTTCTTGAAGATCCTACATATTGCCCATGCGTCCTGATAGCGAGATGGGTATAGCCATTAGAGTTTAATTCAAACAAATCAAAAACATTTAAAAAGATGAATCACTCTCGACTACAAATGATACTAGATGAATCACTTAGCTTGCAAATATGTACTGTATAGTTTACGAAATAATCTAGGTTACACGTAGATACTTCTTTAATGGTGCTCGACTTACATTAGGAGGAAGACTTTTATCTTGAACCTTTTTGTTCGGCTCAGGTTCAACAAGTGTCGGAAGCCGAAACTCGTGCATCATCCAATCAGTTTTGATCCCTTTGGCAGCTCGACCACGATAGAACACCAATGACTTCTTCAAACCAATGCATTTACTGGCACCATCTGAAGAATATATTGGTCGGTCTGTCCCTGTAGCTTTCCAAAAACCAGCTCCGGTGACACGATTTGGTCGTGCACTATTCTTATATTTACGATCCCTCGGACAGTAAAAGTACCACTCTTTTTCGCTGGATGGAGCCAAATCTATAATACATACCAAGTATATAACATGATCATGTTAATTGATAGAAAAAAACACATATACTTGAAAGTAATCACGTCCTGAAATAGATTATCTTACTTGGAAGATCCCATGGATCGTATTTATATATATCGACTTGTTTAATAAGCTCGATTGGAAGAATCCGATGCTGAATCTTCTTCTTTAGGTAAAATCCAACAAGCTCTTCATCTGTTGGATGAAATCTGAAACCTGGTAACATGACTTCATGATCCATTTTTTCAACTTCACTGCTCTTGTGATCATCCATGATAGTAAAGGAATATGAGTTTTGAGTTTTTTAATGGCGATATAAGTTTTTGTATACCCAAAATGGTCCCCTAAAAGGGGCCTGTTTCCGATCTTTCTGAGGTTGTTTTTCGATGAACTTACACAGAAAAAAAGGAAGCAAAGAAGATTATGGTTTAAAGAACAGAAGTCAAGATCTTGGACTGCTAAATAATCAAAGTTTCAATCTATATGAACACTTATATATATGGAAATTTATAATATCTAGAGACTCGTATCTTAGCAACGTATGCTTAGAATTATTATTACTATTATTTATTATCTTGAACTTCTTTGTTATTGCATGCGTGATTTATATGCAATACAAAGATGACAAGGTAAATTCTGTATTATTGAATTGTTTTTTGCATTTATCTTGAAAGTACGTGGCTATTTATACTTACTGATTATGATTTCTAGTTCTCACTTTTCAGGTGTGTACAACCATATGGCTCGAACCAAACCTATGTTGATGGCTCGAACCAAATCCGTCTGTCTAGTGCATGTGCACCAAAAGTTGTCATCCTTATGTTATATATGCATATATATTATACTATCAAGTTACATATATCTAAAAATTTCCCTTACACTGAAAATGCAAGTCTGCAACTTACAATAATACGTCCCACCTAACGCTTTTGTCCTTTATTTTTGGCCGAGGTATATGTGTCGTAGTCGAGTTTTCTATTTTTTAATTAATCTCAGGTTTGGGGGAAAAAAAACATTCCAGTTTAGTTTGTTCAACGTGAATATATTCTTTGATACATTTCACAACTGACTATAATGGAAATATAAGTTTTAAATCGCTTTATGTTTATCTTAGGTCTCAGAGCCAAAATAGATTTCATACTACTACTAATTTTTAAGGGACTTGAAAACCGACACTTATTTTGTTTTAGGTCTGTTGAAACAGGAACAATAACTCACATTCTTTATAGTATTATTTTAGTATGTATGCTGGAGTGATGACTAGCTAGGTTGGTATAGCTCACCCAACTGTAAATAAAGGAGCAGTTGAACTATAATATTGACTGTTTTAGTACTACATGCATGCATCATCAGAGTACGTTGTAATTGATTAAAGCTTCGTTTTGAGCCTTTGAAAACTTCTTGGTTTTGCATGATATCACTACATTAGTATTTATTTCCGCCTAAAGAAATAGAAAGGAAATAGAGTAAAGTCTCGACGTTATAACAAAACAACTTTCTTCCTTCCATGCAGTCATGCCGACATCAAACTTTAGGATCTTGTCATGAGCATGCTCACGCCATCTCGGTCATTTTCCTTTCTTCATACGAGAGTGGATGATCTTATATTCATTCTCGTCCAAGTCCGAAAACTGCAATAAGCTATGGATTTATAGCGGGCTTTACTGCCGTGTTGGTTTTTGTCATAGCTGCGTTTTGACTTTTTAAGAAGAAATAAAGAGGCCTCAAATAAATTGGTACACTATTCTTAACAAGAAATCAACCAAATATTGTCATGTGATGAGGGGGCAAGTTTTGAAGCACGGAATTTTATGGGTATGATCATATCGAACCTCCCAAACGTTGACCCATCTGTCGCGTGTTTCATCGGATCAATGTTACAAAATGAAAACAATGCTATTGGAATCGTCAAGTAATCAACTGTTTAATAGGTTTGGTTTAAAACGGGCTTTATGTTTATGATTTAAATGTTTATATTATGAATAACATGGTTACCGGAATTACGATTTGTATATTATAGATTTGGTCAGCATGGCATTTATCTTCTTATGTTAAAACATGATAAACAAAGATATGTAACAGATTTTTCACCCAACTAACCTTCTTTTGATGAACTTTATTAATAATCAAAGTATAAAACAGAAAAATAAAGATTAGTCATCAAACGAGCGCTAATCGAACGATTGCAAAAGAAATAGTTTGAGATCGTCTCAACTAGATTGATCCGATCTCCCTCACATACATACATCACTCAAACACACAGTAACAAGATGAAACTATAACTCACGGGACAAAGATCAATGATCTTAGAGAGAGAGAGAGATAAGAGAGAGACCCGAGTGGTGGCTGTATGTGTGATATGAGAGAGTGATGACCCTAACTCGTTATGAGTTAGGGTAATATAACTCATGTTGCAACGGATAGAAACAATGCCCAACAACCAAGCCATATGCACTAGTCCAATCTTCATCCCACAAAGAAGAATCCACAAATGACAAGTCTGGTCCTCCATCTTTGTACCTGATGACATAAAAGAGCAAAATAGAAAGATAACAATATAATCTTGGAAAGTTTGCCAAAATAACACCTTTCCCCAAACTGAACAAGGAAGATCACAAATCATTTCCCAAACATGTCCACAAGCCTCAACTGCTTGCAGAGTTTCAAATGTTGAGGTATTCCATGTGCTTTGGTGAATATATCAGCAAATTGATCTGCTGATGCAGCCTTGATAGTGTTAATAACACCATCTTGAACCTTTTTCCTGATTAAGTGAATATTCACCTCAAAATGCTTGGTTCTTTCATGAAACACTGGATTAGCAGCAATCTGGATAGCAGAGCTGCAACAAGTTCTTGATTCTGAGATCACTCAGAAGATTAGTGATCCATATCACATCACAAGTAGCACTAGCCATGCATCTATATTCAGCCTCAGCAAAGGATCTGGGCACTGTGGGTTGCTTCTTGCTCTTCCAAGAGACAAGAGACCTTCCAAGAAAAACACAGTATCCAGATACAGAGTTTCTAGTCTTGAGACACTTAGCCCAGTCTGCATCAATGAAACATGATACTCTCAAAGAGGTATCTTTGTAAATCTAAACACAAGTTCTATGTGATTTCTTAAGGTATCTAATAACTCTTAAGGCTATCTTAAGGTGAGACTGCAAGGGAGCATGCATATGCTAACTAAGACAGTGAACATCATAAGAAATATCTGGTCTGGTGTGGGTAAGATAGATAAGTCTCCCTAAGAGTCTTTGATATAAAAAATGTTGTTAAGGAACTTATCATTCTCACTCCCATCAACTGCAAGAACACAATTCTCAGATAAAGGAGTAGTTGCTGGTTTAGCAGCCAGCAGACCAAATTCATGGATGAGTTCAAGGAAATATTTTCTTTGAGTCATGCAAATACCAGTAGCATTTTCAAGAATTTCAATACCCAGAAAATATTTCATTACCCCAAGATCTTTTATCATAAATTTAGTTATAAGAAAGTTCTTAAACCTTTCAATTTCCTCAATACAGTTACCTATGATGATAAAATCATCAACATAAACCAGAAGATCAACACACATGTTCCCAGATTGTTTGATGTAGACAGAGTAATCAAATTTGCTTTGGACAAAGCCATGCTCAACCAAGACAGTGGTTAATTTGGCATTCTATTGTCTTGAGGCTTGCTTAAGTCCATAGAGAGTCTTATTGAGCTTACACACCTTGTTTTTATCATTATAATTAAAGCCCAAGGGTAATGTCATATAGATGTCCTCATCAAGGTCACCATACAAAAAAACATTATTAACATCAAGTTGAAATAAATGCCAATCATTAGAAACAGCAATGCTAACAAGACACCTAACAGTAACCATTTTAACAACAAGACTAGAGGTTTCATCAAAATCTATTCCTTCTTTTTGACTGTATCCCTTAGCAATAACTCTGGCTTTAAATTTATCAACAAGGCTAGATGATTTATATTTAATCTTGTAGACCTATTTGTTGTTAATAGCTTTTCTCCCAAAAGGTAAATCACACAAAGTCCAAGTATTGTTTCTTAAAAGAGCTTCAATCTCACTGTTCATGGCCTCAACCCACCTACTATCTTTAATTGTATCATAGTAAGTAGCAGGCTCAATAGATTGGTTAAGAGTAGTAGCAAATCAAAAGTTAATGGTATTAAGTTTAGAGTAATTAACATGCTTTTCAATTCCATACTTAAGCTTGCTATCTAACACAAAATCATTCAGTTTGGCAGACAATTTAGTGGGTCTGGTGGACTTTCTTACAATAGGTGAAGGTTTATTAGTTCATAACAATTATACAAAACCCTAAACGAGATCAAAGCACACATATAACGGAAGCTATTTAACAAGATCATAATCACACAATTATAATTAATCGAATTATGGTTACATACCTTTTGTTGGGCCAATGAAAGTTTTAACTATGGCCCAGACTAGATTTGTTTAAATTAGACTAAGTGTTACTGATCGCTGAGAGGACCAGCGACAGAGACCAAACCAGCGGAAGGCAAAGCCTCATCTGGCACATCAGGAACATTTAAGTCAAAGACAACGTCAGAGAAGTCGAAGACAATCTGAAGTCATACTTACCAGCGATTATGAATACCTGGGATGTAGAAGGAATGTGTTGGTGTTCAAGGATCTCTGAGTTGACAATACTCAGAGATCACTTAAGAACCCTAGAAGTCTGATACAAGCAAAGCTTGTCCAATCCTTTATAGTTTAGGCGGGAGAATCTACAAAGTATTTTGAGTGGGACAAAACAAGAGATTCAAGATAAAGCCTAGTACGACCTAGTGGGACAAAAGGTGAACAGTTGGCAGAACTGTTCACCTAAAGTTGTTTAAAGGTATGTCTCGATTTGGACATGCATTTATTACGTTGTACTCTTCCATTCAGAAGATGACACGTATCAACTACTCACACTAAGGAATCAACCTCGTACCACTATAAATAGGAGTGAGAAATAAGAGTTAATGCAACCCTTGTGCTTGGATAAATTATCTAAGTTCTTTCTCTCTTTGGAACCACAAAGCCCTCAACTGTCTACCAGCAACTCATAGGTTCCCTTGTAAACTTGAGTCTCGAATCAAGTTTACTTGTTCTAGGGTTCAATTCTTATTGTCATTCAACGGGTGTATTCATAGCACTTTGTAATACTTTGTTTATAATAGTTAATAAAGCATTACGTGTTTGAAAAGTATTTCGTTGTGTTTGTGTTTATACGAGTTATAGTTTCGACAATCGTTATATTAAGGGACTTTCACCTTTTATCTAATGCAAATCCACAAGATAAAGAACGAATCACCAATAAGGGTTTATTACGAACACCACCAAGATATAGTCTAAAGTAAGACTATATTATGTTCTTGTACACACGTAATACAACGAGCTAACCGTGAGTCTAGCACGTGTAAATCGAGCTTCTACGCTTGTGGAAAATCTACCCAACAACCCTAGAGAGGGGCTAGGACTAGATTATAAGCTAAACCAAAAACCAAACAAAACCCTGGGGGCGTTTGGTGTTGCGATCGCAAGAGAGGGAGAGAAGAGAGATTGGTGTATGAATTATGAGGGTGAGGGGTTGTTTATATAGGCCTAGGAATTCTTGTAGCCCAAGTAAACCAAATATAAGGAAAGCTTTTCCTTCCCCCTTTGTCCCCATAACCAACGGTCGAACACCCCTTTGTGGGGTGTTCCGGAACCTTCTTTTCTTCTTCCTTTTAATTCCACAACGCTCGTTGATACTTAACTCTTAATTATTTAACGGTCGTTAAAGTTATAGCTCGATTTAATTTAATAAATATATTTATTAAATAAATTAACTCTTTACGTATTGGGTGCAATCCCGTAATATCAAGTTCGATCCTATCACACGACTATTAAATATAAGTCCATAAACTTTTAATAGGTTCCCCTTCCTCAAGATTATCCCCACTGTGCTCTATAAGAGTGTTTGATGGAACATTATTTTCAAGATTGCCCTCAGAATTGGAATTGTCATCTATGTAGGTTGTTGGGTCCTCTTCAAGTGTGTCCTGATTAACAGGATCAGTCCTTGAATGAACCCTACCATCCTCATTTGATGAAGCTCTCTCTTCATCATTGGGACTTAAAATGTTTTGATCATCAAAAAAGTTTAAAAGTTTAGCATCACTTGTAATAACTACATATGCTAAATCAGTTTCTTTTGTATTTTTCATCTTGAAAGGAAAAACAGTTTCATAAAACTTCACATCTCTTGAAAACAAAACTTTTCTATTATCGAGACTAAACAACTTGTAAGCTTTTTTTACAGTAGAATAACCAATCAACACGTATTTTTCAGATCTAGATGTGAGCTTACCACTATTATTAAGACAAGTTGAAAAACATAGACACCCAAAACATTTAAGGTGAGAGAGATTAGGTTTTTTTCTTATAGAGCAGCTCATAGGGGGGGCTACTTTTTAAGACAAAATAAGGGAGCCTATTGATTAAATAAACAACAGTTAGAATTCATTTAGGCCATAAATTAATAGGAATTCCTCCCTGAATCATAAGACTCCTGGCTACATTGAACAGGTGTCTATGTTTCCTTTCAGCAATACCATTTTGCTGGGAAGTATGAGAACAAGAGGTCTAATGGATGATACCCAGGTTGGAGAACATGGTGTGAACCTTTTTGTTAACAAATTCAGTCCCATTATCAGATCTAAAAATTTTGATTTTAGAGTTACACTGATTTTTAATTAAATTTATGAAATGAACCAGCCATTCAGAAACTTCATCTTTAGCTTTTAAAAGGTAAGTCCACATAGCTCTGGAGTAATCATCCACAATGGTAAGGAAGTAGCTATACCCTTCCTTGCTTTGAACCTTGTAAGGGCCCCACAAATCCAGGTGAAAAAGATCACCAATTTGGTTGGATTTGTGATCACTCAAGGGAAAGGGTTCCCTTGTTTGTTTAGCCCTATGACAAGTTTCATATACAGAAATAATGGTATTTCTAGACAGATTAAGGTCAGTCTTTAGGGCATTGAGAACTTGGTCAGCAGGATGACCAAGTCTGCAATGACAAAGGTCTTTGGAAAGGTTAAAGGACATAGCAGAGTTGACAATACCTAAGATGTTATTATTATAATCATCAAACAGATAAAGCCCCCCCTCCCCCAGTTTCACTACTAGTCCCTAGAATGAACCCCTTTCCCAAGTCCTGAATATAACATTTATCCTCATCAAAACCCATAAATAATTTACTATTCTTGATAAGTTTATTAACAGAGAGCAGATATAACACCCCCAATTTACATTGCGCAGCGGAAATACACAATTGAGTGTTATTCACAAACTTCATTTCACAAACTCTTTATACAACCTTAAAACACTATATTTAGGAATAAATAAGGAAATAATTTAAATCAATGTCTAAAACCTTCAATCCCAAGTAAAATCAGTTTAAAAATATATCAGAGTAGCGTACAGGTTCCCCTAGGATCTTAACAAACGACAAACCTTTTACCAAAATACTTGACCATTTACTATAAAATTTATGACAAACGGGAAAGAAATCTGTTTTAGACCAAATTACTACAAAAGCAATCCCGCAATCCTTCTACAGCAAGCTCCGCAAATCAACACTTCAAGTACCTGAAATACATGCTTAAAATCATCAACACAAAGGTTGAGCAAGTCTATAGGTTTTAACAAAACAGAGGTGAACACATCGTAAAAATCATTCACAATTGTTTAATAGAATTGTGGCTATACAATCTATTAATCAGGTATATCATCTTATAGCAATAGGTAATGAATTGTATTAAGCTCATGACACCGACCCCTTAACTTAGTCAACCACGCCAAATTCCAGCATGACTATAAGAATTCGAGTGCCCCTACTAGGGTATCAATTGCAAGAATACCAATTCCCATTCTCGTAAAATTATCCTTCCCAGAGGTTACTCAGCGTAATGCCCTGGTCTCAGATAGGGTTGTCAGCCCAATAGTACTATCATTAGAATAAGCGGCTATTCCCAACTCACAACATCAAGTCAGAAGATAGTTAACGGCTCATGAATTTAGAGACTTTTGCAATTTAGGTACTTATACAATTCAATTCATCAAAGGCAACATTCGGGTCCAACAATTACTCATGACATGTGTTCATTTTACTTCAAATAGCATGTATCCCCCTCGCGGGTTTTAAAATAATTAAAACAAGTAGAAAGCGAGGCTATAGACTCACCTGAAGTATTAACAGTAGTATGACGACTTTCAACGATCAATGATGCCTGGCGAACACGAAATTCACAATCTATGAAAACAAAACGCGTGCCTTTAATAATTCATCCAAATAATATTTCATACGTTAATAACTTACGATACTAATCAAAGTCAAAATCAAACTCACACCATACTCAATTTAATACATTCTTCTTACGTACACTTTTACATTTTTATTCTTTCAAAAACTGTCGATATATATATGTTAATCGTCCAAACTGTTTTCCTTACTTAAATACGTTAATAACTTACGATACTAATCAGAAACTTCACTTACTATATATAGAAAGACCTCCCAAAAGTTGGTTAAAAGATTTTACTTTTAAAGTTCCATGCCCGACTCATCTTCGAACTACAAAAACCGGACAGTTTTACGTCAACAACTCATATTGTCTTTTTAACTCATTTATTTTTCTCCGTTTACAAAACTGACACTCGACTTTGAAAATAAACTCGACATCCTCATACTTAACACTTAACATCAGTACTTGACACATTTCAAAATCCTTTTTATGCTCCCCGAGATTCGATCCAAATATCGACAACAATTATATATTGTAACGATACTCGTCTCCCGGTACACGAATATTCAAACTAACGTAAATTTTCGCTCGTTTGGAGCTAGAAGTTCTACCTTATACTAAATCGAAGCTTAAGACATCCTCTACAACAATATCTAGTTAGTTCATACCATACTCAAACTCATATTTTCTGAAAATTACCTTTAATAATCTGTTCAAAATACTTCTTAAAAATCATTCAAAATCAAATTTTCACCACATTTTAACATCATTTTTACCACTATAAACATCCAAATACTACTACTTTCAATCATAACACACTAAATCATTCTAGATGATCAAATCATAAAAACCCAACTAAAAATTTTCAACATGCAATCATCAAAATTAATATATAACAACATAAACACCTACATACAACAAGAATGTAAGATTAAAACACAAAATTTTCATCTAAAAATGGGTATTTCAAAAATGTTCTTGAATGTGTAAAATTTTCATACTAATGTGATGAGAATCAAGAGATTAAGATGAGTCTTTGATTGCTTTTAATAGATTCAAGCTCAAAATCAAAATTTTTGGGGTGTTTGTGTGGTGTGGAGGTGCGGACACAAGGGGAGAGAGAGAGAAAAATATTTTGGGTGGAAGTGTTTTGTGTGTTTTTAGTGTGTGATTTTTCAATTTATATGGAAAAAGTTTAGGGTAGTTTTTGCCAATTGTGATTCTTGTGGACCAAAATGCAAATACTTGGTTAAAAAGCAAGAAATGACTATTAGTCACTTTTGAAAATATTTACGGGTCTCGGGTTTCATAAAAATACTTCTCAAAACTTAAAACGCACACAAAATATGATATTATATAGTCCCGGCACGACTTAATACCACATTAAAAATAAAAACGTCAAAATATTAAACATCGACATGTTTAAAATAAAACGTAAAATTTCTGGGCATCTGTTGATATCGTCATCACTAATAATCCTCGCAACTCGTCAAAACGTAAAAATATAACTTTCAATCATTCATCCAAATCAAATCACCAATCATCATAATAATCAATCTCGTCAAAATTTAAAATATATATACGTAAAAATATAATTAAATAATGACCAAGGGTTTGGGTTGTTACATCCTACCCTCCTAAAAGAGAGCGACATCCCGGCGCTCAACCCGCCTCACACTCGCACTTCCTCACTTTTAGAGTCAACGTGACCTCTTATCCTCAAGAGATACTCATATCTTTCACACCAGTTTAACTCAATCCTTATGATATCACCATACCCACAAATATTACTACACTTCAACTTCCAAATTTCATCTTCTATTATGATAATATTCCTTCATCATTCATACTACTTCTGCATCACTTTCTCAGTTTCATTCCTGCCCCGATACTCTGATAACTTGACCCACGACTACGTAAGTCCTCAAATCAAGATGTGCAATTTTCATCGCCTAAATATTTCATCTTCACTAGGTTCCATTAGTCCTCATAGTGATATATTAAAGATATCATCATCCCAAGTTTCAATTATATGTTGATGTGATTGAAACCAAATTCAGTTGCCATCGTTCAATTCATCCTTTCACTATGTCCGTTGCTTTCTGAAAATACGCAATATTTCTTCTTGACTCAATTCTTCTCACTTTCTGTAAAGATCTCTAATACTCAAAAGTCAATCTCAGTCTCGGGGTTATATATATTATGTTCAAAACTTATTCAATACTCATACCTTATCACAACGATTCCCAATATTCAAAAATTACTCTGTCTCTATGTCCCAAGGTTACACTCAAACTAAACACAATGAGATTATCAATAATTCTAACCAGTCACTTATATACCTCCTATACTCATCTTCCATTTTCATTCATTCTAACAATCTCTATGTCCCGAGTGTAGTGATTGCTAGATCACTGAATTACTGTACCTTCCATAGTACATTATTACATCTTCCTCATATCATATATTGTTTAAACAACTCTGTTAGTCTCATATATTCAAATCTGAAATGTATAATGGTTAGATCACTTCCTGATATCGTAATACATTTTATTTACCCCAAGTTCTATAACTTGTAGTCTGATTGGAATAAGCCCAGACTGTATCAATACTTCAACTTGTGAAATTCCTTGAATACTACATGTGACACTCTCAACACTCTAAGAATAATTAAACTCTCTTTGATATGAAAAATTCATTCACCACTGGTCCTTGCATTCTTTACACACTCTCTGATCTAATGGTAGAAAAATTAGATAATCACAATAACCGTTTTTGTTCCACAAAAACATACATTTCAACTCTCTCATCACTACTACCATTCTATTTCAAAATTTCCGACAATCTGTTGATCTTCTTTCTTTGGTATTCCTTTTCCATTAGTTTATCAACTAAATTCTAACTTTCTTTACATTCCATCCATTCTGCTTGTTGTTACCAATATTCCAAATATCTCAAGACTCAAGAGTCAATTCTCAATTACTTTAGAAATCTTATAAGCCCTTTTTCCTTCTACTCCTTACTAAATACTTACTAGTTGATAGTGAAAGTATCCACACTCATCCTTCATAATCTGAAACACACTTCGTAATATAGAACTATAACTATAATTTACTGATTATTATTTCCCAGTCATCATTAGGTAATCCTTAACTCCTTCCTTTAATTCCCGAATGGCATTTATAAATAAGTCCTTACTATCCTTATTTTCTACATACTTGATTCCATACAAGTAATACTTTACAATCCCAAAATAAATACCACAATGTCGAAACTCATGATCATATAAATCTCGTTATACTTCTTTATTCAGGTCAACACACTACTATTACTTCCCTTCCAATTTTATATTATCCAAATATCATCATCGCAGCTCTATAATTCCTTCAGATTCCTCCAATACTAGCTATACAACACATAACTTCAATCTATCCTCAGCGTTCATAAACAACTTCCTCAACTACAAAATCAGATCTCAAAACTACAACTTAGATCCATGAATGGATTTCACACATTTGGTTCTTCTTTGTCAGCTTTATCATTGGTTCAACAATCAGTGAAAACATTTCGATAAACCTCCGATAATACTCAACTTACACAAAGGAATTGACAAGCTTCAGTCGGTTTCGTCGGTATCGACAAAGCCTCAATCATTTCAATCTAGTTAGATTTTCACGATCACTTCAGCCATAGATCGCACATTCTAAAACATCTATATTACTTCAACTAAAATTCATATCCAAAGAATTTCACACACCATTCCTCTTTCCCTAACAATTTTTCAATTGTTATTAAATACTTTCCTTTCCTTCAATCATCCATTCATCACAGCAAACATTCACAATCAGTAATGGATACCGAATCATCAGTAAAGGTTTTGTTTGTTCATCTTCATAACAATCATCTTATTCCCAAAACATCCAGCTTCTTTACTTACTTCCATTATTACTTCTCTGATGACTTACCTTTCTAGTCAAATCAGATTATCCTTATTGTCTCATCTGCCAACCCTTACAATCAATCATATTACCATCCTCAACTTCCTGACAATGCCATATAACAAAATATACAATCAGATTGCATAACTCCTATCACTAAGCTAACACAAAGCTTCCTTTTTCCCAAGACGACAGTGAACTCTACGATTCCGCAGAACAATCACATAATACCCTTAAATACTAACTCATCTTCTTATTCTTTTCCGACTACTACTAGTAAAGCGCACAAAACATTTGACCTATTATAGTTTCCTCCTACATACCTTCTCATCATTGACCAGTAAAATCTTCAAATAGAAATTCGACTGATTACTTCCTGAAATCAGTACTCAATGTTTAACATCATTCCAATTTAATTCTTTTCACCTTTATTTATCATATCCTATGACATTCATCCTTATCCCGGTTAACTTTCTCACAACTCTACTTCGGTTAATGGCGCGATACCTCTTAATTCCATAAGCTCAGAAAATATTCCCTTAATATATATATATATATATATATATATATATATATATATATATATATATATATATATATATATATATATATATATATATATATATATATATATATATATATATATATATATATATATATATATATATATATATATATATATATATATATATATATATATATATATATATATATATATATATATATATATATATATATATATATATATATATATATATATATATATATATATATATATATATATATATATTAACAATTCTTCCATCGGTTAATTTCTCATTTCAACCAATCGTAAATTCTTGTTGATTTCTTGTTCTCAGGTCAACTAAAATCTATCATCTTCAAATCTCAATATATCCTCAATAACACCTTCAGAATTTAAATACACCATCAATAACACTTTCAGAATTCAGTACACTATTAATAACACCTTCGGAATTTCTATACACTATTAACAACACCTTCAGAATTTCATTGGAATCCTAACTCAATGATTACCAGATAAGAATATGCAAATTATAACGTCTAATTCTCAAATCTTATCAGCATTTTTAAAATATAGGCTGTGGTAGCAGCAACATTCCTTTCATATTGATTTTCCATTATCTGAATAATTCCTTTATTCAATCTCCTTTACCGAAATGAAAACATTTCATTACCACAGAAATACTAATTCCTATACCACACTCCTTGTTATTCCTTCAGCAGCCCGACCTCTAGCTAGTCCGTACTTACGACAAGTAAATAGATAATTGCTTAAGTGGTATAAAATATATGTGGTCTACACATCATACTTCCTCCTGCTTACCCGATTTATAGTAACCGCTTGAATACCATCTCTTCTTATCTTAGACTAAATTCCAAGTTTACCTTCTACCAGAGGAAATAAATTCCTATTCCTTACTGTCATTCGCAACAATACCGTTCCTTTACCCTTTTCTGCCATACTTAATTTCGAATCATGATCAATCTATAAATTACTATCTCTTTTCATCTAGTTGAACATTCCCAATGACTATTGAGATACCAAACATCCATCAGTTACTCGAACTTATCCATATAGTTGCACCTTTCCAATTACCATTAATATCCATACGACACTCTTCACCGCATCTTTTCTCATAACTAGGAATCTAACACTCAGACATCCTTTTAAAATCTTGCAGAATAGCAGCAGCATCTTCAACTGGAACAGTAGCATCTTCAATCTCAGCAGCATCTTCAACTGAAACAGCAGCATCTTCGATCTCAGCACCTCGTCTCCTCGCAGCACTATCAGCTTCAAACAATCTAACAACTATTACCACGATCATATAATCTATCCTAATGGTTAACAACCTTTGGAGACATATTTCAAGATACTCAGTCACGCAAGAATCCCTGCTAATGACAAAAACATATCTCACTCAACTTTTTCTATGCGATAACAGTAGAAAGAAACATGATAAGTATACACATCGAGATAGAAAGAATAGGATCTTTTCATCAAGATATATCATGAATACTACATGCGCCAACAACACATTACTACCTAAATTCCACAATCATCTCACAAAAGAGAAGATAACAAAAACACATCAAATACTAAAGGGTAATAGTAGATTTCATCCATAAATCTGAGAAAATCGCAACAAAATATTGTCACTGCAGTCACTTACCCTTATCATCCTAAACAACAATAATAATAATCCATCACAATACTACCTCACAATCATCTAAATAATTCAAATACAACACAACAATACATAAGCTGAAATACAAAAAGATCCATTACTACATCACTCCATAGGATGTGGTCCATTACTTTCTCCAACTTGGCTCGTCCATGCTTCATCTTTATCTGGTCCTAACTTGCAGCACCTCCATTTTGGATCAAAGCACGGCGGATTCTCAAATCCATACCTCAAATGCGCTCCTTGACACGGCAGATCTATCATATAATGCGAATCAGCATACACCTCACTATCCTGAAACTTCCAATGCGGTCCAAGATACGGCCCAAGATGAGCTACATATTCACTTAACCTGCGAGCCTATCTATCTCTTTCTGATACTTCTCAAAATCAGTTCCATAACTTCTCACTTCAGCTCTAACCTCAGTTCTTCCAACTTCACTCTCAGTACTGTAATTATCACTATCAGATTCTACAACATTCTTCTTATCATCCGTATCATCCTCATAATCTAACCATCCACCTGAATTCTTATGATCACCTACTCGCTGATACTGCAAACTCCGTTGACCTATAGCAAATCCCCCCTTATTGACGTAATATGGTATGTCGGACATTTTCTGAAATCACAGAAAATTCAAAGGTACATAAGGTCATTATTCAAAAATATATATGCAATGCATAATCATGCAAATGTAAATGATTTACGTATGCCAAATATATATGTATGCGATGCGATGCAATGCAATGCAAATGATAATTATACAATACTCATAAAAATGAAATTATGATGAAAGCACTCCACGTCCTTTCATTAATACCAATGCCTTATCATAGTATTTACTTAATAAATACTCAGGAATTCAGAACAGTTTTAATGGATACATCTATAATAACAAAACAAAACAAAAATAAATAATCTTACCGGAGCCTTGCAGAGAAATTACGTTGCTTTTATAAAACACTTTTGACACCAAAGTTATAGTTTAGGACATTTTCAAAAAATCGACCTAATTCACTATAACTAAAAAGCTCTGGTTACCAATCTATAACACCCCCAATTTACATTGCGCAGCGAAAATACACAATTGGGTGTTATTCACAAACTTCATTTCACAAACTCTTTATACAACCTTAAAACAATATATTTAGTAATAAATAAGGAAATAATTTAAATCAATGTCTAAAACGTTCAATCCCAAGTAAAATCAGTTTAAAAATATATCAGAGTAGCGTACAAGTGCCCTTAGGATCTTAACAAACGACAAACCTTTTACCAAAATACTTGACCATTTACTATAAAATTTATGACAAACGGGAAAGAAATCTGTTTTAGATCAAATTACTACAAAAGCAATCCCGCAATCCTTCTCCAGCAAGCTCCGCAAATCAACACTTCAAGTACCTGAAATACATGCTTAAAATCATCAACACAAAGGTTGAGAAAGTCTATAGGTTTTAACAAAACATAGCTGAACACATCGTAAAAATCATTCACAATTGTTTAATAGAATTGTGGCCATACAATCTATTAATCAGGTATATCATCTTACAGCAATAGCTAATGAATTGTATTAAGCTCATGACATCGACCCCTTAACTTAGTCACCCACGCCAAATGCCAGCATGACTATACGAATTCCAGTGCCCCTACTAGGGTATCAATTGCAAGAATACCAATTCTCATTCTCGTAAAATTATCCTTACCAGAGGTTACTCAGCGTAATGCCCTGGTCTCAGATGGGGTTGTCAGCCCAATAGTACTATCATTAGAATAAGCGGCTATTCCCAACTCACAACATCAAGTCAGAAGATAGTTAACGGCTCATGAATTTAGGGACTTTTGCAATTTAGGTACTTATACAATTCAATTCATCAAAGGCAACATTCGGGTCCAACAATTACTCATGACATGTGTTCATTTTACTTTAAATATCATGTATCCCCCTCGCGAGTTTTAAAATCATTAAAACAAGTAGAAAGCGAGGCTATAGACTCACCTGAAGTATTAACAGTAGTATGACGACTTTCAACGATCAATGATGCCCGGCGAACACGAAATTCACAATCTATCAAAACAAAACGCGTGCCTTTAATAATTCATCCAAATAATATTTCATACTTAATAAAATGAAATAAATATCTTAAAGTCAAAATCAAACTCACACCATACTCAATTTAATACATTCTTCTTACGTACACTTTTATATTTTTATTCTTTCAAAAACTGTCGATATATATATGTTAATCGTCCAAACTGTTTTCCTTACTTAAATACATTAATAACTTACGATACTAATCAGAAACTTCACTTACTATATATAGAAAGACCTCCCAAGATTTGGTTAAAAGATTTTACTTTTAAAGCTCCCTGCCCGACTCATCTTCGAACTACAAAAACCGGACAGTTTTACGTCAACAACTCATATAGTCTTTTTAACTCATTTATTTTTCTCCGTTTACAAAACCGACACTCGACTTTGAAAATAAACTCGACATCCTCATACTTAACACTTAACATCATTGCTTGACACATTTCAAAATCCTTTTTATAGTCCCCGAGATTCGATCCAAATATCGAAAACAATTATATATTGTGACGATACTTGTCTCTCGGTACACGAATATTCAAACTAACGTAACTTTTCGCTCGTTTGGAGCTAGAAGCTCTACCTTATACGAAATCGAAGCTTAAGACATCCTCTACAACAATATCTAGTTAGTTCATACCATACTCAAACTCATATTTTCTGAAACTTACCTTTAATAATCTGTTCAAAATACCTTCTTAAAAATCATTCAAAATCAATTTTTCACCACATTTTAACATCATTTTTACCACTATAAACATACAAATACTACTACTTCCAATCATAACCCACTAAATCATCCTAGATGATCAAATCATAAAAACCCAACTAAAATTTTTTAACATGCAATCATCAAAATTAATATATAACAACATAAACACCTACATACAATAAGAATTTAAGATCAAAACATAAGATTTTCATCCAAAAATGGGTTTTTCAAAAATGTTCTTGCATGTGTAAAATTTTCATACCAATGTGATGAGAATCAAGAGATTAAGATGGTTCTTTGATTGCTTTTAATATATTCAAGCTCAAAATCAAAATTTTAGGGGTGTTTGTACGGTGTGGAGGTGAACGACACAAGGGGAGGAGGGGAGAGAGAGAGAAAATTTTTGGGTGGAAGTGTTTTGTGTGTTTTTAGTGTGTGATTTTTTAATTTATATGGAAAAAGTTTAGGGTAGTTTTTGCCAATTGTGATTCTTGTGGACCAAAATGCAAATACTTGGTTAAAAAGCAAGAAATGACTATTAGTCACTTTTGAAAATATTTACAGGTCTCGGGTTTCATAAAAATACTTCTCAAAACTTAAAACGCATACAAAATATGAAATTATATAGTCCCGGCACTACTTAATACGACATTAAAAATAAAAACGTCAAAATATTAAACATCGACATGTTTAAAATAAACTTAAAATTTCTGGGCATCCGTTGATATCGTCATCACTAATAATCCTCGCAACTCGTCAAAACGTAAAAATATAACTTTCAATCATTCATCCAAATCAAATCACCAATCATCATAATAATCAATCTCGTCAAAATTTCAAAAATATATACGTAAAAATATAATTAAATAATGACCAAGGGTTTGGGTTGTTACAGCAGACTAACACAATACCCAAGCACAACAAGTACATCATGTAGAACAACATTTAGAAAGTCTAAGATCACCAATGTGACTTATGAGAGCAACAGTGTCATTAGGGTGACCAACAGAGATATTGAGATTAGAAATATCCACAACATTAACCATACCAACAGTGGAAGTGGTAAGGTGTTGATTAGCCCCAGAATCAATAATCCATCCCAAGGTTACAGTTTTAACAAAAAATTTAGATGTACCACAAAAGAATTTAGAAAAATTAATAATAAACCAAACATTAGCATTAAAAAATGAAATTATACCTGTCATATTGGACTGAGTGTTGCCAGAAGTGTCATTGATCAAGTTAAGAAGTTTCTACATTTGTTTGGTGGTTAAAGAGTTAGGGGAATTACAAGTGGGAGCCTGTTTTTTCACATTTTTGATATCACAATTAGCATAAAAGTTAGGCTTAAAACCAATTTGTGTTTGAATATCCCCCCCCTTTGTAACAAGCAGGATAGCCTATTAACTCAAAACACCTATCAATAGTATGGCCAGTTTGGTTGCAATTGGTACAATGAAGGTTAGGGTTGGGTCCCCAATAATTCCTTGTACCATTGCTCTTAGAATTAGATCTGTTAGGAGTATTAGAGTAAACCCTTCTGTTTTGATTAAAGGTCTTAGCAGCAAAGGAGGTGGCATTCACTTTTGCTTCAGTGTGATCAAAGGTCTCAGGAACACCCCTGTAGGATTCCTCTCTGGATATAGTAGCATAAGCATCCTTCACACCAGGGAGTGGATCCTTGGTGAGAATGGCAGTCCTAACGGGCTGATAGAAGTCATCAAGACCCATTAAGAACTGCATCAACCTCATGATTTGCTGATGCAATGTCAACTCAGTGCTAGCACGGAAAGAACATTTAATAGTGTACACACATTTAGGAAGTTTGGTAACAACATCAAATTCTCTCCAAAGAGAACTAAGTCTATGGTAATAGTCAGCTAAAGTAGTACCCCTTGTTTAACAGAAGCATTTTTTTGAAGCAGGTTATAAACAACAGAGCCATCAACTTTATCGTAAGTTTTATTTAATTCTTTCCACACAGAAGCATAATTCTCAGAATAAACAAGACCCATATAAACATCACTAGTAACAACATTCATAATCCAGGTGAGAACCATAACATTGCATCTATCCCATTGAGCACACAAGACATCATCAGATTAAGGAACTCTAAGACATGAGCCATCAACAAAACCAAATTTATTTTTATCTTGTAAAGCACGTTTCATAGCATTATTCCACATTATGTAATTTTTAGTACCAATAAGCTTAAAAGAAACAAGAACAGAGCTACTATTGTCACTGTTATGAATATGAAGAGGATTACCAGCATCCAAGTTGCTAATAAGAGCAACTGGAATAGGGGTTCCACCATTTCCTCCACCACCACCACCTGAAGGTGCAGGAGGAGGATGTATACCACTCATACCTCACAATATCACAAGAGGGCAATAACCAGCAATCAATAATTAAACAGAACAACAGAGCAACAATAAGAGCAACAATAAGCAGAAGCAATCAATAAAAAATCAATCAACAAATAAATAATCAATAAATAATCACACACAAAATGGATCACCAGGAATGCTAGCTGTGGACAGGGATTGGCCAGAGCAGGTATCCACACTAGTCAAGGCTAGAGGGTCAAGATGTTAACCGAATCTGTTTGCACCCACACACTAGCAATAGTAATCCAAAGAGTAACCAATAAATAGGTAAGATGGGAAACGAAAAAGGTCTTACAGTGCAATAAGCTACAAATATCAAAAAAGGACACCGAATCTCTAGATTCACTTAGTTTAGAGGATGGGTGAGCCAAGAACAGAAAACCCTAAAAATTAAAATAGGGTTTTGAAACCCTAATTTTATTTTGCTTGTTTTCACCAAAAGAATCAACAACATCACCAAGAAAATCAACGACACCACCAATATAAGCTTCCCAAACACCAAGGAACGAAGAACCCCAAAAATTAAAATTAGGGTTTCTGAAAACCTTAATTTTATTTTTCAAGAAAATCAACAGCACCACCAATAAAAACAATGACACCACCAATATCAGCTTCCAAAACACCAAGGAACGAAGGTCCCTAAAAAATTAAAATTAGGGTTTTTGAAAACCCTAATTTTATTTTTCAAGAAGATCAACTACACCACCAATGAAAGCTTTCAGAACGTCAAGGGAACCTCAAGAACACAACAGGATGCAAAACCCAAAAAATAAATTTAGGGTTTCACAAACCCTAATTGATCGAATGATACATCTAAACCAATAAAGCAAGAGAGAGCTTAAATCGAAGGAAAGATCAAGTACCCTTTCTCTGATACCATGTTAGAACATGATAAACAAAGATATGGCACAGATCTTTCACCCAACCAACCTCCCCTTGGTGAACTTTATGAATAATCAAAGTACAAAACAAAAAGATAAAGATTAGTCCTCAAACGAGTGTTAATCGAACGATTACAAAAGAAATAGTTTGAGATCATCCTAACTAGGTTGATTTGATCTCCCTCACATACATAGATCACTCAAACACACAGTAACAAGATAAAACTATAACTCCCAGGACAAAGATAAATTATCTTAGAGAGAGAGATAAGAGAGAGAGCCAAGTGGTGGCTGTGTGTGTGATATGAGAGAGTGATGACCCTAACTCTTTATGAGTTAGGGTAATATAACTCATGTTGCAACGGATAGAAACAAGGCCCAACAACCAAGCCATATGCACCAGTCCAATATTCAACCCACAAAGGAGAATCCACAAATGACAAGTCTGGTCCTCCATCTTTGTACCTAATGACATAAAAGAACAAAATAGAAAGATAACAAAATAATCTTGGAAAGTTTTCCAAAATAACATCTTATTTCTTCACGATGCGCATATTTGATAGGTTATGCGGGTGCATTATCAATAGACAACGTAACTATCTCGAAATAATATGTACTCGTGACAGTTAAGAACAATATATACAACAAAATTGCATTCGCACAATGATTTGTCAACTATGAAATGATGTAGACTAATAAACGAGATAATAAATTGCATATGTTGATTTTATGAATATTAGATAGTACAATTTTTCCAATAATCATTGATTTTATACGAATACCGATTATTAGGGTTGAAGTACGGTCAAAGATGCCAACACTTGCTTTTATTATAAAACTTGTAACTTCCCTGCTAGAGTTACAACATATCATTAGGCTCACAAACTAAACGGGTCTTAAAGACAAATGAGTTGTGACCTAGAACAGAAAGAAGTCCAAAATAAAAAAAACATGAAATGTAATTAACTCATAGAAGAGGAGTGTTTTGGGCCTCGAAAATTCCATAGCCTAGTTATAGCTACATCCGTCTCGTTTCTCCATTTGATTTGACTGGTCATGGTCTTCTAACTCCTCTCGGAGTCTAAGTTATGCCCATTTTGGTAAACCCTTTTTTTCTCACACGATTCTGAGCCTCACAAAACAAGTATGCCCGTTCTTCAATACTTCTATCAAGCTGCATATTATTATGTAGTTTGATTGGGTCATTTAAATTGTCACGTCATTTCTAAGTATAATTTCATAAACTTTTTTTATACATGATAATGATATTAGATATGTTGTAATACTGGTGCATGAATATGTGTGGGAAGTAAAGGGTTTATCATTGTAATCTTTGTAATTGTAGGGACTAAATGTGTAAAATAGCATTGTTTAAATACTTCTCGTTTTCATTTTTGTAAGTCTGTTACACACACGCGTCAAAGAATAACTAATTTTCACTCCTCTTTCATTTTTCTTGTTTTCATCTTCATTGTACTTCACATGGTATCAAAGCTGATATCAATGGAGTTTTAGGTCGTTAAAACCGTCACTTCTGTTAAAACGGTTGTGTTAAGTGTGCTTTCATGTGTGTCACTCTTTTTCTAGTGTGATAATGTTCATGTACCACGGCTGGGCCTTCTCTTACTTGTAATACCCCCAAATTGGTCAGAATGTAGCAGAATAGTACTTGGGGTGTTACTTGGTGGATCGATAGCAAATAGTATACAGAGCATGATCATAGAATATCATTTAAACATATTACATGAATAAAATGTGCAAATTTAATAAATTGTCTGAAAGTCAACATTTACTATTGTCCCAAATAGTGACCCTGCCCCGATGGTAAATATGATGCCTCCTATATGATGCTGGAGGTCCAAGTACACATAGACCTGCTTAGTTACATGAGAAAACATACAAAGAAAAATGTGGGGGTCAACACGAAGTTGGTGAATTCATAGGTTTAATTTAAAACTATTGATATGCAAAACACCACAAAGATAGCAGAGCAATAAGCTTCTCACTATAGTAGTTCCTATTGCCTGTAATAGAAGCTAGACAGTAGTAAATCCAATGCCTATGGGGTCATCTGGCATGTAGCCTAAGTATCCGACAATGTTACAAGTCTGTTGGCCTGGCCTAGTCACAGTGAGCGCTACTCACACAGACGGGGACAGTCAATCCCAAATAGATCTATCTATAACATTCCGCGCTTCCACAATTAACTATTACAGTCCACGGGTAATGGGTGGACACAATAGGTAGGAATAAAGTTGTTGTCTGAAAATATTTGCATATTCAAATGTTACATGTTTTCTCCCCCAGTTTAATATAAAAACAGTAAAGTATAGGGCCATGAACTCACCTCAGTAGTAATGTAGTAGTGGTATAATCAATGAATAACTGGCCACAGTATGATCACGAAGCAGTAGAATTACCTAAGTAATTTATGTAGGTCTCAGTAAATGCACAATAAAATGTACATACAAATGCAGCTGATGAAAATGCATGATCACATATTTTATTAATTTGTTTACCATTATAAGTATTTAACTTATAGTAAGTTATCGAAACGAGTATACCTTTTTATTATATAAAGTACGTTTACCTTATTTTAATTTGTAAGAAGTAAAATGAATTAAATAAAATTTTCTCTTATTTAATTATGACTTATAAAAATATAATATTTCATAAAAGTCCTCGTAGTTTTAAATGTTCAATATTAGTCCTCCGGGTTACACTATTCATTGTATAAACCTTTAGTTTATTAATTAATTAAATATTAATAAAACTTTAGTTAAATTGTAATTAGGTCCTTGTAAAGAAATGAAAGTTTCCAAATAGCCCGTTGGGAATAGTCCGTTAAATCTAATTGCAAGTTTAGCCCTTTTCGTTATATATATTTTCAAAACTAATCCTAGGGTTTATTAAACTTTAGGTAAATGGCACAAAACACCCATATGATTTATTAGGTTTCGGATATTGGCTAAACAAGTCCCAAGGGCTCGTTTAAGATTCGGTAAATGACACAAATGGTCCTTAGGGTTTACTAGGTTTCGAAAAATGACAAAAAGAGTCCTTAGGGCTCGTTTAAGTTATGGTAATTGGCAAATATTGTCCTTGTGGTTTCGAAAACAATAACAAGTTACAAAATAAGTTTCTAGGGCTCATTTGACTTTCATGAAATGGCAACAATAGTCCTTGTGGTTTGTTTAACTCTCAGTTGTAATTAAAACACCCCTTTTAACTTTCGGTAATTTACAAAACAACCCTTGTACTTTATAAAACTCACGAAATGATTTAACTAGTTTCATGACTTTACAAAATAGACTTATACTTTCACTAATTTACATTTTTGGCACAAATAGTATCCGAATAGTGTTTTAAGGGTTATTGGGCTCGGTGAGACCCATTAAGGGTCTGGTTTGATATGGGCTTTTGTGGGCTTATTCTTTGGGCTTAACTAAGTTCAAGTAAGTTATCTAAACACTTATCTCTTTCCAAAATAAGCTAATTAAGCTATTGGGCCTAGTGGGCTTATATTTAAGCTCGGCTTATATTAAGCCGTGGGTTTGGCTTATGGCTTTTGTGGCTTATGAGCTTATTTCTAAGGCTTATTCACTAGAGTTTCTAAGGTTTATTATCTTTCCATATTTACTAGTCTATTTAGGTTTTAGGTAAACTAAGCTCTCTAGTTTTCTAGGTTTATTCTAGTTCTAAACAAGGATTATACTAGCATAACCTAGATTCAAGATGAACATGGCAACACCTAAATAAATCAGGTCGTGGGCTATAGACCATCTAGGGTTCGAGTTTATCAAGTTTTTCACGTGTGCATGATGGTTTCGTTTAGGTTTTCATAGGTTTACTAGTATATGTGTTCATGCTCGTATGTTTATAAGTTTGTAAAGGAATGATAATGAAAATGAAGATTGCAACACTTACTTGATGGTGTGGGTGGTAACAAATGATGAAAACTAGCTAAGAAATCCCTTGAACTACAAATGTCTATGCGAATGGTGTTCTAGCCGTGACCTAGGGCTTATTGTTTTGCCTTGATGATCAAGTTTGAGGTAGTAGAAGTAAATGCTAGAACTTAATATGCTTGAGACCAAGATTTTGTAGTATTGAATGAAGTTTTGGATGAGTTGTATGCGTGTGTTGTGTTATCCAAGAGTGAGAGAGAGATATGAGGGTATGAAGTGTTTTGTGTTTGAGTGATATGTTTATAGCTGAATGAGAGAGTGTGAGGGGGTTGTGGTTCGGCTTTGTACACGCCAAGAGAGAAGAAAAAGCAAGATTTTTGTGTCCTAACATATCTTGGCTCAAATCCTCCTAGTACTAAGTTGAGATTGTGTATGATACATGGTACATGTTTCCTTAAATGCACCAAGAGTACATTTATCTTTTTGTTGTGTCTTAGTCGTCGCCTAGGGGTCAAATGGGGAGACAAGTTGTATGCTAATAGTGTATGCCTTAATTAGTTAAGGTTGTACAAGGTTGAATATGGCAAGAGTTAGTAATATAAGTTTCTAGAAGTCTAGAGGTAGTGTACATATATATTCGGCTAGAATTTGTGTTTAGGGTAACTTGGTGTTTGATTTTTGGTGAATTTATAAGGTTACAAATGATCTAGGTAGGTTATGGTAAGTCTAGGTTTAAATATAAGGTAGTTAAGTTGATGTTTAAAGTTTATAATGAAATCATAAGTAGTAAATATAAAATGTATAGTTTTAGTAAGACATAATATATGACATTTAATAAAATGTATAAAATTTAGTAAGTGTAAAGTTGAAATATAAAAATATGGCTTTTATTGACTTATATGATCATTTATAGTTTATAAAGAATATATAAACATATATATTGTAGTGAATGTAGGTAATTGGTAAATTTTATTAACTGTGATCATGGTTTTAGATATATAAAATGTAAAATAGTATAATGTAATGCTCATGAGTTCCACATGGCTTAAAAGTTGCCAAAGTGATCAGTGAAATACTTGTATGCTCTTATTTATATGAAATAATATAAAGAGTTCTCGTGATCAAGTATGTGAAATGGTACTTATATAAAGTTTGATGTAAATGTAAGATAAAAATATGAGATGCAAAGGTGGTGATCCAAATTATGAGGTGATGTGTACAGTGATGTCATCCTAAGAATTAAATTCAGGGGTTTTACAGTTCGACCCCGTTATTTTAGCTTTGTCCTCAAAGCTTAAGATGACGTCACTGCTAGGTGAACAAATTTGGGTACTTAGCTCTAAACGAGTCTTTACGTTCCCAAGTGAACTCAGGACCTCTCCTGGAGTTTCAACGTATCTTAACTAATGGAATTTGACTACGTTTCAGCTTCTTGACCTCTCTCTCCATGACTTCTACTAGCTCTTCTACAAATTGGAGTTTATCATCAATGTGGAATCCTTCCAATGGTATGGCTAACGGCTCATCCGCGTAGCACTTCTTTAGGTTTGATACATGAAAGGTAGAGTGTACCCGACCCAATTGCTGGGGCAACTCTAGGCGGTATGCTACTTCACCAATTCTGGCTATCACTCTGAAAGGTCTTATGTAACGTGGGTTTAGCTTTCCATGTTTCCTAAGATGTACAACTCCTTTCCAAGGTGATACCTTAAGCATAACACTGTCACCTACCTAAAATTGCATAGGTTTTCGCTTTTGGTCTGTGTAGCTCTTCTGTCTGTCTTGTGTGGCTTGAAATCCATGTTTGATGAGTGTGATCTTCTCAGTTGTTTCTTGGATCAGTTCGGGTCCGGTAAGCTAAAATTCTCCTACCTCTGCCTAGCACACGGGTGATCTGCATTTGCGGCCATAGTGTGCCTCAAACGGTGCAGCCTTGATGCTGGCATGGTATCTGTTGTTGTAAGAGAATTTAACTAAAGGAATGTGTTCAACCCATCCTTTTCCAAAGTCGATCACACATGCCCTTAACATGTCTTCCAGTGTCTGGATTGTTGTTTCACTCTGTCCGTCCGTTTGTAGATGATAAGCAGTGCTCATATCCAAGCTTGTACCTAAGGCTCGTTAAAAATCCTTCCAGAAATTTGACGTGAACCTACCGTCTCGATCACAGATAATTGAGACCGGTATTTCGTGTCTAGTCACAACTTCTTTCAGGTACACTTTTGCTAGTTTGTTTAGAGGGTCATTTTCTCTTATGGGTAGAAAATAGGCAGACTTTGTGAGTCGGTCAACAATTACCCAAATGGTAATCGTAACCCTGGGACGAGGTCGGGATTTTGGTGATGTAATCTATGGTAATGTTATCCCATTTCTATTTTGGTACCTCAGGTTGCACTAGTAGTCTTGACGGCCTCTGGTGCTCCGTTTTTAC
Organism: Glebionis coronaria; assembly: GCA_025667525.1. NCBI lineage: Eukaryota > Viridiplantae > Streptophyta > Magnoliopsida > Asterales > Asteraceae > Glebionis > Glebionis coronaria. The sequence goes on along the minus strand of CM046875.1, from coordinate 455,865,171 downwards.
TCGGGCACAAGTCAAGCATTTCTTCACGTAAGTGGAAAGTATAACTTCTTCATATCCTGGTACATCTTTTCAGATCTAGGATGTATAGAATACCTTGACTTATGAGACTCGTGCATGATCACGTTTCTCAAGTCTCCGTAACATGGCAACCAACTTCTTCCATGTAAACACAATGTTCCATCTGCTCTTGGCTCCAATTTCTCTTTTGTAAGTTCTGTTCTAAGCATTCCCCCTATGTCTTCCTTCTCGAGGTTTTCCGGTTCCTGACCTTTGATTTGAGTCTCTAAGATTTGCTTGGGTAGGTCCAAGCTAATCGTCATGACTAGGGCTTGTACTCTCATCGGAGGATCAGTTCCCTTTCGGCTCAGTGCATCTGTAACTATGTTTGCTTTACCAGGGCGGTATTTGATATCATAATCGTAATCACTCAGTAGCTCTATCCAACGTCGTTTTCGCATGTTCATCTCTTTCTGATCTAGTATGTGCTGTAAACTTTTATGGTCGGTGTGTACAATACATTTGGTCTTGTTTAGGTAATGACTCCATATTTTAAGGCAAAGACAACAGATCCAAGCTCTAGATCGTGAGTAGTATAATTATTCTCGTGCTTCTTCAACTGTCTTGAGGCGTAAGCGATCAATTTCTTTCTTTGCATTAGTACCAAACCTAAACCTTTGTGGGAAGCATCACAATAGACAACGAAATCCTCGTTGCCTTCCGGTAAGGCTAAGATAGGTGTGCCACACAGCTTCTGCTTGATTGTCTGAAATGCTGATTCGGCTTTCTCTCCCCACTCAAACTTCGCGCCTTTCTAAGTAAGCTTTGTCATAGACTTAGCTATCTTCGAAAATCCTTCGATGAATCTACGATAGTATCTGGCAAGGCCTAAAAATTGCGAATCTCTGTGGGTGATGTAGGAGATGCCCAATTCTTAACAGATTCGACCTTTGCAGGATCTACGTGAATACCTTCTTTATCGATAACGTGACCAAGGAAATGAACTGTAGGGATCCAAAAATCACATTTGGAAAATTTGGCGTACAACTTTTCTTCCTTAAGCAATTTTAGTACCTATGCCAAGTGTTCTCCGTGCTCTTGTTCATTCTTGGAGTAGATAAGTATGTCGTCGATGAATACAATTACGAATTTGTCCAGGTATGGTCTACACACTTGATTCATGAGATCCATGAATATAACTGGTGTGTTGGTCAATCCAAAGGGCATAACCTAGAATTCGTAATGATCGTAGCGAGTTCTGAATGCGGTTTGTGGAATGTCTTCTTCTCTGACCCTCAACTGATGGTACCCAGATCTTAAATCGATCTTTGAGTACACACTTGATCCTTGGGTTTGATAAAATATCATGGAAGTGGGTAATGATTCTTCACAGTTAATTTATTCAGTTCCATTTAATCAATACACATTCGAAAAGAACCGTCTTTCTTTTTGACAAACAGTACAGGAGCTCCCCAAGGTGAGGAACTAGGTCTAATAAAACCGTTGTCAGATAGTTCTCTAAGTTGCTGCTAATTCTTTCATTTCAGATGGTGCTAACCGGTAAGGAGCTTTAGCTACAGGTGCCACTCCTGGTATCAAGTCGATTGAATTTCTACTTGACGAGTTGGTGGTAAGCCGGGTAGATCATCTGGACATACTTCAGGATAATCACAGACAATTGGCACGTCCTTGATTTAATTCTTTTCGGGTTTGTCTTCTTCGTTCGTCTTAGAAATATGAGCTAAGAAGATAGGGCATCCTCTCAACAGATATTTCTAAACTTTCGTGCCGGAGATGACACTTAGTCTAGTGTTAGTCCTATCGGTGTTTCCGTCTCTTTGAATGATCAAAATTCCTTCTCCCTATGGTATACGGACTAGCTTTTCGTCACACATGATGGTTGCATGATAACTCCCTAACCAATCCATACCAATGATAACTTCAAAACTACCAAGGTTTACTGGTATTAAATTGGTATTGAAGGGATGATTTAAAAGGTTCAAGGTACAACCTCTTAAGATAGTATCGGTTTCAATGACTTTACCGTCGGCTAATTCGACCCTGTAACAATTGTCTAACTTGGTGGGAGGTATGTCTAGTAAGCTACTAAACTCGGTAGATATAAAACTCCTATCTTCTCTGGTATCAAATAAAATAGATGCATAGCGATTGTTCAGAAGAAACGTATCGGTAACTACATTGGATTCAGGGTTGGTCCTGGCATTTCCCACAACATAAACTCTCGCCGGTGCTCCCCCATTGTTCCTATTCTTGTTTGCCCGCTTTGGACACTCGGTTCTGATATGTCCTGGTTCTCCACATCCATAGAAACAAACTTCACCTTGTCTACCTCTATTTCCGCCAGTAGGTTGGCGGTTTCCTTGCTGTCCATTCCCACTGAAGTTTTGGCCACTCCCGTGGTTGTTGGGTCTGGGGTTGGTGCCAGTGTTGCTCTTATCAATTGGAACGAGGGTGCCGTTTGACCTAGGTCTTAAGCAAGACCTGCCATGGAAATGATGGAAATTCCATTTGGCACACTTGGGCCTGTCACCTCCATACCTGGGTGGCTCTATAGTAGTAGCACTGTAGACTTGACCTGTGTTTTGCCTCTTGGGTGGTTGGGTCTGATGCTGACTACAAATATGCTCGTCGGCCTTTCTCTTGTTTTCCGTCTGCCTTTCCGCATAATTACAGCCTCGTTTGTCCATTAACTCAGTGGTGAACTCAATGGCACTCTCGACGGTAGTAGGTCGAGATGCGAGCATGCTGTCATGAATGGAGTCTGGCAGTCCGCTGACATATTTCTCAACCTTGTCCTTCACATCAGGAAACATTCTGGTACACATCAAAGTCGGCTAATTTCTGGTTGTAAGCTATAATGTCGTGGTTCCGGCACTTGAGATTCCACAGTTCGATCTCTAGCTTCTGTATTTCTCCACGAGGACAGTATTTCTCAGTAATTCTTTCCTTTAAAACAGTCCAAGTAATCCCGTAAGCATTGTCATGCCCAAGAGTAGCAACAATAGAATTCCACCATGTGAGAGCACTTTCTAGTAGAGTACAGGTGGCAAATTTCACTTTGTTTTCTTCTGCACAATCACTGATATGAAATACAGTCTCTGTCCTTTTGAACCATTGCATCAGCTCAACGACTCCTTCCTTACCCTTAAAGTAAGTGGGCTTACATTTCTTGAAGTCGGAATAGGTACACCCTCTAGCAGCTCTGTCATTCCTCCTAGCATTAGAGTTCTGACTGTCACCCTGGTTTCTGCTAGGATTAGTTTCCCTAGCAGCCAAGGCATCAGCTATGCCTTGCCCAATGAGCACTCAGAGTTGGGCTTCTGAGATAGTGGCATTAGCTCTTGAGGGGTTTGATCGTGTGTTTCTTGCATCCATTATGTTGGGTCCACTAGATGTGGATCTTGCAGCCTGTTAGGGATGGTGAACGATTTCTGTAATCACAAGTCTATTCACAAAGAGACTCTAGATATAACACACAGTATAAGTGCGGAATACAAATACTATGAACAAGAAGAACAGAATAACTATAACGACTTGATCCTTTACTAAGGATTTCTAATATTAATATGAACTAGAATAATGTTTGATGAAGGTGTATTGAACCCTTCTGCCTTCCTTTTATACTACAAGGAAACCCTAATACATCGTTAAACCAAAACGTGTAAAACTGATATGCATATCCTTTCCTAATATATCTCATGCATATCCTAACAGAATAATAAAGTTTGACTTTCTATAAGACCAGGAGCACGTCTTGCTCCTACTAATACTAGGACCAGGAGGAACTACATACCTCCTAGTCTACCTATTACAAATAACTATTCCAAAGGTCCTAACAATCCTCCCCTAAACTTGAATTTGACCTGTTGAGTTCAAGTTTCCTGGTAAATTGTGCAACATAGCTTGAGGATTGGAACATCAAATGAAACAGCAGCATCATAACCATCAGCATAAATAACATAAAGACTGCTGCAACAAAGAACACCTAGAAGCTTCTTGAAAGCTTGAAACAAATCTGCATCCTGTTGAATCTTCATAGCAACATGAGCAGATTTTATGAGCCTTTACCAAGTAGCTGCTCGCTCTTGGGCTAGCCAGTCTTTATGGTGGAATAAGCAATACCCTGGGAGACCAGAACCCAACCCAACTCTTAGAACGTGAATCAATGGTGAGTGGGGGTACCCTGATGATTTTAGGCAAACCATCACAGCCGTCAACGAATTTGATATGTCTTTACCAGAAGCTGTACCCTTCTGGACTCGCCAACTCTTAGCAATTAAGCATCGGTGAGCTGAAAACCCTATAGCTTTGAGCAAGCTATTATAGCTATCAACGGATTTGATAAAATCTTTACCAAGAGCCGTACCCCCTTGGATTAGCCACTTTTCAGTCTAGGACCATGGCAAGTGAAAACCATCCAGTTTTGGGTAACATGACAACCATCAACGAATTTGACAATCACACCAGAGCCATACCCTCATGGTGAATCAACTCTTTCTTGTCTGTGAGACATGGTGAGTTGAGCACCATTTTTTGTGTGGAACAGGTCCAACACCAGAAGTAACTCCAAACCAGCACAAGTGTGAAGTAGTCAAATGAAAACCAAGTGATGATGGAAAAGTATAAGCAGATATTATATTATATACAAGTGTGAATCCATCATATGTTAAAAGTATAAGCAAATATTATATAAAAAGTATATTTTTTTGTACTATAATGTAAGTCGCCAATCACTGTACAGATTGGTGAAAAGAATGTCAGTATAATCACAAAAACAGAATAACATACCCATCACATACCAGACGCTGCAACCTTGTCAGCTTGCAACCGGGCTTGGATCCCTTCCACTAACGTAGTAGCCATGGAAGTCTCATTCCCTGAAGGGGCATTGGATATCTGCAAATGACATTCCAGCATGGCCTCCATAGTAGCAATCGTCAAAGGATATTCCATATCCGTAAGCATGAACACTATGGCACCAGACTCCAACTCCAAGATATGAACCCCACAGCCAGCATAAAGCTTCCATCTCTTGATCACCCATCGAGGCTGATCTCTCCAGACACCAGAATGAGGATCATCAGGAGGAGAGTCAAGCATCATCTTCAAGTCACCCCACATTGTCAGCCCAGGCCAGTTGGCCACCTCACTCGGAGAGGTAGGAATACCAGCATCCACAAACCCATACAATGACATAAGATCTCGACGATCCGCCCATGTCAAAAAACTTTGCAAGCCCGATACATAACGAACATAACCATCACTGGTTGAAATCCTATGTGTGGATGTACCAGCAGCAGTCGGGGATGGCTTAACCGACCAAGCAACAATGTAACCCGTACCCATTGGCAACTCTGTTTCACTGTCCGAAGATGCATGAATAAGGTTCTCAGGAGCACGCTACTCAAAAGGAACAGACTTACCACGTCTAGCCTTCTTCTTTCGAATGGAACGACGAGGTGCAGGAACACTAGAAGAAGATTCAACCTTTACCTTCCTAGCAGCAGTAGTAGCATCATGAGTAGAATCAAAACCTTGACCAACCAAAGGATCAAAGTCGGCTACACCAGTAGAAGGGTTAGGGTGTGGTTCAGTCACCGGTGGTGAGGATTGATCCATTGCAGGAGTAGCAGGGGTGGTAGTAGTAGCATTGGTGGTGGTGGTAGGAACCGAAGATGAAGTAGGATGAACAACCAAAGGCGTGGGTGTAGGACCAGCAGTAGAATTATCAGCAACAGATGGAATACCAGTAGAAACAGGAGGAACATCAGATGAAGAACCATGAGCAACAACAGGTTGAGAAATGGAAACCACTCGTGGAGGAGGGCGATAGATGAAGCGCTCAGGAACCTGTGTGTTTTGACGCTTTATCATCCTCTGGTACAAATCCTTAAGCTCGTCAAAAGACAATCCCCTAACCCGGTCCCAAGTCCATCCAACAGTAAAGTAAGCAGCCGACTGATATTTGACATACCGCTGCATTAACTTCCTCTCCTCGGTTCTTGACAAAGGTCTGTTACGACGCTTTTCACGGAGTTGAGCAGCAAGAGACAATTGTTGTTTGCGCATTAAGGCCAATACCCGTGGGATACAATTATGTTCATTCACATCAGCACCCAAAAGATCAGTAAACTGTGAGTAATCAGATGTAAGAATAGTAAGCACCCGCATCCAATCATTATCATCCCAATGCATGGCATCATGCCTCAACTGTTCACGCCTCTGCTGTTGAAGGGCTTCTTCCTCAGCCCTAGCAGCTTGATCAATCTCTGCCTGCAAATGCTGTGCAGCCTCCTCCCCCAACCGTTCTTCCTCAAGTTATCTGCGAGTACGCTTCCTTGGAGGTGAGGGTGCATCAGTCATAGGGGCTTTCCCCTTAGGATCATGAGACGGCCCAACAGATGGACTAGCAGTAGTACCAGCAGAAGAACCAGCAATATCCTCCATTGGTCTAGGACTAGCAGCAGCAGTAGGGATGCTTGATGGACTAGGAGGAATAGGCAAATCAGCATACGACTTATCAGCAAATGCAGCCTTCGCCAACAAAGTCAACCCATCCTCCGCAAGATCCTCAAAATCTTCACCAGAATCAGAAAGAACAACGTTCTTCTTTCGCCTCCTCTGCTGCGTCTCCAAAGCCTTAATCCTGTCCGCCATTGGAAGGACAAATTCCCTGGTAAGCTTGCGATGCTGATTCAGATCTGTCTCCAAAGAAAAAATCCTTGCATAATACCTGTGCATGAGATCAAGCAAAGAAGTTAGTGAAGTAGGTTCCTCCGCTTTCCCACCAAGAGGACTTGGATCGGGAAAAGCATCATTGGAACCAGAAGCAACAAAGGGGTCAGCATTATGAGCACGAGAACTAGACGGCTTCTCATCAGAATGTGGTGCTGGACTAGTAGGGGGAGTATCCACAAATGGGGACTTATGTGGCAGAGAAGAGGGGACAGCCTTGGAAGTGGATGGCATTTCAACCACCACTTCCTTAGCTGGCTCCTCCATCACCACATGAGGCTCACCACTAGCAGGATGCTCCTCCTCCATAGGATCACCCCTAATGGAAGTTCCTCCACGGCTTCAGCAGCCGGAGGAATAATATTAGGAGTACCTTGGGCAAGGCCCAACATAACATCAGTAAGAGGCCTCCAAGCTCCCTTAAAACCAAGTGCCATATTTGAGTAAACTTTAGAACTAAGCTTGGGGGTCTCATACTCCTCCCTATCTCTAGGTATGCACATAAGAATCTGCTGCAAGAACCTAGGGTACATTAAAAACTTCTTGCTAGATCCAGTACTACTAATATTGCAAACCATCCCATCAAACAAGTGGCGAGAAAAAATAAACACACGACCCTGTGCTATGCAGATCAAACCAGTAGCCAAAAAAATGGGAAATGCATCCCAACTCCCAGACTTTGGGCTTAAGCAATGAATCAAAAAGTGCACTAGAAGCTTCCATTGGGGGGTAAACCTATTTTTCTAGAAGTTAAACTTCCCCCCATGATTATAACCAAGATCAGCCATCCCATCCAATACCTCAGAATTGGGGATGGAAACAACACCACATTCATCCTAAAGATGAAGAGCAATCCTAATAGAAGCTTCAAACACCACATATGAACGTCCATCTATGGTAGCATGGAGTTCAAGTGGGCGTCCCTCCACAAGGTGGGCAGTGGCCCAAAACTGGCGAATGACACTATCATAGACAGTCGGGCAAACCGTAAAAGCATACCTGAGGTTAGAAGCCTCAATAAATTCGATGATGTCTGTGAACTCGTCATGTTTAGGACCATCTCCCAGATAAGCCACCTTATTGTGATCGGGTTTGTATAGCAGAGCAGCCATGGATGATGATTGGAAGTGATGGAAGATGGTTAATTAGAGATTGAAAGAGTATGAGCGTATGTGTGTGTTATGGTTGGGATGAATGAGTCAAGTGTGAGATTTGACCATAAATAATGGTCTTGTAACTGTTCATTGACCCTTAATAATATGGGTTGCCCTTTCAAATTAAGCAGTTAATGCAAAAGTAACCACTTGCCCCTTTTAACTTTATTTGCAAATCCCAGTTACCAAAGTTAAATAATAGGATATATACCAGAAGCAACTTGCGTTGACTAAAAGTCAAAACGCGTAAGGGTCAACACTAGAAGCACAATGTGGTCAATGAAAGTCAACGAAGTGAACAGTGACCCAAACCAAGACTAGAAGCCAACCATCAATGACAATGAAGGATTTATTTCTACTAGAAGCTGAAAACTACCACCAGAAGTGACCAAAATCCTCCACTAGAAGTAGCACACACCGCAAATACCCATGAAATCTGTTGTTAGAAACTACCAATATGTGAGTCTGTGCAAGTAAATATGTACACTAAGCCTCCCCTTAGGCTTAGCCTCCCCTCAATCCTAGGTCTCAAGGATTGACCATTCCAATGTGAACCACCAAGTGGTTGAACCGAGGACCATCAAAGGCTTTAGTCAATAAATCAGCAACATTATCATGCGTATGAACCTTAAGAACCTGTATCAACTTCTTCTCATTGGCATCCCTGATAAAGTGGTGCCTAATTTCAATATGTTTTGTACGTTGATGAAAAATAGGATTCTTCACAATGCAGATAGTGCTTTGATTGTCAATGAAAATTTTGGTGTTCATAATGTTGAACCCATAACCAAGCATCTGATTTTGTATCCACAAGACTTGTCCACAACAACTAGCAGCAGCTACGTATTCAGCTTCTGTTGAAGAAGTAGCTACTATCGTCTGTTTCTTACATTGCCATGAGATAAGTCTTCGACCCAAAAACTGACAACCACCAGTAGTAGACTTTCTTTCATTATTAGCACCTGCATAGTCATTATTAGCACTTGCATGGATCGAGGGGAAGCTTAGCCTTCATCTATATTTGCTTCAGGGGAAGCTTGTTCTTACTGGTTTTGTCAAATCAACTAGGGGAAGATTGTTGGGACTTATATATCTTGAGTTGATATGACAAAAATAGATGAAGGACTTAATAATAAATAGGTAGCTTTGTAAGTAAGCTAGGGTTGTGATGTAACCCTAGTACCTCTATTATATAAAAAGGATTAGGCACACATAGTTATTGACTTATTCATATACAATGTAAACTAAAGGTATGTGTGCGTTCCTCCTGGTGTCAAGCCTATAAGGCACCAGGAGAGTAGTAGTAATAGCTTATTAGTATTTTATGAATAAGAAAGCCTTGTTCATAACTTTGACTGTGTTCTTTATGTTCCGCTGTGCTTATTACAATCATTGTTATATATCCCAGATGAGTCTAGATCCTAAGACTCAACAAGTGGTATCAGAGCTTGTTGGCTCTCGATCTGGTTGATCTACAAGGTTTTCTTGTTAGTGTTAATTTTTGTTTTTCAATAAAGTTGCTGATCTAGGGTTTTTCCCAACAAACCCTAGATGATTCGATGATTGTTGCTACTGTTCATATGATGTTATTGCTGATGTTGCTGCTGGTACTTTGATGGTGATTATACTATCCTTGGTGAGTTGATTCTTGAATCAATGATGAACCCTAGTATGATCTTGATGATCTGTTGTTTGATCTGCTGTATTGGGTTCATGGCTACCAAGGAAGGATGTTGCTAATGTATAAAGAAGGTACGTACTGTCTCATCTGAGGGGCTCGTATTTTTATTATTGATAAAAGAAGTGGTCCCGTGTGAACACAAAGGTACTACGTAGTTCACTTGATGCGTACGGGGTTTTCAGTCTATTGAATAAAAGCAGTAGATACTTTTCGAAAATGACGATGGGAGCAACATTTTTAAAGTATTAATGGTTTTTGGGATACTTGTACCATGCACGTGGGTATCAAAAGAGCAACATAGTCATGAAGGTAATTTCTTTTGTCTTGTTGCGATCACATGTTTGTGTGTTTGAATTCTATGTTCATGTGGGTAGGTTTTGAAAATACCTGGTCTTGTGGAAAGTAATATGTGATAGGTTGACTTTGAAATGATATTCGGTGTGTCAAGATAGCAACAGGTTAAGATCACACGTATGAAGTAAGTTATGATTTTTTGGAAGTGATGTGGGCTGACTATAAACAAAACGTGCGATCATGCATAATTTTTGGAGGATACGAAAATTATGAGTGCAAAATATTTGTTTGATACAGTTGTTAAATAAAAACGTGTGGGGCACTTATAATATATCTCCTCTATTTTTGGACGTAATATATGTTGCTATTGGTTATGTAAAAGCTATGTCATGCGTTCGTTACGGAGCAGTTGTGATGATTCAAGATATTGGATGAGATCCATTTCGAAAATGAAATCCTTGATTTTCAGGGATGTGCGTTCGTTTTGGACGTGCATTTATCTCCTGATTATATGGTAACAATATATCTTATTTTTGGACCTGCTTTATATACCTTGAATTGTGGATATGCGCTATTTTTGGAGAAGGGAATGGAGACGTGAGATAGTTTGTAAAGGTCAGATATTAAAAGAACGTGGGAATAGGCCAGATATTAATGGAATGAAATCCCTGGATGTTAGGGCTCATACTTTTCGTTCATATTTTATGTCAGATGTGTACCAGGTTGGCTAGCCAAATTATAGGGATTGTAATACGCATTCCTTACATAACTTTCTTTGGGTCACACGTTATTCTGGTGAAAGGTTTCTAACAGACTGGACGTGGGCTGCATGAGTATGGGCTTTAGGTACGTTCAAAAGTATTTCACGTAGCACTGTTATATTGTTTGAAGTTCTGCCAGATTTTTGTGACAACTCAGAAATAGTGACAGTCAGTGTGTCACTAAAAGTTTGGAAGTGATATCAACAACAGCTTTGGCAACAGGTGGTGACAGAATGTGAGAAAGAAAAAAAAAAGATAAAAAAAAGAAAAAAGAAAGAAAAACAAAAAAAGGGTTTGAGATGTACTGGTAAGCTATTTCTTACTACTGGTCGGTTCCTCCTGGACAGTATCTACTAGTCGGTTCCTCCTAGTCGGTTCCCCCTGGTCGTTTCCTCCTGGTCGTTCCTACTGGTGATCTTGAACAATGAAGAGGTATATGGTTATTTCAAAAGTTCAGTTTATGCTATAATTCTTGATTGGAACAGTTACACGCTCTTTTACAAATATTTGGGGGCCATATGATACCATACAGTTCATGATATGATCATCACAAAATTAGCATGATCATAAGCATCGAGTGGTTTCTGGTTGATCCGTCAGAGCTCACTGAGACTATCAACCATTGCATGTGATCACCATGCATATATTGATTACAAGAATTATACAAAGACATTTTATTACATTTATTGTAATAAGCATGCCTTTTTCACACTGAAGGAGTGGAGGATCTGTACTACTGAGTTCAAGATTTAAGAGATGGTTAGCCTATGGTTCCTACTGGTGAGTTATGGTTCCTTGACGAAGACAATTGATAATTGCTTATTTGATGTTAGAGTTGATTTTCACAAACTTGTTTTCTTCTTATATCTCAATTAGGTGAGCAATACACCTTGTCATTTTGACTAAATATATTGTTATAGCTAACAGTTGGCTCATAGTTGTGGAGGTTACCAGTACCGTATGTAACAAAAACTGATAGGTGAGCAATACACCTTATCGTTGGATTAAATATATTGTTATAGCTAACAGCTGGCTTATAGTTGTGGGGGTTCCCAGTCCCATGTAATAAAAACTGAGATGATATAAGACACAAGTTTGGGATATTTCACTTCTTCATAAAATTCGTTATACTTGATTTTCTTCATCAGTGATCACTCCAAGGAAGCCTACTGGATTCGACATGCACTTCTTAAGGGGAAGACGATCCCTTTTGAGTTGATGTGACAAAAAGGGGAAGAATGCATGGATCCAGGGGAAGCTTAGCCTTCATCTATATTTGCTTCAGGGGAAGCTTGTGCTTACTGGTTCTGTCAAATCAACTAGGGTAAGATTGTTGGGACTTATATATCTTGAGTTGATATGACAAAAATAGATGAAGGACTTAATAATAAATAGGTAGCTTTGTAAGTAAGCTAGGGTTGTGATGTAACCCTAGTACCTCTATTATATAAAGAGGATTAGGCATACATGGTTATTGACTCATTCATATACAATGTAAACTAAAGGTATGCGTGCGTTCCTCCTGGTGTCAAGCCTATAAGGCACCGGGAGAGTAGTAGTAATAGCTTATTAGTATTTTATGAATAAGAAAGCCTTGTTCATAACTTTGATTGTGTTCTTTATGTTCTATTGTGCTTATTACAATCATTGTTATATATCCCAGATGAGTCTAGATCCTAAGACTCAACACATTATTCTATAATCATACAAGAATGAGATTTATTAGTTTTGTTAGTACTGCAATTATATTGGTCTATATGGAACTGTATATGCATGAAGTTTATAACAAATTGGATAACCTATCAAAAGTTCACAATATAATATAAGCATAGAGGAATAATAATGTAACATCAACAAAAGTCATTTCTGGTAAACAACAATATGATATCAGTACAACCAATCTAAGACAGGAATGTAGTATGCCTGTCTGAAATAGTGGTACAGCTGTTTGAGTACATCAAAAGACTACCTACCTACTATTGTTAGGTACTAGGGTGAAATACAACTGAAAGGAACAAAAGATGCAGTACAGCCCTAAATCATGAGAGCTGGGATGCAACCCAGTGCTTGTCATGATACAAAAGATATCTAGCCTATGAAACACTAGACTGACTGCCTGCCTGCTGGTACAGATGGAGCTACAGGTGCCTGCATAGCATCCTGCATGGTAATAATGGCTGATCTAGTCTCTCTGACTCTCCTAAGAGTCTCCAACAACTGAGCTCAGATAGTGTCGTCTGCTCCCTGAAGATGTGCGGTCTCAGCAGTCAATCCCTGGTGACGGATCTCAGCAAGGTCGAAGAAGGTCTGAAGGGTATCACCCTGAGTCATGAGGGCAGTGTGGGTCTAATACTGTTGACCCTGTAGAGTGAACACACGTTGACGAAGATAGTCGTTTTCTACAAGCAACCACTAAAGGGTGCTCTGGACAGTCGTCCAAGTCCCCTAAGCAGCCTGTGACTCTGTTGCTACAGTCCAGTAAAGAGAGTCTAAACGCTCTTGTAGTACTGATCGTCCGTAAAGGCCCACTCTCAGTGCAGTATGTATAGAAGATATCTCCTGTGCATGTCTCGCTGCGAGTGCGGCGATCTGAGTCTGAATAGGGCCAGGCTCTGCCCGTCCTGCTCTGGATCCTTCTCCTATCTCAAAATGGAGACAAGAGTAGAGTCGTACCTCTTCTTGCGAGGTGGTAGGGCTGTGGAAGGATAGCACTGGAGGGAAGAAAGTGGTGGAAGTGGTGGTAAGGTGGGTACAACCTGATCTCTTTCCCCAGTTGGGGAAGTAGGTACAACTGGTGGTGTGGCAATGGTAGAGTCGGATAAGATAACGACTCCTGCAGTCTGGTGGTCCTCATACTCTGAGTCTGATGGTAGCCCCTGAAGCACGAAAATTGGTGACGCTGGTATGGCAGTAGTAGTCAGTAGAGTGTCAACGTTATGTACGTGAGTCAGTGATGAGATTGGCGATGTCATGATAATCTAAAAATAATAGCATTTCAAAGTTGAGTAAGTATAAGCTTACTGTAACACCCCCTGATGGTCAAATGCAGCGGAATAGTACATGAGGTGTTACTTGGGTGGATCGATAGCACACAACATATAGAGCAATGATCATAAAAGTCATTTGAAACATATTACATGAATTAATTTTACACACTTAGTATCTTGTTTATAAAACCACATTTATTATAAAACTGAAGTAAATATCCCAGCCCAATGGTAGACATGATGCTCTGTAAAATGTTAGAATCCAATGCATGAACCTGCTTTATTTTTCTGATAAAACATATAGAGTAAAATGTGGGGGCCAACACGAAGTTGGTGAATTCATAGGTTTAGTTAAATAAATAAATTACTAATATGCCAAACACCACGATCATAGTAGGACAATCACAGTCTAATATTATAGTAGTTCCTACTGCCATGTAATAGAAGCTAGACAAAAGATGCTCAGTACTCCCATTTGGATCTGTCCTGATGTTGTTCCCTCAGTCCGACAATGAAATAAACCTGTTTCTTGGCCTAAGCGTTTCGTGATAGCAAGTCACGCAGGCCGGGTGTTGTCAATACTTGAATAGATCTATTCATACATTTCGCGCTACACTATTAACTATTACAGTTGAAATTGAGTATAATGCAGTTCGTTTTTTCTCAGTTCTTGCTAATAGAAAGTCCAACCAATATCGGGTTTTTAATTGTTCTTGGTTGTTAAGCTTGCTTGGTAATCTATTGCTAATTCAACAAATGCTTGCAAAACGGAAAAATATTACCTACGTATATGTAAAACAAATTGCAAATACCACGTTTTTATTCAAGTAAAAATCTAAAATGCAAAATTTGAAACTAAAGGGACTGAAATTGTAAATTCTATGAAAAGTAAATGCTTGAAATGAAAACTCTAACAATTATAGGGACTAAAAATGTAAAACTGTAAACTATAAGGATCAAAAATGCAAAAACTATAACAAACTAACCAAAAATGTAACAAACTAACAAAATACTAACTGATTTTAACAACTTTCCAAATTCCAGGGACTAAACAAATGCAAACCCTAAAAACATGGAAATTAGGCCAAGTTTAAACGCTGACAGAACTTCAGGGACCAAAGTGCAATTTTGGAAAGTTTTTAAGCAAAAACGGGACAAAGGAAGAAATAAGCTCGTTCTGGCTTATTACTCAACCAAATTTGATGAAACAACTTGCAAAACGTTTCAAATTCAAAATAAGCTACGTGTGTTCAAGGAAATTTGCTAAAAATCAGAAATAAGCAAATGAGTGCTTATTAATAAGCTCAAAATAAGCTCTAGCCAAATCTAATCAACCACAACTTGATTTTTCTATTAAAACTGATTAAGCAATTGATTTAAAGAATGGGAAATCAAACCAGAACAAATTTCATCAAGTAATAAGCTCTAAATCTGAATTAAGCTAAAAAGAGCTTATGTTGACCAAGCGTTGACCAGCTTTTATTCAAAAAGCTAATTTTCTCAAAAATCAAGTAACTCAACTACCTAAATGGATTTATGAAGAAAAAATGCTAAGTTTATGAAGAGAATATTGAGATACAGATTTTCAGAATCCAAGTTACAGAAACTTGAGTTAAGTCTCCATGTCTGATTTTTGCTTATTCCTAAGTGCTTATTGAATACTGTATAAAATCCTTTTGGAATCTAAAACCCTATGATATAAGCTACAAATAGAAACAAGTTTGATCCAAATTCATCCAGTTTTGAGTGAGTTCTAGCTAATTGAAAATGGTAAATTTCAGAATGACTCAAATGCATAAGGCTAACCCAAACTTTTTAAATGCCATTTGCCTGTTTGACCTTGTATTTGACTTGCAAAAGACTTAAAACAACTTGTTATCACTTAAGGACTATAAATGAACTTCAAAAATCCAAATCTCAATGCTTGAAAACTATTTTTGAGCTATTCCCAAACACTCCTTTACTGATTTTAACAAGCTTTTACAAATGCTTTTTAAGTACTGAATTAAGCTGATTCCAATGCTTTTAACTCCAAGTTTAATACTTCAAATGGACTGATTTAAGAGTATAAGTGATCTCTAAGAACAACTTTAACCAATTAAGATGCTAGAACCAAATACTAACTGAAAATAAGCTAAGACTAAGACTTAAACCAAAACTAAAATCAAGTAAGCAGGTATTAAGCTATAAGCAACCAGAATTCAAACAATTAGCAATTCAAAAACACTTTTATCAGGCAGCAATCAACATTACTCTAGGAAAGAAAGCATGCAATAGACTTGTTGAGTGGAACAAAAACAAGAGCTTAAGAACCTATTGTAGTTAACCACTGAGAAGAAGAGGAGCGCTGAGCTCTCTTAGCCTAGTGATAACCACCACCTTATCACTAGGAAATCAGTCAATCAACAAAAACAGCTATCAAATCAACAATCATCATCATTCTGCTTGAATTCTTCAAAAATCAAAGGAATGAACTGAAATCTTCAAACAGCTAGCAAAACTTCTCCAATGTCAGTTATGATCAATGTTTGATCATAACAAACACTCAACAGCAACAATTATATCCAATAGCAGCAAGAAATGAACTGGAATGATAAGAACAGTTTTGGCGGGAAAGAGTAAATTTGAATTTCAGTAATGGAAAACGGTTACAAAGTTGTTACAAGGGTAGTAACTAACTAACTAACTCAAGAGTTTGTCAGACTCTTGAGTAGCTAGGGGAAAATTGAGGGAAAAAGGAAAGGAAATGAAGAACTATGTGTTTTTACAAAATTAAGCTACAACTGAAAATGAGGCCTAATCTAGCTATTTATAGACATGAAGGGAGAGTTTGTTGGGGTTGGTGACGTGTCAGAACCAATCCCAGCTTGCCACGTGGAGAATTCTGCATATTGCACTTTGAAGGTATGAACAAGGATTTGGGTTTTCTTGATTGGATGGATGAAATGTTAATTGAGTTGCACCATTATGTTCGTCTCTTCAAATTGATCAACTTTGGTGTTTAAATCTTTCCATGAAATGGCTTCTATCTCAAACGCGATTCTGGGAAAATTTTTCTTTGAAGAAGATGACACGTGTAAGTATTTTATTGGTTGAAAATCAGTCACATGGATCAAACTGTTTGGATTTGGTAATAAATGTGAGGCGGCGGTAGTGGACATTAAATGTGATGAAATGGCAATCCGTGTGACTTGTTCTCTCTTCTCCCATTGGTTAGAATACTTGTCACATGGATCAAACTCAAATAGCTTTCCAATCTTGGCAGAATTAGCCCCTTAACTTGGCAGAATGTAAATTTGAGCTTGTAGCTTCATTCCTTTGACATAATTGGTCCTTCAACTTTGATTCTTGAACAAAATAATCCCTTGACTGAGTTGACTTGAGAGTTGACCAAGTTTGACTTGAATCTTGACTTTACAATATTTGCACTTTTAGTCCTTCAACTTTCATAACTTGTCAAGATAGGTCCTTATACTTCAAAGTCTTGTCACTTTTGATCCTCTTTTGTCTTTTTCATCCATTTGAGCTTGATTTTTCCTTGTTTGCTTGAAAATGTATCTTTTTACCTACACAAGTGCACACAAACACAAACATACCACATAATACTGTTTTTGCCAAATAAATTGGTATTTTGCTTCATGTTTTAGGGTTATTTGTTGATAAAAGGATATGAGTTTAAGCTCATATCAAATTCCCCTACACTTGAACATTGCCATGTCCTCATGCAATATTATATTTTAAGGCTCAAAATTTTACATTTCCTTCATAATTAATCCACCTTGGCCATATGAGATGCATCTATGCTACTCTAGACTAGATGATGCATGATTTTGACTTTTAATAATGCAATGAATCAAAATACAATTCTATCTATATCTTTTTGATTTTTCTTGAAATGGTTTTGATGGAAATAACTCATAAAGAATTCAATGACTTGGATTAGGGCTTGGATACCATGGACATTTATCACCCTCAAGTTTCACTTTCCCCATACCAAGCTTAAAAATGGGATCATTGCATTCATAAGTAAAAAGTGCATCAACTTATTCATGACAATTAAATGTGGAACCGGTTATTATTTAAGCAAATTGCTTGTGGGCAAATTTGTCATTATTCAAGTGTGAAATATAAGAAGTGTAAAATCCAAAAATAAGGAAGCACGGTTTTAATCCTAAGTAATCTTCTCATCCATTACTTGAAAAACCGCTCACAATTAATATAAGTCCGTATTAAGAGTAATAAGTCATTCGCCTTATGTGTAAAATCCTCATGTCATGCTTTCATAAATAACTACACACTCGCTAAGGAAAGAAAAAAATAAAACTCACGCAATAATTTACATCCGCATCTTTTTGAGATTTTGGATCTTCAACCCCGCAACCCGTCAAGGTAATATTGGATTGGAGCAATCTATTGAATCCCCGCAACCCGTCAAGGTAATATTGGAACTCAATAGTCACTATAATTAACACCACACTGCCCCTCTTGGGAGTCTTGCATTATTTTTTTTTCTTTTTCTCTTTTTTTTTCTAGCCACTCATTTTTTTTCATAAGCCGCTCTTATTTTTCTTTATTCCCCACCAAGAAATTTGCAAAGAAGAAAAGGAAAAACACCCGCTAAATATGGAGCATGACATAAGTCTAGTACACATAAAACGTGCTAACTTAGAATCTTAAGACGTACTCATATCAACCATAAATGATTAGCCAAAAATGCATAAGAGATTACAAACCAATTAAAACCGTAGTTGATTATTTATTAACAATTATATACATGCGAAGAAAATAGAGGTCAAGAAGAGAAGGGTTTAGCCACAAGTAATTGCTATGAAGTCTATCTAGCCCTTTTACACTTGCTTCAACTCTATCATTTCCCATTCTCCACAAATTTAAAATTTCAAATAATGAAATTGGTGGATGCTTAGCCTAATAGACCAATGAAGGACTACATGGTTAAGGATACTAGCTAGAGAGTGCTAAGATAAGCAAACTCGGGTTGAGTCAAAATATCCATGGCGGGCCTAATATGTCAAAGAAGTCTAAACTTGTTAAAACCATGTTTTATTATATTTTTTTTCTTTTTATATATTTTGAATAAAAGAAGAAATATATACAATGCAAGTGTGTTATGCAAATGAAAAATGATTGATGCGAAAATTATGAATGCATATTTTTGGTGGCCAAAGTAGATCAAAAATTTGAAAAATGTTGAAAATTCATTTTTTCCATGTTATCATGCAAGACAATGACAAGTTCTAGGTAAGGTCACTTCGATAGAAGACCCCCCTACACTTAAGCTAAACATTGTCCTCAATGTTTAAGAGCATGGAAGTATAACAACTTCCCCTACACTTATGACAATGAATAGACTTTGCTTAACCCAAGTTAAGGAAAGGACAACTATTAGTGAAATCATGTTTAAGCACAAGGTGTCAATGAAAATTCACTAAAGTAACGAAGTGAACCGGATACAAGGGCCTCCTCCATAAGCTCCAAAGCATGAGATGAGTGAGCAACCCTACAAACAATCATGAAGACAAAAGAAGGTCCCCCCTACACTTATCTCTAAGTCTATGCCTTTATTTCTAACCTACAACACTCTAAACCTAGTTATACGATGCTTGAGTTAATGAGTCTCTAGCTCGACTCGTCCCTCAATGAATTAATTCATGGGGAAAATGGGGACCTCTTGGACCATTTCAACGGAAATGTCCTCCCCAAAATAGTGTTTAACACGGTGACCATTCACTTTAAAATTCGGACCATCGGGTTGGGACAACTCAAGAGTTCCATATGGAAACACTTGAGCAATAGTGAATGGACCGGACCATCTCGACTTAAGCTTGCCCGCAAAAAGCTTCAATCTTGAGTTAAAGAGGAGAACCGACTCTCCAACTTTGAACTCACGATTCTTGATCTTAGCATCATGCAATTTCTTAGTCTTTTCCTTGTAAAGCAAAGAATTCTCATAGGCATTGGCTCTCAACTCATCCATCTCATTGATTTGATCTTTCCTATGTGAACCGGCTTGGTTTAAATCAAAGTTAGCCCACTTGAGAGCCCACGATGCCTTATGTTCTAACTCAAATGGGAGGTGGCACGCTTTTCCATAGACAAGCCTATAAGGCGTACAACCAATTGGTGTTTTAAAAGCCGTCCTAAACGCCCACAAAGCATCATCAAGCTTATCCGACCAAGAAGCTCTATGCTCTCCCACCGTACGTTCTAAGATTCTCTTTAAACCACGATTTGTGACCTCGGTTTGACCATTTGTTTGAGGGTGATACGCGGTAGAAAGTCTATGATTCACTCCATATTTCTTCATAACTCTCGTGAATTGATCATTACAAAAGTGCGTACCACGATCACTTATGATGGCCCGAGGTACACCAAATCTAGCAAACAATTGTTTCAAGAACTTTACAACCACTCTAGCATCATTAGTAGGTAAAGCTTTAGCCTCCACCCACTTGGACACATAATCCACCGCCACAAGTATATACTTGTTTCCCTTAGAGGATGGAAAAGGTCCCATGAAATCTATTCCCCATACATCAAATATCTCACACTCTTGGATAAAATTTTGTGGCATCTCATCACGTTGTGTAATTTTTCCTTGTCTTTGACAAACATCACAAAATTTCACCATCTCTTGGGCATCCTTGTAAATGGAAGGCCAATAGTAACCCGAATCAAAGACTTTCTTGGCGGTGTAGTTAGGCCCAAAATGTCCACCCGTAGGTCCTTTATGACATGCCTCTAAGATCTTAAATGCCTCGGGCCCATCTACACACCGTCTAATGATTTGGTCCGCACATTGCCTAAAAAGATATGGATCATCCCAAAAGTAATACTTAACTTCCTTAAGAAACTTTTTCTTTTGTTGATAAGTAAGACCCTCAATAAGCACATTGCCCACAAGATAGTTTGCGATATCCGCAAACCAAGGTGTGGCATCCTCTTGGGAAGAGATAGACATGAGCTCCTCTAGTGGAAAGGATTCATTGATTTCTTGATGTGGGAAATCTCCTTGAAAAGGATGCTCAAGTCTACTCAAATGATCCGCCGCTAAATTCTCGGCCCCTTTCTTATCACGAATCTCTATCTTAAACTCTTGAAGCAACAAAACCCATCTCAAAAGCCTAGGCTTAGCATCTTGTTTTGTCATAAGATACTTGAGAGCGGAGTGATCCGTATACACTATGGTCTTGGAAAGCACAAGATATGGTCTAAACTTCTCAAAAGCATATACTATAGCAAGCAACTCTTTTTCCGTGGTAGTGTAATGAAGTTGTGCACCGGTCATGGTTTTACTCGCATAGTGTATAGGTTGAAAATGCTTATTAACTCTTTGTCCTAAGACGGCCCCCACCGCATAATCACTAGCGTCACACATAAGCTCAAAAGGTAATTCCCAATTTGGAGAAACCAAAACAGGAGCCTTTGTTAATTTTTCCTTAAGGGTCTCAAAAGAGTCTAAACAAGCTTGATCAAAAATGAAAGGAGCCTCTTTCTCCAAGAGATGAGTCATCGGTCTAGCTATCTTAGAAAAATCTTGTATAAAGCGCCTATAAAATCCCGCATGACCTAAGAAACTCCTCACACCTTTAACCGAGGTGGGTGGGGGAAGCTTAGCAATCACATCAATTTTAGCTCGATCAACTTCTAATCCCTTATTGGATATCTTGTGTCCTAAAACAATCCCCTCTTTCACCATAAAGTGACATTTCTCCCAATTAAGCACCAAACATGTTTCCTCACAACGCTTAAGCATTCTCTCAAGATTGGTGAGACATGAGCTAAAGGAGTTTCCAAATACGGAAAAGTCATCCATAAAAACCTCCATGGTTTGCTCTATCATGTCATGGAAAATCGCCATCATGCACCTTTGAAACGTCCCCGGTGTATTACATAGGCCAAAAGGCATCCTCTTGTAAGCAAATGTACCGTAGGGACAAGTGAATGTGGTCTTTTCTTGATCCTTAGGGTCAATGGGTATTTGAAAATAACCCGAAAAGCCATCAAGAAAACAATAGTACTCATTTCCCGCTAAGCGTTCAAGCATTTGATCCATAAAGGGAAGCGGGAAATGGTCTTTCCTAGTTGCCTCATTGAGTTTTCTATAATCAATGCAAACTCTCCAACCGGTCACAAGTCTCGTGGGAATAAGCTCATTGTTCTCATTAGGCACCACGGTGATTCCACCCTTCTTTGGAACACAATGAACCGGGCTAACCCATGGAGAGTCGGAAATGGGGTAAATCATACCCGCATCTAAGAGTTTAATCACTTCCTTCTTAATAACCTCATGGATTTTTGGGTTAACTCTCCTTTGGTTTTGAATGGCGGGTTTATAGTCATCCTCTATAAGGATTTTGTGAGTACAAAAATGTGAATCAATTCCCCTTATGTCGGATATTTTCCATGCTAAGGCTTTCTTGTGTTTCTTAAGGACTTCAATAAGTTGCTCCTTCTCATCCTCTTTCAACTCTTTAGCAATAATCACCGGTAATTGGTCTTTTCCTTCTAAGAAAGCATATTCTAAGTGTGATGGAAGTTCCTTAAGTTCAATGGGAGGTGGACTCTCTATGGAAAGTTTTACTATGGAAGGTTCCTCAATGGTAATCGCTTGTGGAATAGGAGAAGGAATAGGGTCCTCATTGAGCAACTTTTGGATTGTAAGAATATCTTCTTCCCAATTGATGGGAGAATCATCATCACCAAGAAAGTTAGACTCAAATTCCTCCAAGAGGAAATCACTCTCTCCAAAAGGTGTTAAAGAGGGAGCAATTGAGGCCATGGTTTCAACATGGGGAATCTCATCACTAGCACTCTTACAAGCATCATGAAAGTGTTCATTACACACTTCATCTAGCACATCCACAATGTTAATAGTCTCACAAGGTCTAGACTCCTTAACCTCTTTTCTATCACAAACTTTCCCTAACTTAAACACCACTCTCTCATCTTCTACTCTCATAATTAATTCTCCTTCCGCCACATCTATCAAGGTACGACCCGTTCTCAAAAACGGTCTACCAACAATCAAAGGCACTCTAGGATCCATGTCATAATCGACCACTACAAAATCGGCCGGAAAGGTAAACTTATCCACACCTACAAACACATCTTCCGCTATACCTACGGGGTGAGCTATGGTTCGGTTGGCTAGTTCAAGAGTCATCCTAGTGGGAGTGAGCTCGGGAAGAGATAGTTGTTTCCAAACCGATAAAGGCATGAGATTTATGCTTGCCCCTAAATCCGCCAAAGCCATGCAATTTTCAACACCGGGAAAATTACAAGGTATCAAGAAGCGCCCCGGATCTCCAAGTTTTGTTGGTAAGGTTTTAAGTAACACCGCGGAACAATTTTCATTAAGTGATGTGTTGGGCAAATCAACCAATTTTTCTTTGTTTGAGAGCAAATCCTTGAACATCTTAGCAAACTTTGGCATATAAGCAAGAGCTTCCGCAAAGGATATGTTGATATTGAGTTGCTTGAACATCCTTAAGAAATTGGAGACTTGGATGTCATCTTTGTTCTTTAACTTGTCCTTTTTCAACCTTGAAGGGTATGGAAGAGTAGGTTTTGGTGTAGGTGTAATAGGTGTTGTGGTGGAAGATTTGTCTTTGTTAGCTTCTTCATTGGGAAGTGTGGAAGGTAAAGGAGAAGTATGAGGTGGTTGAGAAGGTGTGTTTGAGTGAATAGGAGCATTTTGAGGAGGTGGAGTAGAAGTAGAAGGCTTGTCACAAGTAGGAGCACAAGTGGGTTGAACAAGAGTAGGTTTAGGAGGTGAAGGATCCTTTGTTGTTGTTCCACTCCTTGTTGTAATAGCATTGACATTGGCCCTAGGGTTTGTTTGTGTATTAGAAGGTAAAGCCCCTTGTGGTCTTTGAGTTACCGCCACTAAAACCCTATTGATTTGTTCCTCCATTGTACGTTTCATTTGGTCATTCATTCTCTTCTCAATTTCACGCATTTTCTTGTCAACATACTCTTGAGTCTCTTGCATCCCATATCCTTGATTTGGATTTTGAGGGTAAGCTTGATTTGGTATTGGAGCATATGCTTGATTGGGAATAAATTGAAGAGGTTGATGAAATCCTTGTTGTGGTGGATAAAAGGTATTTGCTTGAGGTTGAAATTGATTGGGTGCCTTGTAGTTATTTCCTTGGTATGGTGGTCTTTGCCCTTGATTCCTTGTTAAAATTTGAGGAGGATTTTGTGGAATTTGGGTGGGTGGTTGGGGTGGGAAGCCGGGTGGAGTAAGGTAATTTTGGGATTTGTAAGAAAGGTTATTTGGATTGATATTAGGTTTGAAATGTTCACGATGTTCCTCTTGATAAGCATAGCATTCCCCTTGATACCCTTGCACCTTATCACATTGTTCATAAGAATGGGGACCTCCACAAGTAACACAAGAAATGGTGATAGCATTCACATTATTTGAGGAATTGTTCAATGTCATGCTCTTAAAATTTTGAACTATCTCATGAGTCATTTCTTGTCCTTGTTTGACTTGTTGAAGGATCTCTTTAAGAAGTTGGGTGTCACAAGGAGTTTGAGAAGTGTTTTGGATAACATGAACCCTTTCTTCAAATGGATTGTTTGTTTGAACCATTGCCTTAGTCTCAATAATGTCCAAAGCCTCTTGATAAGTCTTAAGAAGAATACTCCCTCCCGCGGAAGCATTGAGTGAATCTTGGTGGTGAGCTTTAAGGCCATCATAAAAGAGACTTATTTGGTGAACTTGATCCAATCCATGATTAGGGCATCGCCTCAACAACTCACTATACTCTTCCCAAGCATCACTAAAGGATTGGCTAGGTTTTTGTTGAAAGCCCATAATTAAATTCCTCAAAGCCATAGTCTTTTGTGGAGGAAAGAACTTGTTCAAAAACTTAGTGGTAAAACCCTCTCATGTGGTGATACTATCGGGTGGTTGGGTGTCTAACCAATGCTTAGCACTCCCCTCTAAAGAAAATGACACTAACATCAACCTAATGACCTCATGTGGAACCCCATTATGCTTAATGGTATTGCAAAGTGAAAGGAATCTCTTAAGGTGAGCATGAGGATCCTCATTTTGTTTTCCCAAGAAAGGTGATAAAGCAACCATATTGATCATAGATGTATGTAGCTCAAATGTGTTAGCGGGAAAGTCGGGAATCTTAATGGCACTAGAATATCCATGAATGTTGGATTGCATACGTTCATACAAAGTACGATTATCAATAGCCATGGCTTCTTGTGGTGGAGTCAAAGCACGATTCTCGTGATCGGCTTGGTGGACGGTGGTGGTCTTACTCTTTCTCTTTTTCTTCCTTTTCGGAGGAAGAGGTTGTACACCAATCGGTATTTGTGCACGCCCGCGAGTGAGCATGCAACTCAATACGAGGAATGAGAGAGAAGCTCTCGTGTGACTTTGAAGAGAAATGGATTATCCTCTTCGAGTTTCAATATTAAATATCCACAAGAAAATAACAATATATGTATTTACTACTTTGGGTGCAAGACCCTCAATGAAGCCTTCCTTCTTAGAATACTCCCAAGTGAACGGGGGGTTAGGTGGCGCGAAGCACTTAAGTACCTATTGACCCTTAGATGGCATTTTATAGCACATCGCCTTTCTATTCACTTAAATGTTCGTATTCTTCGAATTGTTGCTTATTGAGAGTATTTATCTATTCTTGCTTTATTTTGTTTGATCGATACACGTGTCAAGGACCGGAACGCCCCTCAACACGGTGTATTGCCTCGGCAATACTTATGGAAGATATGTAAATTGATTGTTCTTATACGTATACGTATTTACTTATAATAATATATGGAAAATATTTTTGTATTTATGAGTTTTTCAAGGGAAAATACTATATGTACATAAAAACCGAGAGAATCCAATAATATATATTTTTGGGTGCAATCTCTTAGGAAAAAGATTGCTTTTTGGATTTTTTTAATTTTTTTGGTCAATTCTTTAGGAAAAGAATTGTTTTGTTACTTTTTTAGTTTTTATATATTTTTATATTTTTGATTTTTTATTTGTTTTTGATTTATGATACGTAAAAATAACGTTCACAAAGTGAACGGATCCCAAAAGCCAATGAAAACCGTCAATCGATAGTCTCTCGTGTAGTCAAAGAACCGGCAGCGGCGCCATTTGAAATTGAGTATAATGCAGTTCGTTTTTTCTCAGTTCTTGCTAATAGAAAGTCCAACCAATATCGGGTTTTTAATTGTTCTTGGTTGTTAAGCTTGCTTGGTAATCTATTGCTAATTCAACAAATGCTTGCAAAACGGAAAAATATTACCTACGTATATGTAAAACAAATTGCAAATACCACGTTTTTATTCAAGTAAAAATCTAAAATGCAAAATTTGAAACTAAAGGGACTGAAATTGTAAATTCTATGAAAAGTAAATGCTTGAAATGAAAACTCTAACAATTATAGGGACTAAAAATGTAAAACTGTAAACTATAAGGATCAAAAATGCAAAAACTATAACAAACTAACCAAAAATGTAACAAACTAACAAAATACTAACTGATTTTAACAACTTTCCAAATTCCAGGGACTAAACAAATGCAAACCCTAAAAACATGGAAATTAGGCCAAGTTTAAACGCTGACAGAACTTCAGGGACCAAAGTGCAATTTTGGAAAGTTTTTAAGCAAAAACGGGACAAAGGAAGAAATAAGCTCGTTCTGGCTTATTACTCAACCAAATTTGATGAAACAACTTGCAAAACGTTTCAAATTCAAAATAAGCTACGTGTGTTCAAGGAAATTTGCTAAAAATCAGAAATAAGCAAATGAGTGCTTATTAATAAGCTCAAAATAAGCTCTAGCCAAATCTAATCAACCACAACTTGATTTTTCTATTAAAACTGATTAAGCAATTGATTTAAAGAATGGGAAATCAAACCAGAACAAATTTCATCAAGTAATAAGCTCTAAATCTGAATTAAGCTAAAAAGAGCTTATGTTGACCAAGCGTTGACCAGCTTTTTTTCAAAAAGCTAATTTTCTCAAAAATCAAGTAACTCAACTACCTAAATGGATTTATGAAGAAAAAATGCTAAGTTTATGAAGAGAATATTGAGATACAGATTTTCAGAATCCAAGTTACAGAAACTTGAGTTAAGTCTCCATGTCTGATTTTTGCTTATTCCTAAGTGCTTATTGAATAATGTATAAAATCCTTTTGGAATCTAAAACCCTATGATATAAGCTACAAATAGAAACAAGTTTGATCCAAATTCATCCAGTTTTGAGTGAGTTCTAGCTAATTGAAAATGGTAAATTTCAGAATGACTCAAATGCATAAGGCTAACCCAAACTTTTTAAATGCCATTTGCCTGTTTGACCTTGTATTTGACTTGCAAAAGACTTAAAACAACTTGTTATCACTTAAGGACTGTAAATGAACTTCAAAAATCCAAATCTCAATGCTTGAAAACTATTTTTGAGCTATTCCCAAACACTCCTTTACTGATTTTAACAAGCTTTTACAAATGCTTTTTAAGTACTGAATTAAGCTGATTCCAATGCTTTTAACTCCAAGTTTAATACTTCAAATGGACTGATTTAAGAGTATAAGTGAGCTCTAAGAACAACTTTAACCAATTAAGATGCTAGAACCAAATACTAACTGAAAATAAGCTAAGACTAAGACTTAAACCAAAACTAAAATCAAGTAAGCAGGTATTAAGCTATAAGCAACCAGAATTCAAACAATTAGCAATTCAAAAACACTTTTATCAGGCAGCAATCAACATTACTCTAGGAAAGAAAGCATGCAATAGACTTGTTGAGTGGAACAAAAACAAGAGCTTAAGAACCTATTGTAGTTAACCACTGAGAAGAAGAGGAGCGCTGAGCTCTCTTAGCCTAGTGATAACCACCACCTTATCACTAGGAAATCAGTCAATCAACAAAAACAGCTATCAAATCAACAATCATCATCATTCTGCTTGAATTCTTCAAAAATCAAAGGAATGAACTGAAATCTTCAAACAGCTAGCAAAACTTCTCCAATGTCAGTTATGATCAATGTTTGATCATAACAAACACTCAACAGCAACAATTATATCCAATAGCAGCAAGAAATGAACTGGAATGATAAGAACAGTTTTGGCGGGAAAGAGTAAATTTGAATTTCAGTAATGGAAAACGGTTACAAAGTTGTTACAAGGGTAGTAACTAACTAACTAACTCAAGAGTTTGTCAGACTCTTGAGTAGCTAGGGGAAAATTGAGGGAAAAAGGAAAGGAAATGAAGAACTATGTGTTTTTACAAAATTAAGCTACAACTGAAAATGAGGCCTAATCTAGCTATTTATAGACATGAAGGGAGAGTTTGTTGGGGTTGGTGACGTGTCAGAACCAATCCCAGCTTGCCACGTGGAGAATTCTGCATATTGCACTTTGAAGGTATGAACAAGGATTTGGGGTTTCTTGATTGGATGGATGAAATGTTAATTGAGTTGCACCATTATGTTCGTCTCTTCAAATTGATCAACTTTGGTGTTTAAATCTTTCCATGAAATGGCTTCTATCTCAAACGCGATTCTGGGAAAATTTTTCTTTGAAGAAGATGACACGTGTAAGTATTTTATTGGTTGAAAATCAGTCACATGGATCAAACTGTTTGGATTTGGTAATAAATGTGAGGCGGCGGTAGTGGACATTAAATGTGATGAAATGGCAATCCGTGTGACTTGTTCTCTCTTCTCCCATTGGTTAGAATACTTGTCACATGGATCAAACTCAAATAGCTTTCCAATCTTGGCAGAATTAGCCCCTTAACTTGGCAGAATGTAAATTTGAGCTTGTAGCTTCATTCCTTTGACATAATTGGTCCTTCAACTTTGATTCTTGAACAAAATAATCCCTTGACTGAGTTGACTTGAGAGTTGACCAAGTTTGACTTGAATCTTGACTTTACAATATTTGCACTTTTAGTCCTTCAACTTTCATAACTTGTCAAGATAGGTCCTTATACTTCAAAGTCTTGTCACTTTTGATCCTCTTTTGTCTTTTTCATCCATTTGAGCTTGATTTTTCCTTGTTTGCTTGAAAATGTATCTTTTTACCTACACAAGTGCACACAAACACAAACATACCACATAATACTGTTTTTGCCAAATAAATTGGTATTTTACTTCATGTTTTAGGGTTATTTGTTGATAAAAGGATATGAGTTTAAGCTCATATCAACAGTCCACGGGTATGGGACAAACAATAGGCAATAAATTGTTGTTGTCATCAGTGCATGTTTTGCATATTTAAATATATATTGTTTTTGTATGTTTTCTCCCCCAGTTATAAAATAGTAAAGATGGGGCCATGAACTCACCTTAGTGGTAGTGATGTGAGAATGATGCCACTGAATAAACTGGCACAGTATGATCACGAACTAGAGAAATTACCTAAGTAATTTTAGTGCCTTAGTAAATGCAAAATAACAATGCATGATGGATGTATGGTTGAAAATGCATGATCACTAATTAATAAGCTATTACGACTGTTTAAGTGTTTACACTTACAGTGAATTGTAAATATATATATTTTTAGTTTCTAAAAATATATACACAAATTGTTTAGTAAAATGGGTAATAAATTAAATAAATAGATTTTGTATTATTTAATTTATTGTAAGAAAATAAAATACAATTTACTTTTCTTAAGGTTTCAAGAATATGGTTAACGGGATTCGTTAGTTTATAAGGTTTCGCGAATAAACTTAGTAATTTGTTTAATCATCCAAACGGCTAAGTTAATTTATTAATAAAATAATTTATTAATATTTTTAATTAACTTAATTTACACTTGAGTCCTTGTTAGTATAATAATTTATCAAAAATACCCGTCAAGGTTTCGTACGTTAAGTACATTGCGTCGTTAGTCCTTGTCCGTTATATTTTTACAAAAACGCCCCTAGGGCTTATAAAACTTTGGCGAAATTACCAAACACCCCCTATGTCTCGAAAATAATTAAGTTAGGGTTAGGGTTTGTTTTAGGTTTTCAAAATGACACAAATGGTCCTTGAAGTCTCGAATTATTCAATAACAATAGTTAGGGCTTGTAATAAGTTTCCCAAAGTGACACATTTGGTCCTTAAGGTCTCAGAATGTTTAAATATTAGACTAGGGTTCGTAATAAGTTTCCAAAAGTGGCAGTAATGACCCTTAAGGTCTCGAAGTATTTAAAAATAAGGCTAGGGCTTGTAACAAGTTTCAATAATGGCAAAAATGACCCTTGAGGTCTCGGAATATTTAATAAGGGCAACTAGGGATTATATTAAGTTTTAATATTTACACAATTAGTCCTTGTGGTTTCATTTAACTCTCGGTTTAAAACAAACGCGCCCTAAACTTTTGGAAATGATACATTTGACCCTTGAACTTTTAAAAAGTCATGAAATCATATACCTGTGTTTTATTAATTTACAAAACCGACCCTAACTTTCACCAATTGTCAATAAGGGCACAAAAAGTCTCCACAATTTAGATGTGGGCTTGACTGGCCTAATTGGGTCTCGGCTTGGGTTAAATGGGCCTAAAGGGCTTGTTTAATTAACTAGTAATTTACTAAATGGGCTAGTAGATATAATTTCCTTATTGGGCTTATATCTTATTATTACTAAGCTTAAAAATAAATCATGGGCTTATTTATATTCGGCTTATTTATGTCTTATAAGAGAGCTTATATAACTCGGCTTATTTAACATTTCTAGGGCGTATATGAGCTAGGTTAAATATTTCTAAGTCTCGGCTTATATAGGCTTTTAGGGTTTACATGGCCTAGATTATATAGGGTTTTAGGTTTCGGCTTATATAAGTTTTTAGGGTTTTAAATGACTTAGCTTATATAAGTTATAGGTTTCGGCTTATATTAGGTTTTAGGATTTCTATGTCATGGCTTATATAGGGTTTTAGGTCTCGGCTTATATAAGTTTTATAGGCTTATATGACTAGCTTATATAGGTCTAGGCTTATATGACTTATGGGCTTATATATGCTTAAATGTTTTGACTTATATTACTTTTTATACACTTTTATGACTTAGCAACTTACTTTAAGGCTTACACTAAGTTCTTCATGCATATTCTTACAAGTGTTAGGGTTTTAAAGCAAGATTACCCATGGACACCATATAAGTCGTGGGCTTATATGTTGTTTAGGGTTTGTTTACAAGTTTTAAACGTATGTATGAACTCATAACTCCATTTTTATAGCATAAACATGCATGATAAGTATAATGAGTAAGGAAAAGTTTAGAGAGGACTCATACTTACTTGTTTCAAGATAAACTTGGTGATGACTAGGGTTTAGGAGTCCTAGACGTTGGTTTCCTCTTATAGTGACTTAAGATGATATTGGACTTGACTTGAATGCTAAAGATCTTGGATAACAAGCACTAAATGCTTGGTGAAGACTAAGAATAGGTAGAAGTAAATGCTTTGAGTTCGTCTAGGTGTTTTGTTGATTGTGTATCCGAATGTGAGGAAGTAAGTGATGTGTGAGTTCACTAGTTTGATAAATATCTCAATGTGAGATTGAGAGGTGTGGCTTGAGGCTTATACACGTCTAAGAGAGAGATAGCAGCTAGATATGGAAATTTTAGTATGTACCATGTAAGTACATGGCTTTAATGAGCCAAGATGTACACTTGACCCTAACATGCTCTTTACCGTCGCATGTTTTACATCCAAGGGGACCAAGTATGACTTGCATAGTGTTTATGATAAATGGAAAGGTTGTACAAATGAAATGGATGTGTGGATGTGTTCTAGCACACGTCTAGTGTCAAATGGGGGTGCTAGGTGTCTTATTTGCATGATACAGGTATAGTTAGTTCAGTACATTCTTTAAATGCCCAAAATGGTACATGGTGCCTTGGTTTTGAATACATATCGGTGGTATTGGCTAGTCAAGGGAAAAAGAAGTGTTTCTATAGTGTATGGTTTAATGAGATGTGTTGTACAAAGTCTAGAAAGTCAAAAGTGTAATTGGTAAAGGTTTTCGGTATGTAATATTATGTATATGTATACATTCGGCTATATAGTGAGTCTAGGGTATTTTTATGTTTAAATTTTATGTCTAAGTATAGTTACTAGGAGTATAGGTATAGTATTGTGTGAGTATGTTTAAGTCTAGGTTGATTTTGGTTAAGTTTGGGATCCTTGGTGAAAGTATGGTCATATTTGTATGAGAAAATAAATTACTTTATTAAGATGTATGACAACTTAGTTTAAATAAGTTAGAATGGTTAGAGGTAATGTTTAAATATAAAACAGTTGATGTCGTAACATAATGTCATCCATAATGTGAGAAATATATATATATATATATATATATATATATATATATATATATACATATATATATATATATATATATATATATATATATATATATATATATATATATATATATATATATATATATATATATATATATATATATATATATATATATATATATATATAGTGTAACTTTCTTTTCAGAACCATTTTTAGTGACAGAACTGTCAGAACCATCTTTATTACACTATATAATGCATATTATACACTATTTCAGTGCACAATGTCATTTTTGTAATTAAGTAAAAAAGATTTTAACTAAAGATTACTACATAAGGGTAAAAATGGTATTAAACTTTTATCTAAATCTATGCAAAGTCAGTGAATTTCGAAATTGATAACTGTTCATATATTTGGGAATTAGTTTCATATTATTTCTTTCTCTCTCATAAATCCCCCAAACCCTAAAACAAGCCACCACAAACTTCCTCCTCTTTAAACAAGAAACTATCACCCAAAAATGTATATGTCGTATATTTTAAATCTGTTGTTCGAAAAAAGACATCATCTAACATCATCTTTAGATTGAGTATGTGCGACGGATGGATAAGATTTTGGTGTCGCCGGTCGGAGAAGGATGACAATGGCAGTGGCGGCGGTTAGATGATCATTCCACCTTAATGGAATAGATCCATGGATCCGAAACCGAAAAATCTTGATCCAGAAAATCGCTTTTTCAGGTCTTGATGGTTGCGTTTTGTCGCCGACAGCATTGGTGGTCTTTGTTCTTCAATTATAATGCAACTAATAACAGGTTCTATTTTAATTCATTTTTGTGTTTAGATTGGAATCAATATTGGTCCTTTAATATTTTTAGTTTCTAGTCAATTTACTCTATAACTAATGTTTAAATGTATTAAAAAATGATTCATCTACTATAACAGATTGTTTCAAGATATGCGCCATGTGGATCATCTATTTAACTAATGTTTAATGATCATAAATGTTTATTTGTGTTAACGGTGGCTTTAAATTAGATAATTTATGAAACATGATATTTATCTTTTTTTAAGTGACTAATATGAATTGACTAATCTGAATGTTTATTTGTTTACGAAAGTGGATGCAATGGTGAGTAGCTTTGTTTATTATAGATGATCATGAATATTTTTAAACATAAGCATTGTATACACAATGATTGTTCCTTTGTTTATAGGTTTATGCTACCGTTATACTTTGAATACTTTATTTACGAAACTTGTTTTTTCGTCAATACATTGATTATATATATGAAATTAAACAAGCACCAGGCCTATGTGTTTTTATTTTTTTACAGTTTTTAGTGAATTAATTATTGGTAGTGAAATGCTCTAACTATTGTGCTTTGTTTTTTAAAGGGCGCTAATGTGTTTTTGGAAGGCGGACATGTATGTTTTAGAGGCGGACATGTATGGCGAACATGTATGCTTTTAGTACAAGTATGTTTTTGGAGGCGGACATGTATGTTTTTGGAGGCGGACATGTATGTTTTTAGTACAAGTATGTTTTTGGAGGCGGACATGTATATTTTTGGAGGCGGACATGTATGTTTTTAGTACGAGTATGTTTTTGGAGGCGAACATGTATGTTTTTGGAGGCGGACACGTATGTTTTTGGAGGCGGACACGTATTTTTTGAAGGCGGACATGTATGTTTTTTGAAGTGTGCATATATGTTTTTGGAAAAAGTACACACACGTTTGGAAGAGAGATTTCAAATAGATATTTTTGTTCACATGTGCTCATTTGTATTAAATATTAGTGCATGTTTTACTTTTAATTTTTTTAGTAATTTGTGTTTCAATTGAAATGGATGTATAATGTGTGTTTTGGTTGCTACAAATTTACATTATTCAAAGAACATATATGTACATGTGACAACTTGAATAACATAAATGTTTATTGAAAAGTTTAAAAAGTTGTTAAGTATAAAAATATGTATATTATTTAATATAAAAAAACATACATGCAAAATTGTTTTTTTTAAACATGAATGTTTTTTTTTTAAATTTTAAAAATTAAGAGAATTTGAAAAGCAAAATAAAAAAAAAAAAACAAATTTCAAAAATTAAAGGATTAAAAAACGAAATTATTTAAAAATAAATAAAAAATAATAAAAAAATATCTTTTATGTTTTACAATTATGCCCTTATGGATATTAATCGAATATATTAAATGAAATCAATTTGCTAAATTCTGATTGGCCTATTATGGTTCTGATAGTTCTGACATTAATAATGGTTCTGACAA
This sequence comes from Glebionis coronaria, assembly GCA_025667525.1. Lineage (NCBI taxonomy): Eukaryota > Viridiplantae > Streptophyta > Magnoliopsida > Asterales > Asteraceae > Glebionis > Glebionis coronaria. The sequence goes on along the minus strand of CM046875.1, from coordinate 455,830,945 downwards.
GAAAGCCCCCTATATATATATATATATATATATATATATATATATATATATATATATATATTTAAAGCTTTAAAATAAATCTTAAGTAATTATTATTAATTATGATCATGAGTTTGGATTTTTATGAACCAATATGATGAATGCTTATGATTATAAGTTCAGATGACTTAAATGTCCCAAAAGAAATGATTGTTTACTGTCCCACATGCTCATATAATATAGTCATCCAATTGTGACTGTGTCCTTGTGATTAAATGTTCAAAATCATAATGTATGCTATGTGATTAAATGTTTCCATGTTCTGATGATTAAAATAATGTATACTCATGTATGATGCATATGATTGCTCAAAAGATTTTTATGCAAAGGTGGTAATATATATTCAGATATCATGTGGTGACGTGTACAATGGTGACATAGTCAAAACCTGAAATTATAGGTTTTACAGCATTAACCCGTTATTTTAGCTTTGTCCTCAAAGCTTAAGATGATGTTACTGCTCAGGTGAACAGATGTGGGTACTTAGCTCTAAACGAGTCTTCGCGTTCCCATGTGAACTCAAGACCTTTCCTGGAGTTCCATCGTATCTTAACTAACGGGATTTGGCTTCGCTTTAGCTTCTTGACTACTCTCTCCATGACTTCCACCAGTTCTTCTATGAACTGAAGTTTGTCATCAAAGTGGACTCCCTCCAGTGGCATGGCTAGTGGCTCATCCGCGTAGCATTTCTTCAGGTTTGAGACATGGAATGTAGAGTGTACCCAACTCAACTGCTGGGGTAACTCTAAACGATAAGCGACTTCACCGATTTTGGCAATCACCTTGAAAGGTCCTACGTAATGTGGATTTAGTTTCCCACGTTTCCCAAATCGGACGACGCCCTTCCAAGGTGATACCTTTAGCATAACACGGTCACCTACTGCAAACTCCATAGGTTTCCGTTTCCTGTCTGTATAGCTCTTCTGTCTATCCTGGGCAGCCTGAATTCGCAGCTTGATGAGAGTGATCTTCTCAGTCGTCTCTTCGATTAGTTCGGGTCCAGTCAGTTGGAATTCCCCCACCTCTGCCCAGCATACGGGTGATCTACACTTGCGGCCATAGAGGGCCTCAAATGGTGATGCTTTAATACTGGCATGGTAGCTGTTGTTGTAGGATAATTCAACTAATGGTATGTGTTAGACCCATCCTTTCCCAAAGTCGATTACGCATGCTCTTAGCATGTCTTCTAGGGTTTGGATTGTAGGTTCACTCTGATCGTCAGTCTGCGGATGATATGTGGTACTTATGTCCAAGTTTGTTCCTAAGCTTCGTTGGAAGGCTTTCCAAAAGTTTGACGTAAACCTACCATCCCGATCACAAATGATTGGGACTGATATACCGTGTCTAGTCACTATTTCCTTTAGGTACAACTTGTCTAACTTGTTCAGAGAGTCATTTTCTCTGATGGGCAGGAAATGAGCTGATTTTGTGAGTCGATCAACGATTACCCAAATTGTGTCGTAACCGTGAAATGAAGTAGGGAGTTTGGTAATGAAGTCCATGGTGATGTTGTCCCATTTCCATTTTGGTATTTCAGGTTGGACTAACAAACCGGATGGCCTCTGATGTTCTGTCTTTACTCTGGCATAAGTCAGACACTTCTTCACGTATGTGGCAATGTCTGCTTTCATGTTCAGCCACCAATATAATTTCTTCACGTCCTGATACATCTTTTCAGAACCGGGATGTATGGAGTACTTGGACTTATGAGATTCGTGCATGATCACGTTTCTCAAGTCTCCGTAACACGGTAACCAACTCCTTCCGTGTAAACATAACGTTCCGTCTGCTCTAGCTTCTAACTTCTCCTTGTTGAGGTCAGTCCTAAGCATTCCTCTTATGTCCTATTTTCTGATGTTTTCAGGCTTCTGGGCTTGGAGTTGAGCCTCTAATATCTGCTTGGGTAGGTCCAAGATAATGGTCATGACTAGGGCTCGAACTCTAATGGGAGGATCAGTTCCTTTTCGACTTAGTGCATCTGCAACTACGTTGGCTTTACCTAGGTGGTATTTGATGTCGCAGTCGTAGTCACTGAGCAATTCTATCCAACGACGTTGCCTCATGTTTAGCTCCTTCTGGTCTAGGATATGTTGCAAACTCTTGTGATCAGTATACACTATGCACTTTGTTCCATACAGGTAGTGTCTCTAAATTTTCAACGCAAAAACTACAGATCCAAGCTCTAGATCATGAGTAGAGTAATTTTGCTCGTGTTTCTTCAATTTTATTGAAGCATAGGCAATCACTTTCTGTCTCTGCATCAATACAGCTCCTAAGCCTTTGTGTGAGGCATCACAGTAGACAACGAAGTCTTCGTTGCCTTCTGGTAGGGATAAAATAGGTGCACTACACAATTTCTGCTTAATGGTTTGGAATGCGGCCTCTTATTTTTCTCCCCAATCGAATTTTATGCCTTTCTGAGTAAGCTTCGTCATAGACTTAGATATCTTAGAAAATCCTTCTTTGAATCTCTGGTAGTAACCGACAAGACCTAAGAATTGGCGAATCTCCTTTGGTGAAGTGGGCGATGCCCAATCCTTCACGGATTCGACTTTCACAGGATCCACTTGAATTCCCTTGTCATCGATCACATGACCGAGGAAATGCACTTTAGGAATCCAAAAATCACACTTTGAGAATTTTGCGTACAACTTCTCTTCCTTAAGTAATTTTAGCATTTGAGCAAGATGTTCTCCGTGCTCTTGCTCATTCTTGGAATAGATTAGTATGTCGTCGATAAACACAATCACGAACTTATCCAGATAGGGTCTGAACACTCGATTCATGAGGTCCATGAATATGGCTGGAGCGTTAGTCAGGCCAAATGGCATGACTTGAAATTCATAATGACCGTAACGAGTTCTGAAAGCTGTTTTTGGTATGTCCTCTTCTCTGACCCTCAACTGGTGATACCCTGATCGTAGGTCGATCTTGGAGTATACACTTGATCCTTGTAACTGATCAAATAGGTCGTCGATTCGTGGTAGTGGGTAACAATTTTTCACAGTTAACTTATTCAGTTCTCTGTAATCGATACACATTCGGAAAGATCCGTCTTTCTTTTTGACAAATAGTACTGGAGCTCCCCAAGGTGAGGAACTGGGTCTGATAAAACCTTTGTCTGACAGTTCTTGAAGTTGTTCTGCGAGTTCTTTCATCTCAGTTGGTGCTAATCGGTATGGTGCTTTAGCTACAGGTGCAACTCCTGGTATCAAGTCGATTTGAAATTACACTTGACGAGTCAGAGGCAAACCAGGTAAGTCGTCTGGGAAAACTTCGGGATAATCACGGACAATTGGCACGTCCTTGATTTGTTTCTTCTCTGGTTCCTCCTCTTTGTCGGTTTTTGAAATATGTGCTAAAAAGATAGGGCACCCTTTTAGTATATATTTATGGACTTTAGTGCATGAGATAACACTCAGTCTGGTATCAGTTCTATCTGAGTTTCCTTCTCCTCGAACAATTAGATTTTCTTTTCCCCATGGTATACGAACTAGCTTTTCGTCACACACAATGGTTGCGTGATATTTAGCTAACCAGTCCATACCAATGATGACGTCGAAACTACCCAAAATTACAGGTATCAACTAAATGTCGAATGGATGATTTAGAAGATTTAAGGTACAACCTCTCAAAATAGTATTAGTTTTAATGATTTTACCGTCTGCTAACTCGACTCTGTAACAGTCGCCTAACGGTGTAGGTGTGATGTCTAGTAAGCTACTAAATTATGTGGATATGAAACTCCTATCGGCTCCCGTATCAAATAAAATATTTGCATAGCGATTGTTTAGAAGGAACGTACCGGTAACCACATTGGAGTCTGGGTTGGTCTTGGCGTCTCCTATCACATAGACTCTAGACGGTGCTCTTCCTCAGTTCTCGTTCCTAACTGCTCGATTTGTGCAATCAGGCTTGATGTGCCCGATTTCTCCGTAACCATAGCAACGAACTTCCCTACGAGCCATGTTACCGCTGCCAGTGTGCTGGCGGTTTCCCTGCTGTCCATTTCTGCGGGAGTTCTGATTGTTACCTTGTGGGGCTTGTAGTTGGTGCTGGAGTTGTTCCTGATGGCTGGAACATAGGTGTTGCCCTGTCCGGGTCTTCGGCATTCAGCAGTAGAGAAATGATGGAAATTGCACTTGGAGCACTTCGGCTTGTTGCCTGCATATGGTGGTGGTGCTGAGGAAACAGCACTACAGATCTGGTCCAAGTTTTGCTTATTTGGTGGCTGGGCCTGATGATAACTACGATAGTTCTCCTCAACTTCTCTCTTGTACTCAGCCTGCCTAAGCACATGATCACGTCCCCGTTTGTTCATCAGCTCTGTGGAAAATTCTATGGCACCCTCGACCGTAGTGGGTCGGGATGCGAGGACACTGTCATGAACAGAATCAGGAAGTCCACTGACGTACTTTTCTATTTTGTCCTTCACGTCAGGGAACATCCGAGTACACATCAAAGTTAGCTCCTGAAATCTCTGATTGTAAGCCGTGATGTCATGGTTTGAGCATTTGAGGTTCCACAAGTCAATCTCTAGTTTCTTGATTTCGCCCCGAGGACAGTATTTCGTGGTAAGTCTTTCCTTAAACGCATTCCAGGTCATCCCATAGGCTTCATCATGCCCGAGGGTAGCAACTAGGGAGTTCCACCAGGTGAGAGCATGTTCCAAGAGGGTATAGGTGGCAAACTTCACCTTGTTCTCCCCGGTGCAATCACTAATGCGGAATACTGTCTCGGTCCTTTCGAACCATTACATGAGTCCTACTACCCCTTCCTTGCCATTGAAGTAACTGGGCTTGCATTTAAGGAAGTCGGGATAGGTACATCCTCTGGTAGTTCGATCTCTGGCATTCGAGTTTTGACTGTCGCCCTGGTTTCTACTGGGGTGTGTTTCCCTGGCGGCTAGAGCATCAGCAATGCCTTGACTGATAAGCACTCTTAGTTGTGCTTCTAAAATAGTCGCTGAGGGAGCAACATCGGGATTCTATCGAGTGACTCTTTATGCCATTGTTCTATCATACGCAAAGATGAGATTTATTAGTTGGTTAGTAGGATTATTATATTAAGCTGCATAAAAATGGGTATGCATAGAATTCACAACAAATTAGATAACCTGTCAAGATTTCATAGTAATATAAATTCAAACAAACAATTAAGTGATAATATGTCAGTACTGGTGAACATCAATATAATACAAATACAACCAATCTAAGACAGAGATACAACAATCATGCCTGAGATAGTGGTACATATGTTTGAAGTACAACAAAAGATAACATACCTACAAAGGTTAGGTGCTACGATACAGATACAACTGAAAAGAAAATGCAAGTACAAAAGACCTAAATCATGCGAGCTGAGATGCAACTCAATGCTTGTCATGATGTATAAAGTAATCTAGCCTACACTAGTATGGCTGTCTGCAGGTGCATGTGGTCCAGCTGGTGGTGTGGGTGCACGATCATCTTGCATGTGAATCATCGCTCTCCTGGTCTCTCGGGAGAATCTCATGGTCTCGAGCAACTGGTGCTGGCGTGCAGTATCGGCACTCCGTAGATGATCTGTCTCAGCAATGACTCCCGGATGGCGAAGATCTGCCAGGTCTATGAAAGTCCGAAAATTCTCCTCCTGTGTGAGGATAGTAGCCTGGGTCTCGTACGAGTGACCCTCTAGTGAAGCTAGCCGGTAGTGAAGGTAAGCAACCTCATCCAACAATCAATGTATGGTCCCCTGGGTCATACCCAGAGAACTCTGTGTGGTGTGTGACTCATTAGCCACGACCCAGTAGAGAGAACTATATCTCTCCTGAAGTAAGGCGCGGTCCTGATGGTCCGCCTGCAGTAGGGCATGAATAAGGGCGGTATCCTACGCTTGTCAGGCCACAAGTGCATCGACCTGTGCCTGTAAGGCGCCAAGGTTGGGTTGTCCAGCTCGCGATCCTTCTCCTATCTCGAAGGTCGAGTCAGGAATAGAATCACGCCTCCTCTTGCAAGGTGGTAGAGTGCTGGTCGGGTAAGGGTGATGTGCAGAAGGTGGTGGCAAAGATGGTAAGGAGGGCACAACCTGGTCCATCTCCCTAGGAGGACATGTAGGTACTACTAGCAGTGGTGAAGTAGGGGATACAGTAGGTGGGGATGGAGTAGGTGAATCCGAGAGTATAATGACTCCGTCTGGCTAGTCACCTCTGGACTCGGTGTCAGATGCGGGTCCAGCAAATACTGATGTCAGCGATAATGGAGTGGTGGTAGGAGCCATGAGCTCCTCGAAGGTAGTCACAACAGTAGGTGGCGTCATGATATCTGAAAATAGCATTTCAAAGTTGAGTAAGTTTTTAGCTTACACAATTCAAAAAGTTTTAAAATGCATATGCGATGCGGTTTATGTCTTTTAACTACGCTCGTTAAAGTATGAGTAGATACTTAGATGATTTATTAACTCGAAGGTTATAAATCAGTGTGAGGTTAGTTCACATAATATGTATGCTCTATATGCTATATGCCTAACTTATAGGTTCCCCAAAAATCAAATTTCTTTTTATTTCACTGATTTTAAAAGTTTAGTTATAGTCCAGTTTAAATTTTTTATTGTATTTTAAAAATATTATTATCGATCTGGTTCTCTATAACTATGCGCTCTGATACCATTTCTATAACATCCCCTGATGGTCAAATACAGCGGAATAGTATATGGGGTGTTACTTGGGTGGATCGATAGCACACATCATATAGAGCAATGATCATAAAAGTCATTTGAAACATATTACATGAATTAATTTTACACACTTAGTATCTTGTTTATAAAACCACATTTATTATAAAACTGAAGTAAATATCTCAGCCCAATGGTAGACATGATGCTCCCTAAAATGTTGGAATCCAATGCATGAACCTGCTTTATTTTCCTGATAAAACATATAGAGTAAAATGTGGGGGCCAACACGAAGTTGGTGAATTCATAGGTTTAGTTAAATAAATAAATTACTAATATGCCAAACACCACGATCATAGTAGGACAATCACAGTCCAATACTATAGTAGTTCCTACTGCCCTGTAATAGAAGCTAGACAAAAGATGCTCAGTACGCCCATTTGGATCTGTCCTGATGTTGTTCCCTCAGTCCGACAATGAAATAAACCTGTTGCTTGGCCTAAGCGTTTCGTGATAGCAAGTCACGCAGGCCGGGTGTTGTCAATACCTGAATAGATCTATTCATACATTTCGCGCTACACTATTAACTATTACAGTCCACGGGTATGGGACAAACAATAGGCAATAAATTGTTGTTGTCATCAGTGCATGTTTTGCATATTTAAATATATATAGTTTTTGTATGTTTTCTCCCCCAGTTATAAAATAGTAAAGATGGGGCCATGAACTCACCTTAGTGGTAGTGATGTGAGAATGATGTCACTGAATAAACTGGCACAGTATGATCACGAACTAGAGAAATTACCTAAGTAATTTTAGTGCCTTAGTAAATGCAAAATAACAATGCATGATGGATGTATGGTTGAAAATGAATGATCACTAATTAATAAGCTATTACGACTGTTTAAGTGTTTACACTTACAGTGAATTGTAAATATATATATTTTTAGTTTCTAAAAATATATACACAAATTGTTTAGTAAAATGGGTAATAAATTAAATAAATAGATTTTGTATTATTTAATTTATTGTAAGAAAATAAAATACAATTTACTTTTCTTAAGGTTTTAAGAATATGGTTAACGGGATTCGTTAGTTTATAAGGTTTCGCGAATAAACTTAGTAATTTGTTTAATCATCCAAACGGCTAAGTTAATTTATTAATAAAATAATTTATTAATATTTTTAACTAACTTAATTTACACTTGAGTCCTTGTTAGTATAACAATTTATCAAAAATACCCGTCAAGGTTTCGTTCGTTAAGTACATTGCGTCGTTAGTCCTTGTCTGTTATATTTATTTACAAAAACGCCCCTAGGGCTTATAAAACTTTGGGGAAATGACCAAACACCCCCTATGTCTCGGAAAGTTAGGGTTAGGGTTTGTTTTAGGTTTTCAAAATGACACAAATGGTCCTTGAAGTCTCGAATTATTCAAAAACAATAGTTAGGTCTTGTAATAAGTTTCCCAAAGTGACACATTTGGTCCTTAAGGTCTCGAAATGTTTAAATATTAGACAAGGTTTGTAATAAGTTTCCAAAAGTGGCAGTAATGACCCTTAAGGTCTAGAAGTATTTAAAAATAAGGCTAGGGCTTGTAACAAGTTTCATTAATGGCAAAAATGACCCTTGAGGTCTCGGAATATTTAATAAGGGCAACTAGGGCTTATATTAAGTTTTAATATTTGCACAATTAGTCCTTATGGTTTCATTTAACTCTCGGTTTAAAACAAACACGCCCTAAACTTTTAGAAATGACACATTTGACCCTTGAACTTTTATAAAGTCACGAAATCATATACATGTGTTTTATTAATTTACAAAACCGACCCTAACTTTCACCAATTGTCAATAAGGGCACGAAAAGTCTCCACAATTTAGATTTGGGCTTGACTGGCCTAATTGGGTCTCGGCTTGGGTTAAATGGGCCTAAAGGGCTTGTTTAATTAACTAGTAATTTACTAAATGGGCTAGTAAATATAATTTCCTTATTGGGCTTATATCTTATTATTACTAAGCTTAAAAATAAATCATGGGCTTATTTATATTCGGCTTATTTATGGCTTATAAGAGAGCTTATATAACTCAGCTTATTTAACATTTCTAGGGCTTATATGAGCTAGGGTAAATATTTCTAAGTCTCAGCTTATATAGACTTTTAGGGTTTATAAGGCCTAGCTTATATAGGGTTTTAGGTTTCGGCTTATATATGTTTTTAGGGTTTTAAATGACTTAGCTTATATAAGTTATAGGTTTCGGCTTATATTGGGTTTTAGGATTTCTATGTCATGGCTTATATAGGGTTTTAGGTCTCGGCTTATATAAGTTCTATAGGCTTATATGACTAGCTTATATAGGTCTAGGCTTATATGACTTATGGGCTTATATATGCTTAAATGTTTCGGCTTATATTACTTTTTATACACTTTTATGACTTATCAACTTACTTTAGGGCTTACACTAAGTTCTTCATAATGCATATTATTACAAGTCTTAGGGTTTTAAAGCAAGATTACCCATGGACACCATATAAGCTGTGGGCTTATATGTTGTTTAGGGTTTGTTTACAAGTTTAAACGTATTCATGAACTCCTAACTCCACTTTTATAGCATACTTACTTGTTTCAAGATAAATTTGGTGATGACTAGGGTTTAGGATTCCTAGACGTCGATTTCCTCTTATAGTGACTTAGGATGATCTTGGACTTGACTTGAATGCTAAAGATCTTGGATAACAAGCACTAAATGCTTGGTGAAGACCAAGAATGGGTAGAAGTAAATGCTTTGAGTTCATCTAGGTGTTTTGTTGAGTTTGTATCCGAATGTGAGAAAGTAAGTGATGTGTGAGTTCATTAGTTTGATAAATATCTCAATGTGAGATTGAGAGGTGTGGCTTGGGGCTTATACACATCTAAGAGAGAGATAATAGCTAGATATGGAAATTTTAGTGTGTACCATGTAAGTACACGGCTTTAATGAGCCAAGATGTACACTTGACCCTAACATGCTCTTTGCTGTCGCATGTTTTACATCCAAGGGGACCAAGTATGACTTGCATACTATTTATGATAAATGGAAAGGTTGTACAAATGAAATGGATGTGTGGATGTGTTCTAGCACACGTTAAGTGTCAAATGGGGGTGCTAGGTGTCTTATTTGCATGATACAAGTATAGTTAGTTTAGTACATTCTTTAAATGCCCAAAATGGTACATGGTGCCTTGGTTTTGAATACATACCGGCGGTATTGGCTAGTCAAGGGAAAAAGAAGTGTTTCTATGGTGTATGGTTTAATGAGATGTGTTGTACAAAGTCTAGAAAGTCAAAAGAGTAATTGGTAAAGGTTTTTGGTATGTAATGTTATGTATATGTATACATTCGGCTATATAGTGAGTCTAGGGTATTTTTATGTTTAAATTTTATGTCTAAGTATAGGTACTAGAAGTATAGGTATAGTATTGTGTGAGTATGTTTAAGTCTAGGTTGATTTTGGTTAAGTTTGGGATCTTTGGTGAAAGTATGGTCATATTTGTATGAGAAAATAAATTACTTTATTAAGATGTATGACAACTTAGTTTAAATAAGTTATAATGGTTAGCGGTAATGTTTAAATATAAAACAATTGATGTCGTAACATAATGTCATCCATAATGTGAGAAAAATATATATATCTATATATTTAAAGCTTTAAAAGAAATCTTAAGTAATTATTATTAATTGTGATCATGAGTTTTGATTTTTATGAACCAATATGATGAATGCTTATGATTATAAGTTCAGGTGACTTAAATGTCCCAAAAGAAGTGATTCTTTACTGTCCCACATGCTCATATAATGTAGTCATCCAATTGTGACTGTGTCCTTATGATTAAATGTTCATAATCATAATGTATGCTATGTGATTAAATGTTTCCATGTTCTGATGATTAAAATAATGTTTGCTCATGTATGATGCATATGATTGCTCAAAAGATTTTCATGCAAAGGTGGTAATATATATTCAGATATCATGTGGTGACGTGTACAATGGTGACATAGTCAAAACCTGAAATTTACAGGTTTTACACTTACACAATTCAAAAAGTTTTCAAAATTTTATATGCATTATAATAAGTGCTAAAAGGCACATTAATACTTATTGGATCATATAGCCAACGGTTATATGTCAGTGCACAGTTAGTTCACATAATAGGTATGCTCTATATGCTATATGCCTAACTATTAGGGTCCCCAAAAATCAATTTTTCCTTAACTGATTTTTTATATTAGGTTATAGTCCAGTTTTAAAACTTTTATTATTTAAAAAAATTTAGTTTTTTTTATCTGGTTCTCTATAACTATCGCTCTGATACCATTTTGTAACACCCCTAAATTGGTCAGAATGCAGCGGAATAGTACTTGGGGTGTTACTTGGTGGATCGATAGCAAATAGTATACAGAGCATGATCATAAAATATCATTTAAACATAATACATGAATCAAATGCACAAATTTAATAAATTGTCTGAAAGTCAACATTTATTATTGTCCCAAATAGTGAACCTGCCCCGATGGTAAATATGATGCCTCCTATATGATGCTGGAGGTCCAAGTTCACATAAACCTGCTTAGTTACCTGAGAAAACATGTAAAGAAAAATGTGGGGGTCAACACGAAGTTGGTGAATTCAAAAGTTTAATTTAAAAGTATTGACATGCAAAACACCACGAAGATAGCAGAGCAATAAGATTCTCACTATATTATTTCTTATTGCCAGTAATAGAAGCTAGACAGTAGTAAATCCAGTGCATATGGGGTCATATGGCATGTAGCCCAAGTATCCGACAGTGTTACAAGTCTATTGGCCTGGCCTAGGCACAATGATCACTACTCACGCAGACGGGGACAATCAATCCCAAAGATATCTATCTATAACATTTCGCGCTTCCACAATAAACTATTACAGTCCACGGGTAATGGGTGAACACAATAGGCAGGAATAAAGTTGTTATCTGTAAATGTTTGCATATTTAAAATGCAACATGTTTTCTCCCCCAGTTTAATATAAAAACAGTAAAGTATGGGGCCATGAACTCACCTCAGTAGTAATGTAGTGGTGGTATAATCACTGAATAATTGGCCACAATATGATCACGAAGCAGTAGGATTACCTAATTAATTTGAGTAGGTCTCAGTAAATACACAATAAAAGGTACATACAAATGCAGTTGATGAAAATGCATGATCACAGATTTTATTAATTTGTTTACCATTATAAGTATTTAACTTATAGTAAGTTATCGAAACGAGTATACCTTTTTATTATATAAAGTACGTTTACCTTATTTTAAATTGTAAGAGGTAAAATGAATTAAATAAAATATTTTCTTATTTAATTATGACTTTTAAAAATATAATATTTCATAAAAGTGCTCCTAGTTTTAAATGTTTAATATTAGTCCTTCGGATTACACTATTCATTGTATAAACCTTTCAGTTTATTAATTAATTAAATATTAATAAAACTTTAGTTAAATTGTAATTAGGTCCTTGTAAAGAAATGAAAGTTTCCAAACAGCCCTTAGGGTTTGTCCGTTAAATCTAATTGCAAGTTTAGCCCTTTTCGTTATATATATTTTCAAAACCGCCCCTAGGGCTTATTAAACTTGAGGTAAATGGCATAAAACGCCCCTAGGGTTTATTAGGTTTTAGATATTGGCTAAACAAGTCCCTAGGGCTTGTTTATGATTCGGCAAATGACACAAATGGTCCTTAGGGTTTACTAGGTTTTGAAAAATGACAAAACGAGTCCTTAGGGCTCGTTTAAGATATGGTAATTAATATGGCTACTTTTTATGTATATGTGTACTCGTTCGTTCTCGGTGTCTAATCGAATTGATCACGATTTAAGGTGGAATTGTTGTAATTGGTCACTAAAAGTGGGAGCTTTTGATTAGCTATTTCTACTGATATTATGAACGACAAAGTTATTATACATAAAAATAAAAGAGAGAAATCTAACCTTGATTGGCGGGAAAAGAAAATTAGAAAATTAATTTGGAACAAAAATCAATTCCACAAATAAAAACTCAAACCTGTCGGAATACCCCCTGTCGGAATACCATCGAAATAATGATTGGAAAATCCTGTCGGAATGTTATCAAACATCCCGTCGGAATATCTAAAAATGTATCAGAATAACAGATGGTAAAAGCTATCGGAATATGTATCGGAAAAATCCGTCGGAATGTCTGTAGGAAACACCGTCGGAATGACAGATCACCAATACTACCGGAATAACGATCGGAATACCGATCGGAATACCGATCGGAATACCAAAACCCTATTCCGATGAAAACAATCGAAATAACTATCGGAAAAGCTAAACCCTTTTCCGATGAAGACTATCGGAATAACCGTCGAAAAGGTAAACCCTTTTCCGATGGAATGTAAAATGCAATAAGCAAAACCGAATAAGCTCTTTTTAATAAGCATTAACCGAAACTTGACCAAATCAATAAAGAAAAGAACTAAATAAGCACGAATAAGAAACTTTCGAAACACTAAATAAGCAAGATTTATAAAATAAACTTTAAAAAGATTAAACTTTTAAAACACTTGAAAGAAAATAAGGTAAAGACAAAATAAGCTAAAAACACGAAAAAGTTGAACTTATCATTCGTATGAAATTGATAAGAACAAAAAGATAAACTTTTTAATCAAATAAGCATCAAGATGAAACAAGTTACATACTTGAACCGAATCAAAATCAAGATTAAAACAAGAAAGGTAGAATAAGATAGATTATGAAAAACTTCGAATTAAAATTAAAGATTAAAAATTCAAACAAGATTAAAGACTTACATGATAAACTTGAAAGAAAGACAATAATGAAAGACAATATGAAAGGTTCTTGAAAATAAAGTGGAGAGCTTAAAAATGAATTTTTAGCTAACACCTCAAAAATGAGGTTAAGGGTCTCTATTTATAGGAGAGTAGAGTAGGAAGGTGGTTGTGCTTCCTTCTTTCTTTTGTCTTCTCGTCTTTTTAAATGACTCGTCTTTACCGACTTTGTCTCGGGATTAGTCGAATGATAAAATGAACTCGTCTTCTAATTTTATTCTTTTAGTTGACTTGGTTCTTCGACTTCGTCAAACTTCCGTCTTTAGACTTTTTCTTCGATAAATCTTCAAATAGGCCTTTGACTTCCGTTCTTCTTGCACTATTGATCTCTTAACTTCGTCTTTTGTCTTTTTCTTCGATAAAAGCCCGTGAAAGCCCGTGTTTTCTTCCTTTTTCATATTTTTGTCCTAAAACACAATAAAAACACAAAGCACGCATAATTATGACTTTTACGATATAAAATACACGTTTTGGTCTTGTTTTTATTATAATTAAGTGGTAAAAGGATAAGTGTTTTCACACTTATTAAATCCCCTACACTTGACCATTGCAATGCCCTCATGCAATGCATTAATTTCAAAGCACGATTTACATTTTCCATCATAAATAACCCACCTTGGCCTTTGTTAAACACAAGACATTAAGGAAACTTAAAGAGATATAAAATTACAAAATACTAGAAGGAGGAACAAGTAAAGAGATCGAAGACTTACATTAGGGCTTTGGTTGTCGTGAATGTTTATCACCCTCAAGTTTCACGTTCCCCAAACCAAGCTTAAAAACGAGATCATTGTTATTATAAGTTAGTAAGCTAACACGCACTCATGTGGCTCAATTATTTGCTTAGACTCCCTTATTCCTAGGTGTATCTCTTATATTTTATTGTTGTCTTGAATGATCACGAGGATGCATTTTTTACTTATTGCGATAGTTTATTTAGGCAGAAAATAAAGTATGACGATTTAATCAATAGTTAGCTAAAGGACAAAATCTTTTAAAACTGCTTCTCGGTACCTCTTAAAGTTCATATCTTGGCATAACTCGCTTCACGATTTGAGACCTTTCTCGGACCAATATTTGGCAGTGACTTCATACTTCGAATCTTGAGAGACGTTCTTGAAATAACGGTCTTCTCTTCATAATAGGAATTTCTTCACTTGAATTTTTTGAGAGATTCTTCATATTTGGACCACGACTTCTTCATTTTTCTCCAATCTTTATTTTGGACTCTGATATACAACGATCCGCCTCCTTTTAGGACTTGGATCTATTTATCCTCATACCATGCTAGGGTCTTTTCGGATAGACTTCTCCATGATCTTTTGGGGAGTACTTGCTTTTCGTCGTGTGTCTCGATCCTTCATATTGATTTTCGACAAATGATTCTTCACATCACTTTTGGATCTTTAGCAACAAAATGTAGCCCTCATGCCTTGTTAGGGCCTTTTCGGACTCGCCAATCTTCGCATCCCGCTTCAATAAGTTATGCCTTGGCTATGAACTCTAATTAATACCGAGCAACTTTTAAACGATCTTGGGCTAGAAGCTAAGTAACTTTTCAAATCGTACAACCTTATTTATTGCAAATAAATTTATTAACAAGCGATGGGAGAATAGGCTTATAATTAACTCACATAAATTCACGAAAGAATACCAAACTTATAATTAACTCTATCATCTCTCGTCCTCCACAGTTTAAAATCTCAAGGAATGAGACTCGTGGATGCTTAGCCAATTAAATCAAAGTTTTGGGTTTTCGAGTCATCTATAGGATCTTGCAAATTCTTAGACTTTTCAAGTTTAGAAATCGCATTTTAAAGTTCCCTTGATAAACAACTCTCTAGGATCAATTATAGGAACTTGTGAAAAGTTCTTGTTCTTAACCCGTGAGAGTTAAGACTTTCGCGTTTTAATGTTCCCTATATAAAAGCCTAGCAAAACTTGATTTAAACATGCTAAGGATACTAGCTAGAGTAAACTTAGATAAGTAAACTCGGATTGAGTCAAAAGATTCATGATGGGCCTAATATATCAAAGACATCAAAACTTGTTAAAACCATTTTATTCCTTTATTTTTCTCTTTTGACTTTATTCTTGAAATGAAATATATACATACGATGCGATAACAAAAGGAAAGAACATAAATGAAAAATACTACTAGGCCCAAATAGATCAAAAAATTTGAAAAATGTCGAAAAATTAAATTTTCCGGTTAAAATGAGGAGAAATTCATGGAAAAACCCACTTAATTTCAATAGAAGCCCCCCCTACACTTGATATAAACATTGTTCTCAATGTTTAAGCATGTAGGAGTAAACAACCCTACACTTAGGACATTATGCACGTTGTTTAAATCTTGCTAAAGAAAGGACAACTAAAGTGATTTCAATGTCAACATATAAGATATGAAATATTGAATCACAAGAGTTTAGGATAGAACCGGGAAGACGGGAACACGGGTCGTCAAATAGCATCAAAAGTGGCTCTTTGAAAGCTGTAATCCCTGCACATCATAAGAAACAAGAAAACAAACACCTAGCAGCTCCCCTACACTTATTATGAAAACGGGTAAAAAGGATAGATCAACGGGTTGCCTCCCGGGAAGCGCTTGTTTTTGTTAACCGAGTCACGAGCCTGACTCGACCCAGAACTAATTCAAGGGAAATGTGGTGAGGGATGGAATCATCTCATGAGAGATGTCCTCACCAAAGTACAACTTGACACGTTGGCCATTCACCTTAAAGTTTGGCCCATTTGGTTTGTGATAACTTAATGGTGCCATAAGGAAAGACTTTAGCGACGGTGAATGGGCCGGACCAACGAGATTTAAGCTTGCCCGAAAAGATTTTCAACCGAGAGTTAAAGAGTAAAACTTGATCACCTATGTGAAAATCTCGGTTCTTAATCTTGAAATCGTGAATGAGCTTGGTTTTCTCCTTGTAGATCAATGAATTCTCATAAGCTTCATTCCCCAGTTCATTAAGCTCATTGAGTTGGATTTTCCAAAGATCAGCGGCTTTGGTTATGTCAAAATTAGCCCATTTCAAGGCCCAATAAGCGTTATGCTCCAACTCATGAGGAGGTGGCAAGCCTTTCTGTACACAAGACGATATGGAGTGCAACTAATAGGTGTCTTATAAGCGGTACGGAAAGCCCACAAAGCATCATCTAACTTATCGGCCCATGAGGCACGATGCTCTCCCACGGTACGCTCTAAGATTCGCTTAAGATCACGGTTAGAGATCTCGGCTTGACCATTGGTTTGTGGATGATACGCGGTGGAAAGACGGTGATTGACACCATACTTAGCCATGACTCGAGCAAATTGATCATTCCAAAAATGAGTCCCGCGATCACTAACGATAGCACGAGGAACACCGAATAGAGCAAATAATTGTTTCAAAAAGTTCACAACCACCCTCGCATCGTTAGTAGGTAAAGCCTTTGCTTCAACCCATTTAGATACGTAGTCAACGGCTACGAGGATGTACTTGTTCCCTTTAGATGATAGAAATGGCCCCATAAAGTCGATGCCCCATACGTCAAAGATTTCACATTCTTGGATGAAATTTTTAGGCATCTCATCTTTATGTGTGATCTTGCCTTGTCTTTGACAAGCATCATAATGCTTAACCATTTCATGAGCGTCATGATAAATGGTGGGCCAATAAAATCCGGGATCGAAAACTTTCTTCGCGGTATAGTTAGGACCAAAGTGACCACCGGTGGGTCCTTTGTGGCAAGCTTCTAGGATTAGTAAAGCTGTCGGCCCATCAACACACCGACGAATAACAAGATCCGCACATTGCTTGAAAAGGTAAGGGTCGTTCCAATAATAGTGCTTAATATCCTTGAAGAACTTTTTATTTTGTTGGGACGTTAACCCTTCCATAAGAACAACACCCACTAAATAGTTTGCAATATCTGCAAACCATAGGGTATCGTCAAGATTAGAGTTAATAGACATTAAGGCCTCAAGGAGAAAAGATTCATTAATCTCTTGATTTAGAAGTTCCCCTTGATAAGGATCCTCGAGTCTACTAAGATGATCCGCGGCTAGGTTTTCCGCTCCCTTTTTATCACGAATTTTAAATTCTTGTAGGAGCAAAACCCAACGAAGGAGTCTCAGTTTAGCATCTTGCTTGGTCAACAAGTATTTCAAGGCGGAATGGTCGGTGTAAACGATGGTGGTAGAAAGCACAAGATAGGGGCGGAATTTCTCAAAAGCATACACTACGGCTAAAAGCTGTAGTGGTATAATGCAATTGAGCCCCCGTCATTGTCTTACTAGCATAATGGATTGGTTGGAAGTGTTTGTTAACTCGTTGACCTAAAACCGCCCCTATTGCGAAATCACTAGCATCGCACATGAGCTCGAAAGGTAACTCCCAATTTGGAGAGACTAAGACCGGTGCCTTAGTTAATTTACCTTTAAGAAGTTCGAAAGAGTCGAGACAATCTTGAGAAAAGATGAAAGGAGCATCTTTCTCTAAGAGATGATTCATTGGTCGAGCTATCTTAGAGAAATCTTGGATGAAACGACGGTAAAATCCCGCATGACCTAAAAAACTTCTAACTCCTTTGACGGTGGTAGGTGGAGGCAACTTAGCAATGACGTCAACTTTAGCACGGTCGACTTTGATACCGGCTTTGAAAATTTTGTGACCTAAAACAATACCTTCTTTTACCATGAAATGACATTTTTCCTAATTAAGAACGAGACGAGTGTCTTCACACCGTTTAAGCATACGTTCTAAATTGGCAAGGCAAGATGAGAAAGAATCACCATAGACCAAGAAATCGTCCATAAAGACTTCCATAGTTTCTTCAACCATGTCATGGAATATAGCCATCATACACCTTTGGAAAGTCCCGGGAGCATTGCATAAGCTGAAATGCATTCTTTTGTAAGCAAATGTTCCATAAGGACAAGCGAATGTGGTTTTCTCTTGGTCTTTTGGATCGATAGGAATTTTAAAATACCCGGAGAAATAGTCTAAGAGGCAATAGTAGTCATTGCCCGCTAAACGCTCGAGCATTTGATCCATGAAAGGAAGAGGAAAATGATCCTTACGAGTGGCATCATTGAGCTTACGATAGTCTATGCAAACCCGCCAACCCGTGACAAGCTGAATAGGAATCAACTCGTTGTTTTCATTGGGAACAAGGGTTATTCCGCCTTTCTTAGGCACACAATGGACGGGACTAACCCATGGCCAATCCGAAATATGGTAAATCATTCCGGCATCTAGAAGTTTGATGACTTCTTTCTTGATGACGTCATGAATTTTTGAATTAACCCTTCTTTGGCTTTGGATTGCGAGTTTAAAGTCATCTTCTATGAGAATTTTATGAGTGCAAAAGTTAGGATCAATTCCGCGGATGTCGGAAATTTTCCAAGCAATTGCTTTCTTATGATTTTTGAGCACATCGATAAGTCAAGATTTTTCATCCTCTTTTAAATCCTTTGCTTTGATGATGGGTAACTTCTTATTGTCTTCTAGGCAAACGTATTCAAGATGAGACGGTAAATCCTTAAGCTCTAAATCCGGAGGATTGTCAATGGAAGGCTTAGTCAAAGTCAGATCATCGTTTGTAACTTCCTTAGGAGAAAGTGGAGAAATATGGTCCTCATTGAGAAGTTTCTCAATGGTACGAATGTCTTCATCCCAATCGGAGGGAGAATCGTCATATTTTAAGTCCACATCCCCTAAAGTTGCTTCAAATTCTTTCAAAAGAAAATCACTTTCTCCAAATGGAGTCAATGATGGAGCAATAGAGCCAACGGTCTCAACAAATGGTAGAGAAGAAAAATCACTTTTACAAGCGTCTTTGAAATGTTCTTCACAAGCCTCATCAAGTACGTCAATGAAATTAACGCTCTCGTGTTCATAAGGTTGCTTAGAAAGTTTACCCATGTTAAAGACGATTTTGTCGTCACCGACTCTCATGATTAATTCGCCCGCGACTACATCAATGAGAGTGCGACCGGTCGTCAAGAATGGACGTCCAACGATTAATGGAACACGGGGATCCATCTCGTAGTCAACGACAACAAAATCTGTCGGAAAGGTGAATTTGTCGACACCGACAAAGACATCTTCAGCTATCCCCACCGGATAAGCAACCGTACGGTTAGCTAACTCCAATGTCATTCGTGTGGGGACTAGACCGGGTAGAGATAATTGTTTCCAAACGCTTAATGGCATTAAGTTGATACTAGCACCTAGATCGGCTAGGGCCATACAATTCTCTACCCCATGGAAGTTACAAGGAATGAGAAAGCCACCCGGATCACCAAGTTTGGTTGGTAATTTCCTTAAGAGAACCGCGGAGCATTTCTCATTAAGTTGGGTTTGAGCAATATCAAGGAGTTTTTCCTTATCACTAAGAAGATCTTTGAACATTTTAGCATATTTAGGCATGTGAGCGAGAGCCTCAGCAAAGGAGATGTTGAAGTTCAATTGTTTAAACATTTTAAGAAAGTTTGAAACTTGAATATCATCCTTGTTCTTCAACTTCTCTTTCCTCAACCTTGAAGGATAAGGTATATCGGATTGAGATGAAGGCTTTGAAATGGATTGCTCACTCACATCCTTAGGTGGAGGAGGGGTAGAAGTAGAAGGTGGAGGAATTGGTGAAGTTTTCTCGTTATCCTTTGTCACAATCACCGGAGTAGGTTTAGGAATCTCGGATTCCTTATAACCTTTTCCAATTCAGGTGGTGATTGCTTTCATCTCCCCTCTTGGATTAGCAACGGTGTTACTCAAAAGAGAACCCGAAGCAGAGGGTTGATTACTTGGGAAAAAACTAGCCATCATATCCCTTAAGTCATTTGTTTGACTGCTTAAAGAGTTTCACATGTCATTTCTAAGCTCGACTCGAAGATCATTCCCTTGTTTAGCCATGTCGCCCTTCAAGTTAATAATTTGGCTCTGAAGATTCTTCACCAGCGCGTCATTAGTCCTCATGTAAGTTTCAACCTCGTGATTAAATGCCGTGGGTGGGTTGGGAGGAGGAACTTGGTAAGCGGGTGGTTAATAGGTGGGTTGTTGATAAACTTGATTATTTCCTTGAGGTGGATATGGATTTCTTTGGGTTTTGTATTTATTAGGAGCTCGAGGTTGGTTTTAATTGTTTCGATTGAGGTTGTTTTGGTTTTGGGGAGGAAAACCGGGTGGTGAAATAAAATTGTTTGAACGATAACTTAGCAAGTTACGGTCACCTTGAGGACGTGCTTGATAGCCTCCCGTGGAAAAGTTACCGTTAGCCGCATACACGTTTTCTGGATTGTCATGAGTAGAAGGACAATCGGTGTATGAATGAGGACCGTCGCAAGTCTCACAAGAAAGTGCTACAGCTTTAACTTGTTGAAATTGGTTCGTAGCCATGGTTAAGAAATTTTTGTTCATCTTGGCTATTTGGCGGGTGAGTTCGGTTAACTCGGGGTTTGATGAAGTAGAAGAAACATTGGCCCTCGGGTTATTTCTTGAAGATGCGGATGAATCCCAATTTTTGTGATGAGTGGTCATGTTCTCTATAAGCTCTCTACACTCCTCATGTCTTCTTTTCATAAATGTACCACCGGCGGCTGCATTAATCGTATCACAATCACGAAAAGTTAAACCATTGTAGAAAGTATCAATGAGAGTGACAGGGAGCATATTATGATTAGGACAACGATCGATCAAGACATTATAACGTTCCCAAGCATCGAAAAGAGACTCATCGGGTTCTTAAGTGAAACCACTTATTTGATTCTGAAGACTAGTGACCATGGATGGTGGAAAATATCTTGACAAAAATTTTTGAGTCATCTCGTCCCATGTATGAATTGAGTTTTTAGGAAGACGATCAAACCATTTTTCAGCATGGTAGGATAAAGTGTGTGGAAAAAGATGAAGGCGGAGAAAATCCATGGAAACACCAGGCAATTTCATGCTTTGAGTGACGGTTATGAATTTATCGAGGTGTTTGTTGGCATCATCATCCGGTAATCCGCGAAATGGACAAGCATTTTGAACTTGTCGGATCATGTGATGCTTCAACGAAATTCGGGAGCCATGATTTGCATCAGCGCAATCGGTCCCCTACGTTCATTCATAGTTGGTTGGCATAGCTCCTCCATCGTACGAAGGTCGGGTTGAGGGTCATGGTTGTTATTATTATTCTCACTGGGTAAGGTGGGTTATTATTATTATGCACACCGGCCATATCCAGGTCTCTACGAGTCTCGAGCTCAGGATAAGACGAAGATCGAGTACGCATACACTAAAAATGAACTACAATATATTTGATTTTTTTTTATCTTTTTTATTTTTTTGGATTTTTGAAAATTTTATATTTTTTAGGATTTTTTTGAAAATTTTTATGCTTGAAAATAACGTTCCCAAAAGAACGGATCCCAAAATCCAAATTTTCTCACTAAAAAC
This sequence comes from Glebionis coronaria, assembly GCA_025667525.1. Classification (NCBI taxonomy): domain Eukaryota; kingdom Viridiplantae; phylum Streptophyta; class Magnoliopsida; order Asterales; family Asteraceae; genus Glebionis; species Glebionis coronaria. The sequence continues at coordinate 455,808,942 of CM046875.1, read as the reverse complement.
CGTTAATCTTTACGAAAAGAGCCGGCAGCGGCAACATTTTAATATGGCTACTTTTTGTGTATATGTGTACTCGTTCGTTCTCGGTGACCAATCAAATTGATCACGGTTTAAGGTGGAATTATTGTAATTGGTCACTAAAAGGGGGAGCTTTTGATTAGCTATTTCTACTGATAATATAAACGACAAAGTTATTAAACATAAAAATAAAAGAGAGAAATCTAACCTTGATTGGCGGGAAAAGAAAATTAGAAAATTAATTTGGAACAAAAATTAATTTGGAACAAAAATTAATTTGGAACAAAAATCAATTCCACAAATAAAAACTCAAACCTGTCGAAATACCCCCTGTCGGAATACCATCAGAATAATGATCGGAAAATCCTGTCGGTATGTTATCAAAAATCCTGTCAAAATATCTAAAACTATATCGGAATAACAGATGGTAAAAGCTATCGGAATATGTATCGGAAAAATCAGTCGGAATGTCTGTCGGAAACACCGTCGTAATGACAGATCACCAATACTATCGGAATAACGATCGGAATACCAAAACCCTACTCCGATGAAAACAATCGGAATAACTATCGGAAAAGCTAAACCCTTTTTCGATGAAGACTATCGGAATAACCGTCAGAAAGGTAAACCCTTTTCCGATGGAATGTAAAATGCAATAAGCAAAACCTTATAAGCTCTTTTTAATAAGCACTAACCGAAACTTGACCAAATCAATAATGAAAAGAACTAAATAAGCATGAATAAGAAACTTTCGAAACACTAAATAAGCAAGATTTATAAAATAAACTTTAAAAAGATTAAACTTTTAAAATACTTAAAAGAAAATAAGCTAAAGACGAAATAAGCTAAAAACACGAAAAAGTTGAACTTATCATTCGTATGAAATTGATAAGAACAAAAAGATAAACTTTTTAATCAAATAAGCATCAAGATGAAACAAGTTACATACTTGAACCGAATCAAAATCAAGATTAAAACAAGAAAAGTAGAATAAGATAGATTATGAAAACTTTGAATTAAAATTAAAGATTAAAGATTCAAACAAGATTAAAGACTTATGATAAACTTGAAAGAAAGACAATATGAAAGGTTCTTGAAAATAAAGTGGAGAGCTTAAAAATGAATTTTTAGCTAACACCTCAAAAATGAGGTTAAGTGTCTCTATTTATAGGAGAGTGGAGTAGGAAGGTGGTTGTGCTTCCTTCTTTCTTTTGTCTTCTCGTCTTTTTAAATGACTCTGTAGAAACTAGAAGGGGGGGGGGGTTGAATAGTTTCTTATATTTACTTGTTAAAATGTGGTTTTCAAAAAATCCTTTTTTAAAAACTTAGGCTTGAGGAAATATGTGAAATATTCTTATGCACAATATGAACAATGATAGTGTAACTAAACTAATACTAACAAAAATATATGCACAAAGAATAAAGAATGTAAAGAGTTAAGGGTAAAGAAAGATCAAACCGAACACCAAGGATTTATAGTGGTTCGGCAACGAAGCTCACTCCTCGTTCCTACTCCACTCCTCGAGTACTCCTTACTCGAGAGTTCACTACACAACAAGCTCCTTATGGTGGAGAAAACCGTACACGTCGCTTAACCAATTTCCGACTCTAAGCTAAAAGTCGAGCCCTAATCGTAGCTAGCACCAATCTACACGACTATACTTAGTACATACACAACTTCCAAATAGACACAACTACTTGGATCTTCACAACTATGACACAACTACAAATGTATAAAATTAGATCTTCAATGGATCTTTGGTGGTGGACTCAACACTTCACAAGGATAGTGTTCTTCTCTTTGCACTTGGAGAGGAAGGGATGGAAGAACAAGATTCACTTCTTAAACAAGTAGTAATCAAACAAATGATCAAAGATTTGAGTGATTAAAGAAGAGTGTTTGAATCTGGAAATAGATGTGCAAAAGAGGTGAATTGAAAAGCTGAGAATGGTCCACTGTTTATAGGACAAAGGGCTAACGACTATATCTGCCCACGGTTCCTTATCTTAGCCCGCGGTACCTTATCGATAAGGAACCGCCTAGGAGCTAAGGAACCGCTGGACTAGACTCCGCTCCCTTTTTGTCCTTTAGTGGCGGAGATCATATCTGGTTTAAAAAACATCCAGATAGAATATTCCTAACCAAATAAGAATATGCCATTTTCAAATTTTCAAATAATTAATTTAATAAAACATTTTCTTAAAAAGAAAGTTTGATATAAACTTGTCACACTTAATAAAAAGTGAGTTTTAAGAAAAGATTAAATCACTTGATAACTTGATTAAGGTTAGTACTTGTTTATCCATACCTTAAGTGAAAATGGGTAAAATGAAAAATACTTGAACTCAAGAATTCGTTTTTCGTTGTTTTCGTAAATGCTTGTTTTTACATATTGTCGTAATCAAAACTAAGAGAGACCGAAAAATGCAAGTATCGTTTTTAGGCATAAGTGCATTAACAATCTCCCCCTTTTCTATTCCGACAATACATAAACTCAATCACACAAAAAAACAAGATTTTCGAAGACGAGTTTATTCATTTCTCCCCCTTTGTCGAAGCAAAAAGGTTGCACAAGTCGGTGTTGAAGAGACGGACTTTGCAAAGACTCCCCCTTGGTGCTTACTCCCCCTAGCTTGGGGCACCGAGGAATCGAGATATGGTGACAAGCTACATAGAAGGGTTAGTTGAACAAAAGAAACAACCAAAAAGATATAGCAATAGGTCACAAAATGAAAGAGAAGAAAACAAAAAGACAAAGATCCAAGATAGGTTACTAAAAAAAACATCATACAAAGATGTATGGAAAAAGAAACAAGCCAAAAGCATATATCTAATCCTAGTTATTCTAGAATTCTAAGATTTGCTTGAATTTGGTGTCTTGTGGATAAGCAACCGATGCTTATATGAAAGACAAGGTAATGGCGGAGGGTGGTGGTGGTGGCTTGTTGGAGATCTCATAATCATAGTGAAGAGGAGGCTTGATTAAGAGACTCTTGATGTAGCTCAGCTCCTCATAGATGTGTGCCATAGCAAGATGTTGATATTGACAACAATGACAATATGTTCCATGGTGCATGACATTATCATGAGAAGGAGGAAGAACACTAAAGGGTGGTGGTGGAAGAATAGATGTTCCACAATCAACCTTCTTGGTAGGACATATGTGATTAAGAGTGTTCTTGGGTGAGTTAGGATTGTAATGGTTTTTGGGTGAGTTGGGATTGAAAGCAATTGGAGAAAATGGAGGAGATTCAAGGCTTTCATTGGGAGAGTAAGACATTATGAGGTGTGAAGTATGGCAAAATGCTTATGGTTTAAATAGGGAAGGCTTAGGGTATTTTTGGGGTGGTCAAAGGGTTTGAAACAAAGATTCTCAAAAATGTTGGAGCAAATCTGGAGTTTCAGACAAAAACCCGAAAAAGGAAGGCACTGTAGGCGGTTCCTTATCAAGGCTGGCGGTACCTTATCAATAAGGCACCACGGTTCACATATGGAACCGCCTGCAGAGGCTGTGTTTGGTGTTTAGAGGAAGATTTTTCAGCAAATCTTATTTTTCTAGTCTAACTTATCATAGGGATATGCTTAAAAGCAAAGATAGACAAAGAAAACATATGCAAACTTACCAAATAGAGATTTGACCAAAATACATGGATTAAAAAACTCGATTTAGGAGGTGTGTAAGACAAGACCTTAAGTCATGACACAAAGATCCTCCATGATTCTATCTTGTTCTTGCTATGTTTGAGAGAATCATACATATGAATTATGTAAGCTCTAGATTAATAGCGAGAATCTATGAAAAATCGTTTTTAGATTGAATTAACAATGTCAAACGTATTTCTCAACCATTTTCGAAAGAGACTTTGAGAATTTTGAAAAGGAGAAGAGAGGGTTTTTCAAAAAGAGTTTGGAAGACTCAATGACTCAAAGTGGTAAAAGAAAACACACAAAAAGAAAAGAAATTAAGGAAGATGTTCCATTAATCCTAGACCTAGACGCAAATAATTAAAAGGTTCCCTCTTAAGTGGCTTAGTGAAGATGTCGGCTAAGTTGTCTTCGGAGGGTACCTTCTCAATAGAAATTTTCCCCTTTTGAACATTATCCCTAAGGAAATGGTGTCGAATTTCTATGTGTTTGGTTCGCGAATGTTGCACGGGATTCTTGCTAAGGTCTATAGCACCTTTATTATCGCACATGATTGGAACATCATCAAGAGAAATCCCGTAATCAACAAGCGCTTGCTTCATCCATAGAGCTTGTTGGCATGCTTTTCCGGCACTCACATACTCGGCTTCCGTGGTGGATATTGCAAGAGCGGTTTGTTTCTTGGAGAACCAAGAAGTTAAACAACAACCCACGAAGGTACAAACTCCACTAGTGCTTTTCCGGTCCACATAGTCTCCCGCATGATCCGAGTCCACGTAGACAATGGTTTCTACGCCGGTCCCTTTAGGATACCATAATCCTAAATGTATAGTGCCTTTAATGTATCAGAAGATACGCTTAACCGCTTCGAGGTGAGAGGTTTTGGGAGCCTCTTGGAAGCGAGCACAAAGGTAAACACTAAACATGATATCCGGTCGACTTGCCGTTAGGTACAACAAACTACCAATCATACCTCTATATTTGGTGTTGTCTACCGACTCACAATCATCATCTACGGTGAGTTTAGTATCCGAGGCCATAGGGGTCTTCATTGGTCTAGATTCTTCTAATCCAAATTTCTTTAGCATTTCTTTAGCGTACTTAGATTGACTAAAGAAAATACCATTGTCCATTTGTTTAATTTGGAGTCCTAAAAAGAAGTTAAGTTCTCCCGTCATACTCATTTCAAACTCATCATGCATGATTTTGGCAAAGTCATCACACAATTCTTGACAAGTTGAGCCAAATATAATATCATCAACATATATTTGTACGGTTATGAGGTGAGGACCTTTCTTCTTTGTAAAGAGTGTATTGTCTACCATTCCCATGGTATACTCGTGTTTAACAAGAAACGCTTTAAGTATATCATACCAAGCTTTGGGTGCTTGTTTGAGACCATAAAGTGCCTTCTTAAGCTTGTAAACATGATCCGGTTTCTCAAAATAAATGAAGCCAGGAGGTTGAGCCACATATACCTCCTCATTGATCAAACCATTAAGAAATGCACTCTTTACATCCATTTGTTGAAGCTTAAAGTCTAAGGCACAAGCGTAGGCTAAAAGGATTCTAATGGATTATAATCTAGCTACCGGTGCATATGTCTCGTCATAATCAATCCCTTCTTGTTTATTATAGCCTTGTGCTACAAGTCTAGCTTTGTTACGAGACACAACACCATTCTCATCTAACTTATTCCTATATACCCATTTGGTTCCTATAATGGTAGAACTTCTAGGTGGAGGAACAAGTTCCCAAACATCATTGGCAACGAATTGATTCAATTCTTCTTGCATCGAAATGACCCAACTCTCGTCCGTCAAAGCTTCTTTAACATTCTTTGGTTCAATCAAGGAGACGAAACAAAAAGAAGTTGCTTTGGTTTTGGACTTGATATCTTAGGGTCCTTTGATTTAAGTCACCAATGATATTATTGAGAGTATGATCCCTAGACTCCTTAATGTTTACTTCCTTTTCAACACTAAGGTCTTCAACTCCTATGTTTCTAACCTCTTTGGCTTTTACTACTTCTAATTCATCCAAGTCATCATCAACCAATGGTGGTGTCTTGGGTGAGGGAGGGGTTTCATCAAAGGTTACGTTGAGTGATTCTTCAATAACCCCCGAGGTTCTATTTAGGATAATGTAGGCTTTGCTAGTTTGGGAATAACCTAAAAGGATACCTTCGTAAGACTCAGGGTCAAACTTGGTAAGGTAGTCTTTGGTGTTGAGGATAAAGCACTTGCTTCCAAATACCCTAAAGTATTCCAATGAGGGTTTCTTACCTTTAAGAATCTCATAGGGGGTCTTTCCTAGGAAAGGTCGAATAAGAATTCGGTTGAGAATATAAGTCGATGTGTCCACGGCATTGCACCAAAAATTTTGAGGCAAAGATTGCTCGTTTAGCATCATCATACTCATCTCTTGGAGAGTCCTATTCTTCCTTTCAACTACCCTATTGGATTGTGGAGTGCGAGGAGCCGAGAAGTTATGGGTAATACCATGAGCTTCACAAAAGGCACCAAATTGCACTTCATTATCAAATTCTCTACCATGATCCGTCCTAATAGAAACAATTGCACATCCTAGTTGATTTTGAATTCTTCGACTAAAGATTTCGAAATGATCGAAATCTTCATTCTTAGATGCCAAAAATCTAGTCCAAGTGAATCTAGAATAGTCATCAACTATAACTATGGTATAAAGGTTACCTCCATAACTCCGTATGGCGGAAGGTCCAAAAAGATCCATATGTAGGAGCTCTAAGCACCGAGAGGTCGAAACCAAATTCTTGGCTTTGTGACTTGAGTGAACTTGCTTTCCAACTTTGCAAGCATCACAAAAGTGACTATCAAACTTCATCTTGGGGAGGTGTCTTACCAACTCCTTAGAGACTAAAGATTTAATTAAACGCATATTAGCGTGACCTAATCTCCTATGCCAAAGAGTAGAACTATCATCTATAGTCGCAAGACATATGTTGTCTTTTGACTTCTTATTAACCTTCATGACATAAAGCCCATGCTTTCTAACACCTTTTCCAATGACTTTTCCATCTTTTACGATTTCACTGTCATGTTCCGAAAAGATGACCTTACACTTATTGTCACAAATTTGACCTATACTTAAAAGGTTGAACCCTAAGTTATCTACGTGCTCAACATTTTCAATGGTCATAGAGTCAAGAGAAACCGTACCTTTGCCAATGATATTACCACGTAGACTAATTGCAAATGTGACGTTACCTCCTTCATATGCTTTGTAATGCGAGAACAAACTTCGATTACCCATCATGTGCTTAGAACATCCACTATCCTTAATCCACTCGTCGGGCTCCAAATCAATTCCCAAGCATATCTAGGTAACAACACACAAGATCAAACATTTGGTCCCCAATATCTCATGGGTCCAAAATTGTTAGTTCCAAACATCCCTTGCATTTGGTTGGGATGCATGAATGAAGGAGGGGTTCCTCATGGAGAACAAAATGGAGGAGGGTAGTAATTCATATAACCATTTTTTTGTTCGTTATTTCTCCTGGGTGTATTTGATCTAGGTTTAGAGTTATGATCATTTCTTCTAGGTGTTGGGGTTTTACTTCTAGATCGTGAATTGTTTTGATTATTTCTTCTAGGCGTTGTCGTTCTACTTATAGGCTTAGACTCATTATGTACTCTAGGTGGAGTAGAAGATGGTCTAGATAAACTTCTATTTCCCATTAGAGGTTTACTTAATGGCTTGTAGAACTTATCAATAGCATTGTCGTCAAGTATGGGTAGTTTTACCTTATTAACAATAAGATGCTTTGGTTTTTCACCTGATTTTGACTTTTTAGAAAGTTCATGATTTTCACAAAACTCCTCTTCTGGCCGGGGTACCTTATCTATGGCGGCGGTTCCATAGTGATAGGGAACTGCCCCATACAATCTGGGACCGCGTACAGTGGGTGATTTTTATAAAAATGTGACTTGTTTAGGTTCACTAGTTGAGGCTTCATTTGAGTTAAAACCTAGACCAAGTCTTTCCTTAGAATGAACTTGTTTGTTTAACATATCTTCAAGAGCACTAGTACCTTTCATGAACTTTTCCAATTTAATGGAGGTTCTCTTGAGATCTTCATTCTCTAATCTAAGTTTCTCACAACTTAAGCAACCTAAATAAACTTCTTTATTTTTTTCAAGTATTGCCAATTTCTCCCTAAGTTCATTTATCTCATTTTCAAGCTTAGTTTTGGTTGATTTTAAGTTTTTATTCTTTTCTATGAATTTAAGACTAAGTTTATGTAAACTATCATATTTGCCTTCAAATTCAATATCATCAAAAGTGGAGCTATCATTGCTATAATATTTGGTTTCGGAATGTACCTCCTTAGAAGTGTGAGCCATAAGACATTTCTCCTCTTTGGGGTTGTCATCGTCATCTTCACCGCTATCGCTCCATGAGCCACTAACGAACGCCGTGTGATTCTTATCACGAGAGGGCTTTGGACAATCACCAATGAAGTGATTTGGATCACCACATCTAAAGCAATTCCCGTCACCTTTTTCGTCCTTGACAAACCGATTCTTTGAGAATGGTTTCTTATCATTGTTGGGTTGCCTAACGTGTTGACCTCGTCTCTTGAAGAACTTCTTGAAATCTCTCACCGCCAATGCATACTCCTCGTCATCGCTATCCGAGGAACTATCATGGTCACTTTGTGCCTTCTTGGCTTTAAGTGCAAGAGATTTTCTTTCACTCTTGGTTTTCACTAATTCCGTGTCCTTCAAAATTATCATCTCATGAACCTTCAAGTTGCCTATGAGTTCATCGAGTGATAAAGTTGAGAGATCTTTCGACTCTTCAATCGCCGTGACTTTTGCTCTCCACTTTGGATGTAAAGCCCTTAGAAACTTCCTAACATTGTTCTTGCTAGAAAAACCTTCATCAAGTGCTTTTAGACTAGTAATAATGGTGTTAAACCTAGCAAATGCACTATCAATAGTTTCATCTTCTAAGATGACAAGATCGATTTTGCTTTCTTTGACTTGGCTATTACCTTGATGGGTTACTAAAAGAGTGTTCCAAATATCTTTAGCGGTTTCACACATAAAAATTCTTTCATACTCTTTCTTAGGCAAAGCATTATAAATCACCATTTTAGCCTCATTATTTTTTGAAAGTTTCTTTTTAGTGTCGTCATTAGCTTTGTCAAAAGTGACCAATTCTTTTGTTTTAGAAACTTCATTAAATTGATAAGGTAAAAAATCACCATTGGTAATAACATGTCAAAGATCTAAATCTTTTGATTTCACATAAGTTTCAAATCTATTTTCCAATAAATAAAACTATCGGTTTCAAAAAGTGGTGGTCTTTGCATAGATTACCCTTCTAGGTATTTGTTAGAATCCATAGATCGATTCAAGTTTTAAAATACAATATACTTTAAACATTCTAGAGCAACCCACTCTGATACTAATTGTAGAAACTAGAAGGGGGGTTGAATAGTTTCTTATATTTACTTGTTAAAATGTGGTTTTCAAAAAATTCTTTTTCAAAAACTTAAGCTTGAGGAAATATGTGAAATCTTCTTATGCATAATATGAACAATGATAGTGTAACTAAACTAATACTAACAAAAAATATATGCACAAAGAATAAAGAATGTAAAGAGTTAAGGGTAAAGAAAGATCAAACCGAACACCAAGAATTTATAGTAGTTTGGCAACGAAGCTCACTCCTCGTTCCTACTCCACTCCTCGAGTACTCCTTACTCGAGAGTTCACTACACAACAAGCTCCTTATGGTGGAGAAAACCGTACACGTCGCTTAACCAATTTCCGACTCTAAGCTAAAAGTCGAGCCCTAATCGTAGCTAGGACCAATCTACACAACTATACTTAGTACATACACAACTTCCAAATAGACATAACTACTTGGATCTTCACAACTATGACACAACTACAAATGTATAAAATTAGATCTTCAATGGATCTTTGGTGGTGGACTCAACACTTCACAAGGATAGTGTTCTTCTCTTTGCACTTGGAGAGGAAGGGATGGAAGAACAAGATTCACTTCTTAAACAAGTAGTAATCAAACAAATGATCAAAGATTTGAGTGATTAAAGAAGAGTGTTTGAATCTGAAAATAGATGTGTAAAAGAGGTGAATTGAAAAGCTGAGAATGGTCCACTATTTATAGGACAAAGGACCAACGGCTATATCTGCCCGCGGTTCCTTATCTTAGCCCGCGGTACCTTATCGATAAGGAACCGCCTAGGATCTAAGGAACCGCTGGACTAGACTCCGCTCCCTTTTTGTCATTTAATGGTGGAGGTCATATCTGGTTTAAAAAATATCCTGATAGAATATTCCTAACCAAATAAGAATATGCCATTTTCAAATTTTCAAATAATTAATTTAATAAAACATTTCCTTAAAAAGAAAGTTTAATAAAAACTTGTCACACTTAATAAAAAGTGAGTTTTAAGAAAAGATTAAATCACTTGATCACTTGATTAAGGTTAGTACTTGTTTATCCATACGTTAAGTGAAAATGGGTAAAATGAAAAATACTTGAACTCAAGAATTCGTTTTTCGTTGTTTTCGTAAATGCTTGTTTTTACATATTGTCGTAATCAAAACTAAGAGAGACCGAAATATGCAAGTAACGTTTTTAGGCATCATTTCATTAACAGACTCGTCTTTAACGACTTTGTCTCGGGATTAGTCGAATGATAAAATGAACTCGTCTTCTAATTTTGTTCTTTTAGTTGACTTGGTTCTTCAACTTCGTCAAACTTTCCTCTTTAGACTTTTTCTTCAATAAATCTTCAGAATAGGCCTTTGACTTTCGTTCTTCTTGCACTTTTGATCTCTTGACTTCGTCTTTTGTCTTTTTCTTCGATAAAAGCCCATGAAAGCCCGTGTTTTCTTCTTTTTTCATATTTTTGTCCTAAAACACAATAAAAACACAAATCACGCATAATTCCGACTTTTACGACATAAAATACATGTTTTGGTCTTGTTTTTATTATAATTAAGTGGTAAAAGGATAAGTGTTTTCACACTTATTAGTAATTGGCAAATATGGTCCTTGTGGTTTCAAAAAGAATAACAAGTTACAAAATAAGTTTTTAGGGCTCGTTTGACTTACATGAAATGGAAACAATAGTCCTTGTGGTTTGTTTAACTCTCGGTTGTAATTAAAACACCCCCTTAACTTTCGGTAATTTACAAAACAACACTTATACTTTATAAAACTCACGAAAATGATTTAACTAGTTTCATGACTTTATATAGACTTATACTTTCACTAATTTACATTTTTGGCACAAATAGTATCCGAATAGTATTTTAAGGGTTATTGGGCTCATGAGGCCCATTAAGAGTCTGGTTTGATATGGGCTTTTGTGGGCTTATTCTTTGGGCTTAACTAAGTTTAAGTAAGTTATCTAAACACTTATCTCTTTCCAAAATAAGCTAATTAAGCTATTGGGCCTAGTGGGCTTATATTTAAGCTCGGCTTATATTAAGTCGTGGGTTGGGCTTATGGCTTTTGTAGCTTATGAGCTTATTTCTAAGGCTTTATTACTAGAGTTTCTAAGGTTTATTACCTTTCCATCTTTACTAGTCTATTTAGGTTTTAGGTAAACTAAGCTCTCTAGTTTTATAGGTTTATTCTAGTTCTAAACAAGGATTATACTAGCATAACCTAGATTCAAGATGAACATGGAAACACCTAATAAATCAAGCCGCGGGCTATAGACCTTCTAAGGTTCTAGTTTATCAAGTTTTTCATGTGTGCATGATGGTTTCATTTAGGTTTTCATAGGTTTACTAGTATATGTGTTCATGCTCATATGTTTATAAGTTTGTAATGGAATGATAATGAAAATGAAGATTCTAACACTTACTTGATGGTGTGGGTGGTAAAAAATGATGAAAACTAGCTAGGAAATCCCTTGAACTACAAATGTCTATGCGAATGATGTTTTAACCGTGACCTAGGGCTTATTGTTTTGCCTTGATGATAAAGTTTGAGGTAGTAGAAGTAAATGTTAGCACTTAATGTGCTTGAGACTAAGATTTTGTAGTATTGAATGAAGTTTTAGATGAGTTGTATGTGTGTGTTGTTGTCATCCGAGAGTGAGAGAGAGAAATATGAGGGTATGAAGTGTTTTGTATTTGAGTGTTATGTTTATAGTTGAATGAGAGAGTGTGAGGGGGTTGTGGTTCGGCTTTGTACACGCCAAGAGAGAAGAAAGAGCATTATTTTTGTGTCCTAACATATCTTGGCTCAAATCCTCCTAGTACTAAGTTGAGATTGTGTATGATACATGGTACATGTTTCCTTAAATGCACCAAGAGTACATTTGTCTTTTGGTTGTGTCATAGTCGTCGCCTAGGGGTCAAATGGGGAGACAAGTTGTATGCTAATAGTGTATGCCTTAATTAGTTAAGGTTGTACAAGGTTGAATATGGAAAGAGTTAGTAATCTAAGTTTCTAGAAGACTAGAGGTAGTGTACATATATATTCGGCTAGAATTTTTGTTTAGGGTAACTTGGTGTTTGATTTTTTGCGAATTTATAAGGTTACAAATGATCTAGGTAGGTTATGGTAAGTCTAGGTTTAAATCTAAGGTGGTTAAGTTGATGTTTAAGGTTTATAGTGAAAGCATAAGTATTAAATATAAAATGTATAGTTTTAGTAAGACATAATATATGACATTTAGTAAAATGTACAAAAATTAGTAAGTGTAAAGTTGAAATATAAAAAGATGGATTTTATTGACTTAGAGGATCATTTATAGTGTATAGAGAATATATAAACATATATATTGTAGTGAATGTAGGTACTTGGTAAATTTTATTAACTGTGATCATGGTTTTAGATATATAAAATATAAAATAGTATAATGTAATGCTCATGAGTTCCACATGGCTTAAAAGTTGCCAAAGTGATCAGTGAAATACTTGTATGCTCTTATTTATATGAAATAATATGAAGAGTTCTCGTGATCAAATATGTGAAATGGTACTTATATAAAGTATGATGTAAATGTATGATAAATATATCAGATGCAAAGGTGGTGATATGTATTAAAATCATGAGGTGATGTGTACAGTGATGTCATCCTAAGAATTAAATTCAGGGGTTTTACATTACGAATCAAAGACCTCCAGTTCCCACACTAACATGACTGAACATGTACACTTTCAAAATCCATTGTATCTACATCCATGAGATGGTCCTAATTCATTGACTATTCAAGAAAAGCTTATTGGTGCTCATAAATATAGGTCATGGCGTAAAGCAATTGAAATATGGATTTTTAAAAAGCGAAAACATGGGTTTGTGAGGGTACTGTTCCAATATCCACCAACGCTGATAATCTTGGAGAGGTATGTGATACTTGCAATAATATGGTTATTTGTTGGCTTACTGGTTCTGTTTGTGATTCAGTTGCAAGATCTATTATGTTCATAGGGGTTGCAAGTGAAATTTGGAAACAATTCGAAAAAACGTTTGCACTTAGTGATGGATCTGGGAAGTATAAGTTGAACAAAGATACTTATGAGATCAACCAAAATGGTGGTTTATTTAGTGATTATTACACAAAGATTAAATATATTTGGGAGGAGTTGGATAGTATTAATGTGTTACCAATTATTGTTAATGTGTCTCCTGAAGTGTCCTAATTTTTTGGGTGCATTGACTAAGCAAAAAGAAGAGCAAAGATTGTTTCAATTCTTTAATTGTTTGGATGAGCATTATAGTAATAAAAAGTCAAAACTTGATGATCAATCCATTCCCTAGTGTTGAAAATGCTTCTTCTATGTTGCAACAAGAAGAATCTCAAATAGTGTTGTTTCGATCTTCTAGTATTGAAGCAACTACATTGTTGAGTAAATAGAAATGTCATGAAAAATGTACTATTTGTAGTTTCTAATGGCATCCTCCAGAGAAGTGTTGGGAAAAGTAGGATATCCAAGTTGGCATCAAAAGACTAAGTTGTCTAAATAGTTGAAACCAAGAGATGGTCAAGGAAAGGCTCAATTTCAAAGATTCATAGCACATGTTGAAAATTGTAATATTAGTTTTACTCCACAACAGTTTGAGTAATTGATTAAGAGTTTTAAAATGAAGGAAAATGTGGTAAATACATATTCTAAATTTGCTCATGATTTTGCAACATGTAGTGCTCGTTTAAGTAGTCTATTAGAACTGCTTGAATTACTAGAAGATTGGATTTATGATTCAGGTGCTACACACCATGACTCTTATAGATGATAATACAGTTGATCCTTATGAATTGAAAACTAAGCCACAAATAAGGTCACTAGATGGGAATAACACATTGATATCTCATGTAGGGAAGGTCAAATTAAATAATGGTATTTTACTAAATGATGTGTCAGTGGTACCATCCTTTACTTTTAGTATTTTGTATGTCCCCAAATTAACTAAGGATACTCAATGTATTTTATCCATGATTTTTTGTTGTCCATGACTTGGCAACCAAGAAGGTGATAGGACTGGGCAGAAAGAGGTCAGGGCGTTATCATCTTGTGAACCTACAAACTAACAAGGGACATAAAGTGTTTATTTTTATGGTAAATTCAATTGTTGATAACTTTTTTTCTTACGCTCAAACTAGTTTTATTCATTTGAAAAAAATTACTAGTGATGCTTATGCTTTGTGGCATATAAGACTTGGTCATGTGTCAAATTCAAAACTCAAGCATATGAAAGAATTACATGTTGTTCAAAATCTCACAGTGCCACCATTTCAATACCAACTTATTCGGAGTGAAAAAATCCATAGATAACGTGTTGATCTCCGTGTGATTAAAACAAATACCTTTTGAGAGATATCTGAGTTAGCTGGGATGGGTTGTGCATTACATCACTGGGTTCATGATGTCTATCTTCAATAACATATGAGTTGACCCAGTTTCTGCCTAAGTTGTAAGGAGGGCTTCTTTGTTTTCACCCTTTATCTTTAGATTTCTTTTTCATTCTTCAACCCCTTCAATGCTTACCAATACGTCATCACTAGCACCTTGTTATGATTGTTCTAGTGCTAACTTAAGTACTTGGTCGACATTCATCTAAGTTCACAATCTTTCTCCATCTTTTCTAAGGACTACTATTTCTAGCTATGGAATGTCCTTGGGAAGATTCCTTCGGTTTTGGAAAAATCATTAGACTTAACATATCCTGCCATCCTCATGTCACCACTATCGTCATCGTCATGAAATAAATGGGTTATGGGTAAGTATATGTCACCATGAAATCCATTTTGATATGCAAATCTATTTTGCTCCCCCTTAACATATGCCACGACATTCGAAAACATCTCGCATATGTTCGGATGTGCCATCATGTTAAATCAAACTATTTGTGATAAACCGTTTCTCATATTAAATCACCTTTTCTCCCCCATATTAAAAATATTAACCCAACCAATATTTTGTATATCAATTGATTTAATGAAGTTTTAACAAAGTTTTTGGGAATAAAAATCCAAGTCCGTTTTACCTTCATGATACCAATTTGTAAGATGGATATCAATGACATTTTAGTCATTTTTGATACCATATTTGGATCACATATTCACCATATTAGAAAAAATGACAAAGTTAGACCTGATTGATGAGATCATCATATGACAAAATCACATGGTTCTTGTCTGCGAATGTTGATCTCCCTCGTCACGTCTGAAGTTATCTCGTCATCTTGGAAATCGGTAACCTTTGTTGATACCACATGTACGATTCGTATTTTTGTCTTGACACCAATTGTGAAGTCGGTACTTTCGTCTTGATACTAATTAAAAGATGAATACTTTGTCTTGACACCAATTGGTAACACCGACAATACACAATAAATTGGCATCGAAGAATCTGAATGCTTGACAATTGCTCCCCTCAAATGTTGACCCGTAATCTATCTAAAGAGTTGTAGTCTTCGATTGAGTAGTCGCATCATCGAGTATGTAGATACCAATTTGTAAAGAGCTTCAATTCATATAGATGATAACTTCGTAAAAACAAGATTTCTCTCGTTTTAACAAATAAATGCACTAAAGCATACATAAATTCGTGTTAGATTGTGTTATAACGTAAACACAATCCCTTACATGGTTATAAAGTAAACCATGTCTGAGAAAATTAATTCACGTTGTTGAGCCAACGTTTTTATAAGCGGGTTACTATCTGAATAATAGCAAGCCATTTAGGCATGTTTTATGAATATTTACAACTTTTCTACGAACTCTATTTATGGCGTTGTGTTAATATTAATCGACATTTCTAAGGCCGTAAATATTATCGTCCCAAAAGACATGCATTTGAAAAATAAAGTAAAAATATTTTTGGATTTTTCTGAATTTTTCAATTTTTATGGTTTTTATATGGTTTTATATTTTTTTATTTTGCTTTTGTGAATAAAAATATATACAATTCCGATGACTTGAGCTACAAAACTTTGAATGTTTTTTTAAATGTCTCAAGACCCGAGAAAGTTGACTTTCTCGTTGAGAGGGTAAGTTATCTGAAAATATAAACTTTCCTTTTAACTAAAGAGTGAGTTCTAAGCTGACATTTACTTAGAAGTCGTTTTCATGAGCTTGAAAACTTTTGAATGTTTTAAAGGAAAGCTCATGACTGAGAAATTAATTTCCAGTTGTGAGGAGAAGTAGTCTTTTGAGGGAAAAACTTTCTTAAATGATCTTAAAACTTTGAATGTTAAACAAAGCTCATGCCCGAGAAAAATTAATTTCTCATTACGAGGATAAGTTATCATTAAAGATAAAATTTCCTTTAGTTGAAGTCCGAGTTACAATCTGACATGTGACTGTAAGTCATTATCAAGAGCGTAAAAACTTTGAATGTTTTTATAATAGCTCATGACCAAGAAAATTTAATTTCTCGTTTTGAGGATAAGTTATCATCCATGATAAACTTTCCTTTCTTTGAAGATCGGGGCATAATCTGTGATATGAATATACGCTATCGTTGTGAGCTTAACCGCAAATCCCTTGAGACAATTGATTCTTAGATATCGAATCCTTTTTCAACTGAGCTTTGGACCGGTATACGATAAGGTTACTTATTTCTTGTTGAACCTTGATCTCGGTACCTGCACTTGCTTCAATAATTTGCATGCTTTCATATGGGTTAGGGATATCTATGTTAGAACCATGTGGGGGTTCACAACCAACTATGGTAGTGCTAGAGGGAAACATCCTTTCTGTAGGAACCCATTGAAGACCAATAGATTTGAAGGTCCTGCCCGTGGGTTGCCACCTAAGATTTGATCTAGGCGACATGGTTTTCTTATGCACGGCGAGAGACTTAGCGGTAGAAAACCTATTTCCTTTGGGAATCCCTCTTTTAGCACGTGAGTTCAACTCCTTCAAGACTTTAGTTACACAAGCCGCATGATTTGTCGTGAAGACACTTTTCATGCATACGGAACAAACACCGTGTTTGGGGTCTGAATGAGATCTAGAAATCCTAGTTCTTTCTTGTGTCCTTTCTTAGGTTCCTCTACATAGTGATTATTAGGCATGTTGTTCGACCTATGTTGTGGCATGTTCATAGAATTATCCCTAAAATCACTAGTAGCAGTCTTGCTTTGAGGTTTTACAAAGGCTGATTAAATCACATTGGGCCTAGCTGGTGAAGGTACGGGTTTTGAAAGATGAACCATATCAACTTGGGAGGCAAACCACGGTCTCGAGGATTTTGGTCGCTCGGATCTAAATGCAGTCGGTTGAATGGTTTTTCAAGCTTACACACTAGCTCCTTTAATTTTCCTTAATTCGTTTTTCAACGCAGCTATTCCAAAAACTTTTTCCTGAACTTGAACCTTTAATGTCTCATTCTATTTTCTTCAATGTATCTTGGGATGCCAACTTAGATTCTAGCAACTTAACTTGTTTCAAAAAAATTATCCTTTTTGGCGTTAGAATCTTGAATCTTTTGGTCCAATTTTTGTTTAAGAACAACGTTTGACTTTTCAAGTTTTTCAAAATATGTTTCAACTTTTTCTGTTTTCTTCGAAAATTCAATTTTGGCATCCTCGGGATCTTTAGATTGCTGAGCTAAAGTCGTTTCGAGCTCTTTAATCTTGAAATCATAATTGTCTAACGTGGCAGGAATATAGCATTTGTCATGATTAATTACGTCATTTTGGTCAATCTCTACCCCGTTATGACTCACATCGGATGAATCAGGAGTGCTATTACTATCACCCTTTTCCATCCCATGTTTCTTATAAATAGGTTCGGAATGCTCAACATGTTGTATATCGTTGATACCTTGGTCAGAAAACGCATTCAATTGCACCTCAACCATTGGCACTTTAACATTGCCTGACTTGCTGCTCGGCACCTGCTTTCCCCCTGATTCCATGCCCTTGCAATCTTTATCAGCCTCTAATTTTTCAACCGTATGACCATTCTTCTCTTGCATCTGCATTGTAGATTCTTGCACTCCACTATCATACGCTAGTTGAAGTCGTGATCTTTATAAATCAAAGACGAAACCGATGTCATGTATTTCAACAGTGAACCACGGAAATATTTAACCTCGGTATGTGTGTCTCGAAAAAATGACTTGCAGATCACTGAATTTTCAAACTTAGCGAAATTGAATTGGAAGAAGTGCGTAAATTATGTCACGAGAACTTTATATGCAAGTGCCGATGCAGAGTGATTAAAGTCTTCTTTGTAGATTTTCTCTGCTAGTTGGTTCAAGTTGAGGAGCATCGAGTCTATGAATATATTACGATCTTGACCAAATAGTTGTTGGAAATTTAGTATAATTGTGGGATATGGTCATACTTGTAAATGGGTTTAGAGGTACGGAGTGTACACCCATTAAGTCCCTGACCACCCTGGACTCAATATAGTGGTTGATGATGATTCCTGTCAGAGGCTAGTTTTGCCTTGTCAGCGGCTGACTTTGCCTTGTCAGCGGCTTAATTTGCCTTGTCAGCGGCTGACTTTGCTTTGTCAGCGGCTGACTTTGCTTTGTCAGCGACTAAGTCATCAGTTGTGGGTTATCTTTGTAACCTCTTTGACTGTTTCATAAGTGGTTTAAGATTGACTTAATGACCATTATTATGGTCATGTAACCACTATGTAGTCATGTGAGAAATAATGAGATTAATTGGCCGATTAATACTCATTATTCCTTTTACCAAGAGTTACATTCTTAGGTATGGGATCGCTATAAATAGTGAGCATATTTGCATGATGAAAGATGCAGAAAAACAAGAAACACTTACACTCACAAAGTTCTTGATTTGTGCCTAAAACAAGAACTAACTCTTGGTTTTATCCCAAGGAGGTATTCGTGTTAACCCAGGCATAGGGTCGAATAATCTTCTTTGGAAAGTGATTACACGACTTCAAGAGATATTCGGTAACCATTGTTTCGTTATGTAGCTACGTTTGATTATCTTTACCCTTTTGGAAGGCAGTAAACCCCAACAATCAAAGAAGATTATTTTGTGATAATCAATGGCGGCTGCAATGAATCATATGGTGGCTAACTTCTCCAAACTGGACAAGTTTGAAGGGGTTAATTTTAGGAGATGGCAAAAGAAGATGCACTTTCTTCTTTCTACCATGAGCGTGGCGTACGTGCTGACCACTCCCATTCCTGATGGTGGTGATGATGCTACCTTGGAGGAGATGCGGAAAAGGAGAAAATGGGAGAATGATGACTATGTGTGTCGCGGCATAATTCTCAATGGTATGTCTGATTCCTTGTTTGATCTTTACCAAAATTTTAAATCTGATAAAAACTATGGGATTCCTTGGAAGCCTAATAAGTGTGAAAACACTTATCCTTTTACCACTTATTTCCAATAATAACAAGACCAAAACGTATATTTTATGTCGTAAAATTCGGAATTATGCGTGGTTTGTGTTTTTATTGTGTTTTAGGACCAAAAGATGAAAAAGGAAGAAAACACGGGCTTTCACGGGCGTTTATCGAAGAAAACGAGAAAAGACGAAGTCAAGAGATCAAGAGTGCTTAAAGAACGGATGTCCAAGACCTATTCTGAAGATTTATCGAAGAAAAAGTCTAAAGATGGAAGTTTAATGAAGTCAAAGAACTTAAGTCTAAATTAAAGAAGAAAATTATTAAGACAAGTTCAAATCCCGAGACGACGTCAAGAAAAGACAAAGAATTAAATCGAGTCGAGAAGAAAAGAAAAAAGGAAGCACCACACATGCACTTCCCATTTCCCTATAAATACCCTCCTAATCACATTAGGAGGGTGGTTAGCTAGTTGCACTTTTAATTTTTCCTTTCTAGTTTTTAGAGAGAGAAAGTTCTAAACTTTCTCTCACTAAGTTTTTCATCCTTCCTTTCTTTTAAGCTTTCATTAATCTTTGTATTTGAGTTTCTTTAATCAAAAGTTTAAGTTTAAGCTTTGTGTTCTTTAATCTCCTTCTACATTTCTTGAATTTTGCTTATTTCTTAATCCGAAACTTTGCTTTTGATCCGAATCCTTCATGATCCGTGATTGAATTTGAGGTTGTGTGGTTAGAAAGTCCATTTCTTTAATTCCTACATAAGCTCACTCACGTATAAGCTATAAGCTCTCTATGCTTATTGGCTTATTTCAAGTTTTAGCTTATTGATTTTCGGATTTCTCAAAGGTTTTAGTCATTTTAAAGTTGATTTCATAAAGTTTATGATCTTTTATGTTTAAGAAGTTGTCAAATTTAAGCTTTTTGAGTTGTTTAACATTCGGATAAGATAGCTTATTATACGTGATTATTGAGTTTTAAGCTTGCCACCAATTTCGGATTAGTATTGCTTCCATCGCAATCTTGGGTATTCTACACATTCCGACGGATTACTTGGTTTCTATCGCAATAACCCATCAAGGGTTCTACTTTGTGATAACTTGGTCATTCCCCCTTATTCCGATCTGGATTGCGATCGCTCATTGCGATCGCATATTCCGACGGGACTAAGGTCCTTGTTAAGACGAAACTCTGCCCAAATTTACTTTACAACATTCCGACAGTGGTGCATTGCGACAAAAGTGTTTACAACTTTCCGATCTGAAACATTGCGATCTAGGACATTCCGATAGGCATCACTGTGATAGAATTGATACTGTTGCATTCCGATGGGTGTTCAGATTAGCATTCCGATGGACATTCAAACTAATATTCCGATGGTTTGTTTTGATAATTATTCCGATGGTTTTCACTTTGGTGTATTCCGATAGAAAGGACTTGTTATATTCTGATAGCTTAAGTTTTTAAGTTTTAAAGTTTTACAAAGTTTAATGTTTTAAGTGTTTTTCTAAATAATTTTTAAACGCTTTAATTTCACTCAACGACATTTTCATACTTGCTTTTAGTTTAATTAGATAACCAAACCAAACCATTCTCTTGTTCACCAAAAGACAATTGAGTCGTACTTTAGACTGGAAATCAATTCGAAGATATCGGACGATAAATATTTTATACTTGGGGTAAAAGCCTTGTATTAAATGGCGCCTCTGCCGGCTCTTTTCGTTAAGATTAACGGTTTCTAGTGAGAGACACATTGAATTTTGGGATCCGTTCTTTGAACGTTATTTTCCTTGCTTTAAAATTTTTCACAAACTCTAAAAAAGTATAAAATTCTTCAAAAATACAAAAACATTGAAAAATCTTAAAAAGCAATTCTTTTCCAAAGGTTTGCACCAAAAATATTATATAGATATTCTCTCTGTATATTTTCTTCTGCAGGTGTATGCGTACTAGATCTTCAAACTATTCTGAGCCCGAGACTCGTGAAGATTTAGATATGGCTGGTGTTCATAACAACAATAATAACCCACCTCTACCCAATTTGAATAACAATAACAACAACAACAATGTTCCCCTACCTGATTTACGAACAATGGAGGAATTGTGTCAACCCAGCATGAACGGACGCGGAGGCCCGATTGCGCCGATGCACATCACGACTCAGGAGTTTTCGTTGAAGCATCACATGATCCAACAAGTGCAAACTAATCCATTTCGCGGAATTCCGGATGATGATGCCAACAAACACCTCGACAAATTCATTACCATCACCCAAAGCATGAAGTCACCCGGTGTTTCTATGGATGAACTTCGCCTTCAACTATTTCCCCACTCGCTTTCTCACCATGCCGAAAAATGGTTTGACCGTCTCCCAAAGAATTCTGTTCATACTTGGAATGACATGACTCAACGCTTTTTGTCGCGCTACTTCCTACCATCCATGGTCACAAGCCTTCGTAACCAAATTAGTGGATTCATGCAAGACAATGATGAATCGCTCTTTGATGCTTGGGAACGATACAATGATTTGATCGACCGTTGTCCAAATCACAACATGCTCCCCGTCACTCTCATTGATACTTTCTACAATGGTCTCACTTTTCGTGATCGTGACACGATCAATGCCGCCGCCGGTGGTACTTTTATGAAAAGGAGACAGGAGGAGTGTAGAGAGTTGATTGAAAACATGAATACTCACCACAAGAATTGGGATTCATCCGCATCCTCAAGATCTAATCCGAGAGTCAATGTTTCATCTACTTCTTCCACCACCGACATGTCCGCCATGGAACGTGCTATTCTTGAAATTAGCAAAAGTATGCAAATTTTGGCCTCTAACCAAACTCAACAAGTTAAAGTCGTTGCTATTTCTTGTGACACATGCGGTGGTCCCCATTCTTACAATGATTGTCCTTCTACTCAAGGCAATTCTTCTGAAAACGTTAACGCGGCATACGGTACTTATCCCACGGGAGGCTATCAAGCTCGTCCTCAAGGAGACCGTAACTTGCTAAGTTATCGTTCAAACAACTATCTTGCTCCACCCGGTTTTACTCCTCCAAACCAAAACCAACAACAAAGCTATAACCGAAATTACCAATCCCAACCTCGTGCTAACAATCAATATCAATCCTAAAGAAACCCATACCCACCTCAAGGAAATTCTCAAGCTTACCAAGCTCCACCTCTCAATCAACCGATGACATTGAATCAAGACGTCGAGACGTTCATGAGGACTAATAGAGAGATAGTGACGAATCTTCAGAGCCAATTCATCAACTTGAAGGGAGAAATGGCGAAACAAGGGAGCGATATTCGAGCCGAGCTAAGGAATGACATGGTGAAACAAAGCAATGATATTCGTGCAGACATGAGAGACTCTTTCAGCACTCAAGCGGATAATTTACGTGATATGTTAGGTTTGCTCTTCCAAGGTAATCAACCCTCTTCTTCGGGAACTCTTCCGAGTAACACCGTTGCGAATCCAAGAGGGGAGATGAAAGCAATCACCACTCGTAGTGGAAAAGGTTATACGGAACCCGAGCTTCCTACACCTCCACCCGTGATTATGAACAAGGAAAAAGAGCAACTTTCCTCGCCTCCTTTGCCTTCTACCCCCCATTCCCCCACCACCCGTGGTTGTGAGTGATCCTACTCCCCTAAAGCCTTCCTCTTCATCCGATATACCTTATCCTTCAAGGTTGAGGAAAGAGAAGCAAAAGAGCAAGGATGATATTCAAGTTTCAAACTTTCTCAAAATGTTTAAACAAATGAATTTTAACATCTCCTTTGCCGAGGCTCTCGCTCACATGCCTAAATACGCGAAGATGTTTAAAGATCTTCTTAGTGACAAGGAGAAACTTCTTGACATTGCTCAGACCCAACTTAATGAGAATTGCTCCGCGGTTCTCTTAAGGAAATTGCCTACCAAACTTGGTGATCCGGGTCGCTTCTTGATTCCTTGCAACTTCCCGGGAGTAGAGAATTGCATGGCCCTAGCCGATCTAGGTGCTAGTATAAACTTAATGCCTTTAAGTGTTTGGAAGCAATTATCTCTCCCCGAGCTAGTCCCCACCCGAATGACCTTGGAATTAGCTAACCGTACGGTTGCTTATCCAGTGGGGATAGCCGAAGACGTTTTCGTTGGCGTTGACAAATTCACCTTCCCGGCGGATTTTGTTGTCGTTGACTACCAGATGGATCCCCGTGTTCCATTAATCGTTGGACGTCCCTTCTTGAGGACCGGTCGCACTCTCATTGATGTAGCCGCGGGCGAAATAATCATGAGAGTTGGTGACGATAAAATTGTCTTCAACATGGGTAAGATTTCTAAGCAACCTTATTCATATGAGAGTGTTAATGCTATTGATGTTCTCGATGAGGCTTGTGAAGAACACTTTCATGATGCTTGCAAAAGTAATCTCTCTTCTCTACCCAATGTTGAGACCGTTGCCTCAATTGCTCTGATGTAGTGATTTTACTACTCTTTAGGAAAAGAGAGCAAATAGGGCATGTAATGAATACGACGATTTAGGAAAACCGTGTATTAATGACCCTAAAGTGAGTTCGTTCTCAAGGAGGCTTAGTGTGTGTGTAATGAATTGATTATCTTTGTGATTATATTGTTGAGAAAGAAAGACAGAAATGAGATTTGAAGAGAATGACGGTTACGAAGACGGATTAAACTAAGTCGAAAAAGGTATACACGTAAAATCGTAAAAAGTACCAAAATTAAAATTTTACCCTAAAAATTCCTAAAAAATACCAAAAATCCACAATAATATTCTAAGAGTTTACAAAAAATCCAAACTTGCCAAAAACTTTTAATTAATTAGATAATGACTTTTTAATGCTAATTAAAGCCCTAAAAATCAAAATTAATTATTAAAAAGTCCCAAACAAGATTTTAAAGTTTGTAAACCTCAAAAATACCCTAATTAAGCTAAAAAGTATTTTTCAAAATTTTAAAACCACTAAAAAATATTTTTAAACAATTAAAAAATACTAAAATCAATTAAAACTTAAATTAATTCTAGGAAATAATTATAAGACTCTAAAAATATTTGGAAAGTTGCAAAATTCCTAATTAAGTGTTTAGAACCTAGGAAAAATATAAAAACTTGGAAAATCAGACTTTTAATTTTTAATAATAACATAATATTAAAAATCCAAAAATCATAAAAAATTCTAAAAACTTGCAAACTAGCTTAATTTAACCTAAATAACTCAGAAATGAAAGTGAAATTACCTAAACACCCTTAATGGGCCTAGAAAATGGGCTAAACCCAAAACAATACCTTATTGGGCCAAATTTGGGCCCAATATAAAAGTGTTCAAAATAAGCCCAAAAAGCACAGGTTGACTCAAAATTTGATTTTAAACAACTTTTTCCAAAGGCCCAAAAGCTGAAAGTGTGAAATAAGCTAGCTTATAACAAACAGCTTATTCTTAATGGGCTTTTTGGCCCATTAAGCTATAAGCCAATGCCATAAGCTAAAATTTGACACACAAGCTTCTTTTGACCTAAATAAGACTTCTACAAAAAGAAATTTGAAAAAAGCCCAAGGAATAAGCCTGAAAATGCAATAAGCAATCTATAGAAAACGACAAAATAGTCGTTTTTGAGTTCTAGGCCACCCCAAGTGCTGATTCAAGTTTCTATAGCTTCTAAATGACTTAATTAAGCAAAATCAACAAAGAGTTTTCAAATAAGCTGACTCAATAAGCTGGAAAAAGCAAATAAGCACTTATGTAAAAGTCAAATAAGTTGGTTTTCTAGTGAAAAGTCAAAGTCAAAGTCCAATAAGCTCCAGTCTACTTAAATGGGTCAAA
Source organism: Glebionis coronaria (assembly GCA_025667525.1). Classification (NCBI taxonomy): domain Eukaryota; kingdom Viridiplantae; phylum Streptophyta; class Magnoliopsida; order Asterales; family Asteraceae; genus Glebionis; species Glebionis coronaria. The sequence goes on along the minus strand of CM046875.1, from coordinate 455,783,629 downwards.
TGATGAAGACCTATCACAAAAAATAAGTTGTTGCAAGTCTGGATAAGCTAGAATAGCTTATTGATAAGCTGAGTTCAATTTTACACTAGTAGGGGCTAGTTTTGAGTGTTAAGCAGTGGAAACTTTTTCCACTGCTTGACTTGTTTGACTTTTTGTCTTTAGTGACTTTGTTGGAGATTCAGATTACACAAAGGCACCCAAATGATCTTTGGATCAAAAGGAGTCAAGAACAATCAAAATATCACAATCACAAACACCCAATTGATACAGTTTAATCAATAAAGTCCCAGATATGATACAGACATGAACAATTAAACAGTTGAGCACAAATAAGCAGTTTTAGCAATAATCAGCCAGCCAAATTCAACCAAATGCATACACAAGCTATATTAAACTCAAATAAGCAAGTCTAAACAGGTTTCATGCAATGATTCAAAGAATTAAGCAAGATTCAAGCCAATGAATGTTACTGATGAACACTAACACATGCAGTTTAATACTTTGCTGATGTATTTGACAAATAAGCCAGATTCAACACTCAATATCTATCAAATAAGTTATAATAATGATGTTCTAACAACTTTCAACCCTAAGCATGCACAAATACTAGATTTCACCAAAATCTTAGGTCAAAAACAGTTAAATTCACCAAGTTATAGCAGATTGTGTGATTTGAAGTTTCAAACCCAAAAACTTGCAGCAAAACACTCTCAACAAGGCATATATCAGATACCAAGCATAAACAAGACAATCCAACAACACAATATCAAGATGCAATCACAAACAGGTAGACCCAAACACCCCTTTATCTTTTCAAAATCAAATCTTTCAAAGGAAAAGTGAGATTCAAGACCACCCAAGCTCAGATAAACACAATAACAAGTAAGATTAACAGATTCAAGCAGATTTAAGCCACAAAATTCACAAGAACACAAGCCACATACATATATCACCAAAAATCAAGATTTTAAGCAGATTTTAGGATTGAGTATGCAAACCTCATGGATGTACATCCACACCCACGAATTTATGAGCTTATGTACTAGCAAGAACAAGTACAAGCTTCCAATAACACCCCTGCTAAGAATCGACAAGGTTAGAAGCACAAGTATAAAAATCAGAAACTTGAAAAATCTTGATTAATGCAACCTTGTTACCCCACACTTGATTATCCCCAAGTTATAAGCCTCACCACACCTTAATCAACTCAATTAGGATGCTATCATCAGCCCTATAACCCAAGAATTCCAAGATAGAAACAAGAACTTAGCAAAATATCAAGAGAATGAAGAAAATGTGCAAACTTTTGCACACTCCTCTTTTGTAAACAGGTTTTAAACTTCAAAATCACTAAACTAAGAACATAAACAAGCAATAATAAGATGGCACTTGGTCTTTCTTCAAAACACTTAACACAAATTTCATTAATCAGAAAAAGGATTTACAAGTGCTTGAACAAGGAAAAACCAAAAGCAACTGCTAATGTTGGGTCCTAAGGCCTTTATATAGGCTACATTGAACTACTAGAAAGCATAAAAACGTAGCCCTAATGTTGATGAAGTCCCCAAAATGCCCTTTGAAAGTTTGAATTTCTTGAGGATCATGTGATGTTTTCTTGGCTAGTTGTGTGAGTTGGCAAGGATGAATTGCATCCAAAGGCTCAAATTGAGCTTAGAAAGTAAGCAGCATTCCTAAACGTTGGATGGCTGGCAAGTTTTTGTCTTCTTCCCTTTTGACGTAGCAGGGGAGGCCCCATGCAGCATGTGGGTTGGTGGGGTGCCAAGTTTAAGGGTTGGGTTGTGAATAGGAGACTACTAATCAAGATTCTGGAGATTTTGGTGGGTTAATTACAAGTGATTAAAGAAAACCCAAATTTGTTCATATGGTGAATAGTGCATGTTTTGATCTTGATTAAGGTTTGAATTGGGTGTTTAGCGCGTGTTTTATAACTAATATTAATTAGTTATAAAACCGGTTAAGTGGAAAGCTGAGGTGGAGTAATGGGGTGTGGTGATTGGTGGGATGGGGTGAGTGGGACACGTGTAGAGGTGTGGTTGGTCTATGTTACTTTCCTTGTCTGCCAGCTTTAGCCCCTCACCTTCCTTTCTTCTTTCACTTTGTAAATATAACACATAAACCCGGATTCCTTTGTTAATAAAGTTCTCTTTTTCACACTTTTGCCCCAAATACTTTTCCAAAGTATTTTCAGGGGTATTTCTTGCCATTTTTGAATTCTTCAAGGGCTGATTTGGCATTTTGATGATGGATAATGGCTTTGACTTGTATGTTGAGAATTTTGGAGGACTGAAATTGCCAATTCATGTTTGATGAGGGACCATTTTTGCCAAATGTTGAAAGTCAAGGGTCCTTTTTGTAATTTTGGGATTTTCAAAGGACCAAACTTGTAATTTCTTGTACTTTGAAGGACTTCATGATATATTTGACTTTGTGGAGGATATTGGTTGACAATTTAGCTTTGTTGAGGGGCTAAACTTGCCAAATCTTCAAAGTGGAGGGCCCTTTTTGTAATTTTGACAAACTTTAGGGACCAAACTTGTAATTATGAAGATACAAGGGTGTAAAGTGTCAATTCTTCCATATTGGAGGACCCTTCTTCATAATTCTTCAAATCTTCAAGGGTTGATCTTGAGAAAGTCTTCATTAGGGCTTGGTTCATTGTGCGGCTTCGTTTCCCGTGTTCGTTTTTGTATGATTCTTGTGATCTTTTGTCATTTTCTCAATATCCGTACCTAAAATACACAAGCAACAAACACAAGCATATATATGGGTATTTTGATGATATTTAATGCATTTTAAACCCTATTTGGATGATGAGACTATGTATAAAAGCAGTCTCATCACTCCCCCATACTAAACCATTATCATGCCCTCACGCAATGCTAGAATAAAGTATAGTAGCATCTCCAAAATTCATTTTTATTCACTTTATTGAACGATAAACTAGCTACACTACTACTATTGCTACTACTACTTGCGTTTTAGACATAATGTATGATTTTCATCGCAAAATGGGACGTTTAGGTTCATAGAATAAGAACACGTGAATACTTCGTTAGAAATAATTTCATCGTCCTCGATTTTCACCCCAGTTCCATGCCAAGCGTGCAACGAGATCATTGTCATTATAAGTTAGTAATGCTAACACTACTCATATGCCCTAATTACGTACTTATCCTCCCATTATTCCTAAGTTGTATCTCTTATATTTTATATTGTCTTGAATGTTTCACGAGGATACATTGTTTGACTTATGCGATAATAGAGATTTAGGTCTAAAAATAGAGTCCTAACGGTGTAACCAAGACCATCAAATCAATAACCCCTCCTAATAGACAACGATGTCAAAAATTTAAGTTGACAAGAAGAATCGATAAACACGGTTTTATAACGGTTTTGAACATGAGACTTATTACCAAGACTTTTATACGCCCCTTAACAGAAGGGCCTTATTATCTTTGGTTTACCTCCATCTTTTATTCAACTTGGCCATGAAGCTTTTATTATGACTTCGGTCTTGCCTTGCCTTTTATTATCCACCTCATCGGTAGTTTTATTAGCCAAAGACGTATATCCTCACGCTAAGGCGAATTTTGGATCTTTAAAGCTTCGAAGATTAAGGCTTGATTCACTTTCAATTTTGCATAGATTTTTTGGCCTTGTGGGGCTTCAAATTGTTTGCTTGATTTAGGTGAGCACTTGAAATCTTATTATTGGGTGAAGCTTTTGATTATTCGGGTGCCAATACTTCAAAACCGTGACGCTGGCGATACCTTAATGTCTTCCCAATTTAATTACACGGAAGCTACTAGAAAAGACTAGAAACCCAACAATCCTAACTAAACCGCTAAGTCAATATTTATTAAGCAAAAAATATTTACATGCGAAGGGAGAATAAGCAAACAACGAGAACACATGAGTTTTTGAAAGAATATGAGTACTCTACATTTAGCATAGTAACTTATAATTAACCCTATCATTTCTCGTCCTCATTTAAGAGACTTAGCCTAATGTGTAGTTAAGGAATCAAAGCTAAGTGCTCAACACGCACGGTCGAGTCAAAAATTACTCTTATTCTCGCCATCGGAAAACCTACATTCGTTTCTTCAAACACTTATAAAACATGAGAAAATTTTTAAAATTTGGCCATTTTTAGCCTTATTTTGCAACAAAACGATAAACAAAAAGATAAACTTTGGAAAGCGTGAAGGTTTGGCAAGGCAAGTATCTATTCACCCCCCCCCCCCCCATACTAAAGTTAAACATTGTCCTCAATGTTTCGATTCTAGGGGTGCAAACACCCCCATACTAGAGACGTAGTCGAATGCCTAATCTAGCATGGAAAGGGTGTAACCAATAAATTAATAGCCGTTTATGAAGTGTGTTAATAACCTAAGGTTAGAACATCAAAAGGATATATCATGGATATTGAGAAAGTCTTCAAAGCAAACGATCAAGTGCTCCTATAAACGAACACGAGAGGCTCCAATCGTGAAGATCATGATCATCTAAAGTCCACAATTCACAAACAACCACGGAACAAAGGTTGGAAGGGCACAAATCCCCATACGTTAACTACATTAGAAAGCGATAATATGTACATAGGATAAGCATGGGACTCCCCCACGAGGCTCCTCGTTTTTGATTACCGAGTCATGAGCTCGACTCGATCCCCTCAATACTAATTATCATTGGGGAAGGTGACTTGGTCGAGGTAGTTCAAGGATGGAACTTCCCCGCCAAAGTAGTGCTTCAACCTATGTCCATTCACCTTGAAGTTAGGACCATCATCTTGAGCTAGCTCGATGGTCCCATACGGAAACACTTGAGTCACGGTGAATGGACCGGACCAACGGGATTTCAACTTACCGGAAAAGATTTTCAAACGAGAATTAAAAAGCAAAACTTGATCCCCAATGTTAAAAACCCGGTTTTTAATTTTAGAATCATGCAACTTTTTAGTTTTTTCCTTACAAATCAATGAATTTTCATAAGCAATGTCTCTCAATTCATCCAATTCATTTAATTGCATTTTCTGGTGTTTTCCCGCGGTCTCCATATCATCATTACAATGCTTTAGGGCCCAATAAGCCTTGTGTTCTAATTCGATAGGTAAATGACAATTCTTTCCATACACAAGCTTATAGGGAGTGCACCCAATGGGCGTCTTATGAGCGGTCCTAAAGGCCCATAAAGCATCGTCCAACTTATCCGACCATGATTGTCGGTTTTCGCCCAACGGATCTCTCCAAGATCCTCTTCAACGCTCGGTTTGAAACCTCGACTTGCCCACTCGTTTGTGGGTGATAAGCCGTAGAAAGCCGATGTGTAACCCCATATTTCCTTAGTACCCTTTCGAATTGGTCGTTACAAAAATGGGTTCCACGATCGCTTATGATCGCACGAGGGGTTCCAAACCGAGAAAACAGGCTTTTCAAGAACTTGACTACCACACGAGCATCATTGGTGGGCAAGGCTTTGGCCTCCACCCACTTAGATAGGTAGTCAACCGCAACGAGAATGTACTTATTACCACGAGATGATGGGAACGGCCCCATAAAGTCTATACCCCAAACGTCAAAGATCTCACACACTTGGATGATATTTTGTGGCATTTCATCTTTTTGTGAGGCTTTTCCTTGTCGTTGGCATGAATCACATGACTTCACAAGATCTTGTGCATCTCGGTAAATAGTAGGCCAAAAGAAGCTGGCATCAAACACCTTCTTGGCCGTGAGATTAGCACCGTGGTGACCACCCGTGGGTCCCTCATGACAAGCTCTAAGGATGTTAGAAACTTCGGTGCCAAATACACAACGTCGGATGATTTGATCCGCACAAGTTTGAAACAAGTAAGGGTCGTTCCAAAAGTAGAACTTGACGTCACGAAAGAATTTTTGTTTTTCTTGAGTCGTCATACCCTTGATGATGAAGTTACCCGCATGGTAATTTGCAAAATCCGCAAACCATGGGGTGGAAGAATCAAGCTTAGAATTTACTACACCAAGTGTCTCGAGCGGAAATGTTTCGGTGATTTCCTTGGGCTCGTAAACACTTTGTTGAGGATCTTCCAAACGAGAAAGATGATCGGCCGCTAGATTCTCGGCTCCTTTTTTGTCAACGATTTTGTGATCAAATTCTTGAAGGAGAAGAATCCAACGAAGTAATCTCGGCTTAGCATCTTGCTTTGCCATGAGATACTTGATAGCCGAATGATCCGTATACACTATGCATTTAGCTAAGACGAGATAAGGTCGGAACTTCTCAAATGCATACACCACGGCAAGGAACTCCTTTTCCGTTGTAGTGTATTTTAGTTGAGCCTCGGTCATCGTCTTGCTAGCATAGTGAATAGGCAAGAAGTGCTTATCATGACGTTGCCCCAAAACGGCTCCAATAGCGTAATCACTAGCATCACACATGAGCTCAAAGGGGAGGTTCCAATTGGGAGCAACAAGAATGGGAGCTTCGGTAAGTTTCCTCTTAAGGATTTCAAAGGCTCGTACACAATCTTCGTCAAAGACAAAACGTGCCTCTTTTTCAAGAAGATGTGTAATGGGTCGAGAAATCTTCGAAAAATCCTTGATGAATCGACGATAAAAGCCCGCGTGGCCTAGGAAACTCCTAACTCCCTTAACGGTTTTGGGATGAGGTAATTTGGCGATGACGTCTACCTTAGCTTGATCTACCTCAATCCCCGCTTTCGAGACCTTGTGCCCTAAGACGATTCCACTCTTAACCATAAAATGACACTTTTCCCAATTGAGCACAAGGTTGGTTTCCTCACAACGTTTCAACATTCTCTCAAGGTTCGACAAACACGAAGTGAACGAATTACCAAACACGGAAAAGTCGTCCATGAAGACTTCCATCGTCTTCTCGATCATGTCATGAAAAATAGCCATCATGCACCTTTGAAAGGTTCCCGGTGCATTGCAAAGTCCGAGTGGCATTCTACGATAGGCAAACGTTCCATATGGACACGTAAACGTAGTTTTTTCTTGATCACGAGGATCGATGGGAATTTGGAAGTAACCGGAAAAACCATCTAAAAAGCAATAGAAATCGTTTCCCGCAAGACGCTCCAACATTTGGTCCATGAAGGGCAAGGAAAAATGGTCTTTTCGAGTGGCTTCATTCAACTTTCGATAGTCAATGCACACTCTCCATCCGGTCATGAGTCTAGTGGGAATCAACTCGTTGGCATCGTTTGGCACAACGGTCATCCCTCCCTTCTTAGGGACACAATGAATAGGACTCACCCAAGGGCTATCGGAAATAGGGTAAATCATTCCCGCGTCAAGGAGTTTAAGGACCTCCTTTTTGATGACGTCGTGAATTTTGGGGTTCACCCTCCTTTGACTTTGGATTGCGGGCTTGTAATCCTCCTCCATTAAGATTTTGTGGGTACAAAACTTGGGATCGATTCCCTTAATGTCGGATAACTTCCATGCAATTGCCCCTTTGTGATCCTTTAGAACATCGACAAGTGCGGTTTTTTCATCATTCGAAAGTTCCTTCGCAATAATAACCGGCAACTTGTCGTCCTCCTCTAAATAGACATATTCAAGATGAGGAGGTAAATCTTTCAACTCGAGGATAGGTGGTTCCTCAAGTGAAGATTTGGGCTCGATACTCATAACCTCCTCGGGTGGAGGAAATGGGAAATCATTAAGAAAATCCTTGATAATCGAGAAGTCCTCATCGTTGTCGAGGTCTTCGTTACAAGTACGTGGAACATCGAATTCTTCCAACGTAAAACCACCACCTTCAAATGGAGTGAAGGTTGGTGTCGAATTATCAAGAATTGGATCTAACATAGTGGGATTGCCACTAGTTTCTTCATCACCAAAACCTAGAACTTCTTGTGAAAATTCCTCGCAAACCACGTTAATCATATCAACGAGGTTTATGGTTGCAACGGAATAAACATGAGAAATTTGAGAGTTTTGAGTTGCGTTTATAACAAGTTCCTCGTCGTTGAAACGTAAGGTGATCTTTCTAGCATGAACATCGATCAAAGCCATAGACGTATCTAAAAACGAACGACCTAAAATGAGAGGAACTTGAGGATCCGTGGGGATATCAACAACGATAAAGTCTACGGGATAGTAGAACTTCCCCACTTTCACAAAAACGTCTTCCGCCAAACCACATGCGGGAATCGTGGAATGGTCGGCCAACTCGATAGACATTAGTGAAGGAGTAAGATTAGGAAGATTGAGCGACTTGAAGATTGCAAGTGGCATCAAGTTAATGCTAGCACCAAGATCGGCCAAGGCGAAGCATTCCTCCATATCTTGGATTGCACATGGAATCAAAAATTCAACGGGATCACTGACTTTTTGAGGTATGCGATTAAGATAAACCGATGAACAACTAGACAATTGGTGCAATTTCTCCTTGTTGTTCAACATACTCTTAAAGTTAGTGGCAAATCGAGGCATCATGACCAAAGCATCGGCGAAACTCACATTAAAGTGCAAATCACGAAACAATTTCATAAAAAGCTCAAATTGATAATTGTCGCGCTCTTGACGTTTCTCCTTCCTAAGTCTCGACGGATAGGGCAAAGGTGGTGTTGGTTGAGGCATAGTAGGCATAGCCTTTGGAAGCTCGGGTTCCAATGATGGTAATGGGTCAACCGTAGGTGTGGCATGAGCGGTACTTTGTGGGATTGGGACATGCTCCTTTTGGACCACCACCTCGGGTTCTTCCTCAATTGCTTCCTCCGTAGGAGCAATTGGTTGAGGAGTCGGTTCCTTAAGTGTCTTACCACTACGTGTGGTAATCACTTTCATCTCACCCTTAGGGTTGGATACGGTGTTGCTAGGAAGACTACTCGAAGACGGTTTACACATTATTGCCTCAAACATAGACGAGATTTTATCTTCAAACACGGATTGCCTCTTCTTGGCTTTAATCATTTCTTGTTTAATCTCATGTTGCCCTTGTTCCATTTTTTGTTGGTTTTGTTGTAACCTAGTGACATTTCCTTCCATCTTGTTGGTGTGGATCTTAAGTTCATTAGCTAACTCATTTTTCAACTCTTTCTTCAAGTCGTTCTTAAACTCGGATCTTAGGCTAATGATTTCTCTTTGAATGTTGTCAAACCTAGCATCATTCCCACTAGCGTACTCAACAAACTCACTTGGAAGATCTTTCAATGTTTGCAAACCTTTGTTGTTGTTTTGAAAATCATTTTGATTCTTGTTTGAAACTTGATTATTAGCCCCTTGATTCCCATAGTTTCCCTTGTTGTAATTGTTTTTGAAACCAACTTGATTGTTGCGATAGTTGTTGTTAGCATTTTGATTTGAACCAAAACCCGGTGGAGTCATTTGATTAGAGCGGGAAACTTGACCGTTTTGGTTGTAATTTCCCGTGGCCGCGAAGGCACTCGAAGTGTTACCACCGTTGGTAATGCACTCGAAGAAATCATGACCACCACCACAATACATACAAGAAACCTCAACCGCTTTAGCCGTAGCGGGAGCACTTTGTTCACCAACTTTAAACTCAATCAAAAGTCCTTTTAGCTTATCAACAATCTTGTTTTCCAAGTTCGCCTCAATTTGGCAAGCATCGATGGTAGTAGACAAAGAAGGTGAAGCCGAAGACGAAGCCTTACGAACACTAGACGTGCTACGAGGACTATACACCTTAGATCTATTCTCAATTATCACCAAAGCTTCCTCAACCGTTTAACACAAAAAATTACCACCTGCGGCGGCATTCAAATAATCCCTTTCATGATCATTAAGTCCATTGTAAAACGTGTCAATTTGATGCAAGTCGGAAAAACCGTGATGAGGACATTCATGTAACATTTCCTTAAACCTATTCCAAGCCGTTGAAAAACTTTCATTAAACTCTTGTGAAAACTTTGAAATCTCATTTTTCAAGTGCGTAGTCTTAGAGGGCGGAAAAAATTGGTTCACAAACTTAGACACGAGATCCTTCCACGTCAATATAGAATTGGGTGGCTCTTTCTCTAACCAAATTTTAGCGGGCCCCGCTAAGGAATACGGAAAAAGCATCATCTTAATCGAGTCATTCGAGACATCCTTAAACTTGCAAGTGGCGGTAAGACGATTAAATTGGCGGATATGGTTGTGTGGATTGTCCTTCTCATCACCTCGGAATTTGTTGTTTTGGATCATCGACAACAAACCCGTTTTCACCTCAAAATTCTCCGCAAGGATAGCGGGAATCACAATAGCCTCTCCATAACCCTCGGTGGGCGCTTGAAGTAACTCCATCATAGTTCGATTCGCCATGGTTGGTGCTTCTCTTACAATGGGTTCGTCAATAGGAGACTCCTCACTAGAAAGATTTGGAGTGGGAGTTTTGTTCTTTCGTTTACGTGCACGTCTTGCTTGATTACGAGTTAGCATAAACGTCACGTACAACGAGGGGACGAGCAAAGAAGATTCTTTTTGGTGTTTTGTATTTTTCAATTTTTTTGTGGTTTTTGATTGTATTAACCTTTTTGGAATTTGGTGAATGTATTAAGTAGACACAAATCTACAAATCTCCTCCTTAATCAAATCTCTTGATTAAAGAAGCCTCAAGGAATGAAAACGATCACGTGAAGTGAACGCCTTCGATGACTTTAGAATGTTGGTGGAACACCAAAACGTTCAAGAGGGTTTAATCAATGGAAACAAAGAAAATATATATGATACTTAGTAATACTTTGGGCGGCAAAACCCTCGATTAGCTCTCAAAATCAAATACTCACAAGCAAGCGGGGAAACGAGGCGGCGCGAAGCACTTAAGAGCCTTTTTCCTTAGGATATATTTTATAATATCCGCCTTATACCCACCTTATAGTTTGTATTTTTCAAGATTGAGCTTCACGAAAGTATTTATCTATTTTTGCCTTTTTCTTTGGTTTGAGATTCGAATACAATGATTGGGTAATGACCTCCCAAGTCAAGGTTGTGATTTCTCACGTATTTGGAGTACTTGTGAATTTATTGTTCTACGTATACACTATAGTAATAGTATTCACACAAAAACCGAAAACCGATAATACGTATTAGTAGAGTGCTACTAATACAAATACTATTTATGGTTAGTATATAAAAACAACAATTCCAAATCAAAACACAACACGCCTCCCCGGAAGCGGCGCCAAAATGATGTAGTGATTTTACTACTCTTTAGGAAAAGAGAGCAAATAGGGTAAGTAATGAATACGACGATTTAGGAAAACCGTGTATTAATGACCCTAAAGTGAGTTCGTTCTCAAGGAGGCTTAGTGTGTGTGTAATGAATTGATTATCTTTGTGATTATATTGTTGAGAAAGAAAGATAGAAATGAGATTAGAAGAGAATGACGGTTACGAAGACGGATTAAACTAAGTCGAAAAAGGTATACACGTAAAATCGTAAAAAGTACCAAAATTAAAATTTTACCCTAAAGATTCCTAAAAAATACCAAAAATCCACAATAATATTCTAAGAGTTTACAAAAAAATCCAAACTTTCCAAAACCTTTTAATTAATTAGATAATGACTTTTTAATGCTAAGTAAAGCCCTAAAAATCAAAATTAATTATTAAAAAGTCCCAAACAAGATTTTAAAGTTTGTAAACCTCAAAAATACCCTAATTAAGCTAAAAAGTATTTTTCAAAATTTTAAAACCACTAAAAACTATTTTTAAACAATTAAAAACTACTAAAATCAATTAAAACTTAAATTAATTCTAGGAAATAATTAAAAGACTCTAAAAATATTTGGAAAGTTGCAAAATTCCTAATTAAGTGTTTAGAACCTAGGAAAAATATAAAAACTTGGAAAATCATACTTTTAATTTTTAATAATAAAATAATATTAAAATAATATTAAAAATCCAAAAATCATAAAAAATTCTAAAAACTTGCAAACTAGCTTAATTTAACCTAAATAACTCAGAAATGAAAGTGAAATTACCTAAATACCCTTAATGGGCCTAGAAAATGGGCTAAACCCAAAACAGTACCTTATTGGGCCAAATTTGGGCCCAATATAAAAAAGTGTTCAAAATAAGCCTAAAAAGCACAGGTTGACTCAAAATTTGATTTTAAACAACTTTTTCCAAAGGCCCAAAAGCTGAAAGTGTGAAATAAGCTAGCTTATACCAAACAGCTTATTCTTAATGGGCTTTTTGGCCCATTAAGCTATAAACCAATGCCATATGCTAAAATTTGACACACGAGCTTCTTTTGACCTAAATAAGACTTCTGCAAAAAGAAATTTGAAAAAAGCCCAAGGAATAAGCCTGAAAATGCAATAAGCAATCTACAGAAAACGACAAAATAGTCGTTTTTGAGTTCTAGGCCACCCCAAGTGCTGATTCAAGTTTCTATAGCTTCTAAATGACTTAATTAAGCAAAATCAACAAAGACAAATAAGCTGACTCAATAAGCTGGATAAAGCAAATAAGCACTTATGTAAAAGTCAAATAAGTTGGTTTTCTAGTGAAAAGTCAAAGTCAAAGTCCAATAAGCTCCAGTCTACTTAAATGGGTCAAATGATGAAGACCTATCACAAAAAATAAGTTGTTGCAAGTCTGGATAAGCTAGAATAGCTTATTGATAAGCTGAGTTCATTTTTACACTAGTAGGGGCTAGTTTTGAGTGTTAAGCAGTGGAAACTTTTTCCACTGCTTGACTTGTTTGACTTTTTGTCTTTAGTGACTTTTTTGGAGATTCAGATTACACAAAGGCACCCAAATGATCTTTGGATCAAAAGGAGTCAAGAACAATAAAAATATCACAATCACAAACACCCAATTGATACAGTTTAATCAATAAAGTCCCAGATATGATACAGACATGAACAATTAAACAGTTGAGCACAAATAAGCAGTTTTAGCAATAATCAGCCTGCCAAATTCAACCAGATGCATACACAAGCTATATTAAACTCAAATAAGCAAGTCTAAACAGGTTTCGTGCAATGATTCAAAGAATTAAGCAAGATTCAAGCCAATGAATGTTACTGATGAACACTAACACATGCAGTTTAATACTTTGCTGATGTATTTGACAAATAAGCCAGATTCAACACTCAATATCTATCAAATAAGTTATAATAATGATGTTCTAACATCTTTCAACCCTAAGCATGCACAAATACTAGATTTCACCAAAATCTTAGGTCAAAAACAGTTAAATTCACCAAGTTATAGCAGATTGTGTGATTTGAAGTTTCAAACCCAAAAACTTGCAGCAAAACACTCTCAACAAGGCATATATCAGATACCAAGCATAAACAACACAATCCAACAACACAATATCAAGATGCAATCACAAACAGGTAGACCCAAACACCCCTTTATCTTTTCAAAATCAAATCTTTCAAAGGAAAAGTGAGATTCAAGACCACCCAAGCTCAGATAAACACAATAACAAGTAAGATTAACAGATTTAAGCAGATTTAAGCCACAAAATTCACAAGAACACAAGCCACATACAAATATCACCAAAAATCAAGATTTTAAGCAGATTTTAGGATTGAGTATGCAAACCTCATGGATGTACATCCACACCCACGAATTTATGAGCTTATGTACTAGCAAGAACAAGTACAAGCTTCCAATAACACCCATGCTAAGAATCGACAAGGTTAGAAGCACAAGTATAAAAATCAGAAACTTGAAAAATCTTGATTAATGCAACCTTGTTACCCCACACTTGATTATCCCCAAGTTATAAGCCTCACCACACCTTAATCAACTCAATTAGGATGTTATGATCAGCCCTATAACCCAAGAATTCTAAGATAGAAACAAGAACTTAGCAAAATATCAAGAGAATGAAGAAAATGTGCAAACTTTTGCACACTCCTCTTTTGTAAACAGGTTTTAAACTTCAAAATCAGTAAACTAAGAACATAAACAAGCAATAATAAGATGGCACTTGGTCTTTCTTCAAAACACTTAACACAAATTTCATTAATCAGAAAAAGGATTTACAAGTGCTTGAACAAGGAAAAACCAAAAGCAACTGCTAATGTTGGGTCCTAAGGCCTTTATATAGGCTACATTGAACTACTAGAAAGCATAAAAACGTAGCCCTAATGTTGATGAAGTCCCCAAAATTCCCTTTGAAAGTTTGAATTTCTTGAGGATCATGTGATGTTTTCTTGGCTGGTTGTGTGAGTTGGCAAGGATGAATTGCATCCAAAGGCTCAAATTGAGCTTAGAAAGTAAGCAGCATTCCTAAACGTTGGATGGCTGGCAAGTTTTTGTCTTCTTCCCTTTTGACGTAGCAGGGGAGGCCCCATGTAGCATGTGGGTTGGTGGGGTGCCAAGTTTAAGGGTTGGGTTGTGATTAGGAGACTACTAATCAAGATTCTGGAGGTTTTGGTGGGTTAATTACAAGTGATTAAAGAAAACCCAAATTTGATCATACGGTGAATAGTGCATGTTTTGATCTTGTTTAAGGTTTGAATTGGGTGTTTAGCGCGTGTTTTATAACTAATATTAATTAGTTATAAAACCGGTTAAGTGGAAAGCTGAGGTGGAGTAATGGGGTGTGGTGATTGGTGGGATGGGGTGAGTGGGACACGTGTAGAGGTGTGGTTGGTCTATGTTACTTTCCTTGTCTGCCAGCTTTAGCCCCTCACCTTCCTTTCTTCTTTCACTTTGTAAATATAACACATAAACCCGGATTCCTTTGTTAATAAAGTTCTCTTTTTCACACTTTTGCCCCAAATACTTTTCCAAAGTATTTTCAGGGGTATTTCTTGCCATTTTTGAATTCTTCAAGGGCTGATTTGGCATTTTGATGATGGATAATGGCTTTGACTTGTATGTTGAGCATTTTGGAGGACTGAAATTGCCAAGTCATGTTTGATGAGGGACCATTTTTGCCAAATGTTGAAAGTCAAGGGTCCCTTTTGTAATTTTGGGATTTTCAAAGGACCAAACTTGTAATTTCTTGTACTTTGAAGGACTTCATGATATATTTGACTTTGTGGAGGATATTGGTTGACAATTTAGCTTTGTTGAGGGGCTAAACTTGCCAAATCTTCAAAGTGGAGGGCCCTTTTTGTAATTTTGACAAACTTTAGGGACCAAACTTGTAATTATGAAGATACAAGGGTGTAAAGTGTCAAATCTTCCATATTGGAGGACCCTTCTTCATAATTCTTCAAATCTTCAAGGGTTGATCTTGGGAAAGTCTTCATTAGGGCTTGGTTCATTGTGCGGCTTCGTTTCCCGTGTTCGTTTTTGTATGATTCTTGTGATCTTTTGTCATTTTCTCAATATCCGTACCTAAAATACACAAGCAACAAACACAAGCATATATATGGGTATTTTGATGATATTTAATGCATTTTAAACCCTATTTGGACGATGAGACTATGTATAAAAGCAGTCTCATCATGCTCCGTCATTAACTCCATTTGGAGAAAGTGACTTGGATGATTTTGAAGCTAGCTTTGGTCCTCTCGATCTTAAGTATGATGATTCTCCCACCGATTGGGATGAAGACATTTGTACCATTGAGAAACTTCTCAATGAGGACCATATTTCTCCACAGTCTCCTAAGGCTATCTCTACCGATGATCTGAAGTTAACTACGTCGTCCATCGAAAATCCTCCGGATTTAGAGCTTAAGGATCTTCCGTCTCATCTCGAGTACGTTTTCCTTGAAGACAACAAGAAGTTACCGGTCATCATCGCAAAGGACCTGAAAGAAGAAGAAAAATCCCGACTTATCGCCGTGCTGAAGAATCATAAGAAAGCGATTGCTTGGAAAATCTCCGATATTCGTGGAATTGATCCTCACTTTTGGACACATAAAATTCTCATGGAGGACGACTTTAAACCCACTATTCAAAGCCAACGAAGGGTGAATCCTAAGATCCATGACGTTATCAAAAAAGAGGTTATCAAACTTCTTGATGCGGGCTTGATCTATCCTATCTCGGATTCACCGTGGGTTAGTCCCGTCCATTGTGTGCCTAAGAAAGGCGGAATCACCGTTGTTCCCAATGAAAATAACGAGTTGATTCCTACTCGTCTCGTTACAGGCTGGAGAGTTTGTAGAGACTATGGCAAACTCAATGATGCTACGAGAAAGGATCATTTTCCCCTTCCTTTCATGGACCAAATGCTTGAACGTCTAGCGGGTAATGATTATTACTGCTTCTTAGACGGTTTCTCGGGTTATTTTCAAATACCCATCAATCCCCATGACCAAGAGAAAACCACATTTACTTGTCCTTATGGAACATTTGCTTACAAAAGAATGCCTTTCGGCTTGTGCAATGCTCCTGGGACATTCCAAAGGTGTATGATGGCTATCTTCCATGACATGGTTGAAGAAACTATGGAAGTCTGCATGGATGATTTCTCGGTTTATGGTGATTCATTCTCTTTTTGCCTTGCCAATTTAGAACGTATGCTTAAGCGGTGCGAAGTTACTCGCCTTGTTCTAAATTGGGAAAAATGCCATTTTATGGTAAAAGAAGGCATTGTGCTAGGACACAAAATCTCAAAAGTCGGTCTTGAAGTCGACCTTGCTAAATGGGTTATGGGTAAGTATATGTCACCATGAAATCCATTTTGATATGCAAATCTATTTTGCTCCCCCTTAACATATGCCACGACATTCGAAAACATCTCGCATATGTTCGGATGAGCCATCATGTTAAATCAAACTATTTGTGATAAATCGTTTCTCATATTAAATCACCTTTTCTCCCCCATATTAAAAATATTAACCCAACCAATATTTTGTATATCAATTGATTTAATGAAGTTTTAACAAAGTTTTTGGGAATAAAAATCCAAGTCCGTTTTACCTTCATGATACCAATTTGTAAGATGGATATCAATGACATTTTAGTCATTTTTGATACCATATTTGGATCACATATTCACCATATTAGAAAAAATGACAAAGTTAGACCTGATTGATGAGATCATCATATGACAAAATCACATGGTTCTTGTCTGCGAATGTTGATCTCCCTCGTCACGTCTGAAGTTATCTCGTCATCTTGGAAATCGGTAACCTTTGTTGATACCACATGTACGATTCGTATTTTTGTCTTGACACCAATTGTGAAGTCGGTACTTTCGTCTTGATACTAATTAAAAGATGAATACTTTGTCTTGACACCAATTGGTAACACCGACAATACACAATAAATTGGCATCGAAGAATCTGAATGCTTGACAATTGCTCCCCTCAAATGTTGACCCGTAATCTATCTAAAGAGTTGTAGTCGTCGATTGAGTAGTCGCATCATCGAGTATGTAGATACCAATTTGTAAAGAGCTTCAATTCATATAGATGATAACTTCGTAAAAACAAGATTTCTCTCGTTTTAACAAATAAATGCACTGAAGCATACATAAATTCGTGTTAGATTGTGTTATAACGTAAACACAATCCCTTACATGGTTATAAAGTAAACCATGTCTGAGAAAATTAATTCACGTTGTTGAGCCAACGTTTTTATAAGCGGGTTACTATCTGAAATAATAGCAAGCCATTTAGGCATGTTTTATGAATATTTACAACTTTTCTACGAACTCTATTTATGGCGTTGTGTTAATATTAATCGACATTTCTAAGGCCGTAAATATTATCGTCCCAAAAGACATGCATTTGAAAAATAAAGTAAAAATATTTTTGGATTTTTCTGAATTTTTCAATTTTTATGGTTTTTATATGGTTTTATATTTTTTTATTTTGCTTTTGTGAATAAAAATATATACAATTCCGATGACTTGAGCTACAAAACTTTGAATGTTTTTTTAAATGTCTCAAGACCCGAGAAAGTTGACTTTCTCGTTGAGAGGGTAAGTTATCTGAAAATATAAACTTTCCTTTTAACTAAAGAGTGAGTTCTAAGCTGACATTTACTTAGAAGTCGTTTTCATGAGCTTGAAAACTTTTGAATGTTTTAAAGGAAAGCTCATGACTGAGAAATTAATTTCCAGTTGTGAGGAGAAGTAGTCTTTTGAGGGAAAAACTTTCTTAAATGATCTTAAAACTTTGAATGTTAAACAAAGCTCATGCCCGAGAAAAATTAATTTCTCATTACGAGGATAAGTTATCATTAAAGATAGAATTTCCTTTAGTTGAAGTCCGAGTTACAATCTGACATGTGACTGTAAGTCATTATCAAGAGCGTAAAAACTTTGAATGTTTTTATAATAGCTCATGACCAAGAAAATTTAATTTCTCGTTTTGAGGATAAGTTATCATCCATGATAAACTTTCCTTTCTTTGAAGATCGGGGCATAATCTGTGATATGAATATACGCTATCGTTGTGAGCTTAACCGCAAATCCCTTGAGACAATTGATTCTTAGATATCGAATCCTTTTTCAACTGAGCTTTGGACCGGTATACGATAAGGTTACTTATTTCTTGTTGAACCTTGATCTCGGTACCTGCACTTGCTTCAATAATTTGCATGCTTTCATATGGGTTAGGGATATCTATGTTAGAACCATGTGGGGGTTCACAACCAAATATGGTAGTGCTAGAGGGAAACATCCTTCTGTAGGAACCCATTGAAGACCAATAGATTTGAAGGTCCTGCCCGTGGGTTGCCACCTAAGATTTGATCTAGGCGACATGGTTTTCTTATACACGGCGAGAGACTTAGCGGTAGAAAACCTATTTCCTTTGGGAATCCCTCTTTTAGCACGTGAGTTCAACTCCTTCAAGACTTTAGTTACACAAGCCGCATGATTTGTCGTGAAGACACTTTTCATGCATACGAAACAAACACCGTGTTTGAGGTCTGAATGAGATCTAGAAATCCTAGTTCTTTCTTGTGTCCTTTCTTAGGTTCCTCTACATAGTGATTATTAGGCATGTTGTTCGACCTATGTTGTGGCATGTTCATAGAATTATCCCTAGAATCACTAGTAGCAGTCTTGCTTTGAGGTTTTACAAAGGCTGATTAAATCACATTGGGCCTAGCTGGTGAAGGTACGGGTTTTGAAAGATGAACCATATCAACTTGGGAGGCAAACCACGGTCTCGAGGATTTTGGTCGCTCGGATCTAAATGCAGTCGGTTGAATGGTTTTTCAAGCTTAGTGTCCACACTAGCTCCTTTAATTTTCCTTAATTCGTTTTTCAACGCAGCTATTCCAAAAACTTTTTCTTGAACTTGAACCTTTAATGTCTCATTCTATTTTCTTCAATGTATCTTGGGATGCTAACTTAGATTTTTAGCAACTTAACTTGTTTCAAAAAAATTATCCTTTTTGGCGTTAGAATCTTGAATCTTTTGGTCCAATTTTCGTTTAAGAACAACGTTTGACTTTTCAAGTTTTTCAAGATATGTTTCAACTTTTTCTGTTTTCTTCGAAAATTCAATATTGGCATCCTCAGGATCTTTAGATTGCTGAGCTAAAGTCGTTTCGAGCTCTTTAATCTTGGAATCATAATTGTCTAACGTGGCAGGAATATAGCATTTGTCATGATTAATTACGTCATTTTGGTCAATCTCTCCCCCGTTATGACTCACATCGGATGAATCAGGAGTGCTATTACTATCACCCTTTTCCATCCCATGTTTCTTATAAATAGGTTCGGAATGCTCAACATGTTGTATATCATTGATACCTTGGTCAGAAAACGCATTCAATTGCACCTCAACCATTGGCACTTTAACATTGCCTGACTTACTGCTCGGCACCTGCTTTCCCCCTGATTTCATGCCCTTGCAATCTTTATCAGCCTCTAATTTTTCAACCGTATGACCATTCTTCTCTTGCATCTGCATCGTAGATTCTTGCACTCCACTATCATACGCTAGTTGAAGTCATGATCTTTATAAATCAAAGACGAAACCGATGTCATGTATTTCAACAGTGAACCATGGAAATATTTAACCTCGGTATGTGTGTCTCGAAAAAATGACTTGCAGATCACTGAATTTTCAAACTTAGCGAAATTGAATTGGAAGAAGTGCGTAAATTATGTCACGAGAACTTTATATGCAAGTGCCGATGCAGAGTGATTAAAGTCTTCTTTGTAGATTTTCTCTGCTAGTTGGTTCAAGTTGAGGAGCATCGAGTCTATGAATATATTACGATCTTGACCAAATAGTTGTTGGAAATTTAGTATAATTGTGGGATATGGTCATACTTGTAAATGGGTTTAGAGGTACGGAGTGTACACCCATTAAGTCCCTGACCACCCTGGACTCAATATAGTGGTTGATGATAATTCCTGTCAGAGGCTAGTTTTGCCTTGTCAGTGGCTGACTTTGCCTTGTCAGCGGCTTAATTTGCCTTGTCAGCGGCTGACTTTGCTTTGTCAGCGACTAAGTCATCAGTTGTGGGTTATCTTTGTAACCTCTTTGACTGTTTCATAAGTGGTTTAAGATTGACTTAATGACCATTATTATGGTCATGTAACCACTATGTAGTCATGTGAGAAATAATGAGATTAATTGACCGATTAATACTCATTATTCCTTTTACCAAGAGTTACATTCTTAGGTATGGGATCGCTATAAATAGTGAGCATATTTGCATGATGAAAGATGCAGAAAAACAAGAAACACTTACACTCACAAAGTTCTTGATTTGTGCCTAAAACAAGAACTAACTCTTGGTTTTATCCCAAGGAGGTATTCGTGTTAACCCAGGCATAGGGTCGAATAATCTTCTTTGGAAAGTGATTACACGACTTCAAGAGATATTCGGTAACCATTGTTTCGGTATGTAGCTACGTTTGATTATCTTTACCCTTTTGGAAGGCAGTAAACCCCAACAATCAAAGAAGATTATTTTGTGATAATCAATGGCGGCTGCAATGAATCATATGGTGGCTAACTTCTCCAAACTGGACAAGTTTGAAGGGGTTAATTTTAGGAGATGGCAAAAGAAGATGCACTTTCTTCTTTCTACCATGAGCGTGGCGTACGTGCTGACCACTCCCATTCCTGATGGTGGTGATGATGCTACCTTGGAGGAGATGCGGAAAAGGAGAAAATGGGAGAATGATGACTATGTGTGTCGCGGCATAATTCTCAATGGTATGTCTGATTCCTTGTTTGATCTTTACCAAAATTTTAAATCTGATAAAAACTATGGGATTCCTTGAAAGCCTAATAAGTGTGAAAACACTTATCCTTTTACCACTTATTTCCAATAATAACAAGACCAAAACGTATATTTTATGTCGTAAAATTCGGAATTATGCGTGGTTTGTGTTTTTATTGTGTTTTAGGACCAAAAGATGAAAAAGGAAGAAAACACGGGCTTTCACGGGCGTTTATCGAAGAAAACGAGAAAAGACGAAGTCAAGAGATCAAGAGTGCTTAAAGAACGGATGTCCAAGACCTATTCTGAAGATTTATCCAAGAAAAAGTCTAAAGATGGAAGTTTAATGAAGTCAAAGAACTTAAGTCTAAATTAAAGAAAAAAATTATTAAGACAAGTTCAAATCCCGAGACGACGTCAAGAAAAGACAAAGAATTAAATCTAGTCGAGAAGAAAAGAAAGAAGGAAGCACCACACATGCACTTCCCATTTCCCTATAAATACCCTCCTAATCACATTAGGAGGGTGGTTAGCTAGTTGCACTTTTAATTTTTCCTTTCTAGTTTTTAGAGAGAGAAAGTTCTAAACTTTCTCTCACTAAGTTTTTCATCCTTCCTTTCTTTTAAGCTTTCATTAATCTTTGTATTTGAGTTTCTTTAATCAAAAGTTTAAGTTTAAGCTTTGTGTTCTTTAATCTCCTTCTACATTTCTTGAATTTTGCTTATTTCTTAATCCGAAACTTTGCTTTTGATCCGAATCCTTCATGATCCGTGATTGAATTTGAGGTTGTGTGGTTAGAAAGTCCATTTCTTTAATTCCTACATAAGCTCACTCACGTATAAGCTATAAGCTCTCTATGCTTATTGGCTTATTTCAAGTTTTAGCTCATTGATTTTCGGATTTCTCAAAGGTTTTAGTCATTTTAAAGTTGATTTCATAAAGTTTATGATCTTTTATGTTTAAGAAGTTGTCAAATTTAAGCTTTTTGAGTTGTTTAACATTCGGATAAGATAGCTTATTATACGTGATTATTGAGTTTTAAGCTTGCCACCAATTTCGGATTAGTATTTCTTCCATCGCAATCTTGGGTATTCTACACATTCCGACGGATTACTTGGTTTCTATCGCAATAACCCATCAAGGGTTCTACTTTGCGATAACTTGGTCATTCCCCCTTATTCCGATCTGGATTGCGATCGCATATTCCGACGGGACTAAGGTCCTTGTTAAGACGAAACTCTGCCCAAATTTACTTTACAACATTCCGACAGTGGTGCATTGCGACAGAAGTGTTTACAACTTTCCGATCTGAAACATTGCGATCTAGGACATTCCGATAGGCATCACTGTGATAGAATTGATATTGTTGCATTCCGATGGGTGTTCAGATTAGCATTCCGATGGACATTCAAACTGATATTCCGATGGTTTGTTTTGATAATTATTCCGATGGTTTTCACTTTGGTGTATTCCGATAGAAAGGACTTGTTATATTCTGATAGCTTAAGTTTTTAAGTTTTACAAAGTTTAATGTTTTAAGTGTTTTTCTAACTAATTTTTAAACGCTTTAATTTCACTCAACGACATTTTCATACTTGCTTTTAGTTTAATTAGATAACCAAACCAAACCATTCTCTTGTTCACCAAAAGACAATTGAGTCGCACTTTAGACTGGAAATCAATTCGAAGATATCGGACGATAAATATTTTATACTTGGGGTAAAAGCCTTGTATTAAATGGCGCCTCTGCCGGCTCTTTTCGTTAAGATTAACAGTTTCTAGTGAGAGACACATTGAATTTTGGGATCCGTTCTTTGAACGTTATTTTCCTTGCTTTAAAAATTTTCAAAAACTCTAAAAAAGTATAAAATTCTTCAAAAATACAAAAACATTGAAAAATCTTAAAAAGCAATTCTTTTCCAATGGTTTGCACCAAAAAGATTATATAGATATTCTCTCTGTATATTTTCTTCTGCAGGTGTATGCGTACTAGATCTTCAAACTATTCTGAGCCCGAGACTCGTGAAGATTTAGATATGGCTGGTGTTCATAACAACAATAATAACCCACCTCTACCCAATTTGAATAACAATAACAACAACAACAATGTTCCCCTACCTGATTTACGAACAATGGAGGAATTGTGTCAACCCACCATGAACGGACGCGGAGGCCCGATTGCGCCGATGCACATCACGGCTCAGGAGTTTTTGTTGAAGCATCACATGATCCAACAAGTGCAAACTAATCCATTTCGCGGAATTCCGGATGATGATGCCAACAAACACCTCGACAAATTCATTACCATCACCCAAAGCATGAAGTCACCCGGTGTTTCTATGGATGAACTTCGCCTTCAACTATTTCCCCACTCGCTTTCTCACCATGCCGAAAAATGGTTTGACCGTCTTCCAAAGAATTCTATTCATACTTGGAATGACATGACTCAACGCTTTTTGTCGCGCTACTTCCCACCATCCATGGTCACAATCCTTCGTAACCAAATTAGTGGATTCATGCAAGACAATGATGAATCGCTCTTTGATGCTTGGGAACGATACAATGATTTGATCGACCGTTGTCCAAATCACAACATTCTCCCCGTCACTCTCATTGATACTTTCTACAATGGTCTCACTTTTCGTGATCGTGACACGATCAATGCCGCCGCCGGTGGTACTTTTATGAAAAGGAGACCGGAGGAGTGTAGAGAGTTGATTGAAAACATGAATACTCACCACAAGAATTGGGATTCATCCGCATCCTCAAGATCTAATCCGAGAGTCAATGTTTCATCTACTTCTTCCACCACCGACATGTCCGCCATGGAACGTGCTATTCTTGAAATTAGCAAAAGTATGCAAATTTTGGCCTCTAACCAAACTCAACAAGTTAAAGCCGTTGCTATTTCTTGTGACACATGCGGTGGTCCCCATTCTTACAATGATTGTCCTTCTACTCAAGGCAATTCTTCTGAAAACGTTAACGCGGCATACGGTACTTATCCCACGGGAGGCTATCAAGCTCGTCCTCAAGGAGACCGTAACTTGCTAAGTTATCGTTCAAACAACTATCTTGCTCCACCTGGTCTTACTCCTCCAAACCAAAACCAACAACAAAGCTATAACCGAAATAACCAATCCCAACCTCGTGCTAACAATCAATATCAATCCCAAAGAAACCCATACCCACCTCAAGGAAATTCTCAAGCTTACCAAGCTCCACCTCTCAATCAACCGATGACATTGAATCAAGACGTCGAGACGTTCATGAGGACTAATAGAGAGATAGTGACGAATCTTCAGAGTCAATTCATCAACTTGAAGGGAGAAATGGCGAAACAAGGGAGCGATATTCGAGCCGAGCTAAGGAATGACATGGTGAAACAAAGCAATGATATACGTGCAGACATGAGAGACTCTTTCAGCACTCAAGCGAATAATTTACGTGATATGTTAGGTTCGCTCTTCCAAGGTAATCAACCCTCTTCTTCGGGAACTCTTCCGAGTAACACCGTTGCGAATCCAAGAGGGGAGATGAAAGCAATCACCACTCGTAGTGGAAAAGGTTATACGGAACCCGAGCTTCCTATACCTCCACCCGTGATTGTGATCAAGGAAAAAGAGCAACTTTCCTCGCCTCCTTTGCCTTCTACCCCCATTCCCCCACCACCCGTGGTTGTGAGTGATCCTACTCCCCTAAAGCCTTCCTCTTCATCCGATATACCTTATCCTTCAAGGTTGAGGAAAGAGAAGCAAAAGAGCAAGGATGATATTCAAGTTTCAAACTTTCTCAAAATGTTTAAACAAATGAATTTTAACATCTCCTTTGTCGAGGCTCTCGCTCACATTCCTAAATACGCGAAGATGTTTAAAGATCTTCTTAGTGACAAGGAGAAACTTCTTGACATTGCTCAGACCCAACTTAATGAGAATTGCTCCGCGGTTCTCTTAAGGAAATTGCCTACCAAACTTGGTGATCCGGGTCGCTTCTTGATTCCTTGCAACTTCCCGGGAGTAGAGAATTGCATGGCCCTAGCCGATCTAGGTGCCGGTATAAACTTAATGCCTTTAAGTGTTTGGAAGCAATTATCTCTCCCCGAGCTAGTCCCCACCCGAATGACCTTGGAATTAGCTAACCGTGCGGTTGCTTATCCAGTGGGGATAGCCGAAGACGTTTTCGTTGGCGTTGACAAATTCACCTTCCCGGCGGATTTTGTTGTCATTGACTACCAGATGGATCCCCGTGTTCCATTAATCGTTGGACGTCCCTTCTTGAGGACCGGTCGCACTCTCATTGATGTAGCCGCGGGCGAAATAATCATGAGAGTTGGTGACGATAAAATTGTCTTCAACATGGGTAATATTTCTAAGCAACCTTATTCATATGAGAGTGTTAATGCTATTGATGTTCTCGATGAGGCTTGTGAAGAACACTTTCATGATGCTTGCAAAAGTAATCTCTCTTCTCTACCCAATGTTGAGACCGTTGCCTCAATTGCTCTGATGTAGTGATTTTACTACTCTTTAGGAAAAGAGAGCAAATAGGGCAAGTAATGAATACGACGATTTAGGAAAACCGTGTATTAATGACCCTAAAGTGAGTTCGTTCTCAAGGAGGCTTACTGTGTGTGTAATGAATTGATTATCTTTGTGATTATATTGTTGAGAAAGAAAGATAGAAATGAGATTTGAAGAGAATGACGGTTACGAAGACGGATTAAACTAAGTCGAAAAAGGTATACACGTAAAATCGTAAAAAGTACAAAAATTAAAATTTTACCCTAAAAATTCCTAAAAAATACCAAACATCCACAATAATATTCTAAGAGTTTACAAAAAATCCAAACTTGCCAAAACCTTTTAATTAATTAGATAATGACTTTTTAATGCTAATTAAAGCCCTAAAAATCAAAATTAATTATTAAAAAGTCCCAAACAAGATTTTAAAGTTTGTAAACCTCAAAAATACCCTAATTAAGCTAAAAAGTATTTTTCAAAATTTTAAAACCACTAAAAACTATTTTTAAACAATTAAAAACTACTAAAATCAATTAAAACTTAAATTAATTCTAGGAAATAATTATAAGACTCTAAAATATTTGGAAAGTTGCAAAATTCCTAATTAAGTGTTTAGAACCTAGGAAAAATATAAAAACTTGGAAAATCAGACTTTTAATTTTTAATAATAAAATAATATTAAAAATCCAAAAATCATAAAAAATTCTAAAAACTTGCAAACTAGCTTAATTTAACCTAAATAACTCAGAAATGAAAGTGAAATTACCTAAACACCCTTAATGGGCTTAGAAAATGGGCTAAACCCAAAACAGTACCTTATTGGGCCAAATTTGGGCCCAATATAAAAAAGTGTTCAAAATAAGCCCAAAAGAACAGGTTGACTCAAAATTTGATTTTAAACAACTTTTTCCAAAGGCCCAAAAGCTGAAAGTGTGAAATAAGCTAGCTTATACCAAACAGCTTATTCTTAATGGGCTTTTTGGCCCATTAAGCTATAAGCCAATGCCATAAGCTAAAATTTGACACACAAGCTTCTTTTGACCTAAATAAGACTTCTACAAAAAGAAATTTGAAAAAAGCCCAAGGAATAAGCCTGAAAATGCAATAAGCAATCTACAGAAAACGACAAAATAGTCGTTTTTGAGTTCTAGGCCACCCCAAGTGCTGATTCAAGTTTCTATAGCTTCTAAATGACTTAATTAAGATAAATCAACAAAGTGTTTTCAAATAAGCTGACTCAATAAGCTGGAAAAAGCAAATAAGCACTTATGTAAAAGTCAAATAAGTTGGTTTTCTAGTGAAAAGTCAAAGTCAAAGTCCAATAAGCTCCAGTCTACTTAAATGGGTCAAATGATGAAGACCTATCACAAAAAATAAGTTGTTGCAAATCTGGATAAGATAGAATAGCTTATTGATAAGCTGAGTTCAATTTTACACTAGCAGGGGCTAGTTTTGAGTGTTGAGCAGTGGAAACTTTTTCCACTACTTGACTTGTTTGACTTTTTGTCTTTAGTGACTTTTTTGGAGATTCAGATTACACAAAGGCACCCAAATGATCTTTGGATCAAAAGGAGTCAAGAACAATCAAAATATCACAATCACAAACACCCAATTGATACAGTTTAATCAATAAAGTCCCAGATATGATACAGACATGAACAATTAAACAGTTGAGCACAAATAAGCAGTTTTAGCAATAATCAGCCAGCCAAATTCAACCAAATGCATACACAAGCTATATTAAACTCAAATAAGCAAGTCTAAACAGGTTTCATGCAATGATTCAAAGAATTAAGCAAGATTCAAGCCAATGAATGTTACTGATGAACACTAACACATGCAGTTTAATACTTTGTTGATGTATTTGACAAATAAGCCAGATTCAACACTCAATATCTATCAAATAAGTTATAATAATGATGTTCTAACAAATTTCAACCCTAAGCATGCACAAATACTAGATTTCACCAAAATCTTAGGTCAAAAACAGTTAAATTCACCAACTTATAGCAGATTGTGTGATTTGAAGTTTCAAACCCAAAAACTTGCAGCAAAACACTCTCAACAAGGCATATATCAGATACCAAGCATAAACAACACAATCCAACAACACAATATCAAGATGCAATCACAAACAGGTAGACCCAAACACCCCTTTATCTTTTCAAAATCAAATCTTTCAAAGGAAAAGTGAGATTCAAGACCACCCAAGCTCAGATAAACACAATAACAAGTAAGATTAACAGATTCAAGCAGATTTAAGCCACAAAATTCACAAGAACACAAGCCACATACAAATATCACCAAAAATCAAGATTTTAAGCAGATTTTAGGATTGAGTATGCAAACCTCATGGATGTACATCCACACCCACGAATTTATGAGCTTATGTACTAGCAAGAACAAGTACAAGCTTCCAATAACACCCCTGCTAAGAATCGACAAGGTTAGAAGCACAAGTATAAAAATCAGAAACTTGAAAAATCTTGATTAATGCAACCTTGTTACCCCACACTTGATTATCCCCAAGTTATAAGCCTCACCACACCTTAATCAACTCAATTAGGATGCTATGATCAGCCATATAACCTAAGAATTCCAAGATAGAAACAAGAACTTAGCAAAATATCAAGAGAATGAAGAAAATGTGCAAACTTTTGCACACTCCTCTTTTGTAAACAGGTTTTAAACTTCAAAATCACTAAACTAAGAACATAAACAAGCAATAATAAGATGGCACTTGGTCTTTCTTCAAAACACTTAACACAAATTTCATTAATCAGAAAAAGGATTTACAAGTGCTTGAACAAGGAAAAACCAAAAGCAACTGCTAATGTTGGGTCCTAAGGCCTTTATATAGGCTACATTGAACTACTAGAAAGCATAAAAACGTAGCCCTAATGTTGATGAAGTCCCCAAAATTCCCTTTGAAAGTTTGAATTTCTTGAGGATCATGTGATGTTTTCTTGGCTGGTTGTGTGAGTTGGCAAGGATGAATTGCATCCAAAGGCTCAAATTAAGCTTAGAAAGTAAGCAGCATTCCTAAACGTTGGATGGCTGGCAAGTTTTTGTCTTCTTCCCTTTTGACGTAGCAGGGGAGGCTCCATGCAGCATGTGGGTTGGTGGGGTGCCAAGTTTAAGGGTTGGGTTGTGATTAGGAGACTACTAATCAAGATTCTGGAGGTTTTGGTGGGTTAATTACAAGTGATTAAAGAAAACCCAAATTTGATCATACGGTGAATAGTTCATGTTTTGATCTTGATTAAGGTTTGAATTGGGTGTTTAGCGCGTGTTTTATAACTAATATTAATTAGTTATAAAACCGGTTAAGTGGAAAGCTGAGGTGGAGTAATGGGGTGTGGTGATTGGTGGGATGGGGTGAGTGGGACACGTGTAGAGGTGTGGTTGGTCTATGTTACTTTCCTTGTCTGCCAGCTTTAGCCCCTCACCTTCCTTTCTTCTTTCACTTTGTAAATATAACACATAAACCCGAATTCCTTTGTTAATAAAGTTCTCTTTTTCACACTTTTGCCCCAAATACTTTTCCAAAGTATTTTCAGGGTATTTCTTGCCATTTTTGAATTCTTCAAGGGCTGATTTGGCATTTTGATGATGGATAATGGCTTTGACTTGTATGTTGAGCCTTTTGGAGGACTGAAATTGCCAAGTCATGTTTGATGAGGGACCATTTTTGCCAAATGTTGAAAGTCAAGGGTCCTTTTTGTAATTTTGGGATTTTCAAAGGACCAAACTTGTAATTTCTTGTACTTTTAAGGACTTCATGATATATTTGACTTTGTGGAGGATATTGGTTGACAATTTAGCTTTGTTGAGGGGCTAAACTTGCCAAATCTTCAAAGTGGAGGGCCCTTTTTGTAATTTTGACAAACTTTAGGGACCAAACTTGTAATTATGAAGATACAAGGGTGTAAAGTGTCAAATCTTCCATATTGGAGGACCCTTCTTCATAATTCTTCAAATCTTCAAGGGTTGATCTTGGGAAAGTCTTCATTAGGGTTTGGTTCATTGTGCGGCTTCGTTTCCCGTGTTCGTTTTTGTATGATTCTTGTGATCTTTTGTCATTTTCTCAATATCCGTACCTAAAATACACAAGCAACAAACACAAGCATATATATGGGTATTTTGATGATATTTAATGCATTTTAAACCCTATTTGGACGATGAGACTATGTATAAAAGCAGTCTCATCATGCTCCGTCATTAACTCCATTTGGAGAAAGTGACTTGGATGATTTTGAAGCTAGCTTGGGTCCTCTCGATCTTAAGTATGATGATTCTCCCACCGATTGGGATGAAGACATTCGTACCATTGAGAAACTTCTCAATGAGGACCATATTTCTCCACAGTCTCCTAAGGCTATCTCTACCGATGATCCGAAGTTAACTACGCCGTCCATCGAAAATCCTCCGGATTTAGAGCTTAAGGATCTTCCGTCTCATCTCGAGTACGTTTTCCTTGAAGACAACAAGAAGTTACCGGTAATCATCGCAAAGGACCTGAAAGAAGAAGAAAAATCCCGACTTATCGCCGTGCTGAAGAATCATAAGAAAGCGATTGCTTGGAAAATCTCCGATATTCGTGGAATTGATCCTCACTTTTGGACACATAAAATTCTCATGGAGGACGACTTTAAACCCACTATTCAAAGCCAACGAAGGGTGAATCCTAAGATCCATGACGTTATCAAAAAAGAGGTTATCAAACTTCTTGATGCGGGCTTGATCTATCCTATCTCGGATTCACCGTGGGTTAGTCCCGTCCATTGTGTGCCTAAGAAAGGCGGAATCACCGTTGTTCCCAATGAAAACAACGAGGTGATTCCTACTCGTCTTGTTACAGGCTGGAGAGTTTGTATAGACTATCGCAAACTCAATGATGCTACAAGAAAGGATCATTTTCCCCTTCCTTTCATGGACCAAATGCTTGAACGTCTAGCGGGTAATGATTATTACTGCTTCTAAGACGGTTTCTCGGGTTATTTTCAAATACCCATCGATCCCCATGACCAAGAGAAAACCACATTTACTTGTCCTTATGGAAAATTTGCTTACAAAAGAATGCCTTTCGGCTTGTGCAATGCTCCTGGGACATTCCAAAGGTGTATGATGGCTATCTTCCATGACATGGTTGAAGAAACTATGGAAGTCTTCATGGATGATTTCTCGGTTTATGGTGATTCATTCTCTTCTTGCCTTGCCAATTTAAAACGTATGCTTAAGCGGTGCGAAGACACTCGCCTTATTCTAAATTGGGAAAAATGCCATTTTATGGTAAAAGAAGGCATTGTGCTAGGACACAAAATCTCAAAAGTCGGTCTTGAAGTAGACCGTGCTAAAGTGGATGTCATAACCAAATTACCTCCACCTTTAACCGTGAAGGGTGTGAGAAGTTTTCTGGGTCATGCGGGCTTCTATCGTCGTTTCATTCAGGATTTCTCTAAAATCGCTCGCCCGATGACCCACCTCTTGGAAAAAGATACTCCTTTTATCTTTTCCAAAGAGTGTATTGAAGCATTCAATCTTCTCAAGGATAAGCTAACTAAGGCACCGGTCTTGGTCACCCCTAATTGGGAGCTACCTTTCGAGTTGATGTGTGATGCTAGCGACTTTGCTATTGGAGCGGTTTTGGGCCAAAGAGTGAATAAACACTTCCAACCAATCCATTATGCTTGCAAGACAATGACGGGGGCTCAATTGCATTATACGACAACCGAAAAAGAGCTTTTAGCTGTTGTCTATGCTTTTGAAAAATTTCGCCCCTATCTTGTCCTGTCCACCACCATCGTGTATACCGACCATTCCGCGTTGAAGTACTTGTTAACTAAGCAAGATTCTAAGCCAAGACTTCTTCGTTGGGTTTTGCTCCTTCAAGAATTCAACATTGAAATTCGTGACAAAAAGGGAGCCGAAAACCTAGCAGCGGATCATCTGAGTAGACTTGAGGATCCATATCAAGGGGATCATCCAAACAAAGAGATCAATGACTCTTTTCCCCTTGAGACCTTAATGTCTATTCAGTCCAATCTTGATGGCACCCCGTGGTTTGCAGACATTGCAAACTACTTAGCGGGTGGTATTCTCATCAAAGGGTTAACATCCCAAGAAAATAAGAAGTTCTTTAAAGATGTTAAGACTTACTTCTGGGATGACCCTTATCTATTCAAATAATGTGCTGATCTGATCATTCGTCGATGTGTTGACGGACCGGCAGCTTTGCAAATCCTTGATGCTTGCCATAAAGGACCCACCGGTGGTCACTTTGGTCCAAACTACACCGCTAAGAAAGTGTTTGACTCTGGATTCTATTGGCCCACCATTTATCGTGACGCTCACGAAATGGTTAAGCATTGTGATGCTTGCCAACGCCAAGGCAAGATCACACATAAAGATGAGATGCCTCAAAATTTCATACAAGAATGTGAAATCTTTGACGTATGGGGCATCGACTTTATGGGGCCATTTCCATCATCCAAAGGGAACAAGTACATCCTCATAGCCATTGACTACGTTTTTAAATGGGTTGAAGCTAAGGCTCTCCCAACGAACGATGCGAGGGTGGTTGTGAACTTTTTGAAGCAGCTGTTTGCTCGATTCGGTGTTCCTCGTGCTATAATCAGTGACCGCGGGACTCATTTTTGCAATGATCAATTTGCAAGAGTCATGGCTAAGTATGGTGTTAATCATCGTCTTTCCATCGCCTATCATCCCCAAACCAATGGGAAAGCCGAGATCTCCAACCGTGGATTGAATAGAATTCTGGAACGTACTGTGGGAGAGCATCGTGCCGCGTGGGCCGATAAGTTAGATGATGCTTTGTGGGCTTTCCGTACTGCTTATAAGACCCCGATTGGTTGTACACCTTATCGTCTTGTGTACGGGAAAGCATGCCACCTCCCTATCGAGCTGGAACATAAGGCATACTGGGCCTTGAAGTGGGCTAACTTCGACATCAACAAATCCGGTGATCTTCGCAAGATTCAACTCAACGAGCTCAATGAACTGAGGAATGAAGCTTACGAGAACTCACTGATTTACAAGGAGAAGACCAAGATCATCCATGACGCAAGAATCAAGAACCGAGAGTTCCACGTTGGTGATCAAGTTTTACTCTTTAACTCTCGGTTAAAGATCTTCTCTGGCAAGTTGAAGAGCCGCTGGTCTGGTCCATTCACTGTCGCCAAAGTTTTCCCTATGGCACCATTGAGATTTCTCAGCCAAATGGCCCAACTTCAAGGTGAATGGCCAGCGTTTGAAGCTGTACTTTGGTGAGGACATCTCTCATGAGATGATTCCATCCCTCACCACGTTTCCCATGAACTAAATTTGGGTCGAGTCAGGCTCGTGACTCGGTTATCAAAAACAAGCGCTTCTCGGGAGGCAACCCGTGATCTATCCTTTACTGCTTTCATAATAAGTGTAGGGGGAAGCCCTGTATGTGTTGGTTGTCTTGTTTCTTATTTTGTGCAGGGATTCAAGCTTCAAAGAGCACCTCGATGACTTTTGACGAACCGTGATCCCGTGTACCCGTCTTCCTGGTTCTAGCCTAAACTGTCGTGATTCAATTTTTCATATTCTATATGTTCACATTGAAATCACTATAGTTGTCCTTACATTAGCAAGATTTAAACAACGTGCACAATGTCATAAGTGTAGGGGAGTTTACTCCCACATGCTTAAACATTGAGGACAATGTTTATATCAAGTGTAGGGGGGACTTCTATCGAAGTAAGTGGTCTTTTCCATGAATTTGCCCTCGTTTTAACCGGAAAATCAATTTTTCGACATTTTTCAAAATTTTTGATCTATTTTGGCCTATTAGTTTTTCCTTTTGTATAGTTATTTTCTTTCTTTGCTAGAATAAATTTTTAATAAAGTAGTTTTAAAATTTTTCAAAGTCGTGAATATTTTGACTCAACCCGAGTTTACTTATCTAAGTTTACTCTAGCTAGTATCCTTAACGTTTTTAAATCAAGTTTTGCTAGGCTTTTATACAGGGAACTGTAAAACGTGAAAGTCTTAACTCTCACGAGTTAAGGACAAGAACTTTTCGCAAGTTCCTATAATTGATCCTAGAGAGTTGTTTATCAAGGGAACTTTAAAATGCGATTTCTAAACTTGAAAAAGTCTAAGAATTTGCAAGATCCTATAGATGACTCGAAAATCCAAAACTTTGATTTAATAGGCTAAGCATCCACAAGTCTCATTCCTTGAGACTTTAAACTGTGGAGGACGAGAGATGATAGAGTCAATTATAAGTTTGGTATTCTTTCGTGAATTTATGTGAGTTAATTATGAGCCTATTCTCCCAACGCTTGCTAATAAATTTATCTACAATAAATAAGGTTGTACGATTTGAAAAGTTACTTAGCTTCTAGCCCAAGATCGTTTAAAAGTTGCTCGGTATTAATTAGAGTCCATAGCCAAGGCATAACTTATTGAAGCGGGATGCGAAGATTGGCGAGTCCGAAAAGGCCCTAACAAGGCATGAGGGCTACATTTTGTTGCTAAAGATCCAAAATGATGTGAAGAATCATTTGTCGAAAATCAATATGAACGATCAAGACACACGACGAAAAGTAAATACTCCCCTAAAGATCATGGAGAAGTCTATCCGAATAGACCCTAGCAAGGTATGAGGATAAATAGATCCAAGTCCTAAAAGGAGGCGGATCGTTGTATATCAAAGTCCAAAATAAAGATTGGAGAAAAATGAAGAAGTCGTGGTCCAAAGATGAAGAATCTCTCAAAACTTCAAGTGAAGAAATTCCTATTATGAAGAGAAGACCATAATTTCGAGAACGTCTCTAAAAGATTCGAAGTATGAAGTCGCTGCCAAACATCGGTCCGAGAGAGGTCTCAAATCGCGAAGCGAGTTATGCCAAGATATGAACTTTATGAGGTCCCGAGAAGAAGTTTTAAAAGATTCTGTCCTTTAGCTAACTATTGATTAAATCGTCCACTTTATTTTTTGCCTAAATAATTATCGAAATAGGTCAAACAATGCATCCTCGTGATCATTCAACACAAAAATAAAATATAATAGATACACCTAGGAATAAGGGAGTCTAAGTAAATAATTGGCCCACATGAATTCGTGTTAGTTTGCTAACTTATAATAACAATGATCTCGTTTTTAAGCTTGGTATGGGGAACGTGAAACTTGAGGATGATAAACGTTCATGGCAGCCAAAACCCAATGTAAGTCTTTAATTTCTTTACTTGTTTTTATCTTTTTATTTAAGTGTTGAATAAAGGCCAAGGTAGGTTATTTATGATGAAAAATGTAAACCGTGCTTTAAAATTAATGCATTGCATGAGGACATTGCAATGGTCAAGTGTAGGGGATTTAATAAGTGTGAAAACACTTATCCTTTTACCACTTATTTCCAATAATAACAAGACCAAAACGTATATTTTATGTCGTAAAAGTCGGAATTATGCGTGGTTTGTGTTTTTATTGTGTTTTAGGACCAAAAGATGAAAAAGGAAGAAAACACGGGCTTTCACGGGCTTTTATCGAAGAAAACGAGAAAAGACGAAGTCAAGAGATCAAGAGTGCTTAAAGAACGGATGTC
This sequence comes from Glebionis coronaria, assembly GCA_025667525.1. NCBI lineage: Eukaryota > Viridiplantae > Streptophyta > Magnoliopsida > Asterales > Asteraceae > Glebionis > Glebionis coronaria. The sequence continues at coordinate 455,748,470 of CM046875.1, read as the reverse complement.
CAAGACCTATTCTGAAGATTTATCGAAGAAAAAGTCTAAAGATGGAAGTTTAATGAAGTCAAAGAACTTAAGTCTAAATTAAAGAAGAAAATTATTAAGAAAAGTTCAAATCCCGAGACGACGTCAAGAAAAGACAAAGAACTAAATCGAGTCGAGAAGAAAAGAAAGAAGGAAGCACCACACATGCACTTCCCATTTCCCTATTTTCCTTTCTAGTTTTTAGAGAGAGAAAGTTCTAAACTTTCTCTCACTAAGTTTTTCATCCTTCCTTTCTTTTAAGCTTTCATTAATCTTTGTATTTGAGTTTCTTTAATCAAAAGTTTAAGTTTAAGCTTTGTGTTCTTTAATCTCCTTCTACATTTCTTGAATTTTGCTTATTTCTTAATCCGAAACTTTGCTTTTGATCCGAATCCTCCATGATCCGTGATTGAATTTGAGGTTGTGTGGTTAGAAAGTTCATTTCTTTAATTCCTACATAAGCTCACTCACGTTGTAGGATTGTAAATCTTGCTTATGTATCTAGAGAGAGAAAGAGATAGACAGATGGTGGATTTCACACAAAGCTAGAGAGAGAAAGTAATGTTTTCTATGTGAAAAATAATGAAACCACACCCCTCTCCATCTAAGGAGAGGGTTTATATACCCAAGCCCTTGACATGGGCTTGGGCTTACATTTTGGGCCGGCCTACACATGTTGTAGGCTAGGCTTGTTCTTGTTAAATAATTAAAGAAAGTTAACTAAACTACGAGCTATTACATGGACTATCGTTGGAGTGACCGATCCTTCTTAATACGTAAAACGTATTTCCAACAATCTCCCCCTAAGGGAGGTCACTCCAAACAAGGGCGTTACCCAAGTTACAATAATAAAATAAACCTAGCATACTATGCTTGTCTTGAGCTCGTAGTCTTCGTCTTTCTTTTTCTTTTTCTTTTCTGGCGAACATGCTGATGTGATCTTTGATATCAATCTTTGGGCATTAATCTCTTGCCTTGATCTCGTGCATCCATCACTTGTGATCTTCGCCTCTTCGTGACACCATGTCCCACATACTTATACCTTAGTAATTCTTGAAAGCTTCAGAGTTCGATACAGCGGAAGACTTAACTTTTAGGCTTTCTTGAATTAGATGAGGTATTAAGTGCATAAAGTATAAGCATGCGGGGACGACTTCTTCTCGGATTCCGCAACGCCACCGTCTTCAAATGCCGCAACATAAGTAGACACGAACGAAATGGCTTTGAACATTTCATTCTAAATCGGTAGCATTTTACCTCCGGTCGGTGAAGACCGTTGGACGATATTAGATATCGTACCCGTGACGGATAGTTTCAATTAAGTAACTTCCTGACAGGATTTCGCGGGTAAACCCGTTCTCTTTATTCGACCGTCCAAAGCTGACTGCGAACATAAAGAGTGAATCATTTGGATAATAATATCCGCATGATTTGAAGCCGTCAATTCATGTTCCTGGAACAAGTGAAATTGAATTAAGAACCGCACCATCGTTGCTTTCCAGTTGTCACGAGCTTGATTCGTATAGAATCTTGCAAGTTACCTACCAAGTGCTGTTTGAGGTTAACACTAGAAGGATTTCCACTCATCACTGTGAACACTAAGGTATCACTCTGAGTGTTCTGGCAAGATCACTAAGATATTGCGTAGAGGCCTGGAATGTGTTTAAATTCAGTTAAGAATTAAACAGCTGTTGCTTTCCAGTTATCACAAGTTTGATTCATAAAGAATCGCACAAGTCACCTACCATGAGCTTTTTGATATTCGCTCAAGAAGGATTTCCATCTTCATTGTAAATACTTTCGTATTACTCGGATGTTCAGGCAAGATCATGAAGATTTTGCGTAGGACTCTTAAAATCTTTCTTACTTTTCACAGTGTGTGAAGAAGCAAGGAAATATGAAAGTGTGTCCTAATGAGATATTTGATGATCTCAAATGGCTCTAGACTCGATCGTGCATTTTGGATTTTAGTGATCGGAGGCTGGAGAGGAGTGCCACCTTTTCAATACCAATTTATTCGTAGTGAATAAATCAATAGATAATGTGTTGTCTCCGTGTGATTAAAACAAATACCTTTTGAGAGATATCTGAGTTAGCTGGGATGGGTTGTGCATTGCATCACTGGGTCCATGATGTCTTATCTTCAATATCAAGCATCATTAAAAATGATCTCGATAGCATATGTATTGACCCGGTTTCTGCCTAAAGTTGTAAGGAGGGCTTCTTTCTTTACACCCTTTATCTTTACAATTCTTTTTCATTCTTCAACCCCTTCAATGCTTACCAATACGTCATAACTAGCACCTTGTTGTGATTGTTCAAGTGCTAACTTAAGTACTTGGTCGGCATTCAGCTACGTTCACAATCTTTCCTAAGGACTACTATTTCTAGCTATGGTTTGTCCTTGGGAAGATTCCTCCGGTTCTAGAAGAATCATAGGACTTAACCTATCCTACCATCCTTATGTCACCACAATCTTCATCGTCGTGAAATAAATGGGTTTTGGGTAAGTATTTGTCTCCATGAAAATTCATTTTGATATAGCAAATCCATTTTGCTCCCCCTTAACATATGCCACGATATTCGAAAACATTTCGCACATGTCAGGATGAGCCAGCACATTATGTCAAACCATTTGTGATAATATCCCATATTAAATCACATTTTCTCCCCCATATTAAAAATATTAACCCAATCGATGTTTTTAATATCAATTGATTTAATGAAGTTTTAACAAAGGTTTTGGGAAGAAAAATGCGAGTCCTTTTTATCTTCATGGTATCAAATGTATGAGATATGATACCGATTTGTAACATGATCACATATTCACCATATTAGAAAAGAATTGACAAGGTTGGACCTGATAGATGAGAACATCAAATGATAAGATCAAATGGTTCTTGTCAGCATATGTTGGTCGCCTCGTCACGTCTGAAGTCATATCTTGACACCACGTGTACGACTGGTATTGTTGTCTTGACACCAACTTATGAACTTGACACGTTCGGCATCGAAGATTCTGAATGCTTGACAATTGCTCCCCCTCAATTGTTGACCCGTGTTCTATCGAAAGAGCTGTAGTCGTCGGTTGAGTAGTCGCATCGTCGAATATGTAGATACCAATTGTAGATTGCTATGGTTGTAGAGATGATAGCTTCATAAAAACAAGACTTCTCTTGTTTTAACAAATAAATGCACTGAAACGTACATTGATTTGTGTTAGACCAAGTTATAAAGTAAACTTGATCCCTTACAGGGTTTTAAAGTAAACCTTGCCCGAGAAAATTAATTCCCGTTGTGAGCCAAAGCTTTCATAAGAAATACTTGACTTTAATGTGAAAACCGGGTTGCAGTCTGAAATAACTACAAGCCATTTAGGCATGTTTTATGAAATATTTACAACTTTTGTACGAACTCTATTTATGGCGCCGTGTCGATATTAATCAACATTTCTAAGGCCGTAAATATTATCATACCAAAAGACATGCCTTAGAAAAATAAAGTAAAAATATTTTTGGATTTTTCTAGATTTTTCAATTTTTATGGTTTTTAGATGGTTTTATATTTTTGTATTTTGCTTTTGTGGATAAAAATATAAACAATATATACAAATGATCACCAAGGATACGGAGAATAGTTTTACCACCACTATTCTTTCGCTTCATCTGCTAGTTCCTTAAGAGTCTCAGGCGAGAAGGTTCTCATTCCTAGCTTGTCGGCCAAAAATTCAATTCGAGCGCGATCTAAAGCCTTCGTGAAAATATCCGCCAATTGATACTCAGATCGGACAAAGTAAAGCTCGATTACTCCATTTTCCACTTGCTCCTTGATGAAGTGGTAGCGAATGTCAATATGCTTCGACCGGGAGAATTGAACGTTGTTGCAGCATAAGGCAATTGCACTCTTGTTGTCACAGTACATCGGAATCTTGTTGAAACCTAGACCATAGTCGGTTAATTGCGATCTCATCCAAAGAATTTGAGCACAGCAACCGGACATAGCTATGTATTCTGCTTCCGTACTTGAAATTGCAGCGCTTTTCTGCCTTTTCGATGCCCAACTGATTAATCGATCTCCTAGTAGTTGCAAAGTTCCACTCGTGCTACGCCTTGTATCTTGACAACCCGCGTGATCCGCATCTGCATATGCCATTAGTGCAATAGAAGAGTCCTTCGAATACCAAAGTCCCCGATTAATTGTTCCTTTAAGATATCGAAAGATCCTTTTAACAGTAGCTAAGTGTAACTCAGTAGGCCTAGTTTGATACCTGGCACACATACATATGGCAAATTGAAGATCAGGTCGACTGGCTGTGATATACAGAAGAGTACCGATCATTCCACGATAAAGTGTTGGATCAACGGCAACTCCATGTGGATCTGCATCAAGCTTAGTTCGTTCCACCATTGGAGTGTCCACGGGGTCGCAAGATTCCATCTTATACTTCTTAAGCGATTCAAGGGCATACTTGGATTGATTGATAAAGATGCCGCTGGGACTCTGAGATATCTGAAGACCTAAGAAGAATGATACCTTGCCCATCATTGACATCTTAAACTTGGAAGACATGAGTGTCCCAAACTCATCCGATAAGGTTTGGGTCGAGGCTGCAAATATAATATCATCAACATATATTTGTACCATAATCATATCTTTACCTCGTTTCTGAATGAACAGCGTAGGATCCACCTTGCCTTTTGCGAAGCCTTGGGTAATGAGGAATTGTGACAAAAGATCATACCATGCGCGAGGAGCTTGCTTCAACCCATAGAGAGCCTTCTTAAGCTTGTACACATGATTAGGATAATTAGGATTCACAAAACCATCCGGTTGTTGAACATAGACCTCTTCCTTGAGTTCACCATTAAGAAATGCCGTCTTCACATCCATCTGATAGACGACCATATTCATATGGGCTGCATAAGCGAGGAATAGTCTAATAGCTTCCAAACGGGCAACAGGTGCAAAGGATTTCATAAAGTCGATGCCCAATAATTGCTTGTATCCACGAGCTACTAGACGAGCTTTGTTCTTCAATATTCCGCCTAACTCATCGAGTTTCACCTTGTAAACCCATTTCAAAGTGAGTAACTGCACTTGATCCGGGCATGGGACAAGTTCCCAAACATCAAGACGTATGAATTCGTTGAGTTCTTCTTGCATAGCTTCTATCCAACAGGATTGAGTAAAAGCTTGTTGCCATGTCTTAGGTTCAACTTCAGTGAGAAAAGCATCAAAGTGACAAAACAGTGCACTTTCTTGTAACTGACTTCGTGTGGATACTGGACGATTAGGGTCACCAATAATAGAATCTATAGGATGATCCTTTGTCCACTTGCTGTCATGTTCACGAATCCGTGGATTGGAGTAAACTGTAGAAGGAGCTTCCTCTGAGGTGGACGACCCGGCCTGATTAGGGTCGGGAATAGATACACCAAAGAATGGAAGTTCACGCATTTGAGCGAATTCCAAATCGTGATCATCATCATCCTCTTCATCATCAATAGGCATGACATGGGTAGTTGAAACATGTGTTGGTTGAGAATTACTTGTTGAAGGTATATCTTGACCAATTGTTGGTGCAGATGTATCTGATTGTGCAACGGTTGCTGGAGCGACAACTTCGGTTACCGGAGCTATTACTTCAGGTTCTGGAGCAACAATACTTGGAGGAGTAAAGAAATTATCAAAGAACGGTTGAAACAACGTATCCCATTCCTTCCTAGTAGGTGGTGTAAATGATGATGAAGTAGGGTTGTTTGGGACAAGACCAGAACTAATATTACTGGGTCCTATTTCATGAAGTGCGGGTTCAGAGCTGCTTTGCTCAGAAGCCATTGCTGTCAGCTCATCAAAATCAACATCCATAGTTTCGAGGATCTTGCGAGAGTTACGGTTGTAGATTCGGTATGCCTTCTTTGAGGGTGCGTAACCAATGAAAATACCAATATCAGCCTTTGGTTGAAGTTTTCCCAAATTGTCACCATCATTATTTGGATAGCAAAGAGAACCAAATACATGAAGATATGATAAATCTGGTACTTTTCCATGGAGAAGCTCATAAGGTGTTTTACCATGGCGTTTACGAATTAGTGACCGGTTTTGGGTGTACACTGCTGTAGATACTGCTTCTGCCCATAAAAACAATGGAGCCTTTGCGTAAATTAACATCGTTCGAGCAGCTTCCATAAGTGTGCGATTTCGCCTTTCAACGACACCGTTTTGTTGTGGAGTGCGTGCAACGGATGTTTCATGAGAAATGCCAACTTCTTCATAATAATCACGCAAAATTTGATTCACAAATTCGGTTCCATTATCTGTACGAATGCGTCGGACAGTAGTGTTGAGACGCACTTGAATCATCTTGAGAAATCCGATGATGAATTTAGGTGCCTCATTCTTGGCTTTAAGAAATTTCACCCATGTAAACCGAGAGTAATCATCGACAATGACGAGGATGTACTTTTTGCCACTAAGACTTTCAACACGCATTGGCCCACAAAGATCCATATGCAAAAGATAAAGTTTCTCCTGGTTGGTGTCTTCCGTCTTGGGTTTGTAAGATTTCTTAGTGCTTTTCCCCATTGTACACGCGGAACACAAATGATCCTTGTGAAATGAAAGTTTAGGAAGACCACGAACAAGTTCGTTTTTCGCCAAATGATTAATAGCGTCAAAGTTAAGATGAGATAACCGTCGATGCCATAACCATGACTTAGTCTTCGATGCTTTGGAGAGAAGACATACGGGAGAAGCGGCCATCATGTCTTGTAGAGACAAAGTATACAAATTATTCCCTCGAGTACCTTTCAATAAATCAACCCCTTCCAAATTACGAATGAAGCAGGTATGCTCTCGAAAAGCAACTTCTAGGTTTGCATCACAAAATTGTCCCACAGAAAATAAGTTGTGACCAAGACCTTCCACGTAATACACTCTTGAAATTATAACATTCCCAATATGATATTCACCATAACCCATTATCTTTGCAATATGATCATTACCAAATCGAACCGTACCAAGAAACTTGCTGACGAAATTTCTGAGCTGAGAGCGATCTCCGGTCATATGCTTGGAGCAACCAGAGTCCAAATACCAGAGAACAATTTGGACCACCTGTTTTCAATCACAACAGTAGACAATGCATTGGAAACTATTGGTTCCGGAGTGTTAGCAGATACAGATATAGAATTATCAGAATTGCTAACATTTGTGAGACCCTTAGATTTCCTGCTTTTTCTAATGGGAGTTTTAGCACTAACAGGTTTTACTGTTCCAACTTTCTTAGGTTTTGGATTATTCGCGGGCACTATAGTGGGAGTAGACCTATTTAAATGGCACTTGGTTCCTACCGTAGTGTCGGTGTTCCTAGTTAAAGGACACACTTGTGTTTTGGTAGCCTTGGTACTCCTAGTTAAAGGGCACGCTTTCTTCGCTTTAGTGGGAGTGATCCTAGTCAAAGGGCACATATTTCCTACTATAGTGAAAGTTCTACCAGTGGGGCGCCACATCCAACCAACTTGGGTTAACACTTTCCCAGTCGGTTTCCATTGTAATCCATTTTTCCGGGCATACATCTCATTCACATGGTCAATAAGGCAAGAATCATGACGACTAGAAAACATACATTCATTGCAATTCCAACATTTCAAATTAGAATTCATAGTAGGCTTAGAACGCTGCACAACCGCAGAGCCTTTAGGTTTAGCTACATGATTCTTTTTATTCAAAACAGAAATAACATTCCTAGGATGGGCTTCTACTTTCTTCTTCATTTGACTACTAGATGGGGGCAAGATCCTATCATTCTTCTTGTTTCTCTTAAGCTTAGATCTTTGAGCCTTAGTAGTGGTGCTTACTCCTGTAGAAGGCAACACGGGAATATTAGAAGCTGGTTTTGATTCCGCCTTATCTTTAGTGACCAATGTTTGAGAAGATTTAGTCCTAGGGCCCTGGTTAAGTGGTGTGACGGCTATTAGGTTCCTTTTGATTGCACTAGAGGACGAAGCTGAGATAGTGGCTGCGTTATCCACAACATTCTTACCTTTTAGAGTACAAAGTGTTTCCTTTAACTCAGCCAAGACCAGATTTTTATCACAAATTTGTTCCCTCAAATCAGATATTTCCACCGACTTTCGATTCAATTGTTCAATCAATGATTGATTCTGTGCAGTTGTATCAACACATGCGGGCTGTACTGAATCGAAGAGTCGTGTATTTTTCTGTTTTAAGTTATCAACTTTGGACAAAATCTTGGAAACTCGATTATCTAGATCAAGTCTAAAATTCTCAGCGGCCTCAAGTACGTTCACACAGTTAAGCTCCTTGGATTTCTCTATTTCTATCGGCAAAGAGTTAGCAACTTTGTCACTTGGCTGACGCTGTTTTGATTGTAAATTCAATCGAAAATTCTTTTCAAAATTTGCATCATCGATATTAACACCTTCGAATGACGTTTCAAAGATTTCTTGAATAAATTGTTGCTTGCATTCAAGCGAAATACAATGTGTTTGAATCTCATCAAAACGTTTTGAAAGCGAAGAATATGAATCTTGAAGCTTTAAAAATTCAGCGTCAGATTCGTGACAAGTACTATCTACCACATTATCCACAGATTCAACATTATGCACAATAGAATCATTATCAACACTTGTATTCACACAGACAGAAACTATATCATGAGACATCACTTGATTCAGAAGCAGATCATTATGGCGTGAAACCCGTTCTATTTCAAGTAAACTGTTTTCATAAGCATCTTCCATTTCATTGAAAACACGTCTAACTTCTTCTATTTCCAAAAACAAATCTTGATCAATATTACGAAGACAAGCTTTAACATTCTTTACAAACGGAACAATTTCATCTCGAAACGCAGCTCTAGTGTGCTCAAAGTTCCATTCACCTTCCGTTATGGACGTGGTCGTCGTACGTTCCAAAATGACCTTGTCAAAATCGGCTAAGTGTTGGTGAACCGTATTTAAGTTAACGGACGCCTTACTTACCGGTGGAATTAACTTCGTTAAATCCTTTTTGACGAGTGTAGGAGACGTACTAGGAAGATTTTCATTTGACAAACTTTGGGGCACAAGAACTGTTAATTCTGCTAATTCCTTTTGTAAGCGAATGCGTGTCTTTTTCGAAAATTGATCTTTGTTATGTTGATCATAATCAATTGTATGGAATTTTGAAAGCATTTTAGAATGAGTTTCATCCCCAAGTGATTGTGTCTCCTCAGTACTACGAACAAAAGGTGCTTCTTTCGATTTGCCAATTATGGTCATATCATAAAGACCGGGAATATATTCCTGAGCTTGTTTTGCATAACCAGGATTAGGTGGTAAATCTTGAAGACGCTTAAGTTCGAATTCTTTAAATGATTTAGTTAAAAGATGAACCTTTTCTGTGGAAGCGTATTGTTTTAAAAGCTGTTGTTCTTTGAATTTAAGAAGTTTGGTAGCATTAATTTCCGATTCAACCTTTTTAGACTCGAGAGTTTCGAAATCCATTTTAAGTTTCTGAAAATCATTGACAACCGACTCTTTTTCTTTTAATTCATTGGAAAGATTAGCTTTTAATGATTCTATTTCTTTCAAGTGTTCAATCTTTTCAAAACGAAATTGGTCAAATTCAGAACATGTTATTTTCTCTTCTTGAGGGACCATTTCAAAAGTTTTGACCTTTTCTTTATGCAACGCAAGCTCAGCAGTTAGGGTGGAATTCGTATCTACGGATTGTCTGAGGGCCATATGCATTTGATCAATAATATGTTTAGGCACCATGACCAAATCATGTTGAGCATAAGATTCCATACCCGTCGTAGCATTTGGTTGAGGTTCACTCAAATGTGTTGGATTGGGTACCACATCATTTGAGTTACTAGTCCCCGAATGCTGTTCGAGGTTGTCATTTTCATGCCCAACTTGATGTCGGTTATCATCAATATTATTAGATGTGGTTGGTACCTCACTGATGACATCAGAACCGTAGTGAGAGAGATTAGCAACGAGAGCAGCTTGGGCAGAGTGAATGTCATCACAATCCGAATCGTATGCATCAAGATCGTCCGCTTGATAAGCTGCATTAGAAGTGGAGACGACTGCGATGCCTTCAGTATCTGCTGCCCCTGGGTCTGCAAGAAATGCTAACTCCTCTGAATCCAAAATCTTCCCCTTAGACTGAGCATCAACCAAATACATCTTCTCACGAAACCATGCATCATCCCTCCTCCTTTTCGGCTGAGTGCATTCCCTAGCCATATGACCTTGTCCTCGGCAATTGTAGCAAGTCACAACCTTTTTAGGACCACTAGGACTTCCATTTCCATTAGCTTGAGAATTCACAGCTTGATTGTTCCCAGTCCTTGTAGGAGGTCCATATGAATTTTGCCTTCCCTGAATAGGTTGCACCGTCACTTGACCATCTTGAACAGTGGCTTGTTGTCGAGGATTTGAAGAGGTGCGGAGCTGATTGTTTGTTGGTGGAAATCCTCTAGTTGCAACAAGTTTTGACAAGTAGGCTGTGAGATGGTTTAGAACATCAGCTGGCGTATCATTTGGAGTAAAGACCGGTGCTTGGATTGGTGGAAGTTCATTAGAGTAAAAAGCCTGTGCTGGTTGTGTCTCTATTGGAAAATATCCTTGCTGAGGAGTATAGCCCATTAGAGAAGTGTTGGCTTGTGATGGTGATGTCTGATATGATGGTTGCTGCGGAAAAGATTGTTGATGAACACCTTGTTGAAATGCTTGTTGTGGCATCACTGGTGGTTGATAAGATGGTTGCTGATAGGTGTGTGGTGGTGTCTGCTGCAAGTATGATGGTTGCTGATAAGTATAAGCCATGTTTTGTTGAGAAGCATACATTGCAAGTGGATCATGAACTTGAGGTGTAGACAACCGAGCCTCGATCACATGGCATTCGTGTTGTTGAAGAAAAGCTTGAAGTTGATCCACATTGGTGTTATGCAAGTCCTTAGCCAATTTAACATCCGTCACGTATTTTTTCCATTCTGAAGGAAGAGTGTTCAAATACTTGGTGTTCAATTGAAAGGTAGGAATTGTCATGCCATAGATATTGAGCTCATTCAACAATAGGGTAAATCTCAGATAGTAATCATTGAGAGTCTCCCCTGGCACATAGGCAAACTTATCAAAAGTATCATAAAGCTTACACTCTCGTTCTTGTTTAGTTAACGAGGTGCCTTGCATGAGAACACGAATTCTATCCCATAACTCTTTGGCAACTTTATGTTTGCTGACGAGTTTGTAGACATCTGGAGGAAGGGCTTGGAGAATGATGTTTGTAGCATACTTATCACATTTATCTTGAATCTTCATATCTCCAGTCAACTCACCCGTTGTGCGAGGACGAGTAGTCGTACCTTCCGTCACTGTACCATAATCTAATGGTCCATTGAGCACCGATGCCCAAATTAGATGTCCATTCTCCTTGTTCAACATATAAAGTTCCATTCGTGAAGCCCATTCCTCATACATAGTCTTCACCAACATTGGTGGACGATTATCCGTACCCGAGAGGATGGACTTATCCGTAAGAGATGTGTACTCCATTTCAATAAGTTAAGATTTACAAACTTTGATCGATCAATGAAAGAAAGTAAATGTGTTTGTTGTTGTGAGTTGAAGTCGAGAAACAATGTTAAAATCCCCTAAAATATGTTCTCAATAAACCAAAAATTCCAAGTCAAAATTACACACGATTCGAAATTTTTTAAGGAATAATTTTGTTATCGAAATGTTGATCGGAATAGTGATCGGAATATCAGTCGGAATCTCCCAAATCGGAATACCTTGATCGGAATGTACCTAATCTGAATACCAATCGGAATGAGTGATCGGAATATCCAATCTGAATACCAATCGGAATGTACCTAATCTTAATACCAATCGGAATGAGTGGTCGGAATACCCAATCTGAATACCAATCGGAATGTACCTAAACTGAATACCAACCAATCGGAATGCCGTGATCGGAATACCCAATCTGAATACCAATCAGAATATACCCAATCTGAATACCAATCGGAATACCTAAACCCTATTCCGATTACACTGATCGGAATGTACTATAAACCCCTTTCAGATGACCAGATCGGAATATTTCCCACTTTTCTCGGACAAAACTCAACCAATTCGTGATTTTAAGCCAAAAAATGATCAAAACACCCAAAAAATTTGTGTTTTTAGCCAAAGTAACTATACCAAATCCCTACCACAACTATGTAGAAGATTTGTATCAAGAAAAAACCATCAAAAACACAAAAAAAAAAAAATTTGGACGTGTGAAAATGGATCAAAAATGGCGTATGAATCAAGAACATAAACACATGAACAATACAATCATCCCATGGCTCTTGATACCATTTGTAGGATTGTAAATCTTGCTTATGTATCTAGAGAGAGAAAGAGATAGAGAGATGGTGGATTTCACACAAAGCTAGAGAGAGAAAGTAATGTTTTCTATGTGAAAAATAATGAAACCACACCCCTCTCCATCTAAGGAGAGGGTTTATATACCCAAGCCCTTGACATGGGCTTGGGCTTACATTTTGGGCCGGCCTACACATGTTGTAGGCTAGGCTTGTTCTTGTTAAATAATTAAAGAAAGTTAACTAAACTACGAGCTATTACATGGACTATCGTTGGAGTGACCGATCCTTCTTAATACGTAAAACGTATTTCCAACACACGTATAAGCTATAAGCTCTCTATGCTTATTGGCTTATTTCAAGTTTTAGCTTATTGATTTTCGGATTTCTCAAAGGTTTTAGTCATTTTAAAGTTGATTTCATAAAGTTTATGATCTTTTATGTTTAAGAAGTTGTCAAATTTAAGCTTTTTGAGTTGTTTAACATTCGGATAAGATAGCTTATTATACGTGCTTATTGAGTTTTAAGCTTGCCACCAATTTTGGATTAGTATTGCTTCCATCGCAATCTTGGGTATTCTACACATTCCGACGGATTACTTGGTTTCTATCGCAATAACCCATCAAGGGTTCTACTTTGCGATAACTTGGTCATTCCCCCTTATTCCGATCTAGATTGCGATCGCTCATTGCGATCGCATATTCCGACGGGACTAAGGTTCTTGTTAAGACGAAACTCTGCCCAAATTTACTTTACAACATTCCGACAGTGGTGCATTGCGACAGAAGTGTTTACAACTTTCCGATCTGAAACATTGCGATCTAGGACATTCCGATAGGCATCACTGTGATAGAATTGATATTGTTTCATTCCGATGGGTGTTCAGATTAGCATTCCGATTGACATTCAAACTGATATTCCAATGGTTTGTTTTGATAATTATTCAGATGGTTTTCACTTTGGTGTATTCTGATAGAAAGGAATTGTTATATTCCGATAGCTTAAGTTTTTAAGTTTTTAAGTTTTACAAAGTTTAATGTTTTAAGTGTTTTTCTAAATAATTTTTAAACGCTTTAATTTCACTCAACGAAATTTTCATACTTGCTTTTAGTTTAATTAGATAACCAAACCAAACCATTCTCTTGTTCACCAAAAGACAATTGAGTCGCACTTTAGACTGGAAATCAATTCGAAGAGATCGGACGATAAATATTTTATACTTGGGGTAAAAGCCTTGTATTAAAGCCAAATATATGGCTTAGGATGCATCAAGTAAGAAGTTTCTTGTGAGTGATTTCACAAATTACAAAATGACTGATTCAAGACCAGTCATGGAACAATATTATGAACTTCTTGGAATACTTGGTAGATTTACACAACACAAAATGAACACGGATGAGACCATTCAAGTCTCGTGTGTCATTGATAAATGGCCTCCTTCTTGGAAAGATTTCAAGCACACCTTGAAACATAAGAAGGAGGAGTTAACTCTTGTTGAGTTGGGCAGTCATTTGCGCAATGAGGAATCCCTTAGGGTGCATGATAATGGCAAGCCAAAGAGCAACAATGTTGTTGGTTCATCAGTTGTCATTATGGTGGAGCATAATAACTCCTCCAGGTACAATGACAACAAGGGCAAACGTAAGCATCAAGATAACACCAAAGCTAATCCTAATAAAAAGTCATCAATGGCTTGTTGGAAGTGTGAGAAACCTGGACACTTGAAAAGGGATTGTAAAGGTGTTGGTGTTAGCAGCAAAGCCAATGGATCAGGCACAAAAGGTCAAAATATGTTTAATGAATCTCTCTAGATTTATTATGTTACATATGTATCTGAAGCTTATTTTGTGCAGGATGATGATGTTGCGTGGTGGGTTGACTCTAGAGCAACTGTTCATGTGTGTAAAGATAGATGTTGGTACAAGACTTATGAGTCAATGAATGATGGATCTATTCTTCACATAGTAAATGAGTCAACAGCCCTAGTGCATGGACGTGGTTGTGTAGATCATAAGTTTAGTTCTGGAAAGATTGTTTCTTTGTTTAATGTTTTGCATGTTCCTAATATTAGGAAGAACTTGGTTTCTAGTAGTGTTTTGAATAATTGTGGTTATAAACAAGTGACTGAATCTAATAAATTTGTTTTATCTAAACATGGTGTGTTTATTGGTTTTAGTTATTTGTGTATTCAAATGTTTAGGCTTAATGTTGATTCTAATATGAATGTTGATTATGTCCTAATGACCACCACTAAACTGAATGATTCATCACTATTGCATGCTAGGCTAGGCCATGTCCACTATAAAAAGATGCAAGATATGTCTAAGGATGGGTTAATCCCATGTATTGACATGGACACTGAAAAGTGTTAGACTTGCATACTGAATAAAATTACTAAGAAACCATTTCAAGATGTAAAATGTGAAACTACAGTTTTGGAGCTAATCCATATTGACCTATGTGATTTGCATGCTACTCTCTCATTAGGGAATAAGAAATACTTGGTAACATTTATTGATGATGCTTCTAGGTTTTGTTGTGTTTATTTGTTTCATACTAAGGATGAAGCATTAGATAAATTTAAAGTATTTAAAACCAAAGTTGAATTACAACATGGAGTCCAAATCAAAATATTTAGGACTGATAAGGGAGGTGAGTACATAGATACTTTATACTTTCAGTCTATTGGAATAATCTATGAAACAACAACCCCATATACCCCACAACAAAATGGTATATCAAAAAGGAAAAATAGAGTACTAAAAGAGATGGTTAATTCCATGTTGTCCTCCTATTCAGGACTGAGTCAAGGGTTTTGGGGGGAAGCTATGTTAACAGCTTGCTATTTATTAAATAGGATTCCCAACAAAAGGAACATGATTACCCCTTGTGAACTCTGGACTAAAAGGAAACCAAACTTGAACTACCTCAAATTTTGGGGTTGTAGGGCTGTTGTAAGACTCCCTGATCCAAAGGTGAAAACTTTGTGAAAGAGGCATTGAATGCATCTTTGTTGGATATGTTGAGCATTCTAAGGCTTATAGATTCTATGTTATTGAACCTAATGATTCAGTTTCAATAAGATCAATCATTGAATCAATGGATGCTAACTTTAATGAGACTAGGTTCTCATCAGTCCCTAGACCAAGCCTTAGGACTCCTACTGGATCTGAGGACATTGGTGCTTCAGTGGAACCTAAAAGGGTCACTAATGAGGTTGTGGTTCAGCAACCTGAGCCTGATCTTGGAAGAAGCACAAGGCAAAGGACTCCAAAGAACTTTGGACCTGAATTTCAACTATACTTAGTTGAAGGTACAAGAGATGAGGTCTCTGACCAATTCTACTATTGCTTTAATGTTGAGGATGATCCCAAAACATTTGATGAAGCAATGAAGTCCCAGGATGTTGCTTTCTGGAAAGAAGCAATAAATGATGAGATGGATTCCATCATGGGCAACAACACTTGGGTGTTGGTTAATCTACCTCCAGGTTGCAATCCACTTGGATGCAAATGGATCTTCAAAAGAAAGATGAAGGTAGATGTAACTATTGAAAAGTTCAAGGCAAGGTTAGTCATTCAAGGATTTAGACAAAAGTCAGGAATAGACTACTTTGATACTTATGCTCCTATAGCACGCATAAGTACCATAAGAATGTTGATTGCCTTGGCAAGCATTCACAATCTGATTATTCATCAGATAAATGTGAAGACAGCATTCTTGAATGGTGATTTAGATGAGGAGGTTTATATGAACCAACCTCAAGGTTTCATCATGCCTGGTCATGAAGGTAAGGTGTGTAAACTGATTAAGTCCTTATATGGACTGAAGCAGGCACCTAAGCAATGTCATCAAAAGTTTGATGAAGTGGTTTTGTCTAATGGTTATTTACTTAACCAAGCTGACAAAGGTGTATATAGCTAATTTGATGAATCTGGTAAAGGAGTCATTGTTTGTCAATATGTTGATGACATGTTAATCTTTGGTACAGACCAAGTTTAGGTTGATTTAACCAAAGAGTTTTTGTCATCAAGGTTCTCTATGAAATACATGGGGAAGGCTGGTGTTATTCTTGGCATGAGGATTAAACATGAAAGTGATGGTATTATAATTTCTCAGTCTCATTATATTGAGAAGCTCTTGAAGAAATTCAATCACTTTGATTGTACTCCAGTGAGTACACCTATGAATACAAGTGAGAAACTAATGCCTAACAATGGTCAAGCTGTCTCCCAACTTGAGTATTCTAGGGTGATTGGTTGCTTGATGTATGCCATGACTAGTACTAGGCCTGACATTGCATTTGTTGTGGGTAAACTGAGTAGGTACACTAGTAATCCTAGTACTCAGCATTGACAAGCAATTCAGAGGATACTGAAGTATTTGAAAAGAAACAATGGATTATTGTTTGTCATATACTGGATATCCTTTAGTGTTGGAAGGTTACACTGATGCAAGTTAGATCAACAATACTGAGGATAATTCATCCACAAGTGGCTGGGTATTCCTTCTTGGTCGTGGTGCAATTTCTTGGGCATCCAAGAAACAAACTTGCATTACTGGTTCAACAATGAAATCTGAGTTTGTGGCTCTAGCAGCTGTTGGTAAAGAGGCTGAATGGTTGAGAAAGTTGCTTCTTGAGATTCCATTGTGGGTCAAACCTATGGCACCCATATCTATCCGTTGTGATAGTGCATCCACATTGGCTAAGGCTTATAGCCAAATGTACAATGGTAAGTCAAGACACTAAGGTGTTAGACATAGCATGATTCGTGAGTTAATCATGAATCGGGTGATTTCAATAGAGTTTGTGAGGTCTCAACAAAACTTAGTTGATCAATTGACGAAGGGATTGGCTAGAGACTTGGTTATAAAGTCTGCTAAAGGGATGGGTTTAAAGTCCAAACTAGTCACTGAATGCTAGGACACCCAACTCCCTCCTAAGGAAACTTGGGAGTTGAGTTCAATGTGGAAAGTTGAACATGCACATGACTGAAGCACATGTTTTATATATCATCCCAAGGATGTGCTTGTACCTGCTGAAAGGAGGATGAAGTTATAAACTTCTTAATGGTTAATTTCTTTGAAAAAGTGCTTAAGTAGGAGCATGAACTAAAGAGGAACCACCTATGTACATGTTGAGGTTTCGCCGCCTCAAGGAGCATGGAATTTGGCTCTTACAACATTTATGAATTGGATATGGACACATGGCTTGTATGGTGTCAGGAGCGTTTTTAAGTGTTTGAAAACTTGTATGTACTTTATCTTCAGGTATTCAAAGTAGTTGAAGGGTTCAATTCTTAGAACACCTTAATTCTCGAATATTTGAAGTGATGTACTAAGATGGAAATTTAATCCTCATGATATTTTCATTTATGCAATGGTTTTGTTAAAGTTGATTTTCATGCAAAAGGAATTGTACTAAATTGGGGAGGATTATTGGAAATTTAGTATAATTGTGGGATATGGTCATACTTGTAAATGGGTTTGGAGGTACGGAGTGAACACCCATTAAGTCCCTGACCACCCTGGACTCAATATAGTGGTTTGCTGATGATGCGTGTGTCAACGGCTAGGCTTTGCCTTGTCAGCGGCTAAGCTTTGCCTTGTCAGCGGCTGGGCTTTGCCTTGTCAGTGGCTAGACTGTGCCTTGTCAGCGGCTAAGTCATCAGTGGGTGGGTTATCTTTGTAACCCCTTTGACTGTTTCATAAGGGGTTTAAGATTGACTTAATGACCATTATTCTGGTCATGTAACCACTATGTAGTCATGTGGGAAATAATGAGATTAATTGGCCGATTAATACTCATTATTCCTTTGACCAAGAGTTACATTCTTAGGAATGGGATCACTATAAATAGTGAGCATATTTGCATGATGAAAGATACAGAAAAACAAGAAACACTTACATGCACAGAGTTCTTGATTTGTGCCTAAAATAAGAACTAACAATTGGTTTTATCCCAAAGAGGTATTCGTGTTAACCCAGGCATAGGGTCGAATAATCTTCTTTGGAAAGTGATTACACGACTTCAAGAGATATCCGGTAACTATTGTTTTGGTACGTAGCTAGGTTTGATTATCTTTACCCTGTTGGAACGAAGTAAACCCCAACAATAGTGTCACAAAATCTCGTCCTACTTGAATCCATGAAAGAGTCACTTGATGAGATTGAAGTAGTCGAAACGAAGTTATGCCACTTTCTCTAGCTTTGTCTTGCATTTGATACAATTCTCCCTCTTGGGCCTTGGAATTCAACGGTTCCATTGCTATATTTAATATTTACAAACGTTGTCGAACAATGAGAGAACGTAAATGTGCTTGTTGTGGAAATAACAATACGGGATTTTATAAATCGTGGAGAAACCGAGGAATAAATTCGGGGAATTTTATAAACCACCGATAAAAACGTAAAAATTATTGAGTCCTTGATTGGTGATTAACTTGGTTGATGAAAATAATCTTGGTTCTTGAATGCTTAAAGATTTGGCACAAATCCGACACCAAATTTTTGAATAACACTAGCAGTGGGAAGATAAGTCTGACAGTGGCAAGTTAATACTAGCAATGGGAAAAAAGTAACAATCTCGGCAGCGAGAAATTATAACAACCTCGGCATACAAAAAGTTTAACAATCTCGGTACCAAAAGTTTAACAATCTCGGCACTGTTTTAGGCAATATTCTCTGCATGCAATAAACAACAGTCTCGCGAGTGCTGAAATTGTTTGAAATAATCTCGGTAGTGCTGAAATTGTTGAAATAATCTCGGCGGTGCTGAAATTGTTGAAAATAATCTCGGTAGTGCTGAAATTGTTGAAAATAATCTCGGCAGCGCTGAAATTGTTGAAAATAATCTCGCAATGCTGAAATTGTTGAAATAATCTCGGCAGTGCTGAAATTGTTGAAATAATATCGGCAGTGCTGGAATTGTTGAAAATAATATCGGCAGTGTTGAAATTGTTGAAAATAATCTCGGCAGTGCTGGAATTTGTTAAAAATAATCTCGGCAGTGCTGAAATTGTTGAAATAATCTCGGCAGTGCTGAAATTGTTGAAATAATATCGGCAGTGCTGAAATTGTTGAAATAATCTTGGCAGTGCTGAAATTGTTGAAAACAATCTCGGCAGTGCTGAAATTGTTGAAAATAATCTCAGCACCAAATTATAGCAAAATTCTCGGCATGAAACCCGAATATGCCGAGATTATCGCACTTTTTCCAACTTTTTGCAACTTCAAAAAATGAACGTTTTGAGTGATTCCCACAAATCGGATTGTACTTCCAAGTATTATACCAACTAAAGAACCATAAAAATACAAACTTTTTCAAATTTTTGACGAAAAAATGTAAATCAAGATGTGTACTTTTTAATATAGATTTTCACAAAAATCAAACCAAACAAGAACTTTTTTTGTGTTTTTAGCCAAAAGATAT
This sequence comes from Glebionis coronaria, assembly GCA_025667525.1. Taxonomy (NCBI): domain Eukaryota; kingdom Viridiplantae; phylum Streptophyta; class Magnoliopsida; order Asterales; family Asteraceae; genus Glebionis; species Glebionis coronaria. The sequence goes on along the minus strand of CM046875.1, from coordinate 455,728,632 downwards.
AACCCAAATCAATACTAAAAGGTAGTAGAAGATTTCTAACAAGATTAAATCATAAAAACACAAAAAAAAATTAAAAAAATTGGTCGTGGCCTTTTTGGATTAAAAGTACACGAACAAAGCTCAAAACAAACACAAGAACAATACTAACATCTCATGGCTCTTGATACCGTTTGTAGGATATTGTAAATCTTTATATTATTGAGAGAGAAGGTAGAGAGAGAAAGGGTTACACACACACACACACATTTAGAGAGAGAAATAAAGAAAAAAACATATTATAGTGTGTGAAATAATGAGAGCAACCACCCCTCTCCAACTAAGGAGAGGGGTTATATACCCAAGCCTTGTGATGGGCTTGGGCTTACAATATGGGTCGTGACCTTGTCTTTGTGGACAAGGCTTGGCTTAGTTTACATAACTTAATTTAATAATTACGAGCTACTAATTATATATTGTTGAAGTGATCGATCCTTCCTAAATACGTAAAAACGTATTTATAACAAGTTATTTCTCAGGCTTGGAAGTGTTAAAATATACTCAAAGTCTCTTCTTCTCTCAACACAAGTATACAATGGAGCTCCTAAAGAAGGCGGTGTTTTGAATCACAAGACTTTGGCACTTCTTTACATGATCCAGAAGTTTACAGAAGATTTATCAAATTGATTTATCTCACAATTACTATGCCAAATGTTTGTTATATAGTGCAACTTTTAAGTCATTTTCTGCAAGCTCCAACCTCAGTTTATATGCAGGCTGTTAAGTATTTGTTGTAGTCTATAGGTTAAGCTATACTAATGGCTAAGGATTCAGCTGTTGAACTCAAAGCTTATTGTGACTCTGATTGGGCTAGTTCTCCTATGACAAAGAGGTCCACTATAAGGCATTGTATTCTTTTGGTAGATTTACAAGTGTAATGAAAATAAAAAATTTATGTGTAAGTCATAGATGTATTTTATACGGTTGGGAGTATGTGGGTCTAAGGGGCCACACACTTAGACATCAGATCATCTTTTAAGATATACGATATGATATGGCTATATTTATTATATAATCTTAGTTTGATAAAAGTGTTTACTTAAAGGTTTCACTAAGTGGTTTTCGTGGGGGAGGTTTCCTGGAGGTCTTGGGTTTAAGACCTGCCAAGAGCCTTTCAGGCGAAGCGGATAAGGAGTCTAACATAACTAGGAGAAGGTTCGAAGAAGACATTCTTCCGCTTGAATGTTATAAAAAAGGTAATTAATTAATAAGTTAAAAGGTTTAACGTGATTAATTAATAAGACTTAAGACTTTAAAGTAATTAATGTAATTACTAATAGAACAATCTAGAAAGTCAAAAAGTCAACCCAAGGGAGTATAGAGGGGTGATCGGCCAACTATAGCAAAAGAAAGGAGGTGAATTTTTTTAGAAGCTTAATTACTTGTTAAGAAAGATTAAGTTTTTTTCCTAATTATCCTAAGCCTTCTACTATATAAACAAAGAGATATTGATCACTTTTTCATAACTTGAAAACCAAACTCCTCTCTCTTTTCTCTCCTTGTAGTCGAAGGCTAAGAACAACCCAAAGGGTTTTCTAGTCTTTGATTTTTGTTAAGTACTTGCTTGTTCAATATCTAGCAATCAAAAGTGATTGATTGAAGTTTCGTGTAGACTATTTTAGAGAATAACTAACTTGATCTTTAGGTTTATTGGTGAATCAGTTTCAGTGTAAGATTAGGGTTTACTTGGTTTGGTGATGTAAGTGTTCTTGACCATCGTTCTTGCAGAAAAGGTATGCATTCTTTATCTTTATGTTAATTACATTATGTGCATAGTTATATGATCTTATCCGTTGCATTTACTCATAATGCATGTATATTAGCTACATTAGGTTGTTAAATTTCAACAAAAGAAGCATGCTACAGTTTTAAGATTATGAAGCAGAATATAGAGTCATGGCTCTTACTTGTTGTGAAGTAAGTTGGCTGGTTAGTCTGCTAAAGGATATTGGCATCGGTGATATTCAACTTGTGGATTTGTTTTGTGATAATCAAGCATCACTCTATATTGATGCTAATCATGTTTTTCATGCCAGGCCCAAACACATACAAAAATATTGTCACTACATTAGAGACCAAATGAAGGCCGATCTTACTAATCCAACTTATGTCAACACAAAATCTCAATTTGTTGATGTTTTCACCAAGGTTGTTTATGTGGAACAACACAACAAACATCTACAAAAGTTGGGAGTTTCTGATTCACACCACTCTCAACTTGAGAGGGGGTGTGGAAAGCAAATGGTATATTATTGTAATCTTTGTACATAGTTTAAATACTTCTTTCCTCTTTCACTTTTGTAAGAGCATCTGGAGTGCCTTGTTCGAAAGAAAGACTTTTCACTCTTTGAAAAGCTTTTCAAAAGCTTTTTCTCATTAAATAAAATAGTTTTTTAAAATGTTTGAAAGAAAAACTTTAAGGAGAAATTACCAAAAAGGTCCATTGCCCATTATTCTCTTCCCAAAAAAACACCTTAAATTTTCTCTTTCTAGAAATGGTCTATTTTTTGGGCAACAGGGCAGCTGGGTGCAGAATGCGTCAAGTGCCCTATGTTGCCCTATATCTTGGGCAATCTGTCAGAATTGCCCTATTCTTTAGACACTTGTCAAAATCCGAATGGTTGTTGCCTTATATTCTTTGTTGGTACTTTGTTGCCCTGGACCATATCAAGAAAAACATGTTTTTTAGACTCAATCACGAATTGCTCAAAATTGAAAGACTCTTTTCATACTTAACCCAAACTTTAACAAAGGTCAAGTCTTTGGAAACGATGGCTTTTCATTTTTCATTCTTATAATAAATATATCATAGACAAAATCATTCTAGCATACGCCATCAATATTTGAAGTCATTAAAGACTTAAAGCATCGTAAATGCTCTAAATATATTACACACACATCAATGAATAACTAATTTTCATTCTTTTTCATTTGTCTTGTTTCATCTCTATTGTAATTCAGAATATGTTGCTTTTCTTAAATAAGAGTTTTAATCAACTAAAATCGATTTTAATGAAAACTTAGTAACGAGAACATAAAGATTAATAAATCATGTTATTTTTGAGAAAAATAAATGAATTACTATTAATATAAAATGAACTTAGATTTTTTTAATTTTAACAAGATAATGAAGATGATAGGTTATGTTGATGTTTTTGTAAAACAAAACATGTAGGACTTTCAATGTGTTTTTATAATATTTTTCTTAAATTCGAAATTTTCATTTAAAATAACACTAACATGATATATAATGTATAGTAAACTTTAAAATACCTCAATCTATATAAAATATTGTTAGACGTTTAGATTAGGGGCCCAACTCGATTGTAGGTTTGGGTGTATTAGAATTAGAGTTGCTTAGTGTTAAAGTTGTGTATTTAATATAAGATTTAAGTTCATTTGGATACCAAACTTTACTTTGGATACAATGGACTAATCTCCATCCTCCATCTCCATTTTAATCCAATTGATAAGATTAAACCAAAAACTCATTTTTCATCCTTTTTTCAAACATTGAAATCTTTTAAACCGTTAATTGTTATACGAAAAAAATATACCATTACGACGGTCGTTTAATTATCTTTCTACAGATATGCTATATGATATACTTTCGACAAATTTTATTTTTTTCGTTTTTTTCGTTTGCCGAAAACTATCATATATGATACTAAATATCATATATGATACTAACACTGGTATCATATATGATATACTTATCATATATGATATAAACCAATATCATATATGATTCTGTAATAATTTGTAACCTATCACTAATATCATATATGATAAAACACTATTATCATATACGATATTTTACGCAAATTTAAAAAAAACGAATTTTTTTTGCTTCAAAAGTATATCATATTACATATCTGTAAAAAGCTAATTAAATGCTCGTCGCGATAGTATATTTTTTCTCGTTTAACACTTAACAGTTTAGAAAATATTTAAATTTTAAAAATAATTGAAATAATTAAATACATTTAATCTCATCCTTTAAATATGGTGAGGATGGATGGTGAGGATGAGTTCCTTAGTAATTATGATAAATATGGTATCCAAAATAACTTTACTCTTTTATATATGTTATGTTATGTATTTAATCATTCAATAAATAAAACACTTCAGCATTACATGGTATCACAGCTTTAAGTAAGATCCATCATTAAATTTTGTTATCCTCCGGTCATCGGCTACATGTTGATGATCTGGAGGGATTTCTTTACTTTCGCTTTATGGTTTATTTTTCAGTTAGGTTTTTTCTTTTGTGATCAATGCATAAACCCTAAATTGTAGGCATAAAAAATGTGTTGAGTCACCTTTGATCACCAATATTTTTTTTCTTCTTCATCATCTATTTGTGTTCGTTGTCGAAGATTATTGTCGTTGACAACAGAAGTTGATTATCAAATTGCCGCTCCCTTCTAAAGGCAAAGCAAGCCACGCAAAGGAGGATGTCGCAAGCAATAAGCAACTATGCCGCCAAAACAATTATGCTTCAGCTACAACAAACAGAAAAGGAAGATGAGGAAAAGAAGCTGGTTTCAACTTTCATTTCAGTTTGTCTGTTCGAAAGGCTCCCGTTCGAACTGCGGGGATTGATAGACGCCTAGATTAGAGCCCAACTCGATTGTGGGCTTAGGTCTATTAAGGTTAGTGTTAAAGTTGTGTAGTTAATATAAATACATATGCTATATTATGTATTCAATCATTCGATCAATAAAACACTTCGTTATTTTACAAATATCTCCTTGAAAGATTTAATAGTCTAACAGACAACAATTTTTAAGTAATCAAAGATAAACCGCCCTTAAGCCTCTATCAAGGATGATGTATGATATTTCATAATCAACATAAAATAGTATGGTTTATTGATTGATGGGATCTCGGAGACAAGGATGAAAAGTTGTTTATATTATCGTCATAATCTTAGGTCACATCAAGAAACATTTATACCTTAAAGCTTGTATTCTTTATGCTAGATTATCGTACATTATTTCATACAGAAACGATATAATGCTCGTTGATCATCACGTTGCAATGGCGACACATTGTATCACGAAGTTGTGATGAATACTACTTAACATATATTAAGATTTTTATAATGAATCAATATTTTAAAAGTGATATTAGTTATAAAATGTGGTTGGGATTGCATTTGCAAATAGATTATTTATTTATTTTATTTTGAAAATAAAGATGAGTTAAAATGAATGATTGTATAATAAATGGAAAAAAAATGATATTTGCGTTTAAAAACTTCTAAAATGAAGATTTGGAAAAGTAAGTAAGGGTTACTTATTTCATTTTCAAAATAGAGAAAAATTAAAATAAGTTTATGTTATTCATTTTACTTATTAAATAATCAAATTTATCAAAACACTCAAAAAAACTGATTATCTGATTATTACGATTTCAAACAAGATAATCAAATTCAAACACTATTTTCTAAATGACAAAAACGATGATTATCTGATTATTTATTTTTAAAATAAACAATCTGTGTTTAATAAGGAATCCCAAACACCCCTAGATGTAGTATAAATGTAATGGGGAGTAGATAGTTGTAAGAGTGGGTGATACCCATGCGCCATGGCTTGAGCCCACATTTTGCTCGCGCCAACCACACCCGGACTTAAGTTTTCTAGCTATTTTTATTTATTTTAGTGGGCTATATGTGGATCCGTGACACTATATTTTACGATGTTAAAGAGGGAGCCACAAAATGTGATGCCATAAAAATGTCGTGTCGGGAGACTTTTTAATGATATGGCATTACTTTTTGAAACGAACTTTAAACATAGTTTTACTACCATTAATGCTTACAATTTATTTTTCTAAAAATTTATAGGAAAAGAAAATGAGAAGATAGGATACGAAACGCACTTAAGGTAGTTTAGATTTAGATAAATAAGTTACCAGCATATATGTTATCTTCCCATATGTATGATAACACATATCAGGTCATCTATGGCAACACCTTTCACAACAGTAGTAGCACCACACAATGCGCTCTAACTACAGATGATCACGTATAGTAAATCAACCTTAGATGAAAAACTGAAGTCAAGCCCAGTCTCAAAAACAATCAGGTCATCTATGCAACGAGCCACCAACCGGAGAGGATGAACAGTGCATTAGAAAAAACTTTTGTTTGGAAAACAGTAGAAACAGCAACGACACAGTACAGTATATTAGCAGCAACGATACCGTTGAAACCATATTTGCACTCCCCACTTTTTTCCCTCCAACAAACTGTTACATTTTTTTCATTCATGGCAAGGAAATGCAGATGCATAAATCACAGAAAATGTCATGTTTGCTCTGATGTCACGTTGCTAGCATTGTCCTCATCTTTTTCTTAAACACAACTGTTATCGAGCAAATTTACTAAATCATATACTACTACAGCTCAGTCATCTTACGACATAAATGAATGAAAAATTATGAAGAGATGTATAAGCTGTGAATATACCCAATTTACAAGGCCAAATGCATATGTATGTTCTCATGAAGTCTCCTCTAAAGCAATAGGCATCTCCAATGTCTCATTACCCCTCTGTATCTTTAAGAGGACCTTATCTCCCACACTATAATCATCTAACGCTTTTAGAAACTCGGCTTTATTCCTAACCTGAATACATGAAACACAACAGTTATCACCTCGACTGGGTCATTTTCCTCCACTATCATCCGGTTGATTTAATGGGTTCTCGTTTTATAATTTGGTTGTCAATCCATCAAAGTTTTGTAAGGGAGAGCATTCTCTTGCTACAGTGCATATCCCAAGGCTTTAGTCTATGCATGTCTTATCTTCTTACTATGCTAGCACATTTTTTCTTCCTTTTTTGTCTCGTAAATAACTAGTATTGCAATAGTGATCCCATTATACTAGATATAAAAATTTATCAGGTTATGAACATTCAAACATGTTATTCGGTGACTTTTATACCGCTCCACCAATTCGGTGACTTTTCTTATCTTTTTGGCAATATAACTCTAAATTTACCAAATTTTGTCTCGTAAATAGTTAAATACAGTATATTACAGAAACTAGTATTGCAATAGTGATCCCATTATACCAGAAATTTATAAGGTTGTGAACATTCAAACACGTTCTTCGGTGACTTTTATACCGCTCCACCTTTGGAAAAAAGCGCGCCCTTTTGCGCTTGAGGCGTGAGGCGAAGCGAGGCAATGGGGTCATCGCATCGGGACCCTTGATGCGCAGCCGTTACATAAAGCGATAGGAGGCGGTGCTTTTTGACCCCTTAGAGGAACGCTTTTTACCGCCTCAAGTGTTTTGTGTTCTAAAAAAACTCAAAAGGTTTGAGTGGACTTTTATTAGTCTTTTCCAGTTGGCATTTGGACTTTTATTAGTCTAAAAATGACATTTAAACTCAAAAGATTTTGAATTATGGTTTTTAACAAAGTTACAATCGTTGTGTACAAAGTATGTGCCTCGCCTACGAGAGGCGTGTGCTTTTGCCTCATCGCCCGCGCTTCTCGCCTTAGACCCTTAGCGCAATGGACCGCTTCTCGCTTTTTAAAACCAAGGCTCCAACAAGTTTTCGTTTTAGCTAATTTTCTTATCTTTTTGGCAATATAAACCCTAAATTTACCAATTTTTGTATCTTTAACCAAGTTTCGTTGCTTAAAGTGATTTAAAACCAAGTTCAGTGATAGATTAAAAAACACAACGAGAAAGTATAGAAGAGAACTCACAGGCTTGTTGTCTACTGATATAATGATGTCACCGAGAACAATATTACCAGCAAACCCCCTGGTGGTGGGAAGAAGACCAAGTTTTGCTGCTGGACTATTTGCAGGAACCTAGAACCCATAAATCGAACCAATTAGATACCTTATTGAGGATGTACATGTACTAAGAGGGTGTTTGGGACTGCTTATTTAAAATAGATTATGTGTTTTAAAAACGCATAATCAGATAATTGGTAGTTACAAAACAATGTAGTGTTTGGATTTGATTATGATGTATAAAATCATACTGTACTAATCAGATAATCATTTTTCAAAGTGTTTGGCAAATCAGATTATGGAATGACGAAAAAGGACTCGATTTATATTAATTAAGTTTAGCATATGATATTTATTTATCCAAATCACTTTATAACAATAGAATGAAACTAACTTACAAAACATGTACTACGTAACAAAAAAATACTAAACATGTACTACATATATTTTGTGGGTAATTTGGTAATTTGTAATGAATACTTAGTTTATACGAATCTGCGTTTTGTGACTGTAGGATAGGGGTCACTTTTACAAAACGACATTTTAGGGTCGTTTAAACGCAAAAAAAACACTTTTCAGACTTTGCTTGCCAAACACTTGAAAATGGATTACTGCGTTGTGCAATCTCAATAAGCAGATAAGTTGTCTTGAAACGCACTCCCAAACACCCCCAAAAATGAAAAACAAGCATTGGTAAGCTAATGATTTTTACCAGCAAAACAAGAGCTCCATTTCGAACATTAAGTTGGTTCGCAACAGGATCAGGAGCAATCTCAATATTCAGGCCAGCTCGAACAACCTAGAATCCATGATAAATAATGTTACTAGCTTAAGATACGACCCAAACGGGAGTGTTCAAAGACCAGTTTAGTGTTGACGCTGCAACATATCAAACCTAAAACTTAGATAGATTTTAACAAAAAAACTGATTGAATATAAGAATAATTTCTAGATTACATGCTAAGATGCATAGGTAAAAAATTTGGGCCGGACAATCGGTCAAGATGGGTTGGTCAATGAATTAGAACGGGTCAGATTGACCATCGACACCACATTTTCATATTTTTCTGAAATTTATAAAGTCAACAATCAAATAGAATTACAAGAGCTACTTGTTAAGATATTGACAAATTTTTAAAAAATAATCAATTAGGAAGTCGTAACCACTGATATCTTGGGATGACGTCAAAAAGTTTGGCCCATTATGAATAAAATGTAACCAAAATAACCTGATCTCTATGTAAATGAGTTAAAAATGACCCTACAGTGACAGGCTCTAATGTCACAGGCGAATAACTTACTCTCCCGAACTGAATCAACTGAGGTACTATCTTTACCACCGTTGAGGAAGGGATGGCAAATCCCACACCTGCTGAAGTACCTGTCAGATAGAAAATATGGTGTGATTAATGTACCATTGACCATTGTTAGTGATTAATAGTACACATGGAATCATTAGATCACTTGACTAAAAAAACAACCAAATAGTACATAAATACCTGTTTGTGTAAATATTGCAGTGTTTATCCCGATTAAACTTCCTTTAGAATCCAACAAAGGGCCTCCACTGCCAAAATCATAATATATAGCTTAATATTAACACTGAAAACTAATTGATACTGTTTTGAAAAGTGATATCGTAGAATTATCATTTAGTTAGAAAAAGAAAAACCTATTTCCTGGGTTGATGGCAGCATCTGTTTGAATTCCACCACCAATTGTGACTCCAGTTTGACTAAATATGTCTCTGTTGAGACCGCTAATAACCCCCGTTGTGAGTGTGTGATCAAAGCCGAACGGGTTTCCAATAGCTAAACATTGTTGGCCAACTTTTAGGAAAGATGATTGGCCCACCTTCATTGGCCTTAACAGATCTGCAGGTGCTTCCACCTACATCAATGAAGAGTCGGTATTTTTACAAATCAGCACATGTGCGTATTCCCAATTCAGATATTGATAAACTCATAAAAACAGAACTGCAAAAGATATTTGGGAAAATTTATGCCTTTAGGACAGCAAGATCCTTGGAGCGATCTGCACCGATTAATTTTCCTTCAAAGTTCTTTTGTACCCTTTCAATATTTACACACAAGATGTAATGAGGCAGTAATTTATATACATTACTGAAATTAACATTACGCCAAATAGAAGTCTCACCCTTCTGAAGCAAGAATATTTACACGTGCAACTACTTCTCCGGGTTTTGGATTCCTTGATAGAGAATTGCCAATAACTAGACATCAATATGAGTAGTTCAGCATTTTAAATGCTACAAATGATCTACAACGAGCACACCAAAATGGTCTGTCAACGCTAGAATACTCTGTGCTCAGCATACATTGAATAACTCGCGTAATGAAGAACAGTAAATGATTTTTATAAACTGTTGAGTACTGCAAACAGGGGCGGAGCCAGAAAATATTGCTAAGGGGGGCACATTTCGATAATTATTAGAAACTACATTACGACATGGTTTTAGGGGGGGCAAACTATAAAAAAAGCCAGATATTTTACAATTTTACACTACAATTTTTTTTGCTAGAGGGTCACGTGACCCCAGGACCCCTCCTATCTCCGCCCCTGACTGCAAACACATGAGAATTGAAATTCCAAAGGAGCAAAGCGCTAACATAAAGACTAACTTGCAAGACCCATCATGCATTGTACAGAAGTTCTATTTTTTTTATAACCATGATTTCCGACCTTTTGGTCGACTAATCCATGGGGTTTGAACCCACTGCCACGCAGTCTCAAACCCGGTAAAGCCCTCCCTTTTCAGGAGGTTGGCGTGGCCACTTCAAGGTTGTTTGCACATAACAGGAATTGACTTGAGACCTCACACATTTTAGAGTGATAGCCACAACTCCCCTTGCCACTAGGCCACCCTCTTGAGTGGTTTCATTGTACAGAAGTTACAGGATATTACACGTCCTTACCATGGTAATTCGTGACAATGTGCCCTTGTTCATCCCAGACAACCCCCGAACCATTTCCTTCAGGAATCTGCCAATGAAATACATGTTAGATCCCACTCATGTAATAAGACTAAGCAAGACAATGGGCATAATTTTTGCTACATGTTAACTCAAAATTACCTCAACTACCCCCGTAACGTTAAGCTGAGGCCGTAGAGTTACATCAAATATGTTCACGACAGAGTAAGTGTTGTTCTCAAATAGCTTCACAATTCTTTCCTGCCAACCATACACATATCAGATTACCTGCCATAAACGTCCATTTTTAAGGGTAAAATATACAAGAGTTCTACTTAAGAAAAGAGAAAAAAAGAAAACAAAGATGAAACGGCGTCAGTTTATGCAAACCTCTGGTGGAAAAAGTGCCCCAGAAGGAATAACAACAGGTGTTACTTGTTCGAGTGTCACAGATGGGTCGCCCAAAGCATTAGCTGCACAGCCGATATTTATAAGAAAAAAAGGTAGAAAGAAACAAAGATACTAAAAAAGAGCGACGACTCGATATTGGTTAACAACATATACAAACAGGCCAAGCTGATCAACAGGGACCGACACATGAGTAACAACGTAACTGCATGTGAAACATTAGAAGGAAAATTACATGGATCGTAAGTGTCGACTAGATAAGAACGATCAGATTGGTTTTCTAATGGCTAGATTGAAACGATATTTGGTCAAAGAAACGGGATGTATTGTTCGAACCTGATGAGTACCTTGAAGGGGGATAACAATCGGCATCAAGAGACTTGTTAATAGCATTCTGCGTGTTGTAGGAAAACCTCTTGTAACCTCTCCCAAATCTTTAAATGTTTTATCACTAACTCTGGAAACGTATAAGCAAAGCAACATGAGAAACAACGATAGTTATAGCTACTTAGCAACATAAACTTTGATTACAGTAGGAAAACATGTTTTGGTTGTAGCAACATAAACTTTGATTACAGTAGGAAAACATGTTTTGGTTGCAGATGTGACAGTGAAAATGCACCCGCAGAACAACAAGTTGTTAGAAAAGAACCAACTCTCTAATTAAGGTTAACATCGGGAAGGAGTGAATATGAGAATGTGTGATAGACTGATAGTCAAATCCATTATTTTAAACACACACCGGCTAAGATTTCATTTCCCTAACTATGGTACCTTTGGCTTAACTAGTATGCAAATTTAAGGCCTTCCGGCCAATAATCTTCACTTTAACTCGGTCTCAAGTCTCAACCCATTAGATAAAATTAAATCAAAGGAACACATAACTTAATACAACAATTGCAACATAATAAAAAACATAACCATATAACAAAGTCAAAAGCAAGTGACAGTAGCAAGTTTTGCAGCGACTGGCACCTAGTGGTTACTGGTTAGCGTTTTGCACAAAACACTTGTTTGGAAAGAAGCAACTAGCATTCCTACTCTTTCTAAACGCTCCAAATCAAAATGTTACTACTATTAGCGTTTACGAGCAGCTAAACTCTTTATCAAATACTGTTAAAGCTTACAATAAAACGCATATCCAAACACCCCCCCCTAGGTTGGAAATGTGACTATAATTGCATATAAATAATGGAATAGAAAAATACGTTATGGTTGACATGGGATGATGAGAGTCATCGTTGGAAGAAGAACAAACTGAAGAAATTCCGTCAAAACAAAGTTTCCGGCGACCAACAAACCGCCTACCATCACTTTGATGATGATGATGAACAGGAGGAGGAAGCATATAACCCGCTACTACTACTGTGACTCCCATTTTTTTTCTATACAATCTTTATTTAATTTTAAGTTATAGCGAACAAGATGAATACACGTCTGGTTGGTTTTGTATGGCATTGCTGGTTGTCACGGTCACGGTACTACTCTTATCGTCCCTTACCAAAAACAAATATCTTTCGTCTTTTTTTTTTATTTTGGCAAGCGGTTTAAAATAAATTATTCTTTTTAAAAATGAATAATTAGAAAATCAACTTTTATAAATTGCGGTTGTGAAATATAATGTTTGAATTTGATTATGCATGTCAATAATGAGATAGATTAGTTTTTTTAATGTTTGTTAAATATAATTATTTTATTAGTTATTAAGGAAAATTAGAGAAATATTCATTTGTATTATTAATAATTAGACCATGTGAAAACTAAATGAAGAGGGCAATACAAGTATTTGACTCAATGTTTTAAAAAACAGGTTGAACCGAGAAATGGTTGGAGGACCGGTCCAGATGTCAATGGGTTTTTGATATATTCGGAATCGGATTAAATCGGACGGTTTTTAATGACTCGGGTCGAATCGGTCAAAGAAACCCGGCTGGGTAAAAAGTTTTGGCTTCAGTTTTATTTTTTTTAATAATCATATGCTTTGGCTTTGCTTCCCGATGACCAACGCTAGGCCGGGTCTTATCATTTCCCATGCACTCGCTTTTTATATTTCCAATTAATGTATTTTTTTCACAGATTTGACAAAATCTCACACCCTTTACGCTTTTTTGTTTATTTTGTTACTTTATTTTGGGAATCATACATATCACATGCGTTAAATACTGTACTGTCCTTTTTAAAAAAAAATTGAAAGTGCTTGTATTTACATGAAAGCTTCAAATATAAGTAAATTTTTATTGTTTATAAAACCGTTTTGATCTGGTGGTTTAACCGGTTGAACCGGTAACCCGGTGAACCAGTGGTTTAACCTGGTCAACTAGAAAACCGAGTTTTAAAACATTGATTTGACTTGTTTATTGTGGGCCAAAAAGCAAACTAGTTTATTAGGTTTTCAAAAAGTATCTTTTCTTTTATTCAATAAGGGGAATGCGAAATTTATCAATAAAAAACTATATCTTTCTGTGAGAGGAAAAAATGTTCCCTTATTATCCACCGTATATTTTTTTTCTCTCTCATTCCTTCGCTTCACCAATCCAACATCTAAACCGTTGATTCCTTTGAAAATGGGTTCTCATGTATGGGTTCGTCAACCTAAGGTATGGGGTTTTTTAAAAACCCCTTTTGTAGCCATTGATTTCTTCGTATGCCAATTTTTAGGAGTTGTCATGTGTCTTGCACAGTTCCCTGATGTTAGTTGGTATATAGATATGACCAATAATTCATATTTTATTCCATACTACTTTTAGAGTCGATCTGGGCATGGTGTTGCTGATCACTCGGAAGGAAAAAAAGATTTGCTCTTTATCAAGTTATGTGTATACTTTTTAGTTTTGATTTTTACTTTTTATTATGTATAATTATGGTTTAGTTTTAATTGATTCATAGTTGATATTATTTTATTTTGAAATTAAGGTTGTCATGCGATTTTTCAAATTAGGGTTTATGTAAGAAATTGGGCGATTTTGTAGGGTTTAGTTTTAATTGATTCATTGGTTGGTTTTCAAATTTGGGTTGGCATACAATTTTCAAATTATGGCTTATGTGAGAAATTGGGGTGTTTTGTAGGTGGCTTGCTCATGTTGATATTATTTGCATTGTAGTGGGGTGAGTGTTCTAAGCTCACAGTCATGATGTTAAGCCATTGTAAGCTGATGGTATTTGCACCATGGTGGGGCGAGCTTATTAAGCTCACAGCCATGCCAAAGATATGTACCTTTTTTACTCTTTACATACCGGCACTTCATGGTTAAATTATAAGAGGCATCGACAAAGTTGAGATCGTTTACGTTGTGGCGCGGCAACCTTTTGTGGTTGCAGCCATGCCAGACCACCCTCTTGGTTCAGTTATTAACCCATCTAAGCCTTACGTTTGATGTTTCCCCACAAGTTACGTATTAAGACAGTTTGTAGCCTTATATTGGCGGGCCAATCGCTTCATAGATGCGATTGCAGCCATGTTGGTTGCTTTGTGGTCACGGTCGTCCTTTCGTTGCCGCAGTTGATCGCATGCGACGATAGTGACGATTTTGTTACTTGGTGATGGCTTCATAAATACAAGCGTTATAGAGACATCGTTATGTGTGCCTTACCCTGTTTGGGAGTATTTGTTTCAATGTTTGTGATTATTTTTTTGCCAATAAAACGATAAGCTCTTAAAGTCGATTGTTGTGTTCACGGCTTCCTACTACTGCTATTGTTTGTCCTCTGTTTTTTGTTGTTGTTGTTGATGGCATTTAAAAATCTACCAACGTTTTCGTTGTCGGTGTTGATGGCAGGCGACGATAGTCACGGTCGTGCCTTTTGATGCCGCTGTTGATGCTAGGCGACGATGGTCACGGTTGTCTCACATTGGTAATGGCCTCATAAGTTGTGGTGATTTGTTGCTTCTGAATTTTGGGTTCCCCGAAAAAAGAACCTGTATTTGATAAGATGTATGGTTTATCGATGCAAACCATCTGTTCGTTTCCGCTATTAATGTTGTGCGACGATTCTGGTGGGTGTGTAACGATGTTCATGCCCAGACGGTATGGTAACTGTGTTTGTTCCATTGCACGTCTTAACGGTCCCAACATGCTATGATGATAATATTTAAACATCCCTAAGCGGGTTCGATTACATTTTGGAAGGCGTGTATCTTGGCGGGGCAAACTTGCAATGTTTGCAGCCATGACGTCGTATCCTCATATTCGACATACCCAATTGGTTACTTATCTGAGCCTCAAAACAATAAAATAAATGTTTTTTTTGTAGACACACTTTGATTTCCACAATGTATGGCGGGGAAACCTTTTAAGGTTGCAGCCATGGTGGGTCCATTGTCTCTTTCCAAAGCAGTCGCACACTAAAATATTAAGTGCCAACGCGTCATTGTACAAGCGTGGCAGGGTCAATCAGATGGCGGTGAAAAAAGGAAGTTGCGGCGAACACGTTTGGCTGTGTGATATATTAGCAGCGGGTAATTCACTATAGTGGTAACATTGCTAAACTTCGAGATACGAGGTGCTTAATCACTGTTATATGCTACATATTTATTTCCAAATGTGAACTTTACAATATGGTCCTCGCCTTTTTTATGTGGTAAATAATAGATTGGTCGAACAAAGGCTGCATATATGCTGAAACATCCTAACATCCTAATGTGAAAGTGATACGCCTTCAAATTGGTTATACTAATGAACCCATTCCAGAAGTCATTACTTATGTTATGGATAATGTATAATCTTATTTTGTTTTATTTCATTTTGTGTATTCCCGTTGATCGTGTCTTTTGTCGGTAACTACTTCTTTGTTTTTCGAGATGGATGTTACCGCTCTTGAAAACTCCCAAGAACAAATACGAAGAATCATGACTGAAAGTGTCATCAAACTTGAAAAGGGTTGGATACAACCCGAGCAAAATCACCTTTTGATTCCTTGATTCTCTATCCAACATTCGGCCAAAATTTCTTCTTCACGTTGGGACCAAATTGCACGGTCCGATTAAGGGTTTTTAGCAACACTTTTTTTATCCCTTTTTTCTCCGATGGACCCGCGGGTGGAGCTTCATCATCATTGGGCTCTTTGGTTTCTTGAGGTTGTTGAGATGCATTTGATAACTAGCTTTTGGCCAGTAAGAAAATTATCGTTCTAGTGGTCTAATCGAATTGATCTGGTTATCTATGCGACTCAGTCGTTCTTTGGTGAAACAAAAGTTGTGTCGTTGTAGTATATTAAAAGTGCAAAAACAATTAAGGTAAATCTAAAATCTAATCTTAAAATAAATGACGGGAATTTAAAGCGAGACTAAAAGTAAATGGCACTTAATTAAATCTAAACTAATTAAAAGTAAAGGGTGCAATATTAAAACTTCGAAAAGTAAATTAATTAAATGACTTAAATAAAAGCGTGACGAAAATTAAACTTGATAATGTAATATAATTTGAAAACTTAAAACTAAATCAAGTAAAAAGGCGGGAAAACAAAATTTAAAATAAAAACAAAAACAAAACAAGAATACGAATCAGATCGCACTACGATCGCAACCAATGAAGTGGTTGGATCGCACCCGGATCGTAGCTTGATCGCAGTCTAGATCACACTTGGTGATCGTAGCCCACGATCGCACTTGATGCGATGGAAACAAAATGGATCGTACTCTATGGATCGTACTCTATGGATCGTACTCCACCACGATCACAACAAAGTGGATCGCAGTGGGTGATCGTGACCAAGCGATCCCACTCGGATCGCACTCTACGATCTTACCCACGATCGCAAAGAGTGATCGTAGTGTGGATTATGAAGTGGATCGTAATGTGATCCTAGTCCTTGATCGCAACACTGGATCGCAAGTAGAAACCCTAAGGGTTTATGCGATCGCACTTGTTGGATCGCAACAACAGAAACCTTAAAAATCGGAACGATGGAAATCAGTAAGCAAATAAGCTAAACTAAATAAGCATTTTAACAATAAGAAAATTTCAAAAACTAAACCAAGAATAATAAGAAGACTAATACAATAAACACAACTTTAAATACCTTTTCAAAGCACGAATTAAGCAAACTAAATAGCAAACTTTTAGAAAGACTAAACTTTTTAGAAAACTTAAAAACAAATAAGTTAAGTACAAAATAAGCCAATAAGATTGTCAAACTTATAGCTTATCTCATACAAAAACTTAGATAAAAGTAAAAAGATAAACTTTTTGGTAAAATAAGCAAAGAGATTAAGCTATTTCTTGCTTAATCCGAATTTTAGATCAACCAAAAAGAAGAGAAAGGTAGAAAGAGAATGATAAAAGTAAACTTGATCAAATGTAAATAAAGATTAAAGCAACAAAATTAAGAACACTTACTTGGAATTAAAATGAATTAAAATGCAAGACAAGTATTTAAAATGACATGAATTTAAAGAGCAAGTAATTAAAAGGTGGAAGACTAATTGTTACCTTAGCCAACAAAATGAAATGATTAACTTCCTAATCTATTTATAGGGGAGGATTAAGGAGTGCTTAGGAAGCTTCCTCCCCTCCTTCATTTCTTCTTAATTGCATCATTAGGTCCTTCTCTTCTAAATCTTTTGTTAATTGCACCATTAGTCCTTAAGCCTTTTAATCTTCTCAAATCTTGGACTTTAATGACTTTTGGCTCGGGATTTCTTTGAACTCGTCTTTTAATTCTTCAATAAATTAAACTTGAGTTCTTCGGCTTTAAGTAAACTTCCGTCTTTTGACTTTTTCTTCGATAAATCTTCAGAATTGGTCTTGGACTTCCGTTCTTTTTGCACTCTTGACTTCTTGACTTCGTCATTCATCTTTTTCTTCAATAAAAGCCCGTGAATGCCCGTGTTTTCTCCACTTTTCACCTTTTCGTCCTAAATCACAACAAAAACACAAAGCACGCATAATTTTGACATAAAATACACGTTTTGGCCCGGTTATTATTGTAATTAAGTGGTAAAAAGGATGGGTGTTTACACACCTATCAATGAGCGTTGAGGAAAGTTTTGTTGATTTAGTTGTTGGGATTGTTGGAAGAGTTGGGATTGTTGAGAATTTTAGAACCATAAATTGAATGTCTCGGGTGTACAATTAACAAACGGGTTTATTGTGGGAAGTTAGAGAAAGGATTTGGTATTTGATTATAGTTGGAAAACGAAGAAAATTGATTATTTCTTAATAAACTAGAGTTTGCGGATGAGGGAGTATTTGGGTTAGACGAAGATGACGAATTTGGTAATTGAGTATTCGATATTTGATTTTGGGGATCGTTAAAGAAAGAGTTTATCCATTGATTCGGATATTAGTTTGGATTTTGTCTCATGATGGATGTAAAAAAATATAGAAGTAATAGTTGAAAATAATAAAAGATGGTATATACTTTTTGTAGTTTTAAAGGGATATTTATAGTGAAAAAATAGGTAAAATATGCGTTTTTTATGCTTCCAACGGTCAAAAAAATACCCTTTCAAAAAAGTAGCCTTTAGCAACAGTCATAAATTCAAAAATAATAATTAAAATAAAATAAAATAATTGAAAACTCAAGCCATGGTGTAGCGTTCGCGCCGTCGCCTACCATTTCGGCTGGCAACTACGGCTTGGAGGCCGAAAGTGCGAAAGTCGATACAGTGGGTGGCGCCGTGGCGGAAAATGTAGCTGGCCAGCCCATAAGTCTAACTATACTCCGTATTATTCGATTTCTGTTTTCTTCCTTGGTTGCAAATTTTACTATTTGTAGTGTTATGAAGACTACAACCTGGATACTATAGCGGAATATTAACGATTGTGAAGAACACACAGATAAGAATCGACTGAAAAGAAACCCACAGGCTAATACCCTTAATCGAACGTTTAGATTAAGCTTTAAATAATGTGTTGTGAATCCCTTCCCCCCACCTCCTTTTATAGAGATGAGGGGGAACCGACTATTACAATTTCCTACTGGTCGGGTTGGGCTAGGACACAACCAACCGACCTTTATTGTTTCCTAACACTACTTGGATAACAATAGGAAACTCGACACAATACCCCTAGACGGTAACTTAGGCTAATAAAGACTAGAATATAACAATTTCCACCTTAGGCTTATATTAGCCTATCCCAACACTTAGCAATTCCAAGCAGTGTTGTAATTTGCATGAGGTACCACCTTCGTCAAGGCTTCCACAACATTGTGTTCAGTATCCACCTTCAGAACTTCAACCGTCTTTGCTTCCAAGACTTCTCTGATAAAGTGATAACACACATTGAAGTGTTTAGTCCTTTCATGAAAAACATGATTCTGCGATAAGTGAATTGCGCCATGATTATCACAATCAACTGCAACAGTGTCAAGTTTCATGCCCAACTCTTCCAAGAGTCCCCTTCTAAATAGCTTATTTCACAACCTCCGTACGTGTCATATACTCCACTTTAGTTGTCCACAAAGCCTCCATATGCTGCAACTTAGCTTCCCAACTCCTCGCATATCCATGTATCAACAACCCGTACCCTGTTCTACCCATGACCGTGATCGATCTTATCATGGTGTAGTCAAAAACCACAAAAACCTGTACGTATGTCTATAATCCACCATCAAACCCATCGAACATACCCACATCTGCAGATGTTATGTCAGAACTCGTGCATACCACCTGATATTCCTGGCTTCCAACTGCGTATATACATGACCACTTATCATTCATTTCCATATCACACTCCCATGATAGACTACCCTCTAACGACAGTGTGAAGTGTCCCTTCAACAAAGTCTATACCAACTTTTCATTGTAAAACCTGGACTGTGATATCCTTAGAGTATTACCACTTTGATTCCTGATGATCTTAATACGAAGTATAATTCCCTTTGCTTTTACCAGCAAACCATTGATAACCCAGATATCAGCCTTGCATCTGCAAGAAAATACCATACCATCTATATAGAGAAATAGATGTATGAAAAATACCTAGTGTATACTCCCAGTAATAACCGTATCCTTCGTCACTACTTTTCCTGTAACCGTTGTTGAACACATACACGTCTAACCGAGTAATCATTTCTTCTTTCAATCCAACCATCCACTTGGAAAGAACCTCACAAGCAACTGTATCATTGAAAGTCAATGACTCATGTGCATAAATCTTCTCCACTACAGCAACTGTAAAAGCAACATCATTACTTTCTACTCTATACTTGAATAGTTCTCGTGCTAAGTGTTGCTCCCTATCATGTACTAGATAATAGTATATTGAATCTTGAGTTTGTACTTCCTTTGGAACAACTACACGATCAACATTCCCCTGAGGTTCCACCTCAAATGCATGATCCTCTAGAGGTTCCACCTCAAACTCAACTCCTTGCAACACTTGCACTAAACTTGTACAACACCATAATCACTGAAAGTTTTCATGTATTCCATCCCTTCACTGATAACCATATTCTTGTAAAGCACTCCTTTTGAAGTAACGTCACCTAACCTCCAAAGTTGATTATCCATATCCTTACAATATCCCAGGAATATGCAGTTGAACCATAACCGGTTCAAGCATCCCTTGCTTCATACAAGAAAGCCAACCAAAAAACCCAAACATATCTATTGGACAGAATAAAGTGAAGCAGAAAACAACGTACCTTATCCAAGAGTGTCACGTTCTTCTCCTCAACCAACCCATTATGTGGTTGTAACCTTGCTACATCCAAATTTTTGGTGATCCCACTCTTTATACGTTGTTGTGTTGACCTCCGATTACAGGAATCAAGAACATTACCCATCTTGATCTTCCACCCGGTATGAAATTTTTCTAACCGCTTCTTACCCTTCGTTGTCTTCCCGATCACAGCCTGACCGTTCAGGGTATATACGCAATTAGCCCTTCTTATTCCTGATAATACCACCAGTGAACCATTTATAACCTTGATCTTGCCCGACTGCATCTTCACGGCAAACCCTCTTTTTCGAGAGTGCCCATCGATATCAAGTTTCGTCTTAATTCTGGAACATACCTGACATTGTTCAACATGAAACTTGACACATCCCTCATTCGTACTCGAACCTTACCTATCCCTCGTACACGGCATTCCTTGCTATCACTAAGCAGTACATTACCACCGTCATACTCCTTAAAATCAACCCAGTAATCTCTCATGTGTGTCATATGGTTTGAGCCTCCTAAATCCATGATCCAGTCCAAAAGTTGTTCAACACTCATAAACATCATCACATCAACATTGACATACCCATCAACTCTAGAACCGGATACCTGGCCTTTATTGCTAACAAAACTTTGAGACTTATTGGGATTATACCTAGGAGAACCCCTCTTTAAATGATCCTCAGACTGACATATATAACACCTAATTTTGTCGCTCCTTTCTTGTGACTTTGACCACGAACTTTTGTACCCTGCTCCATATCTTTCTTACTAGATCTCTCCCTCACATACAACCCTTCACCACCATCACCCTTTGCATCCGTCATCTTCTGAAGTTCCCCTAGATTTAAGTGTCACAAGCACGTCTTCTAGCTTCAAAGTATCCCGACCATATAACAAAGTCTCCACGAAATTATCATAAAACGATGGTAAAGATGTGAGTAATAATAATGCATGATCCTCATTCGATATAGCATTATCTAAAGACGCTAAGTCACTTACAAGCTTGTAAAAATCATCAATATGTTTAGACTGACTTCTACCTTGATGCATTTGAAAAGTATATAACTTTTTCTTCAGGTACAAACGATTAGCTAAAGACTTTGTCATGCATTTGAAAAGTATATATGTAACACCCCACTTGGATAAGTGGGCCGTTACGTGTATTTATGGCGTGTCATCAAAGCATAAGGTAAATGTCCTAAAACATTAACTGACCATAACGGAATACCGGAATCAAACATCGGTAATCCAACATAAGCTCAAAACATGAAAAGTAAAATACTGAAAGAAAGGACTAAACAATGTCCAACAGGCAATATAAACATGAAGTGCATAAGTAAAGGAGTCTGAACGGCTTCCATCCAATGCACATGCTCTCAGAATCTTAAGAGTGTCCTGGAGTACCTGCCGTTAGAACATGAAAGAACTACGGCTGAACATAACGCTCAGTGAACGAATATGAAGCATGATAATAATATACTGGAAGAGAACTGGTAACAAATACTGAAACTAAAATTGTTATGACAATGGGAGCGAACTGTGTAACATCTGATATATCTGATTTATAAATAATAACTGATTTAATAACTGTTAGATCTGAAAATATGCATTTATTGTATTTTAATTGCCAGAGCTTATATAGGTCATGTGCTGTAACAACGGTGCATGAATAACTAGAGGGGTGACCTCGTCATGCTATAGAGGGGTGACCTCTAAATACTGTAGAGGGGTGACCTCTAAATACTGTGCTGGGTGGAGGGATCAGCTCCAATGTGAAGGATGTAGAGCATACACCACATTCACCTGATAACTGTAAACTGATAAGCCTAAGATGCATCCATACACCCCACTAATAATACTGATAAAATGGCCAAGCTGAACTGAGTGGAACGTTGCGGGATATCACTCTCTCGCAGGTGAGTCATGACACCGGTGCCTTAAGTGTCATGGTTACGGTACCTCCGTAACTAGTACTACTGACTGGTCATGCTTGTATATAAGGCTCATGCAATTTAACTTAATTATAAAACTGATTTCTGATAAAACTTATAACATATAATTGGGGAAAACATTTGGCTGCAGACGGGAAATCCTAATCATGCATAGAATGGAAGTCCTTACTGAAAGGACGGGAAATCCGTACCTCGTGTCCAGTAACTGACTGAAGGAAGACTGAACGAACACTACTCGGGCTTCACGGAAGCTACAATAATAATAGACGCGAATAAGTTATCTGATCTTTATTTATTTTGCTGATCTTAACTGTTTCTCGTTTTATTTATTTTATTCCCGAATTACTGTACTCATATTAACTGATAGTTCCGAGCCTTCTACTATTTCTTTTTAAACATATTAACGTTCTACTATTAATTACGGTACAAAGCGTATTGTGACGTTACACTAATTTTATATTTGGTAACCTGCTAAAAATAGAAAGTTTCCTAAATTAGAAAGTTTTCAAAATAATTTAATTCCTATTATAAAATTATACCCTTTTACAATCTATAAAACTAATTTATATTTAATTGCTTAAATGCATTTTTAAAACATTTATTTAAAGTAAAGTAATTTAAAAAGGTATAATTCAACATCTTTTTTTTATTTATAACAATTATATCCTGAGCCTAACGAGATATCCCCTTTGGTTTGGTCAATCTCTAAGCACATCACACCACAACCGCAAGGGTTGTGGCCTTGCTACCGTTAGCCAACAGTAGCCCCTGCTGTACCCAGGGTTCCCACTGTTAGTCTACGGTTCCCACTGGTTGTATACAGTTCCCACTGCTATCTATAAGTTCCCACTGCTATCTATCGGTTCCCACTGGTTGGTCTGGTTCTTCCCACCGTTAGTTACAATTCCCACTGTTAGTGTTGTATAACCCCAAACACCCCTTTAATGTTTATTCACTGCTTATAAGCCCAAACACCCCCTGGTGATACTTGTTTCTCACTGCACACGAACCAAACACCCGTCTGATGGGTTTTTAGGGCTGCAGATCCATAACAAGGTCAGTCACGCACCATTCTTGGTTACGGATGATCTCAAGAATCAACACCGAGACCCACTGGTCTCGGTCTTTACGAGTCCAAACCAACCCGGCACCACTTTTCTGTTAACTAAACAACCCTGTGGTCTTTTGGCTTGCTGCCGTCCAACACCAACCCAATCTGCCTAACGGCTGGGCCAACATTGAACACCGAGACACCTAGTGTGTCTCGGTTTGCACGCACCACCAAAAAACCCGACTACTAAATCCTTTAGTTCATATTTTAAGTAATTAAAATAGCCTGTTTTTTATTAGCTTGTAGATTCGAGATCATAAATAAAGGATGAACGAAAAGGAAAGATTACCTTGATTTGGGTACACAACATTACGCATGAATCAACTGGGCAAAAGCGACCGTCCCTTTTTTTTCTGCCGACATTCAACATCAATCCAACCCTAAATTATGTTTACTGTTTTTGTCAAAAATGAAATGGGGTAATCCCTGTTTTTCTTTGTTTAAGAGTATACTGGGCTCAAAAGCCCATTTATCCTTCTTTTATTGTAATAACAAAATAGGCCAATTTAAACTACACACTATTCGTTTTCGTGTATATATATTTAACGCGATGTTCGATTTAACTTTCGTGTAATTTGTATTTAGTTCTCATGTTTTAAATTTTCTGAAGCGTAGTCTTTATTTTCTGAAAATGAATATACGTATTACTGAATAGCTAGTAAATAAATTATTATCCAATAATTATTTTCTGAATAATTATTTATCTGAAATATTTAAATAAAACTGAGACTGCATAATTACTGTTTACGTTTAATTAAAGTTACAGCTGAGACTCTCCGTATTTAATATTCTAAAATTTTAAATACGGGTTTTACAATTCTTCCCCTCTAAAAAAAATTAATTCATCCTCGAATTAAGGATACGACTATACTGAGTTTTACAATTCTTCCCCTCTAAAAAAATAATATTCGTCCTCGAATTAAGGTAATCTAAACTGGTGACGTTATAAAAGCTGAAAAGACATATATGTTGAAAGAATATGAAGGCTGAAAAGACATATAAGATGAAGGATCATTCGTCCTTGATTTAAAACATGATGCTGCTGAAAGGTATAAACCTGACATGACTGAGGTAGCATGTAACGTGACATGGATAAAGAGGATATGGAGTATAACATGACTTAAAGAACCTAACTGAATTTATTGAAGGAAAAGGATGAGAGGTCCGGATGGACTCCTCTGTTTCGTGTGGCTTCCCGCTCGAAACAATTCTTAAAAGGTTTAAACATAATGACAATCTTGACCTGATGACCCTGTCCTGATAACTGCTGAAATAGTTTCTGGCTCCATCCTTAAGATGGATTTTCTGAATCTGATAGAATGAATATGTTATAGCATGTAATATACATGAAACGGTACCTACAATATCCTGAGAGGATAACATTTATATCTCTGAGCAAGTTGTTGAAAACCTATAGGGACGAACTACCTGAATAATTGTGAACGTGCTACGTGAGCAATTGTGAACGTGGTTCGTGATCATAAAGGATTACTGTGCATGAAATATATCATGAATGTGATACGTGAAGCATACTGTGGACGTGATACTATAACATATTATGAACGTATGTTGACTGAGGAAGGAATACCAGTGATACGGCCTGAGGTGTGAAACGTCTGCCTGGTTATGGACTAGCTGTACTAACTTGAGTCTGATTTAGATAAAACTGACATATGAATAATTGAGCAAACATGGCAGATCTTTGTAGAATGTGTTTATTTGTAACCTCAAAGATTGAACTCTGCGTGCCAAATCTGAATAATACTCTAGTAGTGGTAACTGAGTCTTTTATGATCTGATTTAGGAGTAGCATAACAGAACGGGTATACCCCTTGGAGGGCACCCTGAATTACTGAGGACCTGGTTTGGAATACATAATGGACTCATGAGTCTTGACTCGTGCCTTGAGAAGATATTCGTATGACATGTACCATGACTGGTGTCCTGTCATATGTCTTCTGAATTGATGCCCGATACTTGTGTCTTGACTGATTTCTTGACATGTGTTTTTGGTAGGTGAATATGGATAAGGTTAAGAGTTTCTGATAACCGTCAAGGGTTGGCGGATCGGTTAGAGTGCCGACCTCTATATTTTTGGTCACGTCCATTCCGGAGTTCCGATGGTTACTGGTTGATAAATGTAAGCACCGTGATTGTCAATACCGTTGTAACACCCCACTTGGATAAGTGGACCGTTACGTGTATTTATGGCGTGTCATCAAAGCATAAGGTAAATGTCCTAAAACATTAACTGACCATAAAGGAAATACCGGAATCAAACGTCGGTAATCCAAACATAAGCCCAAAACATGAAAAGTAAAATACTGAAGGAAAGGACTAAACAATGTCCGAATAAGCAGAATAATGTAAGTACATAAAGTAAGAAGTCTGGATAGCTTCCATCCAAATGCACATGCTCTCAGAATCCTAAGAGCGTCCTGGTGTACCTGCCGTTAGAACATGAAAGGGAACTACGGCTGAGCATAACGCTCAGTGAACGGATATAAAGCATGATAAGGAATTACTGAAATGAAACAGATGATGAAATACTGGACCTATAAGACTGATAAGTAAAGTTGCAGCGAAAATCTGTGTATAATCTGTAAAGTCCGATTTATAAATAATAAAGCTGAACTGTTATCTGTTAAATCTGAAAACATGCATTTACTGTATTTTAATTGCCAAAGCTTATATAGGTCCTGTGATGTAACAACGGTGCATGAATAACTGGAGGGGTGACCTCGTCATGCTGTAGAGGGGTGACCTCTAAATAACTGTAGAGGGGTGACCTCTAAATACTGTGCTGGGTGGAGGGATCAGCTCCAATGTGAAGGATGTAGAGCACACACCACATTCACTCTGATAACTTGTATACTGATAAGCCTAGGACGCATCCATACGCCCCACTAAACATACTGATAAAATGGCCAAACTGAACATGAGTGGGACGATGCAGGATATCACTCTCCTGCATGTGAGTCACGACACCGGTGCCTCTAGTGCCATGGTTACGGTACCTCCGTAACTAGTACATAAACTGGTCATGCTTGTATATAATGCTCAAGCAATTTATTTAGTTATTAATCATGATTACTGATAAGCTTAAACATATACTAGAGAAAACATTTGGCTGTAGACAGGAACTCCAAATCATGCATAGAAGAAAGTCCTTACTGAAGGACGGAAAATCCGTACAAACATATATTACTTTATTAGAGAGATGGAATATCCGTACCTTAACCAAACTCGACACTTAAGCAAAGTCCAAAATTTATTTCCCGTCAAATGCTTTACCTTCATTAATAAACTGCTAATTAATAACCCATGACTAATTCTTACTTTTATTTGTTAACTTATGCTCATTTGCCTAGTATTTTGTTACTGGTTATCATAGAAGTCATGCCTACTTTGTATTAGATTACTTAATATCTAATAATGCTTTATAACTAATATGGTCATTATTCAAAATCACATCAATGTGTACCAATACAAGACTTGCGGTATTTTCTTTTATTTTTCTTTAAACATTATAAAATATCTATGTTCCATTCAAAAGTTAACCACGACAATTTTAAAACCCATATTGCAACGTGACCCGATTAGTGTAAGATACAATTTACTTCGTATGTTAATTTGTGTAGGTGCAAGATCGCATAATCGAAGATGGTTCGTTTTGCATGTTATGAATTTCGATCGACCTTTATGACTATATTTACGTGTTGAAAATTTAAAGCTAACAAAATTTCACAATTCACGTTGCATTAAACTTTTAAAAGATCAACTTTGACGATTTAATACATAACCGTGTAGTTCGACGTTTATTATTCTTATGCATGAACGAGAATAACGAGTAATACAAACGTGAATTAATCCTCCTTGCAGTATATAAAACTTTCTAAAACTTTAGAGTCCATTGTATTAAAAAAAAATGAGAAATGCACAAGTCGTCTTCTTCATGATTCATACTGATATATATAAACATAGCAGTATGGTAAATTTTCACGTAGTAAAGGTGCAAGTAACCAAATTTATAGAAAACATGATCATCCTCTTTATTTCTCTCATACATCATGAATATGAGAATTAACCATTTTAAACGAGGCATGATCACATCTATGTCAGTATTAAACAAGTAGTGGTATAGTTTAGTATGATAGGTTTTTTTTCCAATGATCAAATGAGCAACGTGCATATCCGTATCAAGATAGTTTAAGATTTACCTCTAGGAACCTCGAGGGAAGATTTGAGACCAGAATGGAAGACGATTTTGAGTCGACCCCAACAAAAGAGTACGATCAGGATAAATAACACACAGACTCGAACACAAAACTTCAACGAGGGGACTAGCAACGCGCAAATGTTAGTGGCCGAAACAACATTATCACGCCTCTTATCTAAGAAACTTTGGCTCGAACCATACCCACTCAACCAAGATTATGATGAACAATGACATACTTGTTTTAGATTAGATATACTGTGAGTGACTTATGAGAATTTGTTTCTATCTAAATATGGACGTGGGGATGGGCATAGCTCGCAATAAGTGTAACCGCGTGGATTGAAAGACATAGATATCCTATTTTGAGAAACTCAATGAATGTTAGTAAATGGGTATAATGCCATCGCATAATTTACGTTTTTTAAAATCTCATAGTCAAATAGTCTTTACTTGAGCATAGCTAAGTTGGTTGAATGACTTGATCAAATCCTTATCATTATTTATTATCTGAATAAATAGTTACTCAACGTTTAACTTAAAGCTGTGACTGTACGTAATTGATGTTCGTGGACTTTTAAAGGCGGGTTTTACAATTCTTTCCCTATAATATAAATAATTCTTCCTCGAATTAAGGATGCGATAATACTGTGGTTTTAAATTCTTCCCCTCTAAAAAGGAGAAATTCGTCATCGAATTAAATGTAATAAGCTGATGAAGTTTTAAGGACTGATAGAACACGTAAACTGAAAAGACAAATAAGCTGAAGGATAATTCGTCTTCTAATTAAGACATAATGCTGCTGATAGGTATAAACATGACATGACTGAAGTGATCATGTAACGTGACATGGCTGAAGAGAACATGGAACGTGACATGACTGAAAGGACTTAACTATATTTATTAAAGGAAAAGGAATGAGAGGTCTGGATGGATTCCTCTGTTTCAAGTGGCCTCCCGCTCGAAACGATTTCTTCAAAGATCTAAACATAATGAAAATCTTAGTCTTGATGACCCTATCCTGACAATGCTGAATAGTTTATGGGTCCATACTTAAGATGGATTTTCTGAATTTGATAGGCTGAATAAACTATAGTAGGTATGATACATGAAACGGTACATGTAAATATTTCGAAAGATAACTCTGAGCAAGCTGCTAAAAACATATAAGGGCGACTATGTGAACAATTTCGAACGTACTACGTGAGCAATTATGAACGTGGTTCATAATTATATGAGGAACGCTGGCATGGAATATATCATGAATGTGATACGTGAATCATATTGTGAACGTGATACTAGAACATATCATGAACGCATGCTGACTGAGGAATGAATGCCAAAAGATATGGATGAGATGTGAAACGTCTGCCTGGTTATGGAATAGTTGTGCTATACGTGGGTCTGGTTTCTCAAGCTTCCTGTAACCGTATTCGGTAATAAGCTGTGAAACGTGTATCACGGAATGGAACACGTACTTGAACGTGAACAATGTTATGAACACGAACGTGAGCTTAAATCCTGAGATAGCATAAAACATGAACTGAAACAACATCATACTGCGAATGAGACGTAAACGTGAAAATGAAAATAAACATGAACGTATTGATCGTGAACATGAATTCTGTCTGATATGATGATCGATGGAATGCCTCGAAATCATACGATTTACTGCTGAATTTTCTAGAGGTCCGCTATTGCGTAATCCTTTCGGATGAAAGAAAACGCGTAGGTTGATTACATGGTCGACAATGACTTAGATAGTACTATGCTTTTTCTAAGTGTGTGGTAAACTGATAACAATCTCCATGGAGTCTTGTCTCCTTTCGGTCCAGAATTTCTACTTGTAGTAATAAGTTGATAGCATGACAGCGTTCTATCTTAAACCTGCTGGAATGGCAGGCATTAGATATGAGCATAGCTGCCTCAACGTGTTATACTGTTTCTATCAAAATTCTTCTTGGAATTTTGGTACATTCTGGTGGAACCTGAGTGAATATTCACGGAAAAGTATACATAATTCGGTGTAGGTTCTCTTCTTTATGCGTAAGCTTAGTCATAGAAGGCTAATCGCGAGAACTGTCAGGGATTTCTGCGGTAGTAATTTTCTGAGTTCTAGAAATTTTGTATGTTTGTCACCGACGTCGGTCTTGACCATTTGGTGATGGCCTTTACCTTCGCAGGACTGTCTGAAATTTTCTTGCTGAAATAGGGTGGCTCAGAAATGCCACTTTGTTCATCTGGGATATACACCTTGAAAGTTGTTCATAAAATTTTCTCCTATCTGAAAATCTGCACGGCCGTGAGAAGATGATCTCGCGTTCTTCTTTAGGGTTTAGTAGATCAGAGTACGATCAATGAATATACTGACGATTTTGTCTGAGAGTCATGGAAAAATTTTATTCATATTTCATACTATAGCTGGAGTATTAGGGAGCTCAGAATATAAGTCCAAAATTTAGAGAGACTATAACGTGTGCAACAGCAGTCTGGAAAAATCTCATATTCTTTCTTTCACCACTGCTGGTGGCATAATCGTGAATCGTTCTCGAAATGTTTAAGACGTCGTAGCAGGTCAGGTAACATTCTATACGTGAGATGACATCGATTATGAATGGTGATCTTGTAAAGTTTTCGGTGATCGATACATGATCTCATGTTACCGACCTTCTTTTTGATGGACAGAAACGGTACACTTCCTGGTGGTGCGCTAGGGCGAATAAAGCCTCAATCCGGTAACTCTTGCAGTAATTGCTGCAACTCTTTTGACTTAGCTGAAGCCCTGGAATAAAGAGTTTTGGAACAGGTTCTATGCTTGAGACAAGCTTGATGTTAAATTCTGCCTCATGGTTAGGAAGGAATTTCTGGAAAACTTCCTGAAATTTTATATGAGAACTCTGGAATAATCTGTTGATCATGAATTTTAAGGAATCTCAGAAGTGAATTTATAACTGGTAGCTAAAAGTCTTCGTAGCTATGGACTGATAGTCACGCGCTTGTAAGGCAGAAATAAATTGTACTGATTTCTCTGGCAGAAAATATAAGGAATATATTTGGGATTTAGTAAGACGGATCTCGTCGTTAACTAAAAATAAGACTTTAATAAATATGATGATACTGTTGAGTCCTTTCTAGCTGAGAGGCAGGTAACTACCTGATTTGAGATAAAGCTGACATAGGAACACGTGAAGTAAACATGGCGACTTTTCACTGAATGTGTTTGTTTGTAACCTCACAGAATGAATACTGTTTGTTTAATATGAATAATACTCTAATGGTGGTGACTGAATTTTTAATGATCTGATTCATGCGTGGCATAATAGAACGGGTATACCCCTTTCTGAAAGGTGCCCTGAATTACTGAGGGCCTGGTTTGGAAACATACTGGGGTTATGAGTTTTTACTCATATTTTGAGGAAAGATCCGTATGACGTGTACCATGATTGGTGTCCTGATATGTGTTTTCCGAAAGGATACCTGAGACCCATGTCTTGACTGATGTCTTGACATGTGTTTTAGTGGATGAACCTGGACAAGGCTGAATTTTTTTTTGGTAACTGCTAGGATTGGTGGACCGGTTAGACTACTGACCTCTTGTATTTCTGGTCACGTCCGTTCCGGAGTTCCGATGGTTACTGACTGATTAATTATAAGCACGATGGTTGTCACTACTGCTTTGTTTGTCAATTTATGACAGTCGTTATCATGACCGTGACTCATGTAACTATTATGCTGAGTGGCCGAATGGGTTCTGGTTCCCACTCTTCTGAATGAACGGTTAGCTGAGTGAAGTGTGACATCTAGCTGAGAAGGTAAAATTTATGACGGTCGTTATCATGACCGTGACTCATGTAACTATTCTGCTGAGTGGCCGACTGGGTTCCGGTTCCCACTCTTCTGAATGAACGGTTAGCTGAGTGAAGTGTGACATCTAGCTGAGAAGGTAAAAGTATGTAATGGAAGGGTAGTGTCTGATGGTTGAAATTTATTCTTGTCAGAAATTTCAAATTTATACTTTTTGTCCTTGTTCTGTAGAGTCTTCATAGTATGAACGGCATCAGCGTCTTAAGAGATCTCCAAAGTATCAACAACATCAGCATTTGTGAGGTCTTCAAAGTGTTAGCAGCATCAGCATCTAGTAAAATCTTCAACAAGTGGAAACGCCTGAGATGATTGAGGATCGATTAGCAATATCCATGGACCAGGGTACCTGGTGTACACCTGGATTATCGTACATGAAGTAAAAAATGAATACTACACATGGAGCATATATGAGACACTGTACGTGGAGTACACATGAATTATTGTACATGGAGTATAACTGAGACACTGTACATGGGGTACATATGGAATACTATACATGGCACTGGTGGAAATTTTATGGGATGATTGACACTGGTGTCGCTTGTCTGACATGATCAAGCAAATAATTTGATTTAAACGGTAGTAAACTGATCTGAAATAAGTAACATGATAGGCTGACAATTCATGCGTCGACTTACTGCTGGTTGTATTGAGGCTGAAGAGTATGATATAATCGAAGTCCCAACAGTGGTCAGCATGAAGCATGATCAATAAAGGCCAATCCTGATTTATCATGAAAACGGTTTTACTGAAATTCTTTTTGTGTCTTAGCATGGAGACATTTATCATTCTGATGAACATAAAACCCTCGCACGAAGACATGAAACTGACACAGCGTGAAAGCGACATCAACTTGGGATAGCGAACTGGATTGTTATAAAGACTATAAAAGTATAATCAACTGTGGTTTAACATCAACTGATGTGGATGGCTGTGGTTCAATCCACAGAATTCAAGGAACAAAACATATGAATAAGTATGGGCGATTCTGATTCGATCCATGCTTGTCAAAATTTTCTGAGAACTGTCATGTATAGAAATTTATAATCTGGGACTAAATATGGTTGGTTGTAGTCCAGTCCATACTTGTCCAAATTTATGAAATGTCATGATATGACAAAGGTGAACAACTATGAATCGGTTCACAAAACAACCTTCGACTGAATAGCATAAAATTTGACCTGAACAATGGTGAACGTTTATGGCTGGTTCACCAAGTAATACTTGACTGATAACATGAATCTGACATGAGTAAGGATGAACGCTTAGGGTCAGTTCATCAATACAAAATCTGAACGGGCAAGGGTTAACGCCTATGGGTCGGTTCACCAAAACAAAATTCGTAGAAAAACACGTGCGACTAAATATGGCCAGTCCTGTACCAACCTTTTACTTAGTCAACAACTTTAAGAAAACTGACTGATAATTGAAGAAAACTGACTGATAAATGCATGAGAAACATGAAAGATAACAACGCCAAAATCTGGAAAGTTCCTGGTGACCACCCACTAGTCACAGGTCAAGTTTTAGAGCCTACATGTCGAACCTTGCTCTCTGATACCATAATTGTAACACCCCACTTGGATAAGTGGACTGTTACGTGTATTTATGGCGTGTCATCAAAGCATAAGGTAAATGTCCTAAATCATTAACTGACCATAAAGGAAATACTGGAATCAAACATCGGTAATCCAAACATAAGCCCAAAACATGAAAAGTAAAATACTGAAGGAAAGGACTAAACAATGTCCAAATAAGCAGAATAATGTAAGTACATAAAGTAAGAAGTCTGGATAACTTCCATCCAAATGCACACGCTCTCATAATCCTAAGAGCGTCCTGGTGTACCTGCCGTTAGAACATGAAAGGGAACTACGGCTGAGCATAACGCTCAGTGAACGGATATAAAGCATGTTAAGGAATTACTGAAATGAAACAGATGATGAAATACTGGAGCTGTAAGACTGATAAATAAAGTTGCAGCGAAAATCTTTGTATAATCTGTAAAGTCCGATTTATAAATAGTAAAGATGAACTATTATCTGTTAAATATGAAAACATGCATTTACTGTATTTTAATTGCCTGAGCTTATATAGGTCATGTGCTGTAACAACGGTGCATGAATAACTGGAGGGGTGACCTCGTCATGCTGTAGAGGGGTGACCTCTAAATAACTGTAGAGGGGTGACCTCTAAATATTGTGCTGGGTGGAGGGATCAGCTCCAATGTGAAGGATGTAGAGCACACACCACATTCACCCTGATAACTTGTAAACTGATAAGCCTAGGATGCATCCATACGCCCCACTAAACATACTGATAAAATGGCCAAACTGAATATGAGTGGGACGATGCAGGATATCACTCTCCTGCATGTGAGTCACGACACCGGTGCCTCTAATGCCATGGTTACGGTACCTCCGTAACTAGAACATAAACTGGTCATGCTTGTATATAATGCTCAGGCAATTTATTTAGTTATTAATCATGATTACTCATAAGCTTAAACATATACTAGAGAAAATGTAACACCCCATTTTGATAAACTTTTACTCGAGCTTCGGATATGAGGCCTGTAAGAAAGTCTATTACCAGTACCCGGAGTTGGTCTCCCATTAATACTTCACCGTGAATCACCTTCTCTCTGTGATCCTCGCTGCTTACTGCTTATTTGTTATTTCAATGCATCTGGGAATCAAAAAGAAGTAACTTGCCGGCCCTCTTCCTTTACGTCCTTCACCCAGCTAGGCAAACGCAGCGCAGCTCAGTCGTGCAAGTTCACGTCGGATTACGGAATCTGGAGTAATGATCGAAATGTCACGCGTAATTATGGCGTGTCATCAAAGCATACAAGGATAAATGTATAAAACATTACATGACCATAGGGATAACCGGAATCAAACATTGGTTCCCAAACATAAGCCCAAAACATAATAAAGCAAAATAAATGAATGAAAGACTTAACAAGCATAAATATATGAAGGCAAAAGGAAAAGAAGTCTCTAGCAGCTTCCACCCTATGCACGTCCTCCAAATGCTCGAGTCTTTCCTAGGGTACCTGCCGTTTTGGGACATGGAAAGGAAAGTAACGGCTAAGCAAAACGCTCAGTGCACGGATATAGACATAATATAAGTAACTAAAACATAATAGAGACTTAATAGCAGCGGAAATGTATAAGTCCTGGAAAACCTGAAACATGTTCATAAAACTGGTTTTATAGTTTGAAAAGCCTTATGTTTATCTTATGAAAACTGTTTAGCATATTTTACCATTAGCCAATATAGGTCATGAAAATCAACCGTGCATGAATACTTGGAGGTGTGACCTCATCATGCAAATTAGAGGGGCTGCCTCTAATTTAATATACTGGTTTTTGGGTAGGAGGGAGCAGCTCCTTGTGAAGGATGCAAGGCACACACCACATTCACCATGTAATCTTGAATAAAAACATGTAACTAGGATGCCCCCATACGCCCCACATGATAAATATAATAAATGGCTAAAATCTGAAGGGACGTCACGAGCAATCACTCCGCCGTGGTGAAGTCATAACATCAGTGCCTCTAATGTTATGGTTATGGTACCTCCATAACTAGGTGAAACTGGTCATGCATGTATATGGCTATAGGTAATCTTAATTAAACATAAGCAATCAAACACATAACTTATACTACGAGAAAACAGTTGGCTGCATATGCGGAATCCTAATAAGGAAAGAATGTCCATACCGAAAGGATGGGAATCCGTACCTTATGTCCAGTGAACGAGAAAGACGAACTGAGAGGAATCCTACTTCTGAATCACTAGTGCTACATAAATACATACATGAATAAGTATCTGCTTAATAAATACGTAGCTGGTTTTACGTCATGTCTTAGCTTATTTTATGTGTTACTACCATGTTTTACTGTTTTAAAGCCTTAAACTGTGTTTAATCTTATATTCTATTTAATCTGATTAAGTATTTCTGGTATTTCATGTGTTATTATACTTACTGTGTAATAATAAGTAACTTTCCAAAAATAGCAGGGTTCCTAAAATAGAAAGTTTCCAAAAAAAGAAAGTTACCAAAAATAGAAAGTTTCCAAAAATAGAAAGTTTCCAAAAATAGAAAGTTTCTAAAAATAGAAAGTTTCCAAAAATAGAAAGTTTCTAAAAATAGAAGGTTTCCAAAATAGATTTACTGCTTAAAATAGATAAGTTTCTAAAAATAGAAAGTTTCCATAAATAGATTAGCTGCCTTAATTAAATAAGTTTCCATAAATAGATTAGCTGCCTGAAATAAATAAGTTTCTAAAAATAGATGGTTTCCATAAATAGATTAGCTGCCTTATTTAATTAAGTTTCTAAAAATAGAAAGTTTCCATAATTAGAAATAAGCTGGTTAAATAAACTAAGTATATAAGCCTAAGTGTTTACATGATTATTTTCTAAGTCATATGATATAATGTATAGTTTAATAATTATTTCATGTAATTAAATTAAACTATAGGTTAAAATATTTAATTAAATTATAACATGTTTTTAATTAAATAAGTTAAATACTTAGGTTAATGTATTATTATATATTAATAATATAACCTAAGTCATGTTAATTAATTAATTATATCCATGGTTTTAAAATAATTAATTAAATATAAGTCTTAAATATATAAATACTTAGGTTAAAATAATTTCATGATCATTAATAATTAAATAACCTAAGTCATGTTATTAAATTAATCATATCATTTTATTAATTTAATTTTTAACATAAGATCATAAACATAAAAATTAAACATACACCATGAACCGGATCCACACTAAAAACAATGAACCAGACATGAAATCGACACCGTACCTCGAACCAACTCAGGGTACCCCGTGTTTTACTGCTGCCGTGGGACCCAGACGCACCAACCAAGACCGTATGGTCTTGGTGGTGGTCGGCTTGGCCAAACCGAGACCCCTTCGGGTTCGGTGCAGCCTGCGGCCAAAAACAAACACCCCTTAAAACACCTTTTGATTTTATTTAACACCAAATCATGTTAGATCCATGTTTAATTATTAGGTTTTGTAAAAACATCACATGTTCTTGATTTATAAAAATATTAAATCAAAAGAAAAGGTTTAAAAAGGATTTACCGAATTCGTGGATCAAAAGGACGAAGAACCAACACGATCAATCACTAAAACTTCAAGATCCAAGATCACAAACCACCTCTTGTGGTGTTCTTAAGGTGGCGGCACAAAGAAGAACAAGGAAGAGGGTTTTAGGGTTTTTCTAAAAATCTTCTGTGAATGAAAAATGAGTAGTGAAAAATATCCCTTTTCCTTTTTAGTGTAAAATTGATGGGCTAAGCCCATCCCCCCTCCTAATTTCGTGGTAATGGGGCCCACAAGGGGTAACCCGAATGTTTTCCGTGTCTAAAACATTGGTGTGTTCTCGTATGTTAAGTTATACATTCGTGATTATTTGTGTTCGCGTTTTAAGTGTTCTCGTTACGTAAATATCGTGATCTAATATATTTAATTACGCTCGTAATAAATATATATACGTAATTAATAATAGTTCGTGTTTTAATTACGTTCATGATTTCATGATCACATGTTCGTGATTTATTATTGTCAAATAATTATTACGTGCTCGTGCGTAGTAAATACTTATCGTGTTCTAACACGTACATAATATGTAAAATCCTAACACGTAATCGAAATCATGCTATATTAGGAAAGTTTAAATCTATTACGTACGATCTTAAGGGTACTATTCATGGTAAAAGCATGCGGGTTTTACAACTCTTCCCCCCTAAAAAGAATAATTCGTCCCCGAATTATAGATAACGTAACTGAAAGAGAAACATACCCGAATCAAACTGAGAGGGTATGTAAGATAAATTAACGTGCATGTGACCTGGCAGAAAGAACGCGGAACGTGACATGTCTTAAAAGGACATGGAACGTGACGTGGCTGAAAGGACATATCTAATTGATAAAAGAAAACGGATAAGAAGTCCGGATGAACTTGTCCGTTTCCAAGTGGCTTCCCTCTTGGAACGGTTCCTTATAAGATCTTGACACGAATGATAAGTCTTGGTCCTCCTGACCTTGACTTGGAATACGAAGAAGTTCTTGGTTATCAACGTAAGGTAGATCCCCTAAATTCGATCGAGGAATAAGAATTAACGTGTAAGAGTAATTGAAACATTATGGTGCAAAACAATCTAACTTAACCGATAACTAGCAACGATGCGCGAGACATATAGAAACGTAGTACGTGAAAATTTTTGAACGTGATACGTGAAAAATTTTGAACGTGCTACGTGGAGATATGGCGAGTGTAGTATGAGTAAACATATCGTGATCCCTGATACGTGTAACATATCTTGATCATGATATGAGGAACGTGGAATGAACATGACATGTGAAACATATCGTGATCATAGAATATAATGGCGGTAACGACAAACGCTAGAAGGTGAGACATAGATTATGACGAGAAACGTCTATCTGAGAATAGGGAGTTATACTAAACTTGGGTCTGGTCTCTCAAGTTCTTGCAAACTACCCATAATGAGAAAAGAAATGAACGTAAAATCGTAAACCAAAATACGATCATGAACGTGAATAGTGTCATGAACGCGAGCGCGAAAGCAAGGCGTGGAATTAGAACAAGGACGTGAAGTAAATAAGGAGCATAATTATGAATATTTGTCTGACCTGATAACTAAGGAATTGCCAAGTGATCGGATGAGCCTTGGCTGGAACATGTCCGATCAATCTGTTGGTTCTGAAATCCTTGCGGATGTAAGGATTCTGCAGACTTGATCAAACTGTTTGCAATAACCCAGATAGCATCATGCTTCTTCTGAGTTTGCGTTAATCTGGTAACCAAAATCCGTGGAGATCTTGTCCCATTTCAATTCATAATTTCAGATGATGAAAACATCCCAGTTTGTTGGTGTCCTATCTTAACCTGTTGGTATGTCAGGTACCTAGATATGAACGTAACTGTATCTTGCTTCGTAGAACTTGATACATAGGAGTTTGCGAAACTTTGAGTCTCTGAATCTAGACTTCTCCTAGCGTAGGATTTTCTAGAACACCTAATGTAGTGTAGGGTTCTCTCCTTTACGCATAAGCTGAGTCATGGTAAGATTAACCGTAGAAACCCATGTGATTCAGCGTGTCACTGTGATCAAACAGAATTGATATTGGACCAAAATTTCTAGGGTAAAATTTTCTTGTCATAGAATTTGCAACATAGTGCAGATATGGTCTTCCTGTTCTTCTTCTAGGCTTAAAGGAAATCAGGTTATCCTCAATGAAAACACTGATGAATTTGCTATGAGTTCATGGAAACTCATTCTTATAGTTCCGTTGGAGCATTGATGAGACTAATTCAAAATCATAAATCTAGCATGATCGAGTCGTGTACGAATAGCAGTCATGGACATGTCCTGCTGTTTCATTCGTCACTGTTGGCAGCATGATCATGAGTTCGATCTTGGAAAAGTGATTAACACCATACGGTTGATTGGACATGTTGTCAATATGTGGAGGATAATAACGGTCATGAATGGTGATTTGTTTACGCCGACGGTAGTCGACACATAATCTCATGGTACCGTCCTTCTCCTTGTAAGTTCTTCTGGAATGTATGGGAAGATTTTGGAATAATCAACTGGCTATGCGTAAAAGACTTAAGTGGTCGTGTCTTACTAACAACTAGAAAATGTTAGCGACCATGGCTAACAACGCACATGCTTGTAAGCATAGATAATTTGTACAGATTTTCTCGAGGGAAAATCAAGCTGAATGTATTCAGGAGCCTGAACATTACTGTACATAATTATGAATCGTAGCATGGTGTGCTGTTCATAGTACATAATTAGGATAAAATTCATCTCGTGTCTGTCCGAGGAAATGCGTTAGCAGCTTGGATCTCTTATTAAGCTGAAGGAAAACCTTCGTATACGTGGGAATACGAAAGGCGTCCTTCATGGTTATGAATATATGAACCATGGTGAAAGAAATGAAAGTGACATCGGTAATGTGACAGTTCTCACTGATGCGCTGATAATGGTATAGAAATTCTTGTGGCCTGATTAATACATGGCACAACAAAATAGATATACCCTTGGAGGGTACCCTGAATTTCTTAGAAATGTTCCATAGTTGGACGTGAGTCATGTGTCTTGACTCGTTTCTTGGAACTATAAGCATGACATATGTCTTGACATGTGTCTTCAGGAGGTATACGTGAGACATGTGTCTTGACTGATGTCTTGACATGTGTCTTCAGAAAGTATACGTGAGACATGTGTCTTGACTGATGTCTTGACATGTATCTCGAGATGTGAAACAAATATAACCACAATATAAGGTTATTATGCCAGAATTGGCGGATCGGTTGGACTACTAATCCTTGTATTTCTGATCACGTCCGTGGCCAGAGTTTCGGTTGCGATTTCTAGGATAGTTGCTGTCATAGTAGTGGTTACTATCGTCCTGTCTGTCAGTTCCATGATGGTCATTCTCATGACCGTGATTCATGTAACTATTCAGCTGAGTGGCCGGCTGGTACCGGTTTGCACTCATATGGCTGAAATGACAACCGAATGACGTGTGACATGTAACTAAGAATTAGGGACAATGATTGATGGGAATCGTCTGATGGTGAAGCATCTTCTTGTCCAATTGCTTTGCTCCGACGCCTTTGTCTTCGTCTTGTAGGATCTCCAGGTTGTGAACAGCATCCGCATCTCGTAGCGTCTCCGAACGTCAGTAGCATCAACCTTTAGTAACATCTCCAAGTTATGAGCGGCATCAACAATTTGTAGAGTATTAGCAAGTGAACATATGCCTGAGATGATTCAGAATCGACTAGCGAATACTCGTGCAGTATTGCAAGTGAAATACACATGGATTTAGGTACATGTAATACATGTGGAACACGGTACATGTAGTACACGTTGAATGCACATGAAATGATCGGTATGGGGTCGATCATTTGTCATGATTTAAGAAAAGTATACCGGTTAAACGGTTAGGAAAACCATCATGATAACCTGGCAGTATTAGCATAGACATCATTCTGGTTATAACGGAAACGTCAAAGTGTGGTTACACAAAATTCAATGATGATTCGCCTGACAGCATGATCAATGAAAACCAACCATGACTATCATGAAAGCAGGATTCAATGAAATCTAACAATGTCTTGCAGGACAGCGTAAATAACAAAAGAGGTGTAAGACATAATCAACATGAAGACGGAATTATCATGAAGAAACATGAAACCATCTATCATGAAGAAGTGTATAACATAATCAGCATGAAACTGAAGTTAACCAAACAGTATGAAAACATACTTGACATAAAAACATAATAACTTATGAGGGGACA
Source organism: Glebionis coronaria (assembly GCA_025667525.1). NCBI lineage: Eukaryota > Viridiplantae > Streptophyta > Magnoliopsida > Asterales > Asteraceae > Glebionis > Glebionis coronaria. The sequence continues at coordinate 455,687,352 of CM046875.1, read as the reverse complement.
TGAAAAAAAAATTTATGCCAACTTAAATCATGAGAAAAATTTTATGCATGAAAACAGTGCATGAATGCATAATGTAGTTTATAAAAACCTTTTATATGTGCGAGGGGACGCCTATGGGTCGGTCCCAAAACAAAAGACATGGCGAGGGGACGCCTATGGGTCGGTCCTAAAATTAAAAGTTTCGATAAAAGCACATGCGACTAAATAGGGCCAGTCCTGTACCAACCATTACTTAGTCATAATCCCTACAACACTGATACAAGAAACATAAATAAATGAAACTCATATGTCAAAACTTATCAGAAAAAAATTTATGTGACTAATTATGAACTATTGGGGTTCAGTCCACATAGCCACAGTTCACGAGGAACATTATGCATGAAACAATGACACATAACTAAATATGAATGACGGTTGTCCATCCATATTAGTAAAACAATATCGATGAAAACATCAAGGTTAAAACCTCAAGGTACTGAAAACATCATGGTTAAAACAACAATGCGCTGAAAACGTCAATACGTAGAATCACAAGCGTTGGCTTAGGAAGCTCCTGGTGACTACCGACTAGTCACAGGTCGAGTTTTAGAGCCTACAGGTCGAAACCTTGGCTCTGATACCATAATTGTAACACCCCATTTTGATAATGGAAATGTCACGCGTAATTATGGCGTGTCATCAAAGCATACAAGGATAAATGTATAAAATATTACATGACCATAGGGATAACCAGAATCAAACATCGGTTCCCAAACATAAGCCCAAAACATAATAAAGCAAAAGAAATGAATGAAAGACTTCACAAGCATATTTATATGAACGCAAAAGGAAAAGAAGTCTCTAGCAGCTTCCACCCTATGCACGTCCTCCAAATGCTCGAGTCTTTCCTAGGGTACCTGCCGTTTTGGGACATGGAAAGGAAAGTAACGGCTGAGCAAAACGCTCAGTGCACGGATATAGACATAATATAAGTGACTAAAACATAATAGAGACTTAATAGCAGCGGAAATGTATAAGTCCTGGAAAACCTGGAACATGTTCATAAAACTGGTTTTATAGTTTGAAAAGCCTTATGTTTATCTTATGAAAACTGTTTAGCATATTTTACCATTAGCCAATATAGGTCATGAAAATACACCGCGCATGAATACTTGGAGGGGTGACCTCATCATGCAAATTAGAGGGGCTGCCTCTAATTTAATATACTGGTTTTTGGGTAGGAGGGATCAGCTCCTTGTGAAGGATGCAAGGCACACACCACATTCACCATGTAATCCTGAATAAAAAACATGTAACTAGGATGCACCCATACACCCCACATGATAAATATAATAAATGGCCAAAAGCTGAAGGGACGCCACGAGCAATCACTCCGCCGTGGTGAAGTCATAACATCAGTGCCTCTAATGTTATGGTTATGGTTATGGTACCTCCATAACTAGGTGAAACTGGTCATGCATGTATATGGCTATAGGTAATCTTAATTAAACATAAGCAATCAAACACATAACTTATACTACAGGAAAACAGTTGGCTGCATACGGGGAATCCTAATAAGGAAAGAATGTCCATACTGAAAGGACGGGAATCCGTACCTTATGTCCAGTGAACGAGAAAGACGAACTGAGAGGAATCCTACTTCCGAATCACTAGTGCTACATAAATACATACATGAATAAGTATCTGCTTACTAAATACGTAGCTGGTTTTACGTCATGTCTTAGCTTATTTTATGTGTTACTACCATGTTTTACTGTTTTAAAGCCTTAAACTGTGTTTAATCTTATATTCTATTTAATCTGATTAAGTATTTCTGGTATTTCATGTGTTATTATACTTACTGTGTAATAATAAGTAACTTTCCAAAAATAGCAGGTTTCCTAAAATAGAAAGTTTCCAAAAATAGAAAGTTACAAAAAATAGAAAGTTTCCAAAAAATAGAAAGTTTCAAAAATAGAAAGTTTTCAAAAATAGAAAGTTTCCAAAAATAGAAAGTTTCCAAAATAGATTTACTGCTTAAAATAGATAAGTTTCTAAAAATAAAAAGTTTCCATAAATAGATTAGCTTCCTTAATTAAATAAGTTTCCATAAACAGATTAGCTGCCTGAAATAAATAAGTTTCTAAAAATAGATGGTTTCCATAAATAGATTAGCTGCCTTATTTAATTAAGTTTCTAAAAATAGAAAGTTTCCATAATTAGAAATAAGCTGGTTAAATAAGCTAAGTATATAAGCCTAAGTGTTTACATGATTATTTTCTAAGTCATATGATATAATGTATAGTTTAATAATTATTTCATGTAATTAAATTAAACTATAGGTTAAAATATTTAATTAAAGTATAACATGTTTTTAATTAAATAAGTTAAATACTTAGGTTAAAATATGTATTATTATATATTAATAATATAACCTAAGTCATGTTAATTAATTAATTATATCCATGATTTTAAAATAATTAATTAATTATAAGTCTTAAATATATAAATACTTAGGTTAAAATATTTTCATGATCATTAATAATTAAATAACGTAAGTCATGTTATTAAATTAATCATATCATTTTATTAATTTAATTTTTAACATAAGATCATAAACATAAAAACTAAACATACACCATGAACCGGATCCACACTAAAAACAATGAACCGGACATGAAATCGACACCGTACCCCGAACCAACTCGGGGTACCCCGTGTTTTACTGCTGCCGTTGGACCCACATGCACCAACCAAGACCGTATGGTCTTGGTGGTGGTCGGCTTGGCCAAACCGAGACCCCTTCGGGTTCGGTGCAGCCTGCGGCCAAAAACAAACACCCCTTAAAACACCTTTTGATTTTATTTAACACCAAATCATGTTAGATCCATGTTTAATTATTAGGGTTTTGTAAAAACATCACATGTTCTTGATTTATAAAAAGATTAAATCAAAAGAAAAGGTTTAAAAAGGATTTACCGAATTCGTGGATCAAAAGGACGAAGAACCAACACGATCAATCACTAAAACTTCAAGATCCAAGATCACAAACCACCTCTTGTGGTGTTCTTAAGGTGGCAGCACAAAGAAGAACAAGGAAGAGGGTTTTAGGGTTTTTCTAAAAATCTTCTGTGAATGAAAAATGAGTAGTGAAAAATATCCATTTTCCTTTTTAGTGTAAAATTGATGGGCTAAGCCCATCCCCCTCCTAATTTCGTGGTAATGGGGCCCACAAGGGGTAACCCAAATGTTTTCCGTGTCTAAAACATTGGTGTGTTCTCGTGTGTTAAGTTATACGTTCATGATTATTTGTGTTCGCGTTTTAAGTGTTCTCGTTACGTAAATATCGTGATCTAATATATTTAATTACGCTCGTAATAAATATATATACGTAATTAATCATAGTTCGTGTTTTAATTACGTTCATGATTTCATGATCGCATGTTCGTGATTAATTATTGTCAAATAATTATTACGTGCTCGTGCGTAGTAAATACTTATCGTGTTCTAACACGTACATAATGCGTAAAATCCTAACACGTAATCGTAATCATGCTATATTAGGAAAGTTTAAATCTAGTACGTACGATCTTAAGGGTACTATTCATGGTAAAAGCATGCGGGTTTTACAGAAAACATTTGGCTGTAGACAGGAATTCCAAATCATGCATAGAAGAAAGTCCTTATTGAATGACGGAAAATCCGTACAAACATATATTACTTTATTAGAGAGATGGAATATCCGTACCTTAACCAAACTCGACACTTAAGCAAAGTCCAAAATTTATTTCCCGTCAAATGCTTTACCTTTATTAATAAACTGCTAATTAATAACCCATGACCAATTCTTACTTTTATTTGTTAACTTATGCTCATTTGCATAGTATTTTGTTACTGGTTATCATAGAAGTCACGCCTACTTTGTATTAGATCACTTAATATCTAATAATGATTTATAACTAATATGGTCATTATTCAAAATCACATCAATGTGTACCAATAAAAGACTTGCGGTATTTTCTTTTATTTTTCTTTAAACATTATAAAATATCTATGTTCCATTCAAAAGTTAACCACGACAATTTTAAAACCCATATTGCAACGTGACCCGATTAGTGTAAGATACAATTTACTTCGTATGTTAATTTGTGTAGGTGCAAGATCTCACAATCGAAGATGGTTCGTTTCGCATGTTATGAATTTCGATCGACCTTTATGACTATATTTACATGTTGAAAATTTAAAGCTAACAAAATTTCACAATTCATGTTGCATTAAACTTTTGAAAGATCAACTTTGACGATTTAATACATAACCGTGTAGTTCGACGTTTATTATTCTTATGCATGAACGAGAATAACGAGTAATACAAACGTGAATTAATCCTCCTTGCAGTATATAAAACTTTCTAAAACTTTAGAGTCCATTGTATTAAAACAAAAATGAGAAATGCACAAGTCGTCTTCTTCATGATTCATACTGATATATATAGACATAGAAGTATGGTAAATTTTCATGTAGTAAAGGTGTAAGTAACCAAATTTATAGAAAACATGATCATCCTCTTTATTTCTCTCATACATCATGAATATGAGAATTAACCATTTTAAACGAGGCATGATCACATCTATGTCAGTATTAAACAAGTAGTGGTATAGTTTAGTATGATAGGTTTTTTTTCCAATGATCAAATGAGCAACGTGCATATCCGTATCAAAAGATAGTTTAAGATCTACCTCTAGGAACCTCGAGGGAAGATTTGAGACCGGAATGGAAGACGATTTTGAGTCGACCCCAACAAAAGAGTACGATCAGGATAAATATATCGACACACAGACTCAAACACAAAACTTCAACGAGGGGACTAGCAACCCGCAAATGTTAGTGGCCGAAACAAAATTATCACGCCTCTTATCTAAGAAACTTTGGCTCGAACCATACCCACTCAACCAAGATTATGATGAAAAATGACACACTTGTTTTAGATTAGATATACTGTGAGTGACTTATGGGAATTTGTTTCTATCTATATATGAACGTGGGGATGGGCATAGCTCGCAATAAGTGTAACCGCGTGGATTGAAAGACATAGATATCCTATTTTGAGAAACTCAATGAATGTTAGTAAATGGGTATAATGCCATCGCATAATTTACGTTTTTTAAAATCTCATAGTCAAATAGTCTTTACTTGAACATAGCTAAGTTGGTTGAATGACTTGATCAAATCCTTATCATTATTTATTATCTGAATAAATAGTTACTCAACGTTTAATTTAAAGCTGTGATTGTACGTAATTGATGTTCGTGGACTTTTAAAAGCGGGTTTTACAACCGCTTTGTCTATCAGTTTCATGACGGTCATTATTACAACCGTGATTTCTGTAACTATTTTGCTGAGTGGCCGGCTGGGTACTGGTTCCTACTCTTCTGAATGAAATTTAGCTGAGTGAAGTGTGACATCTAGCTGAGAAGGTAAAACATGAAATGGAATAGTAGTGTCTGTGGTTGAAAATTATTCTGGTCAAACGTTTCAAATTTATATTTGTCGTCCTTGTTCAAAAAAGTCTTCATATTATAAACAGCTTCAGCATCTTGGAGAATCTTCAAAGTATCAGCAGCTTCAGTATTCGGAAGGTCTCCAAAATATTAACAACAACGGTGTCTGATAAGGTCTTCAATTTCGAGCAGCATCAGCATCTGGTAAAGCATCGACACGTGGGAACGCCTGAGATGGTTAAGGATCGATTAACAATATTCATGGAGTAGGGTACATGGAGTACACCTGGACTACGGTACATGGAGTACAAAATGAATACTGCATATGGAGCATATCTGAGACACTGTACATGGAGTACACATGAAATACTGTCCATGACACTGGTGGAATTTTTATGAGATGGTCAATTTTGGTGTTAACCAACTGACATGATCAAAAGAAATAAATTGATTTAAACGGTAGCAAACTGAACTGAAATGAGTAACATGATAGCCTGGTAATTCCTACGTAAACTTAATGCTGGTTGTATAGAGGTTCAAGAATATGCTTAAACGGAATTTCAACAATGGTCAGCATAAAGACATGACTGATGAAGACCAAACATGATATATCATGAAACGGGATTTTACTGTAACTCCTTCTATATCTTAGCATGAAAACATCATCATCTTGCTAAAAACATAATCCTCATAAGGAGACATGAACTTAGTCAGCATGAAGACGACATTTACGTGAGAGTATAAACTTGACGAACACAAAGAACATAGAAGAATAATCAACTGAGGTTTAACATCAACTGATATGGATGGCTATGGTTCAATCCACATAATTTAAGGAACAAAACATGTGACTAAGTATGGGCGATTCGGGTTTGGTCCATACTTGTGAAAATTTTCTGAGAACTGTCATGTATGGAATTTACAATCTGGGACTAAATATGGATGGCTGTAGTCCAATCTATACTTGTCAAAATTTTATGAAATGTCATGATATGACAAATGTGAACAACTATGGATCGGTTCACAAAACAACATTCGACTGTAAAGCATGAAAATTTGATCTGAACATTGGTGAACGTATATGGGCTGGTTCACCAAGTAATATTCGACTGAAAACATGAATCTGACATGAGTAAGGATGAACGCCTATGGTCAGTTCATCTATACAAATATCTGAACGGGCAAGGGTGAACGCCTATGGTCAGTTCACCAAAACGAAAATTCGCTAAAAAAGCACATGCGACTAAATATGACCAGTTCTTTACCAACCTTTTACTTAGTCAAAAACTTTAAGAAAACCGACTGATAACTGAAGAAAACTGACTGATAATTGCCTGAGAAACATGAAAGATAACAACGCCAAAATTCTGGGAGTTCCCGGTGACTACCCACTAGTCACAGGTCGCGTTTTAGAGCCTACAGGTCGAACTATAGCTCTGATACCATAATTGTAACACCCCACTTGGATAAGTGGACCATTATGTATATTTATGGCGTGTTATCAAAGCATAAGGTAAATGTCCTAAAACATTAACTGACCATAACGGAAATACCGGAATCAAACATCGGTAATCCAACATAAGCTCAAAACATGAAAAGTAAAATACTGAAAGAAAGGACTAAACAATGTCCAACAGGCAATATAAACATGAAGTGCATAAAGTAAAGGAGTCTGAACGGCTTCCATCCAATGCACATGCTCTCAGAATCTTAAGAGTGTCCTAGAGTACCTGCCGTTAAAACATAAAAGAACTACGGCTGAACATAACGCTCAGTGAATGAATATGAAGCATGATAATAATATACTGGAAGAGAACTGGTAACAAATACTTAAACTAAAATTGTTATGACAATGGGAGCAAACTGTGTAACATCTGATATATCTGATTTATAAATAATAACTGATTTAATAACTGTTGGATTTGAAAACATGCATTTACTGTATTTTAATCGCCAGAGCTTATATAGGTCATGTGCTGTAACAACGGTGCATGAATAACTGGAGGGGTGACCTCGTCATGCTGTAGAGGGGTGACCTCTAAATACTATAGATGGGTGACCTCTAAATACTGTGCTGGGTGGAGGGATCAGCTCCAATGTGAAGGATGTATAGTACACACCACATTCACCTGATAACTGTAAACTGATAAGCCTAGGATGCATCCATACGCCCCACTAATAATACTGATAAAATGGCCAAGCTGAACTGAGTGGAACGCTACGGGATATCACTCTCCCGCAAGTGAGTCATAACACCGGTGCCTCAAGTGTCATGGTTATGGTACCTCCGTAACTAGTACTACTGACTGGTCATGCTTGTATATAAGGCTCATGCAATTTAACTTAATTATAAAACTAATTTCTGATAAAACTTATAACATATAATTGGGGAACACATTTGGCTGCAGACGAGAAATCCTAATCATGCATAGAAGGAAAGTCCTTACTGAAAGGACGGGAAATCCGTACCTCGTGTCTAGTAACTGACTGAAGGAAGACTGAACGAACACTACTCGGGCTTCACGGAAGCTACAATAATAATAGACGCGAATAAGTTATCTGATCTTTATTTATTTTACTGATCTTAACTATTTCTCGTTTTATTTATTTTATTCCCGAATTACTGTACTCATATTAACTGATAGTTCCGAGCCTTCTACTATTTCTTTTTAAACATATTAACGTTCTACTATTAATAACGGTACAAAGCGTATTGTGACGTTACACTAATTCTATATTTGGTAACCTGCTAAAAATAGAAAGTTTCTTAAATTAGAAAGTTCCCAAAATAATTTAATTCCTATTATAAAATTATACCCTTTTACAATTTATAAAACAAATTTATATTTAATTCTTTAAATGCATTTTTAAAACATTTATTTAAAGTAAAGTAATTTAAAAAGGTATAATTCAAAATCTTTTTTTATTTATAACAATTATATCCCGAGCCTAACGAGATATCTCCTTTGGTTTGGTCGATCTCGAAACACATCACACCACACCCGCAAGGGTTGTGGCCTTGCTACCGTTAGCCAACAGTAGCCCCTGCTGTACCCAGGGTTCCCCCCGTTAGTCTACGGTTCCCACTGGTTGTATACAGTTCCCAATGTTATCTATAAATTCCCACTGCTATCTATCTGTTCCCACTGGTTGGTCTGGTTCTTCCCACCGTTAGTTACAGTTCCCACTGTTAGTGTAGTATAACCCCAAACACCCCTTTAATGTTTATTCACTGCTTATAAGCCCAAACACCCCCTGGTGATACTTGTTTCTCACTGCACACGAACCAAACACCCGACTGATGGGTTTTTAGGGTTGCGTATCCATAACAAGGTTAGTCACGCACCATTCTTGGTCACGGATGATCTCAAGGATCAACACCGAGACCCACTGGTCTCGGTCTTTACGAGTCCAAACCAACCCGACACCATTTTTCTGTTAACTAAACATCCCTATGGTCTTTTGGCTTGCTGCCGTCCAACACCAACCCAATCTGCCTAACGGCTGGGCCAACATTGAACACCGAGACACCTAGTGTGTCTCGGTTTGCGTGCACCACCAAAAAACCCGACTACTAAATCCTTTAGTTCATATTTTAAGTAATTAAAATCGCCTGTTTTTTATTAGCTTGAAGAATCGAGATCATAAATAAAGGATGAACGAAAAGGAAAGATTACCTTGATTTGGGTACACAACAATTACGCATGAATCAACTGCGCAAAAGCGACCGTCGCTTTTTTTTATGCCGACATTCAACATCAGTCCAACCCTAAATTATGTTTAATGTTTTTGTCTAAAAGGAAATGGGGTAATCCCCGTTTTTCTTTGTTTAAGAGTATACTGGGCTCAAAAGCCCATTTATCCTTCTTTTATTGTAATAACAAAATAGCCCAATTTAAACTACACACTATTCGTTTTCGTGTATATATATTTAACGCGATGTTCGATTTAACTTTCGTGTAATTTGTATTTAGTTCTCGTGTTTTAAATTTTCTGAAGCGTAGTATTTATTTTCTGAAAATGAATATACGTAATACTGAATAGCTAGTAAATAAATTATTATCTAATAATTATTTTCTGAATAATTATTTATCTGAAATATTTAAATAAAACTGAGACTGCGTAATTACTGTTTACGTTTAGTTAAAGCTACAACTGAGACTATGCGTATTTAATATTCTAAAATTTTAAATACGGGTTTTATAATATAACTTTTTTTTCCAAATTCCCGCAACAGTCATCTCCTTGGTGATCTCCCGTAGGACCCGATCATCCAAACACAATATTAATGCATTGTAAGCCTTTTTCTGAATGACGTTATCGTACGCCACTATTGTGGTGGCGGGTAATTCCTCCAATGCTGCATCTTATCCCAGATGTTCCAGCAAAGCCTTCATCCTTACATGTCATAACCCGAAGTCATTCTTCCCAGCAAAGCTTTCATCCTTACATGTCAAATTTGTTGTGAATCTCCCCTCCTTCCTTTTATAAAGATGAGAGGAACCGACTATTACAAAATCTTATAGATCGGGTTGGGCTATGACACATTCAACCGACCTTTGTTTTTTCCTAATACTACTTGGCTAATGACAATAAAAAAACTCGATACAGTACCCTTAGACTGTGACTTAGACTAATGAAGACTAGAATATAACACTATTATGGGTGTACATAATTATGACTTAGGGCCCGTTTGGTTTGTGGGTTTCATGGGTTTTGGGTTAGAAAATAAAGAATCACCCGTTTGGTTGCATTTGTAAAATCTGAGTTTAGACTGTCATGCCAAACAGTGAAGGTTTTGCAAAAGATAAGTGCACTACTTGGTTTACTGATAGCATGTGAGCCTGATTCTTAACTTATTCATTTTTTTTTGTCTTGACTTTCCATAAATATCAATAGTATCAATTAAACTATATTTAATACTGACTTTTATTTATTAATTTCACATATTTTATTAATATAAATAAATTTAAAAATTTAAAGATTTAAAAATATTATATTCAAAACCCAACTTTAAATCTAACCTAAACCACCTACTTTATAAACTCACACCTAAAATAAAACCCGACTTCGAACCAAACGGACCCTTAGACTAATGAAGACTAGAATATAACACTATTATGGGTGTACATAATTATTACAGTACGTAATTAGTACAGTAGCTCACTAGCCGTAATCTATTTTTTGTTATGTTTTATATCACAAATCACTTATTGTGTACCAAAATCTCTATTTATCCGGTCGATAATGGATTTCGGGAATCTGGATGAGTATAGAACTATAGATCAGTGATACATTACAAGAACCATAATAACAATTAACAAATAAACAGCTCTGGCTCGAGAGATTGCTACAAAATGATAAAAGCATCGCTAAATTTAGAAATCCAACATCAAGCAAACTATTCACTTCCATGATGCAATATATACAACTCAAACAGAAAAAGAGTTTCAAGACATCTAAAAAAGTATCACTAACTTCACTATTGTTAGAAGTGCAAATTAAAATAGAGGAGGTACAAACGTCATATATACAAGAGATATACGGCTTAAAACGATAACATGGCAAGTAACAATAAATGTATCTTATGTTTGTTGCGCGTTCGGATGACTATAAGACACTTCAAATGTAATGCCGCCGCTTATCGGACCCTTATCTTCAATCGTTGCATGGTTTCATCCCCTCCTATAAATTCAGCATGCTAACTCTCTTAGATATATACCATACACAAAAGAAAATTTGAGTGTAACATAAGATAAAAGATGAAAGGCATTGTGATTGTTGTGTTGGCAATACTAGTGGTGCCCGGATTCATTGTGCAACCAAGTGAAGCCATTTCTTGTCCTGATGTTGACCGTTTGCTTGAACCGTGTTTAGACTTCTTGAAGGGTGGTGGAACCGTGCCAGACGCATGTTGTAAGGGGTTGCAGGGCCTTAAAGACGAGTGCCAGACTACGGCTGACAGACAAATGGCTTGCAACTGTGCTAAAGGTGCCGCAATTGCTTTTGGAATTAGACAAGATCTTGCTGAGACTCTCCCCAGCAGATGTGGAATTCTGATTAACGTCCCAATTAGTCCCACTGTCGACTGTTCCAGGTGAGTAACGTACATGATTATGCATGCTTTAATTAATACCAGTATTCATTAAAATATTATTAGATCGATATGCCAAATTGTTAACCTTATTGTGTTAATTTGTATATACTACTTTGATTGTGCAGTGTTACGTTAATGTACCAGAGTTACAAATGATGTGGGATGAAGCGAGCTAATGGGTCAACTTTAGTATAATCATGCATGTTGTTACTTTGTTTCTAGAAGTTCATGGCACGAGTGGACTTGATGTCTCGAATAAATTATAAATAAATGTGATACACGTTGTATATGTCGTTGTCTCTGCCATTTTTTTTTATGACGATATCAATCATACTAACTCATAAGACGGTTTGTATATTAAACTTGTTCATGGCACGTATAAGTGTATGACTTGTTCATGGCACGTACGAATAAGTGTATAAAAAAAAAAAAAGTAAAAAAAAGTGTATAACTTTGAACAATTAAGAAACTCCAAAGCTTTAAGCTAAATTCCATAAGAAACTTCAAATTCTATTTGATGTGTATGTTGGATTTCCTAAACCATAACCATATTAACTATTAAGCATTCAAGATGACGTCTACGCAACAAAATAATAACAATATCATACTTAATTAATATCAAAATAGAGAACGCATATCACTTAGCAATATAATCATAAAAACACAAATAAAAAACACACGAAACTACCTAAATTCAAAAGTATGAATCCTTTATATAAATGTACACAATACGTTCTTAGCAAACAAGAATGTATGCTAGTACTAGCTGTGATTAAACAAACGAACCACAAAAACCTTGAGGCAAGCAACCTAAGAAAACCCGTTGGTTTTCTTGTTTCAGTCGACTCTACAAAACCCAAACACCCGTGTAAGTTGTTTCGGTTGATCGCACACACAAAGAAGAGAGGGAGAAGAGTTTTAGGTTTTAGGATTTTTCTATCACACAATAATGAATCCCCTTAAATCTTTATGAATCCTTATTTACTTGGCTTGCAAGTCAAGTAATATGAATCCCTTTGGGATTGGGTTTTGGTCGACTACCCCAACAATGTGAGAGAATCCTCGTGTTTTCTTTTCTCCATTTTTACAAACTAGTCTTTTATATTCGTCAATATATACCATTTAATACATTGTGTCATTGTTTTACGTATAACATGCGTGTTCCCATAAGCTCAAGTCATCTCGGGACATACATTATTTATACGTGTACATATTCCAACAGCCCCTACTTAGGCATGTATTAAATAATATAATAATATTGGGTTGCGTCTAGCAATACATCAATACTCCCAGAAACACTTGAGTGAGGTTTCATAAAGTCACGGTTAAATATGATTTAATCATTTACACTCCCTTTGCTTCTCACACCATGTTAATAATGGATATGGATCTTGGTTATTCGATTAGTTAACCATTTTGTTTCTCATTTCAACTAATTAATCAAGATTATGAATTCTAATCGAGACTCATATAGATTACTATTGGGACGACTATACAAACATCTGACTAATCCAATGAGAGGCCTAGTGGCATCGTACTTTAACAACTAGTTTGAAGGAAAAAATTCTTTACTAGCTACACGTGTCTTTTACATGCTTCACAATATTTTTGTTTATAGTCATCACACATGTAAGACCTAGTTGTATCTCAAAGCAAAGGATTTAGTAACGAAAATCATTTACAAGATTCACTTGATGAAAAATATACATAAAGTGATATTCTTGTGGGCTGAGGATGTACTATATGTGTTGGAAATTTAGTATAATTGTGGGTATGGTCATACTTGTAAATGGGTTTGGAGGTACGGAGTGTACACCCATTAAGTCACTGACCACCCTGGACTCAATATAGTGGTTTACTGATGATGCCTGTGTCAGCGGCTAGGATTTGCCTTGTCAGCGGCTGGGCTTTGCCTTGTCAGCGACTAGACTGTGCCTTGTCAGCGGCTAAGTCATCAGTGGGTGGGTTATCTTTGTAACCCCTTTGACTGTTTCATAAGGGGTTTAAGATTGACTTAATGACCATTATTCTGGTCATGTAACCACTATGTAGTCATGTGGGAAATAATGAGATTAATTGGCCGATTAATACTCCTTATTCTTTTGACCATGTGTTACATTCTTAGGAATGGGATCACAATAAATAGTGATCATATTTGCATTATGAAACACACAGAAAACAAGAAACACTTACACGCACAGAGTTCTTGATTTGTTCCTAAAATAAGAACTAACACTTGGTTTTATCCCAAGGAGGTATTCGTGTTAACCAGGCATAGGGTCGAATAATCTTCTTTGGAAAGTGATTACACGACTTCAAGTGATATCCGGTAACCATTCATTAGTACGAGGCGGAAGCGATTTAACAAGATCATAATTAATAACACAATTATAATTAATCGAATTAGGGTTACATACCTTTATCCTAGCGAAGATCCACAAGATTACCAATGAATCACCAGTTAGGGTTTATGACGAATACTACCAAGATATAGTATAAAGTAAGACTACATTACGTTCATGTACACACGTAATACAACGAGTTAACCGTGATTCTAGCACGTGTAAACCGAGCTTCTACGCTTGTGAAAAATCTACCCAACAACCCTAGAGATGGGCTAGGACTAGATTATTGTTAAACCAAAACTAAAGGATAAAAGGAACCCTAAAAAAGGTGTTTTTCCTTAGAGTTGATCGCAATAGATAAACCAAACAAATCACACAAACCAAACAAAACCCTAAGGTGCGTTTGGTTTGTTGATCGCAGGAAGAGAGAGAGACAAAGATGATGGAGTAAAGAATTATGAGAACAAAGGGGTGTTTATATAGGCCTAAAGAATCTTGGAGCCCAAGTAATAAACCAATAAGGAAATAAATCTTTCCTTCCTTTTTCTGTGTCTCTACCGCCGGTCAAACCCAAACCATGGGGTTTTCCGGAACTTTCTAGACTCTTATATTTTATTCCATATTAACCGTTAAGTTCTTAACTCTTAAACTTAATTACGGTTAAATGTTAAAGCTCGATTTAATTTAATAAATATAATAAATACATTTATTAAATAAATTAACTCTTTACGTATTGTGTGCAATCCCGTAATCTCGAGTTCAATCCTAATACACGATTATATAAATTTATGTCCATAAACTTTCAGCTCCCACTTGGACAAATTTCGAATATCGTGATTACATTGACCAGCGTTTAGTTACACTAGCAGTGTCTCTAGTACAACTCGAGTAAGGTTTCTTGGATAAAACCATTTAATGATTCATCATTATTATTATCCTTTCATTTCTAATACAACGTTAATAAGGATATGGATCTCAGTCATTCCTTTTATTAACCGTTCTGTTTCTCGTTCATCGGATTCAAGCAAGATTACCAAAACTTCTAAACATAGTTTAGAAAGACTTTGGGTACGGCCATACACACATCTTACTAATCCCTCGAGGGCCCCTGCTGTATTAAACTTAAAAATAAATTTTAAAGGAAACAAATTCCATATTGACTACAAGCAAAACTTATGAATTTTGCAACACTTCTGAAAATAACCCTTATAGCTACCAGTTACGTTTAGCGTTAGATTATTTCACAAAAATGCACTAGATCCACGACAGTTTCCTGGTATCTCAGGTCTGAGGATAACTATTTATGATTTACTTAATGACAAAGATCCATAAAGTATAATCATATAGTTGGGATAAGTCCAATACTCGAATCATCGAATATCATCCAAAATTGATCAATATACTTTCAAGTATACTCTATCACTATTTTGATTTGTCTTATTTTAATAATATTCCCATATTATTAATCGACAACAGACATTTAGAATAATCAAATTATTCATGGATTAAACATGTAAATATAGGATACAATATATTATAAATAAACTTACCAAGTAATTTATTTCACTATGTAGAAACTAGAAGGGGGGGGGGGGGGGGTTGAATAGTTTCTTAAATTTACTTGTTAAAGATTGGTTTTTAAAAAATCTTTTCAAAAACTTAGGCTTGAGTATTTATGTGAAACCTTCTTATACACAATATGAACAAGGTATAATGCAACTAAACCAATAATCACAAGTATAAAGAATAATGAATGTAAAGAGATAAGGGAAGGAAAGATCAAACCAAACACCAAGGATTTATAGTGGTTCGGCAATGAAGCTCACTCCTCGTTCCCACTCCACTCCTCGAGTACTCCTTACTCGAGAGTTCACTAATCAACAAGCTCCTTAAGGTGGAGAAACCTTACACAACGTCGCTTAACCAAAATCTGACATTAAGCTAAAAGTCGAGCCCTAATCTTAGCTAGGACCAATCTACACCAATATACTTTAAGGACAAAGTATAAAACTTAATACATACACAACTTCCAAATAGACACAACTACTTGGATCTTCACAACAATGACACAACAATGAATAAATAAGTTTGGATCTTCAATGGATCTTTGAGGTAGACACAACACTTCAAGGATGATAGTGTTCTTCTCTTTGCACTTTGAGAGGAAAAGATGAGAGGAGAAAGATTCACTTCTAAACAAGTAGTAATCAAACAAATGATCAAGGATTTGAGTGATTCAAGAAGTATGAAAGAATCTGGAAATGTATGTGCAAAAGAGATGAATTGAAAGTCTGATAATGGTCCACTATTTATAAGACAAACATCCAACGGCTATATCTGCCCGCGGTTCCTTATTAGAGCCCGTGGTTCCTTATCGATAAGGAACAGCTATAGGTGCTAAGGAACCGCCTGCATAGACTTCACTCCCTTTTGTCTTTTAGTGGATTGGTTTGAATCTGGGGATTAAAATATCCTGAAAGGATATTCCAAACCAAGATAGAATATGCCATTTTCAAATTTCAAATTTTCAAATAATTATTTTAATAAAACATTTTCTTAAAAAGAGTTTAATAAAAAAACTTGTCACACTTAATAAAGAGTGAGTTTTAAGAAAAGATTAAATCCTTGATCACTTAATTAGGATGAGTATTTTTTTTGAACGAGAACTTTTATTAAACCACTAGCAAGAAGCTAGAAACCACATTACAATGTTAACAAAAGAGGGTGTTGTAACCAAGTAACCTAGCTAAATGAACGATTACATCTAGAATTAATCCAAGAAAAAGAACGAGACACAATGTCATCAAATAACACATCTTTCCTCGGCGCTTGGGACGAGAACAACAACTGGTTTCTAAATAACTACACGCTCCACCAAGCAGTGTAGCAAACCCCTTCCAGAACCACCTTAAGACTCGAACTCAGTCTGATGGTGTTGAGCCATGCTGACCAATCCACATACGAATCAATAGGGGCCCAACTGAAATTCCACCACCTGTAGATTAACCTAAACACATTTGTCACCAAATCACAGCGAAAAAAAAGATGCGAACAATCCTCATGAGCAAACGAACACACTGGGTATAAAATATCAGGCATGAGCACCCCCCCGCTGTATCAAGTTAACCCGAGTAGGTAGACGATCCAAAAACAACTTCCGAACAAAAATATTAACTTTGATGGGAATGTATTTAACCCATCTAGAAGCTGCCTGACCTTTGGGAAGAAAAAAATCATCAAGACATGACCGCACGTCCTTAACTTTGAAGACGCCTTCACCGTTCAAATCCCACCTCCACCTCTCCTCACTATTTGACAACTATGTATTTTGAATGCAATCTCGCAGCTCACCAAATTGAGCAGCCTCCAAACCTGCTCTCACCACCCTACGAAAAGATCCAGACAGAGAACATATCTTCTCAGCCACCGAACACTCTTTCAAATTCTCAAGAGCAAAAATACGCGGGAACTTGTCACACAAACGAACCTCCCCAATCCACGAATCCATCCAAAATTTGGTAGAAAGCCCATTACCCACTTGAATATGGCAATGCGAGAACAAATCAACACCACACTCTTTAATTCGAAACATTTCTCTGACTATACTAATCCAATTCAAATTACTTAACCTAGACTCCTTGCAAAGACTTTTGTCATGCATAGATTTAATAAAACGACACCATAACGACTTATCATCAGAGATGAATCTCCAAACCCATTTAAATAGAAGCGCACTATTAAGGGCGTAGAAACTTGACACACCAAAACCCGCATATTTCTTGGATGCAAGAACACTAGACCATTTAACCCACGAAATTTTCCTCTCATCACTATGCATGCCATTAAAAAAATTCCTTCGAGATGCTTCCAATGTATGTAATACTGCTATAGGAACCTTATAAATGGACATGTTATAAATAGGAGACGCCCCAAGAATGAATTTAAGAAGCGTAAACCTACCTCCCATCGATAACGCCTTAAGTTTCCAAGTAGATAACCGAGCCTTAACCTTGGACACTGTATCATCCCAAGACTGAACCTCCGAAGCTCTTCCTCCCACCCTAACCCCAAGGTAATTAAAAGGCGTCTTCATCACAGCACAACCAATATTTTCCGCAGCCCTACTAATATATGGTTTTTTGCTTAGCATTTGTGTACTCGATATCGTTTGCGGTATCTAATCGAATTGATCACGGTTAATGGTGGAATAGTCGGTAATGGTCACTAAAAGGGAGAGCTTGATATTATCTATTTTTAAACTAAAAGCAAATATGAAAATTTCGTTGTGTAAAAATAAAAGCTTTAAAAATTAAACTAAAGATTACGAGTTAAAAATAAATGATTAAAAACTTTAAAACTTAAAAGTGAATTCAAAACGTAAAACTTTGTAAAACTAAAAACTCAATCCATCGGAATACACCATCGGAATCCCATCAGAATGACGGTGTCGGAATAATAAACCTGAAAATCTATTGGAATATTCCGTCGAAATATATCAAATGAATCCCCGTCGGAATAATGAAATAGTATCGGAATGTATGACAAGGAAACTATCGGAATAACGGTAACTACAACCGTCGGAATATCAACTAATCACCACCATCGGAATGTTGGTCGAAATCACAGTCGGAATGCCAAAACCCTATTCCGATGCAAAGTATCGGAATAATCAATGAAGAAGTCGGAATATCAAAGCCCTAATCCGATGATCTGATCGGAATTAGATGTCGGAAAACACAAACCCTTTTCCGACAGTTTTGAAAACCGTGATAAGCAACCAATAAGCTAACTATTCTGATAATAAGCACGATCAAAGACTTAACCGACTCAATTATGAGAGAACCAAATAAGCACTAATAAGAAACTTTCAAACTTTAAATAAGCAAACCTTTTAAAAACAATCTTTAAAAAGACGAAACCTTTTAGAAAAATAAAAAGTAAATAAGCTAAACATAAAATAAGCCAATAAGCATGATAAGCTCAAAGCTTAATCCGTATAAAACTTAGATAGAAACCAAAAGATAAACTTTTTGATCTCATAAACATCAAGATATCACGAATAAAAAACAAATAAAAATCAAGAAAGGTAGAAGAAGATTAAAGATAAAAAGCTTAACTTGAACTTGTAGATTAATGATTCCAAAATACAAGAGTGAATTAAAGCTTAAACACGAAAGGAAAGAAAAGATGAAGTTCTAGTGAGAGAAAGTTAAACACTTTCTCTCTCTAAAAATAAAACTAAGAAAGAAAAAATGAACTAGCTAAAATAAACTAAATAACACCCTCCTAATGACACATTAGGAGGGTATATATAGGAGGTGGGGAGTGCATGTGTTGCTTCCTTCTTTCTTTTCGTCTCGAATCGATTTAAATTCTTTGTCTTTCTCGACGTCGTCTCGAGATTTGTCGATATAAATTGAACTTGTCTTATAATTTTCTTCTTCTATTAGACTTGAGTTCTTCGACTTCATTAAACTTCCGTCTTTAGACTTTTTCTTCGATAAATCTTCAGAATAGGCCTTGGACTTCCGTTATTTTTACACTCTCGATCTTTTGACTTCATCTTTTCTCGTTTTCTTTGATAAAAGCCCGTGATAGCCCGTGTTTTCTTCCTTTTTCATATTTTTATCCTGAAACACAAATAAAAACACAAACCACGCATAATTCTGACTTTTACGACATAAAATACACGTTTTGGTCTTGTTATTATTGGAAATAAGTGGTAAAAGGATAAGTGTTTTCACACTTATTAAATCCCCTACACTTGACCATTGCAATGCCCTCATGCAATGCATTAATTTCAAAGCACAAATTATATTTTTCATCATAAATAACCTACCTTGGCCTTTATAAAATACTAAACATTAAGGAAACTAAAAAGATAGAAATATATACAAAACAAGTAAAGAAATCAAAGACTTACATTGGGGTTTTGGCTGTCATGAATGTTTATCATCCTCAAGTTTCACGTTCCCCATACCAAGCTTAAAAACGAGATCATTGTTATTATAAGTTAGCAAACTAACACGAACTCATGTGGCCCAATTATTTACTTAGTCTCCCTTATTCCTAGGTGTATCTCTTATATTTTAATTTTGTCTTGAATGATCACGAGGATGCATTGTTTGACTTATTTCGATAGTTATTTAGGCTGAAAATAAAGTGGGACGATTTAATCAATAGTTAGCTAAAGGACAAAATCTTTTAAAACTGCTTCTCGGGACCTCTTAAAGTTCATATCTTGGCATAACTCGCTTCACGATTTGAGACCTTTCTCGGACCGATATTTGGCAGCGAATTCATACTTCAAATCTTGAGAGACGTTGTTGAAATTATGGTCTTCTCTTCATAATAGGAATTTCTTCACTTGAAGTTTTTGAGAGATTCTTCATATTTGGACCACGACTTCTTCATTTTTCCCCAATCTTTATTTTGGGCTTTGATATACAACGATCCGCCTCCTTTTAGGACTTGGATCTATTTATCCTAATACCTTGTTAGGGCCTTTTTGGATAGACTTCTCTGTGATCTTTAGGGGAGTATTTGCTTTTCGTCGTGTGTCTCGATCCTTCATATTGATTTTTGATAAATGATTCTTCACATCACTTTTGGATCTTTAGCAACAAAATGTAGCCCTCATGCCTTGTTAGGGCCTTTTCGGACTCGCCAATCTTCGAATAACGCTTTACTAAGTTATGCCTTGGCTATGAACTCTAATTAATACCGAGCAACTTTTAAACGATCTTGCGCTAGAAGCTAAGTAACTTTTCAAATCGTACAACCTTATTTATTGCAAATATATTTATTAACAAGCGATGGGAGAAAAAGCTTATAATCAACTCACATAAATTCATGAAAGAATACCAAACTTATAATTGACTCTATCATCTCTCGTTCTCCACAATCTAAAATCTCAAGGAATGAGACTCGTGGATGCTTAGCCAATTAAATCAAAGTTTTGGGTTTTCAAGTCATCTATAGAATCTTGCAAACTCTTAGACTCTTTCAAGTTTAGAATTCACATTTTAAAGTTCCCTTGATAAACGACTTTCTAGGATCAATTATAGGAACTTGCGAAAAGTTCTTGTTCTTAACCCGTAAGAGTTAAGACTTTCGCGTTTTAAAATTCCCTATATAAAAGCCTAGCAAAACTTGACTTAAACACGTTAAGGATACTAGCTAGAGTGAACTTAGATAAGTCAACTGGGGTTGAGTCAAAATATTCACGATATTGAAAAATTTAAAACCACTTTATTAAAAATTTATTCTAACACAGAAAGTAAATAACGATAACAAAGGAAAATACTACTATACTACTAGGCCAAAATAGATTAAAAATTTTGAAAAATGTCGAAAAATTAGATTTTCCGGTTAAAATGAGGACAAATTCATGGAAAAGCCCACTTACTTCGATAGAAGTCCCCCTATACTTGATATAAACATTGTCCTCAATGTTTAAGCATGTGGGAATAAACTCCTATACACTTAGGACATTGTGCACTTTGTTTAAATCTTGGTAAGGAAAGGACAACTATAGTGATTGCAATGTGAACATATAAGATATGAAATATTGAATCACGATAGTTTAGGATAGAACTAGGAAGACGGGTTCACGGGATCACGGTTCGTCAAATGTCATCAAAAGGGCTCTTTGAAGCTTTAATCCCTTCACAACATAAGAAACAAGACAACTGAAACTAGGATTTTTGTATGTATCAATTAAAGTTCGTTTTTTCTCGACTCGACTCGAATTTGATTTCCAATTAACGTTTCGACTTAACTTTGTTTTTGGTAAAATCTATTTTTGGTAATTTAAACTAAAACTATTTAATTAAAATCTATTTAATAATAAAAACTTCTTTAATCGAATTTAAAAATCTATTTTGAACTAAAATTTGAATAAGACTAAAACTAATTTTAAATGAAAACTATTTTTTTAAAAGAAAATACTTAACCAAAATTTTAAACTAAAGACTTTTAAATAAAAACAATTTAATAATAAAATGAAAACAAATTTTAAATTTATAAAAACTAAGATATATAAAAAAACTAATTTTATAACTAAATTTAAAAATAAAAACAGAATAAAGGAAACTTTTAAATAAAACTTTTATATTTAATTTAAATAAAACTAAACTTGATTTAAACTAATTTTAATTAAAACTGCCAGCTATATCTATTTAACCCTATATTAATTTAACTGAAGGAAAGCAAACACAAAAACAAATCTAGAGCAACTGGTTGGGGTGTTGGTTTGTATGCGAGGGGTCTGGGGTTCGAAACCCAGCCCAGACCTGTTTTTAGCTACTATTATTTTTTTGGACAGTTAATTCACAGATCAAATGGATCTGTAGTTATAAGCATAAAAGTTCAGAAAGCAAGAATTCAAATAAGCAGAAACGAAAAGTCAAATAAGCTTAACACACCAAATCAGCAAAAATAAAATAGCAAATAAAAAATTATATCATTTAATAAGACTAAATATAAAATAAACACAAAAAGCTGAAAAACAAATAAGCAAATAGAGATCTTGACAAGCTAAATATAACCAATAAGCATTCAAAATCAATAAAGCTGAATAAGCAAACCTAACAAACTCGAAACTAATTAAGCAGATCCTAACATAAACCTATTAAATACTAAGCAGACTATCTCTAAACCTACAAACTGAATACCAAATAAGCTATAAATCAAAAGCAGATACATGAACAAAATAAGCTAAGCAGATCCTATCCAAATTAAATCCAAACAAACTAAAAGTAACTCAAACACTAGTAACCTAACAACTTAAGTAGAATAACAACTTAACTAATTTAAACAAAAGAAGATATATCAAACCAACATAAGCAAATTTAAATAAACTAAAACTGAATAAAAGAAATTAAAAAAAAGAGAATGAGAACCTATTGTCGAAATCCGTTGGGTCGAAGGGTGAAGCGCTGAGCCCCCTTTGATATCGAAACCGAAACCAAACGTCACCAGGAACATCAAATCATCACCATCAATAATCCAACCCGTGAACAGTAATCATCAACAATAGCTTCTCGAACCCTAACAGTAATCCAAACAAACAAGAACAAAAGAACAGTAACTTTTTGTATCTCCCAGTGGGGAAGATAACTTACACTTTCTCTTTATATATATATATATATATATATATATATATATATATATATATATATATATATATATATATATATATATATATATATATATATATATATATATATATATATATATTTTAATAACCGAATGATAATAACAGTAATTTAAAATAAATGTAAACTTGCGAACAGTAATTAAAAAAATAGATTTGTATACTAAAAAATTGACGAACAGTAATATAAAGATAATAAACTTTAAATTGAGACGAGATTAAATAACAGTAAACTTTTCATTAATTAAAAATCAAATTACATTAACTGGAAATTAAAAGGAATACAAGATTAAATCTAAACCTAATCTAAGTTTACTGAAAATTAAAAATAAAGAAAAAGCTGCCCCAATTACATGTGAAAGGGGGTTTTTATAGGAGAAACCCGCAAACCTTCTTCTTAGCTTCATAAATAAGCAAATCATCCAGTCCCTTCAATCCTTCATTCTTCTTTCTCTCTCTTCTCTTCACTTGATCATATGGCTAAAAATAATCTATGACACGGATTGCCAACATGGTGTGATATGATAGGATGGATTGGTATTGACAGGGTGTCACAACCAATCAAAATAAAGCAATAGGCCACGTAGGATCAAGAGAGAGGACCACAGTTGGTGGATCTTCCGTTTTTTGGGGGGATTTAAGTGGATTCATGTGAATTAATCACTGATGTAAAAAGCCCCAAAATATAGTGGTTAATTTTGATGGTAATTTTTTTAGGGTTTGGGATGTTGAAACTGTGTAAATGGGGAGAAGAAAAGATAGGTGTTCTTTGTTTTTAACGTAAAAAGATAAAATGGGAGTGGGGGTTGAAGTAAATAACAAACGTTTTAATGTGGGGAGTTGAGGATCAGTTGGTGTAAACACGTGTGAGAAAATTGAGTGGGGGGGGGGGGTTGGTGTTGACTGGTCATTTGACCATTTCTTGTTTCTATCGAAAGGTAAGGGTGTTGGGTAAAAGGGATTTTTTTATTTAAAATGTGTGTGAGGGTAAATAATATTTGTTTTATAAAAGACTGGGTGAGAGGGTTTAAATCGTGTGGGGGTGAGTATAAGGTAAAATCGTGTGTGGGGGGGAGTAAGACAAACAAAACGTTTATTAAAACCTTTGATATATTTGACCGTGTTGTCTGTCAAGGGTTGACTGGATTGTGAATTGACCAAGCAACAAGAAAATCAACCGTTCCATTGTTTATTTGTTTGGGCTCGGCCCAAAAAAAATGAATATCTAATATTGGCAAAACGAAATTTCATCTAATAAGGGCCTTTTGGGCTTTAAACTTTTTATCAAGCAATTTTAAGTTTTCAAATGGGCTTTGGAGCCCATTGACCCGAATGTGGGACCCTCAAGCCCGTTAAAATCCATAAAAGGTTAATTCTGCTAAAGACGAGCTCGAAATCGGCTTCCTTGATTGTTTCTTCAAAAACGTGTCGGTTTAAGCCGGTTTTCGTGAACTTGGGCACACTTTAGATCTTTTGACATTGTCTTCGTCGCTTTTTGGATTTTTCTTCAACTTTTGACCGTGAAATCCCGTGTTTTCTTTCCTTTTGATCATTTGTACCTATTTTAACACAAAAACACAAAACCACACGTAATTCCGACTTTTATGATATAAAACACATGATTAGGTCTTGTTTTTCCTTGATTTTAGTGGCAAAAGGATAAGTGTTTACACATTTATTAACAACAAACACATACGGGGCTCCCCATACACTTATTATGAAAACGGTAAAGGATAGATCAACGGGTTGCCTCCCGAGAAGCGCTTGTTTTTGTTAACCGAGTCACGAGCCTGACTCGACCCAGAACTAATTCACGGGAAACGTGGTGAGGGATGGAATCATCTCATGAGAGATGTCCTCACCTAAGTACAGCTTCACGCGCTGGCCATTCATTTTAAAATTAGGCCCATTTGGCTGAGAAAGCTCAATGGTGCCATAGGGGAAGACTTTGGCGACGGTGAATGGACCAGACCAACGGCTCTTCAGCTTGCCCGAGAAAATCTTCAACCGAGAGTTAAAGAGTAAGACTTGATCACCGATGTGGAACTCTCGGTTCTTAATCCTTGCATCATGAATGATCTTGGTCTTCTCCTTGTAGATCAATGAATTCTCATAAGCTTCATTCCTCAGTTCATTTAGCTTGTTGAGTTGAATCTTCCGAAGATCACCGGCTTTGTTGATGTCAAAATTGGCCCACTTCAAGGCCTAGCACGCCTTATGTTCCAACTCAATAGGGAGGTGGCATGCCTTCCCGTACACAAGACGATATGGAGTGCAACCAATAGGTGTCTTATATGCGGTACGAAAAGCCCACAAAGCATCGTCTAACTTATCGGCCCACGAGGCACGATGCTCCCCCACAACACGCTCAAGAATTCGCTTCAATCCACGGTTAGATATCTCGGCCTGACCATTTATTTGGGGATGATAAGCGGTGGAAAGACGGTGATTGACACCATACTTAGCCATGACTCGAGCAAATTGATCATTGCAAAAACGAGTCCCGCGGTCACTGATGATAGCACGAGGAACACCGAATCGAGCAAAAAGCTGCTTCAAAAAGTTCACAACCACCCTCGCATCGTTCGTAGGGAGAGCCTTAGATTCAACCCATTTAGATACGTAGTCAACGGCTACGAGGATGTACTTGTTCCCTTTAGATGATGGAAATGTCCCCATAAAGTCGATACCCCATACGTCAAAGATTTCACATTCTTGTATGAAATTTTGAGGCATCTCATCTTTATGTGTGATCTTGCCTTGGCTTTGGCAAGCATCACAATTTTTAACCATCTCGTGAGCGTCACGATAAATGGTGGGCCAATAGAATCCCGAGTCAAACACTTTCTTCGCGGTGTAGTTGGGACCAAAATGACCACCGGTGGGTCCTTTATGGCAAGCTTTGAGAATGTCTAAAGCTGCGGGTCCATCAACACACCGACGAATAATCAGATCAGCACATTGTTTGAAGAGATAAGGGTCATCCCAGAAGTAAGTCTTAACATCTTTAAAGAACTTCTTCTTTTGTTGGGATGTTAACCCTTCGATGAGAATACCACCCGCTAAGTAGTTTGCAATGTCCGCAAACCACAGGGTGTCATCAAGATTGGAATTGATAGACATTAAGGCCTCAAGGGGAAAAGAGTCATTGATCTCTTGATTCGGATGATCCCCTTGATAAGGATCCTCAAGTCTACTTAGATGATCCGCGACTAGGTTTTAGGCTCCCTTCTTGTCACGAATTTCAATTTTAAATTCTTGAAGGAGCAAAACCCAACGAAGAAGTCTTGGCTTAGAATCTTGTTTAGTTAACAAGTACTTCAACGCGGAATGGTCGGTATAGACAATGGTGGTGGAAAGAACAAGATAGGGGCGTAACTTTTCAAAAGCATACACTACAGCTAAAAGCTCTTTTTCGGTAGTGGTATAATGCAATTGAGCCCCCGTCATTGTCTTGCTAGCATAATGGATTGGTTGGAAGTGTTTGTTCACTCTTTGGCCCAAAACCGCTCCAATGGCAAAGTCGCTAGCATCGCACATCAATTCAAAAGGTAGCTCCCAATTAGGGGTAACCAAGACCGGTGCCTTAGTTAGCATGTCCTTAAGAAGATTGAAGGATTCAATACACTCTTTAGAAAAGATAAAGGGAGTATCTTTTTCCAAGAGGTGGGTCATCGCGCGAGCGATTTTAGAAAAATCTTGAATGAATCGACGATAGAAGCCCGCATGACCAAGGAAACTTCTCACGCCATTCACGGTTGAAGGTGGAGGTAATTTGGCTATGACATCAACTTTAGCACGGTCCACTTCAAGACCGGCTTTTGAGATTTTATGTCCAAGAACAATGCCTTCTTTTACCATGAAATGACATTTTTCCCAATTTAGAACCAGGAGAGTGTCTTCACACCGCTTAAGCATGCGTTGCAAATTGGCAAGGCAAGTAGAGAAAGAATCACCATAGACCGAGAAATCATCCATGAAGAATTCCATAGGTTCTTCAACCACGTCATGGAAGATAGCCATCATACACCTTTGGAAAGTCCCAGGAGCATTGCATAAGCCGAAAGGCATTCTTTTATAAGCAAATGTTCCATAAGGACAAGTGAATGTGGTTTTCTCTTGGTTTTTAGGATCGATGGGAATTTTAAAATACCCAGAGAAACCGTCTAAGAAGCAATAATAATCATTACCCGCTAGACGTTCAAGCATTTGATCCATAAAAGGAAGGGGAAAATGATCCTTTCTCGTAGCACCATTGAGTTTGCGATAGTCTATACAAACTCTCCACCCTATAACGAGACGAGTAGGAATCAACTCGTTGTTTTCATTGGGCACAACGGTGATTCCGCCTTTCTTAGGCACACAATGGACCGGACTAACCCATGGTGAATCCGAGATAGGGTAGATCATTCCCGCATCAAGAAGTTTGATAACCTCTTTTTTGATAAATTCATGGATCTTGGGATTCACCCTTCTTTGGTTTTGAATAGTGGGTTTAAAGTCGTCCTCCATGAGAATTTTATGTGTGCAAAAGTGAGGATCAATTCCACGAATATCGGAGATTTTCCAAGCAATCGCTTTCTTATGATTCTTCAGCACGGCGATAAGTCGAGATTTTTATTCTTCTTTCAAGTCCTTAGTGTTAGCCCTATATTTTATATAGTCGAACAAGAATGTAATAGGTCATCTTAGTCGTTAATGGTCTTGTATTGTAATAGGTTAGTCGGGAAAACCGGGCTTGGACTTTAAGCTAATATTGTATAAGTTAGGGGCGTAAGCCCAAAACAAAGCCAAGCCCGGCCCAAGGATTCTAAACCCACAACCCATATGCCAAGGGTATATATACCCTCTTCCATGTGTGGAAGAGGGTGTTGGTTACCATTTTATTTCTCTCTCTAAAAGTGATTAACCTTCCAAAATCTCTCTTGTTTCTCTCTTTACTTTTCTTCTCTTTCTCTCTCTAAATATCTCTTTTAAATCTCGTGTTATGGATTGATATGGGATTAACATGGTATCAAGAGCCTATAGTGGATAGGTGATTAAATCTTGTTCGACTAAAGCTGTTCAGGATGCTGACTCGGATGAGGACCGTGATTTGCTTGCGTCTATTATTGATTCTTTAAAACATGAAATTGAGGAAAACAAAGAGGCTAATAAACGTTTGAAGCAAGCAAACACATCCTTAGCCGAGGAGATAGACAGGCTTAAAGAGTGTGATTATGTAAAAGAAGCTGATCGATGGGTTGCGATAGCTAATGGTTTGGTATATGAATGTAAGGTGCTCAATGAGCAATATTGTTCTGAAGTAACACACGAAATTCATATGTATAACAACAACATCAACATTGCAACTGCTAATCAAATTCGTTTGGAACAAGGTGGCAACGGTAATCCACCTGTGCTCACTGCCGGTTGCTACGTTCAATGGAGATCTCGTTTTCCCAGATTTCTCGACGGAAAAGAAAACCGAACTGCTCTTCGTCACTGCCTTGAGAATCCACCTCCAGTTTTTGAATTCAGACCAATTACCACAC
This sequence comes from Glebionis coronaria, assembly GCA_025667525.1. NCBI lineage: Eukaryota > Viridiplantae > Streptophyta > Magnoliopsida > Asterales > Asteraceae > Glebionis > Glebionis coronaria. The sequence goes on along the minus strand of CM046875.1, from coordinate 455,658,742 downwards.
AGGCAGAGGATGGTACTTCATCAACTATACGAGCTATGAAGGATTTTGACACATGTTCCGCTGAGAAAAAGAAACTCCTCCTAGCCGAAGCTGATGCTGTAAACTTCATACTCACTGGAATTGATAACGATATATATTCCACAGTTGATGCATGTCCTAATGCTATGGAAATGTGGAATGCAATTCATCGATTGAAGCAAGGTGAGTCAATCAATGTTCAAGATCTTGAGACTAATCTACTTTGGGAGTTTGGAAAATTCACATCTGAAGATGGTGAATCCATTGACTCATATTACTCGAGATTCTACAAAATGATGAATGAGCTTGTCAGAAATCAGTGCACCATCTCCAACCATCATGCCAATGTTCAGTTTCTACTTCAACTCAAACCGGAATGGCAAAGGTTTGTGACTTTGGTTAAACAAAGGGAAGATATCAAGACCATCTCCTATCACAAACTTTATGATATCTTAAAACAACATCAGAATGAAGTGAATGAACTAAGGGCTGAAAAGGCATAACGGTCTGCTAATTCTATTGCTTTTGTGGCTGCTACTTCAACAAAACCTGTTCCCCGTCAACAACCACCTACTCATTCCTCAAAGTCATCAAGCTCATACACCAAACCTCTAGCTGCTGCTAAACACAAAGCAAAAGCAATTGTCCCCACTCCACCTCCAAACTATGACACCGAGTCAGATGGAGACAGTGATGATGAACAAACTTCAAGGGACAAGAAAATTGAAGAACTCATGTCTTTACTCACCACAACTTATAAGAAGATCTACAAACCTACCAACAACAACCTCAGATCATCATCCAATGCTAGATATAAGGAAGTTGATCATGCACCTCGGTATGATCGTGATGCTAGGTATGATAATCAGAGGATGCCGAATCAAGTTGGGGCTAGAGACACTGTAGGCACTCCGGTTGTGCAAAAGACTGGGATTCAATGCTTCAACTGCAAGGGATTTGGGCACATGGATAGGGAATGCAAGAAGCCAAAACGGGTTAAGGATTCGGGATATCACAAGGAAAAGATGTTGCTGTGTAAGAAAGAAGAAGCAGGAATTCCACTCACAGCAGATGAAGTTGACTGGCGTGATGACACTGATGATGAAGCCGATGATCAAGAGTTGGAGGCACATTATGTGTACATGGCAAAGATTCAAGAAGTGATCCCAGAGACTGATGATACTTCTGGACCCATCTATGATTCTGAGCCACTTGAAATGGTACCATCACATGATAACTATAATGTGTTTGCTAATGAACGACGTCATCCTGAGCAACCCGAAAGCATCAATGGCACATATGTAATGGACACGAAGGATAGCAATATCTCTACGGATTCACAGCATATGTGTAATGATGAGGAAAAGCTGTTCAGGATGCTGACTCAGATGAGGATCGTGATTTGCTTGCGTCTATTATTGATTCTTTAAAACATGAAATTGAGGACAACAAAGAGGCTAATAAACGTTTGAAGCAAGCAAACACATCCTTAGCCGAGGAGATAGACAGGCTTAAAGAGTGTGATTATGTAAAAGAAGCTGATCGACGGGTTGCGATAGCTAATGGTTTGGTATATGAACGTAAGGTGCTCAATGAACAATATTGTTCTGAAGTAACACACGAAATTCATATGTCAAAACAAAAGATATTTGACCTTGAAGAACAACTGCTGCTACATAAACTCCAAATTACTGAATTAGAGTCGGTTAACAAAGAACAAACTGAGCTTTATAAAACTCGTGAAGAAAAGGATATTGAAAAAATTCTTACTTTGGAAAAGAGAGTCGACACGTTAAACAACATTGTTTACAAAACGGGTCAGTCTATTCAAACTATGAATATGCTCAATAGAAATATGAAAACGAGTTTTGTCAAGCCTGAATATCTCAAGAAAGTTCAAAGTACCAAGCCTGCTCTTTATGATATCGGTTGTTATGTTGATAATCTTGCTCTTATGCTTTCCCCTGACTGCGATGAAATCATTCGTCAACAAGAAGAAAGTCGATCAAACTTAAGTGATTTAATAAACCTTTCTGACTCTGATAATTATATTAAGTTTGTTCCTCAAAAAGAACTTTCCAAAGAACAAAAGATGTACAATAGTGTTCCACCACCAAGTGATGAACCCCAAAAGAAAGTTTCTTTAAAAAGGAGTTTCAAAAAGCAATCAATTTTGTTAGAAAAACAAATTTCGGATGAAAAACGTAAATGGGATGAGAAAAGCAAAAGTGTTCAGCAATTTGAGTTTATAAAACAAGGGGTTTTAAATTTGTACAAAGGTGTCTTCGACTATGAAAAAGTTTCTAGGGATACCATTTGGAATATTAAACCTAACCCACAAGTAGAAGTCGTCATTCAACAATGCATTGTTCCAACAATTGATGATCTTTCAAAAAATGTGGAAATGTTTTATAATGCTCTCACTGAGGAAATGTTAACTGATTTAAGTTATGTTAAATCTCTTGAAGATGAAGTTGATTTTCTTCAAACTAAATTAAAAACACAAGAACACCAATTTTCTAACGAAATTGATCGACTTTCTAAGGAATACTTTTATGCTGACCATATGAATGCTATACTTGGTGTGTATACCGATCTTGATCAATATTGTCATGTAGCATGTCTAGTGTCAGAATCGGACGAGAAATGTCGCAATCTTGAAGTAGAGCATTCAAAACAAATTCAGTCATATAACAAACTTTCGAAAAGTTTTTCTCAACTTGAGAAACACTCCATTTCTCTTGAACTTGCTTTACAAAAAGGTGAAAAATCTCATAATCATAAAAAGTTTCAAGAAATGTCAGCTTCTTCGTTTCGTCAACTAAATGAAAAAGATTTCGAAATAAATGATTTGAAAGCTCAGCTAAAAGAAAGGGACATAGCCATTAGTGAGTTACAGAAACTCATTGAGTAAATGAAAGGAAAGTCTGTTTTGGGTAAACCATCCGCCGTTCGTCAACCGAATGCGGTTAAATGCCCTAAATCATCTATTTTGGGACAATCCCCACAGACTTTGCCTAAGATGGGAAATGATAAGAGCACAAATGTGATATCACCTGGAATGTATAAGATGAACACTAGGTCCACTCAAACTGGAACAACGTAGTTACCTCAGAATACTAGGAAAACTAATCAACGTGTGTCTTCTTCTACATGAGTAAATCCCACTACTAGCGTTAGCGGACCACAGCTTAAGAGCACTAGAATTGAAGATAGAGTCATGCCTAACAATAGTCAAGGGAAGAAGAAGGAAGTAGAAGATCACCGTAGGAATTTTAAGTTTTCTAAGAATAAAACGTCTGTAACTGCTTGTAATGACAGTTTAAATGCTAAGACCTCGAATGTTGAAGTTGTTTGTGTTGAATGTGGAAAATGTGTTCGTACTTTTAATCATGATGCTTGTGCTCTTAATCATAATGGCGTGAATGCTATAACTAGGAATCCTATTCTTGTGCCCACTAGTACTAGAGAACCCACAAGAACTTTGAACCAATCCACTGATCAACCACTTAAGAAACTAAGTGTGTTAGACTCCACTACTCTGCATAAACAAAACAGATTAAAGAAGCTATATGAGAACATGATTAGGACATGTACACGGGGGTATTCGAGATTTACACCACCCGGATACAAATGGGTACCTAAGTTAACCACTTTAGTGATTGGGTCTAGGAATATCAGCTTGTCTGTAGACTTCGCATCTAGGCCCACTACTATTTTGGAACCCGTTTCTATCAAGGGATCCCATTTGTCAAATGCTACATTGTCTTCTAATTCTTCTGCAGCTCGTCAAAATCATCCTATTCATAATGGACTCCGGGTGCATAAAGCACATGACGGGCAATCTCAAGCTTCTCATTAACTTTGTGGAGAAGTTTCTGGGTACGGTGCGGTTTGGAAATGATCAGTTTGCACCGATACTTGGATATGGCGATTTGGTGCAAGGAAATCTCACTATAAAACGGGTTTATTACGTCGAGGGACTGAATCACAATTTATTCTCGGTTGGTCAATTTTGTGATGCGGATTTGGAAGTGGCTTTTTGGAAATCTACTTGCTATGTTAGAGACTACGATGGGAATGACCTTCTTACAGGTTCTCGTGGTTCTGATCTCTACACAGTAACTCTTCAAGACACATCTTAAACAAATCCAATTTGCTTAATGGCTAAAGCTTCATCATCTCAAGCATGGTTATGGCATCAACGATTGTCACATCTGAACTTTGACACCATCAACTTGCTTTTGAAAAATGATATTGTGACCGGTCTCCCAAAGTTAAAATTCGTCAAAGACCATCTTTGTTCTTCTTTGAGTCGGGGAAAGCAAAACGAAAGTCTTTCAAATCAAAGACTACCCCAAGCTCAAAAGGACGATTGGAACTTCTACACATGGATTTATGTGGTCCCATGCGTGTAGAGAGTATTAACGGGAAAAAGTATATTCTCGTGATTGTTGATGATTACTCTAGATACACATGGACTTTCTTCTTAAGGTCCAAAGATGAAACACCAGAGGTTCTCGAAAACTTTCTCAAGATGATACAACGCAATCTTCAAGCTCAAGTCTTAACCGTAAGAACGAATAGGGGTACTGAATTTTTGAACAAGAACTTGCAATCTTACTTTCAAGAAGAAGGCATCGAACATCAAACGTCTATTGCTCGAACTCCTGAACAAAACGGAGTTGTCGAAAGGCGGAACCGTACTTTGGTTGAGGCTGCTCGAACAATGCTTTCTGCTTCAAAATTACCGCTATTCTTCTGGGCTGAAGCAATTGCAACTGCCTGTTATACTCAGAATCGTTCTCTCGTCATCCCTAGACATGAAAAGACACCTTACCACATCATCAATGGCAGGAAACCTACTGTCAAATTCTTTCACGTATTTGGATCATTATGCTACATTCTTAAAGACGGTGAGAATCTCGACAAGATGAAAGAAAAAGGTGATGCATGTATTTTTGTGGGGTATGCGACATTGTCAAAAGGATATCGGGTCTATAACAAGGGAACAAAGATTATTATCGAAACAATTCATGTGAACTTTGACGAATTGCCACATATGGTACTTGATCACAATAGCTCAAGTCCCGTACCTCAATATCCAGCAATGGTACCTACACAAAACAGTGTACGTCCTGTGCAAGAATGTCAAGAAAGTACTCCTACAGCAGACTCGACGGATACAACACAAATGAATGAGTTGGTTGATCTATATGATCTGATGTTTGATGAATATTACTACGGAAACAATCAAGTTGTGTCAAAACCTTCCGCTGTCAATACTGCTGATGCACCCGAACAAAGTCAACAAGACACAACTGCATCTACTTCAGCAACCGTTGCTCAAGAGACAATTCTAGTGGATACTCAACAAACTCAAGAAACAGTCATACAACCAACATCACCAACCGTCAATGCTGAAGGAGGAAACAACAATCAAGCAGTCGATGCACAACCTGACGATGAAGAATTTATCAATCCGTTCGGTACATCGGTACACGAAGTCGGAGAGTCTTCTACTCAACATGTTGATCCGTCCAACATGCATACATTCTACCAACGATATCCATCCACTCACCATTGGACACGTGATCATCCATTGGAGCAAGTCATTGGAAATCCTTCACAACCGGTTCGAATACGCAGACAACTCGAAACCGATGGTGATGTGTGTATGTATGCACTCATAGTGAGTTCAACTGTACCTACAAACATCAAACAAGCCATGACTGATCATGCGTGGTTTGAATCAATGCAAGACGAAATTCATCAGTTTGAACGCCTAAATGTTTGGGAACTTGTTGACCGACCCTATGGAATGTCAATTTTAGATTTCAAATGGATCTGGAAAAACAAACTGGATGAAGAAAAAACCATCATCAAAAACAAATCTCGTCTTGTGGTTAAGGGATGCCGTCAACAAGAAGGCATAGACAATGATGAATCATTCGCTCCAGTCGCTCGTTTGGAAGCTGTCAGGATATTCCTTGCTTATGCTGCACATAAGGGCTTCACGGTTTTTCAGATGGACGTTAAAACTGCTTTTCTCAACGGTCATTTGAAGGAAGAAGTGTATGTGAATCAGCCGGAAGGATTCATCGATCCTCATCATCCTGACAAAGTCTATCGTCTCAAGAAGGCTGTATATGGACTTAAACAAGCTCCAAGGGCATGGTACGAAGAACTTTCAAACTTCTTGGTGTCCAAAGGATTATCCAAAGGTTCTATTGATCCTACTCTCTTTACTAATAAATATGGGGATGACATAATGCTGGTGCAAGTTTATGTTGATGACATTATTTTTGGTTCTACGAACCCAAAACTTTCAAAACGTTTTGAAAAATTAATGCACAACAGATTTGAAATGTCAATGATGGGGAGCTAAAATTCTTTTTAGGCCTCCAGCATTATGTCATCCCCATATTTATTAGTAAAGAGAGTAGGATCAATAGAACCTTTGGATAATCCTTTGGACACCAAGAAGTTTGAAAGTTCTTCGTACCTTCGTACCATGTCCAGATTCATCAATTCCCACGTGGTATCTTCATTAACCAAGCTAAGTATGCTCAAGAGATACATAAAAAGCATGGTATGACCTCATGTACTCGCGTTGGTACACCATTGTCGACCACATCCCTAGACGCTGACTTGTACTCGTATCCCGTAGACCAAACGCGATATCACAGTATGATCGGGTCACTTATGTACCTTACAGCCAGCAGGCCTGATATTCATCATGCCACATGCTATTGTGCACGATATCAAGCCAGACCTACTCAAAAGCACCTCAAGGAGGTTAAACGGATCTTTCGATACCTTAAGAATACCATTTACATGGGACTCTGGTATCCTAGGGAAACCGGTTTTCATCTAACAGCTTTTTCAGATTCTGATCACGCAGGTTGTCTTGATAGTCGAAAAAGCACTTCTGGTAACATACAATTTCGAAGGGAAGACAAACTTGTCAGCTGGTCGTCAAAGAAGCAGGATTGCACTTCGCTCTCATCAGCTGAAGTAGAATATGTGGCTCTATCCGCGTGCTGTGCTCAAGTCCTCTGGATGAGAACTCAACTCACGGATTATGGCTTCCACTTTGATAAAATACCTATGTATTGTGACTCAAAGTCGGCCATAGCCATATCTTGCAATCCGGTTCAGCACTCCCGCACCAAGCACATCGATGTCAGATATCACTTCATCAAGGAACAAGTGGAACGCGGCATCGTGGAATTATACTTTGTCAAAACTAAGTACCAGCTGGCAGACTTGTTTACAAAAGCTCTCTCGAAAGATAGATTTGCGTATCTCGTTGGCCGTCTTGGTATGAAGTATATGACTCCAGAAGACTTGGAGGTTTTGGCAAATGAAGCTGCTTGATATTCTCTCACAATGACTTCTAAGCACATCACAGCTTAGGACTCGGACCTCAAATAAGGAAAGTTTATCTCGGACAATAACTTATCCTTTTCAACGAGAAATTCGTATTTCTCGGTCATGAGCTTCTCATAAAAACATTCAAAGTTTTTAAGCTCATGAAAAACGATTTCTAAGTAAATGTCAGCTTAGACCTCGAACTTCATCTTAAGGAAAGTTTATCGCGGATGATAACTTATCCTTCACAACGGGAAATTTATTTTTCTCGGTCATGAGCTAGTCACAAAACAATCTAAGTTTTGAGCTCATGAAACAACGGACCCGACAGGGAAGTGTACGTTTCAGTGCGCATTCCCTATGCAATAGAAGAGAAGTCTTCTATCCTGATTATTTTAAAACCGTTGAACACAATTTTTCAAGAATTTCTCAAAAGATTTTTCTAAATCTTTCAAAATTGTGTGTTCAACACTCACTTCCTCATAATAGGTTTTTATCTCTAAAAATGTCATATGTTATTCTGATCAATTTTTGAGGGGGAGCGTTTTAAAATCAAGCTTTTTAATGTTGTTGGGTACATCTATAAAATTGTCATATTTTATGTATCCAACACACTCCAAAAATGATATGAAATTGTCAAATGCAATATATTATATCGACCAAGGCATCTCATCTCCGTACCTCAACATATTTTGTGGTGTCGTTTTTCCAAAAAATTATCAAATTTTGTCTCAAGACACACATATATTGTTGAGGGGGAGCAACCCGACTTAATGTTCCATGATTCATGCGTGCACACATGTTTCTCTCCCAATCGGTTTTTAGAAAATGTCATATTTTAATCAATTGATATCTCTAATATTATGTTTTTATATTAGAGATAGGGGGAGAAAATGTGATTAAAATGTAATATATTGCAACATGTGATCCTAAAAGACTCAAGTGCAACTCTTTCCTTTACATGCTAAACTATTTCGTATATCGATGCATGTGTGTAGGGGGAGATTTTTGAAAATATAAAACTTTCAAGTGTTAAAAGTTTTGATTTTTATCAAACACTTTGAATGGTTTTCAATGGTTTTATGGTTACGATCTTTACCCAAAACAACCTACTATCCACGACGGAACGATGGAGTCAAAAGGTGGTTTAGGATAGGAAACTATGTCCAATGATCCAACCAGAACCGGAGGGATCTACCCAAGGACATTCCATAGCTAGAAATAGTTGTCCTTAGGAAAGATGGAGTTGAATGAAGCTGAATGCGGACCAATTACTTAAGTTAGCACTGGAACAATCACAACAAGGTGCTAGTGATGACGTATTGGTAAGCATTGAAGGAGTTAAATATTCTATGCAACTTAGGCAGAAACCGGGTTAACACATCTTTTGAAGACAAGTGTCATGGACCCAGTAATGCGATGCACAACCCTTCCCCAGCCATTCGAGTTTCTCTCAAAAGAAACTTGTCTCATTGTCACGGAGATCAACACGTATCTATTGACTTTCTCACTCCGAGTTAGTTAATATTGAAAAGGTGGCAGTCTGCTCCAGCCTCCGATTACCAAATTGCACTTATTGAGTCTAGAGCCAACGAGATCTTTCTATCATCTCATTAGGACACAATCGAGTCCTACGCATTATCCTTGTGATATTGCCAGAACATCTGAGTGATACGATTCACAATGAAGATGGAAATCCTGCTTGAGCCAGCATCAAACAAGCTCATGGTAGGTAACTTGTGCGATTCAACTCGAATCAAACTTGTGAGAACTGGAATGCAACTAAGTTTGGATTCTTAATTGATTCAAACTTGATTCCAGGTTTCTTCGCAAAATCCGTGTGATCTTGCTAGAACATTCAAAGTGACACTCCTTAGTTCTCACAGTGACGAATGGAAATCCTTCCAGTGTCAACATCAAACAACACTGCGGTAGGTGACTCGCAAGATTCTCTATGAATCAAGCTTGTGACAAACTAGAAAGCAACAATGGTGCGATTCTTTTCGAATCAAACTTTTTCCAGGAATTCTGAATTGACGACTCTAATCAAACAGATAACCGTATCCTTTTTGATTCACTCTTTACGTTCGCAGTCTGCTTTGAGACGGTCGAGTAAAGAGAACTGGCTACTACCGCCGGGAAACCCTGTCAAGGAGGTTCTTAATCGAATCTACCCGATCACAGGTACGGTATCTAATACCGTCTAATGGTCTTTACCGACCGGAGGTAAAACGCTACCGAGTTAGGATGAAATGTTCAAATCCATTTTATCCGTCTCTATATATGTTGTTGCATATCAAGAAGGTGGTGTAGCAGTGTAACCAACGTCGATTCAGAAGTCACAAGAGCACAAGACGGTGATATTCAAGATACTTAAGAATGTAAGAATGTAATAGGTCATCTTAGTCACAAGGAGCACAGATGAAGATCTCAAGCACTCAAAGTCAAATGACAAAGGCTCAAGATAAAGATCACGAAAGCATGAAGGAACAAAGCTGTTACAAATAAGATCAAGACCAAGATACAAGACCAAAGCAGGAAGATCTCCTCTACAAGAATGTATTCACTCAACCATCTTATGCTTTTTAATCTTTTTAAGATGACCGATACATTGGGGGAGATTGTTAGCCCTATATTTTATATAGTCGAACAAGAATGTAATAGGTCATCTTAGTCGTTAATGGTCTTGTATTGTAATAGGTTAGTCGGGAAAACCGGGCTTAGACTTTAAGCTAATATTGCATAACTTAGGGGCGTAAGCCCAAAACAAAGCCAAGCCCGACCCAAGGATTCTAAACCCACGGCCCATATGCCAAGGGTATATATACCCTCTTCCATGTGTGGAAGAGGGTGTTGGTTACCATTTTATTTCTCTCTCTAAAAGTGATTAACCTTCCAAAATCTCTCTTGTTTCTCTCTCTACTTTTCTTCTCTTTCTCTCTCTAAATATCTCTTCTAAATCTTGTGTTATGGATTGATATGGGATTAACACTTAGCGATGATGATGGGTAACTTCTTATTGTCTTCAAGGAAAACGTACTCGAGATGAGACGGTAGGTCCTTAAGCTCTAAATCCGGAGGATTTTCGATGGAAGGCGTAGTCAAATTCGGATCATCGATAGAGATTTCCTTAGGAGATGGTGGAGAAATATGGTCTTCATTGAGAAGTTTCTCAATGGTACGAATGTCTTCATCCCAATTGGAGGGAGAATCATCATATTGTAAGTCCACATCTCCCAAAGTTGCTTCAAATTCTTTCAAAATGAAATCACTTTCTCCAAATGGAGTTAGTGATGGAGCAATAGAGGCAACGGTCTCAACAATGGGTAGAGAAGAAGAACCACTTTTACAAGCGTCTTTGAAATGTTCTTCACAAGCCTCATCAAGAACGTCAATGAAATTAACGCTCTCTTTTTCAGAAGGCTGTTTAGAAAGTTTATCCATGTTGAAGACGATTTTATCGTCACCAACTCTCATGATTAATTCGCCCGCGGCTACATCAATGAGAGTGCGACCGGTCCTCAAGAATGTACGTCCAACGATTAATGGAACACGGGGATCCATCTCGTAGTCAACGACAACAAAATCCACCGGAAAGGTGAATTTGTCGACACCAACGAAGACATCTTCGTCTATCCCTACTGGATAAGCAACCGTATGGTTAGCTAATTCCAAAGTCATTCGTGTGGGGACTAGCTTGGGTAGAGATAATTGTTTCCAAACACTTAATGGAATTAATTTTATACTAGCACCTATATCGGCTAGGGCCATACAATACTCTACCCCGGGGAAGTTGCAAGGAATGAGGAAACGACCCGGATCACCAAGTTTGGTTGGTAATTTCCTTAAGAGCACTGCAGAGCAATTCTCATTAAGTTGGGTCTGAGAGATATCAAGGAGTTTCTCCTTATCACTGAGAAGATCTTTAAACATTTTCGCATACTTCGGCATGTGAGCGAGAGCCTCGGCAAAGGAGATGTTGAAATTAAGTTGTTTAAACATTTTAAGAAAGTTAGAAACCTGAATATCATCCTTGTTCTTCAACTTCTCTTTCCTCAACCTTGAGGGATAAGGTATATTGGGTTGAGATGAAGGCTTTGGAGTATAATTCTCACTCACATCCGTGGGTAGTGGAGGGGTGGAAGTAGAAGGTGGAGGAATTGGAGAAGGTTGTTCTTTTTCCTTAGTCACAATCACCGGTGTAGGTGTAGGAATCTCGGGTTCCTTTAAACCTTTGCCACTTCGGGTGGTGATTGCTTTCATCTCCCCTCTTGGATTAGCAACGGTGTTACTCGAAAGATAACTCGAACTAGAGGCTTGATTACTTGGGAAAAAACTAGCCATCATATCCCTTAAGTTATTCGTTTGACTGCTCATAGAGTTTCTCATATCGGCTCGAAGATCATTCCCTTGTTTCGCCATGCCATTCCTTAGCTCGGCTCGAATATCGTTCCCTTGTTTCTCCATGTCACCCTTCAAGTTAATGAATTGGCTTTGAAGATTCGTCGCCTTCTCTCTATTGGTTCTCATGTAAGCTTCGAGGTCTTGGTTCAACGCCGTGGGTTGATTGAGAGGTGGGGCTTGGTAAGCTTGATTATTTCCTTGAGGTGGGTATGGGTTTCTTTGGGATTGATATTTATTGGTAGCTCGAGGTTGGCTTTGATTGTTGCGGTTGAAATTGTTTTGGTTTTGGTTTTGAGGAGAAAAACCGGGTGGAGACAGAAAGTTGTTGGAACGATAACTTAGCAAGTTACGGTCTTCTTGAGGACGTGCTTGATAGCCTCCCGTAGAAAAGTTACCGCTAGCGGCATACACATTTTCCGGATTGTCAAGAGTAGAAGGACAATCGGTGTATGAATGAGAACCCCCGCAAATCTCATAAGAAGTTGCTACAGCTTTAGCTTGTTAAAATTGGTTTGTAGCCATGGTTAAGAAGTTTTTGTTCATCTCAGCTACTTGGCGAGTAAGTTCGGTTATCTTTGAGTTGGATGATGTAGAAGAAACATTGGCCCTATAGTTATTCCTTGAAGATGCAGATGAATCCCTATTTTTGTGGTGAGTGGTCATGTTTTCTATAAGCTCTCTACACTCCTCAGGTCTTCTCTTCATGAATGTACCACCGACGAAAACATTAATCGTATCACGATCACCAAAAGTTAAACCATTATAGAAAGTATCAATCAAAGTAACGGGGAGCATGTTATGGTTTGGACAACGGTCGATCAAGACATTATATCGTTCCCAAGCATCGAAAAGCGACTCATCAGGTTCTTGAGTGAATCCACTGATTTGATTGTGAAGACTAGTGACCATGGATGGTGGAAAGTAGCGCGACAAATTTTTTTGAGTCATGTCATTCCATGTTTGAATTGAGTTTTTGGGAAGACGATCAAACCATTTTTCGGCATGATGGGATAAAGTGTGTGGAAAAAGATGAAGGCGAAGAAAATCCATGGAAGCACCGGGTAGTTTCATGCTTTGAGTGACGGTAATGAATTTGTCGAGGTGTTTGTTGGCATCATCATCATGTAATCCGCGAAAAGGACAAGCGTTTTGAACTTGCTGGATCATGTGATGCTTCAACGAAAACTCAGGAGCCGTGATTTGCATCGGCGCAATCGGTCCTCCGCGTCCGTTCATGGTTGGTTGACAAAGCTCCTCCATTGTGCGTAAGTCGGGTGGGGGAACATTGTTGTTGTTGTTATTGTTATTCAAATTGGGGTGGGGTGGGTTTTTATTATTGTTATGCACACCGGCCATATCTATGTCTCTAAGAGTCCCGGACTCAGGATAAGACGTAGATCGAGTACGCACACACTAAAAGGAAAGAAAATATTCTTGATTTTTTATCTTTTTATTGTTTTTGGATTTTTGAAAATTTTATATTTTTTTTTTGTATTTTTGAAAATTTTTGTGCTTGAAAATAACGTTCCCAAAAGAACGGATCCCAAAATCCAATTTTTCACACTAAAAACCGTTAATCTTTACGAAAAGAGCCGGCAGCGGCGCTATTTAATAGATGGTTTTTTGCTTAGCATTTGTGTACTCGATATCATTCTCGATATCTAATCGAATTGATCACGGTTAATGGTGGAATAGTTGGTAATGGTCACTAAAAGGGGGAGCTTGATATTATCTATTTTTAAACTAAAAGCAAATATGAAAATTTCGTTGTGTAAAAATAAAAGCTTTAAAAATAAAAACTAAAGATTACGAGTTAAAAATAAATGATTAAAAACTTTAAAACTTAAAAGTGAATTAAAAACTTAAAACTTTGTAAAACTAAAAACTCAATCCATCGGAATACACCATCGGAATCCCATCGGAATGACGGTGTCAGAATAATAAACCTGAAAATCTATCGGAATATTCCGTCGGAATATATCAAATAAATCCCCGTCGGAATAATGAAATAGTATCGGAATGTATGACAAGGAAACTATCGGAATAATGGTAACTACAACCGTCAGAATATCAACTAATCACCACCATCGGAATGTTGGTCGGAATCACAGTAGGAATGCCAAAACCCTATTCCGATGCAAAGTATCGGAATAATCAATGAAGAAGTCGGAATATCAAAGCCCTAATCCGATGATCTGATCGGAATTAGCTGTCGGAAAACACAAACCCTTTTCCGACAGTTTTGAAAACCGTAATAAGCAACCAATAAGCTAAATTTTCTGATAATAAGCACGATCAAAGACTTAACCGACTCAATTATGAGAGAACCAAATAAGCACTAATAAGAAACATTCAAACTTTAAATAAGCAAACCTTTTAAAAACAATCTTTAAAAAGACGAAACCTTTTAGAAAACTAAAAAGTAAATAAGCTAAACACAAAATAAGCCAATAAGCATGATAAGCTCAAAGCTTAATCCGTATAAAACTTAGATAGAAACCAAAAGATAAACTTTTTGATCTCATAAACATCAAGATATCACGAATCAAAAACAAATAAAAATCAAGAAAGGTAGAAGAAGATTAAAGATAAAAAGCTTAACTTGAACTTGTAGATTAATGATTCCAAAATACAAGAGTGAATTAAAGCTTAAACATGAAAGGAAAGAAAAGATGAAGTTCTAGTGAGATAAAGTTAAACACTTTCTCTCTCTAAAAATAAAACTAAGAAAGAAAAAATGAACTAGCTAAAATAAACTAACTAACACCCTCCTAATGACACATTAGGAGGATATATATAGGAGGTAGGGCGTGCATGTGTTGCTTCCTTCTTTCTTTTCGTCTCGACTCGATTTAAATTCTTTGTCTTTCTCGACGTCGTCTCGGGATTTGTCGATATAAATTGAACTTGTCTTATAATTTTCTTCTTCTATTAGACTTGAGTTCTTCGACTTTATTAAACTTCCGTCTTTAGACTTTTTCTTCGATAAATCTTCAGAATAGGCCTTGGACTTCCGTTCTTTTTACACTCTCGATCTTTTGACTTCGTCTTTTCTCGTTTTCTTCGATAAAAACCCGTGGTAGCCCGTGTTTTCTTCCTTTTTCATATTTTTATCCTGAAACACAAATGAAAACACAAACCACGCATAATTCTGACTTTTACGACATAAAATACACGTTTTAGTCTTGTTATTATTGGAAATAAGTGGTAAAAGGATAAGTGTTTTCACACTTATTACCTACGCACAGTCTCACCCATAATCCTAATCCCAAGCAATTGACTCTTCTTAAGATTAATGTTCAACCCAGAAAACATAGAAAAACATTTCAGAATTTTATTAATACCTGAAATGTTTGTGTTTGACCATTCACCTATAAAGACCGCATCATCCGCAAAGAATAAATGCGAAACCATGAAAGACGATCCAACTTTAATACCCTTAAAAACATCCGCATAAATGGCCCTATTGAAAGATAAAAGAAGCACTTCCATCACCAGGAGAAAGAGAAACGAGGCTAACGGATCCCCTTGCTTAAGACCACACTGAAACTTAAATTCTGACGTCGGGCATCCATTAATAAGCACGGATGCCTTAGCTGATTGAAGGCACCCACGAATCCACAAAATCCATATAGGACCAAAACCAAACCCGGCTAGAATCTCAATAAAAAAGTCCCATCTCACCGAATCGTACGCCTTAGCAAAGTCAACCTTGAATATCACAGCTTGTTGTTTCTTGTACTTACACCACGAAAAAAGTTCATTAATAATAAACGGACCATCCAGAATCTGTCTATTAGGTAAAAATGCAGATTGCACATCGGATATCAGCTCGAGAATGATCATAGACACGCGGTTCGTAAGAATTTTAGTGATAACTTTATAAATGCAACCAATCAAACTAATAGGTCGGTTGTCACTTACAAATTTAGGGTCAAGAGTTTTCGGAATGAGAGTAATGAAAGACGCATTGCAACCTCTAGCAAACGAACCATGTTCAAAGAACCAAGCCACTGCCTCAAAAAAATCAAGACCAAGGATGTCCCAAAATCTGCGAAAAATCGAAAGTGAACCCATCTGGACCAGGTGATTTGTTCTCCCCACAACCCCACACACCCTTTCGCACTTCATCAATAGAGACCGAGCATTCCAATTCATTAGATTGGTCAACCCCCAAATGGTTTGGCAGATCACAGTTAAGACGACATCTATACTTAGTCGGTGCTTTAAACCTGCTAGCAAAATGAGATCGAAATTCTTCTTTAACTCGAACTGGATCATCCACCCAATCGCCATCTACCATAACACCTTTCACCGCCAAGTTAGAACGCCTACGATTGATCATACCATGAAAAAACCTAGAGTTTTCATCACTCTGAACCGCCACTTAATTTTCGCCTTTTGAAAACCCTCTCGCGCATTACTGACTTGGATATCTTGGATTTCCTTCAAAAGATTAAGACACGACAGTAAAATATCATCATTCCCCCCACCATCAATAACACTATCAATGTCACTCAATTTAGCCTTGAGATCATTTAAGCGACCAACATTATTCAGCTTGTAATCCCTTACCCACGCTCTAATATCCTTTTTAAGCATTTGAAGTTTCTTTTTAAACCGAACCATGACATTCTGATCATCAAGCAAGAAGCTGGCCCAGGTCTCACGAACCATTTGCTCGAACCCCACAAGATCAAGCCAAGACTGATAGAACCTAAAAGGTGTTGGCCCATAATAAATGAACACTTCCTTAAGCAGAATAGGCCGGTGATCAGATAAGTGACGATCAAGACAAAAACCCGAGAGATGTGGAAACGACGTGAACATCCCACTAGAAACAAAAATCTGGTCAAGCTTACTCATCTTTTTAGAAGACGAATGAGCCCATGTGAAAGTGAAACCCTCTATCCGAATCTCAGTAAGATCCGAAGAAGATATGAAACGATTGAATTCATTAGCACCTCGTGGATTAAAAACAAACACCAACCTATCTTCCTCACGTCTTACCTCGTTAAAATCACCCATGACCACACACAACCCACTCCACCTACATACCAAAGAAGAAATGTAATCTCAAAGTAAATGTTTACATGAGATTGCTTGAGGAGCATAAATAGAAATCAACAAAATTTTCTCCTGTTTAGGAACCCAAGTACCATAGAGATCCACGAAGTTATCTGACAAGATGTGATGCTCCTTAAGATAAACATTCGGATCCCAAGTACATAAAATACCACCCGAGTTCCCGATTAATTCACTATAAGTATAGTTAAAACTATAGGTACCCCAAATTGCATTAACATCCATCTCCGAAATGCTATCCATTTTTGTTTCTTCTAAAGATAAAAAAAGTCACCTTATGAAGATTATTTAACCCCTTAATCCAATCTTTCTTGTGTTTGGATCCCAAGTCCTGAATGTTTAAGGATAAGCAATTCATTTAATACCCTCACTAACTCCTTGAGAACCTATGATACTCTCTATATCCTTTACACATCCTTCCATGTCATAACCCATAACTTGACCCACCTTAATCATGTTTTCCATAACCTCCAAGACTGAACCCCCATTGTTAATCTTACCTTCAACTCTAGGAGATTCTTGGATAGTCTCCTGTTGAACGTCCTCCATTACACGAGAGCTAAGACCTTCTGACCTTTGTTGCAAGGGAGATACTTCTACACCTTGTTCCCCTTTAGCTAATTTGGTACATGGTTCTCGATCCTCATCCGGTGTGTATCCAGGTGGAAATGGCTTACTAGATGACCCTCCAACAGAAACGTTTCCTATATTGTGGTTTCTGATTACATCATTAAGTATGAACGGATCACTAGATACTTCTTGTTGAACATCAGATGCTTTAGACGACACGTTCTGCCTCGAATTTTCCTTTTGATCTCCAAAATCAGTTTCTGACACGCCTTCAATATCACTATCAACTACATCATTCACATCCTTGTCCACCTCATTTTTAGCTTTGTCAACATGACTGCAAGAATCATCATCCGAATGATACTCCTCATCATTGGCTCCCTTGAAGATAGGAGACCAAACAAAAAGCTCCTTGACACGTACCACAAAAACTTTTCCCCAATAGATAATTTTAATTATCTCAAGAATATTATCCTCTTGAGTCGTTTTAATACATATGCGCTTACATGCGAAACAATCGTCTTTACAATCCTCCAGATTCAACACCTCGACCCATCGAGATCCTATCTTGGCGAACATCGCACGCGACCACACATGAAGTGGAACACCTTAAATATCCACCCAACATATTCTCTCACTCGAGACAAAATCAGTTTCAGGTTCACGAATCATCCGAAGCCAAGAAGCCACGCCAATGTGATTCATAAACTTCCTTTTAGATTTAACCTAAGAGAGTTCAATCATGACCACAAGCCCCCCAAATACGCGATATTCAACTTCTAGAATCCTTCTTGAGACAAAATGGAATAAAGGTTACTAATGGCTAGAAAATCTTTGACTTCACGCATCACCGCACACATAAAATTTTGATTAACCATACATGAATAATCTAGCACCATAGCAGGGGCAAGAGAAATACCATGAGAAGCACCACTATTACCTTTTAAAACCGAAGCAAAAGATGTCCCTTTAGCAGTAGAGGGAGCAGTAGGAACATTGGTTCTAAGTATAATATTAGGACGTGGCCTATTAGATGGAGGAACATTCGCTGCCACTATTTCAAAGCGAACGACATTCGCTTGTAAATGCATACGTCCAATCCATAAAGTACATAAATCCCCGCAAGACACTCCATGTTATCAACTTTAATGAAACGAATGAAAGCGAACCGTTTCCCAGCTTTTGATAATTTATTGGGAATGTAGACATCAACCACATTACCATAACCCTTACACAACTCCCATAAATCAAAAGATGTTGTTTTGTTCGGAAAGTTTGTCACGAAAATGGACTTGGGAATCACTCGTGTATGATCCGAGTTTGAACGCGCCCAGGTCCCCATAATTCAAAATAATGCAGGAATTAAAAACCCTAAAAACGCAGAAATTAAAAAACCCTAAAAATAAGATCTCAAACCCTAAAAACAAAACAATCAGAATCCAACCTTAAATCCCTCGTCGATCCTTGATAAAAATAAATTAGGCAATCCAACAGGAACAACCATTTGATCAGACGTCATTGATGAATATCATGCCGAATTAAGATAGGCCACAAGACCATAACCTAATCCTCACAACTACGTCGAACCAATAACATCATCAGCAAATCGTTATCCGAGTCTAATCAACACTAATAAATCGTTATAAAGTGAATGGATGATTAGCAAGATTAGGACAATGATTAACGTTCTTAGGGTTGAAGAAAGATCTAAGGAAGATGACGGCTGAAAACAAATCTCGCCCAACAAGATCAATGTCTATGTCCCCGGATTACTAATGAATAAAGTAGCTCGTTCTAGAAACCACTCACAAGGACGATCTCACAGACTACAGGTTCTTTAGACACACGAATTAAAGGAGGGTAGTGGATCAAAATTGTGATGGAAGATCACTGAGAGGTGCAGCCATTTTTAGGGTTTTGGAAAAGCATGACTTAGGTTATTTTATTTAATCAATTAGGATGAGTACTTGTTTGTTCATACCTTAAGTGATAATGGTTGAAATGAAAAAATATTTGAACTCAAGAATTCGTTTTTCGTTGTTTTCGTAAATGCTTGTTTTTACATATTGTTGTAATCAAAACAAAGTGAGACCGAACAATGCAAGTAACGTTTTTAGGCATCATTGCATTAACAATCTCCCCCTTTTTGATTCCGACAATACATAAACTCAATCACCTAATAAAACAAGATTTTCAAAGACGAGTTTATATCATTTCTCACCCTTTGTCGAAGCAAAAAGGTTGCAAAAGTCTTTGAAGAAGAAAAGAACCGGACTTTGCAAATACTCCCTTTGGTGCTTACTTCCCCTTGCTTGGGGCACCAAGGAATTGATATACGGTGACAAGCTACATAGAAGGGTTAGTAGTAGAGAAGAAACACCCAACAAGATATAGCAAAGGTCACAAAAAATAAGAGAAGAAACAATGATCCAAGATAATTCATGTTAAAGGAAACATGATAAAAGATACAAGGAAATAAATCATACAAGATGTATGAGAGACAAACACAGCCAAAAGAAAAGCATAAATCTAATCCTAGTTAAGCTAGAACACTAAGATTTGCTTGAACTAGATGTCTTGAAGATAAGAAACCAATGATTAGATAAAAGACAAGGTTGTGGCGGAAGGAGGTGGTGGTGGCTTGATAGAGATCTCATAGTCATAGTGAAGAGGAGGTTCGACTAAGAGACTCTTGATGTAATTCAACTCTTCATAGATATGAGCCATAGCAAGATGTTGATATTGAATACAATGACAATATGTTCCATGATGCATGACATTATCATGTGAAGGAGGAAGAACACTAAAGGCTAGAGGTGGAAGATAAGAAGTTCCACAATAAACATTCTTAGAAGAAGAAGAGATGTGATTTTGAGTGTTCTTGGGTGAATTAGGATTGAAAGCAATTGGAGAAAATGGAGGAGAATCAAATCTTTCATTTAGGGAATAAGACATTTTGATTTGAGAAAGTATGCAAAATGCTTAAGGTTAAATAGAGAAAGCCCCAAGATATTTTAGGGGTGGTCAAAAGGTTGAAACAAAGATTCCAAAAAGTGTTGGAACAATTTGGAGTTTCAGGAATACCCGAAAATGAAGGTACTGGGCGTGGCTCCTTATCTCCACATGCGGTTCCTTATCACTTGGGAACCGCAGTCTTAATAGAGAACCACCCACAGTGGGTTGAATTTGGTGATGAGGGAGGATTTTCCAATTCAGCAAATCCTATTTTTCTAGTCTAACTAATCATGGAGATATGCTTAGAAGCAAAGATAGACAAAGAAAACACATAAGAACTCATCAAACAAGGTTTTGACCAAAATACATGGATTTTAAAGAAAATCGATATAGGAGGTGTGTAGAACTAGACACAAAGTCATGACACAATGATCCTTCATAGTTCTCTTTTGTTCTTGCTATATTTGAGAGACCTATACATATGAATTATGTAATCTCATTATGAATAGCAAGAAGCTATGAAAAACGTTTCTTAGATTGAATTAACAATGCAAAAACATTTCTCGACCATTTTCGAAAGAACTTTGAGAATTTTGAAAAAGAGAAGAGCATATTTTCAAAAAGAGTTTGCAATACCCAAAAGCTCAAAGAAAGAAAAGACTCAAAAGAGAAAAAAAGACTCGATTAATTAAAATGCACAATTAAGGAATATGTTCCATTAAACCTAGACCTAGACGCAAGTAATTAAAAGGTTCCCTCTTAAGTGGCTTAGTGAAGATGTCGGCTAAGTTTTCTACCGAGGGCACCTTCTCAATCGAAATGTTCCCCTTTTGAACATTTTCCCTAAGAAAATGGTGGCGAATCTCTATGTGCTTAGTTCGCGAATGTTGCACGGGATTCTTGCTAAGGTCTATTGCACCCTTATTGTCGCACATGATAGGAACATCATCAAGAGAAATCCTGTAATCAACAAGCGCTTGCTTCATCCATAGAGCTTGTTGACAAGCTTTACTGGCACTCACATACTCGGCTTCCGTTATGTATATAGCAAGAGCGGTTTGTTTCTTGGAGAACCAAGAAGTTACACAAAAACCCATGAAGGTACAAACTCCACTAGTGCTTTTCCGGTACACATAGTGTCCCGCATGGTCCGAGTCCCCGTAAACAATGGTTTCTACGCCGGTCCCTTTAGGATACCATAATCCTAAATGTGTAGTGCCCTTAATGTATCAGAAGATACGCTTAACCGCTTAAAGGTGAGAGGTTTTGGGGGCCTCTTGGAAGCGAACACAAAGGCAAACACTAAACAAGATATCCGGTCGACTTGCCGTTAGGTAAAACAAACTACCAATCATACCTCTATATTTGGTGTTGTCTACCGTCTCACAATCATTATCTACGGTGAGTTTAGTATCCGAGGCCATAGGGGTCTTCATTGGTCTAGAGTCTTCTAATCCAAATTTCTTTAGCATTTCTTTAACATACTTGGATTGATTAAAGAAAACACCATCTTCCATTTGTTTAATTTGGAGTCCTAAAAAGAAGTTAAGTTCTCCCATCATACTCATTTCAAACTCGCCATGCATGATTTTGGCAAAGTTATCACACAATGATTGACAAGTTGAACAAAATATAATGTCATCAACATATATTTGTACTATAATGAGGTGAGAACCTTTCTTCTTTGTAAAGAGCGTATTGTATACCATCCCCATGGTATACTCATGTTTTACAAGAAACTCTTTAAGTCTATCATACCAAGATTTGGGTGCTTGTTTAAGACCATAAAGAGCTTTCTTAAGCTTGTAAACATAATCCGGTTTCTCAAAATCAATGAAGCCGGGAGGTTGAGCCACATATAACTCCTCATTGATCAAACCGTTAAGAAATGCACTCTTTACATCCATTTGTTGAAGCTTAAAATCTAAGGCACAAGCGTAAGCTAAAAGTATTCTAATAGATTCTAATCTTGCTACAAGTGTGTATGTCTCGTCATAATCAATACCTTCTTGTTGATTATAGCCTTGAGCTACAAGTCTAGCCTTGTTACGAGACACAATACCATTCTCGTCTAACTTATTCCTATATACCCATTTGGTTCCTATGATGGTCGAACTTCTAGGTGGAGGAACAAGTTCCCAAACGTCATTAGCAATGAATTAATCCAATTCTTCTTGCATATCGATGACCCAACTCTCATCCATCGAAGCTTCTTTAACATTCTTTGGTTCAATCAAGGAGACAAAAAAAAGAAGTTACTTTGATTTTGGACTTGAGTTCTTAGGGTCCTTTGATTTAATTCGCCTATGACGTTATCGAGAGCATGATCCTTTGACTCCTTAATGCTTAACCTTTTCAACACTAAGGTCTTCAACTCCTATGTTTCTAACATATTTGGCATTAACTATGTCTATTTCATCCAAGTCATCATCAACCAAAGATGATGTCTTAGATGAAGGAGGGGTTTCATCAAATGTCACGTTAAGTGATTCTTCAATTACACCCGAGGTTCTATTGAGGACTATGTAGGCTTTGCTAGTTTGAGAATAACCTAAAAAGATACATTCGTAAGACTTTGGGTCGAACTTAGTAAGGTAATCTTTGGTGTTGAGAATGAAGCACTTGATTCCAAACACCCTAAAGTATTCCAATGAGGGCTTCTTACCTTTAAGAATCTCATAGGGGGTCATTCCTAGAGAAGGTCGAATAAGAATTCGGTTGAGAATGTAGGTCGATGTGTCCACGACATTGCACCAAAATTTTTGAGGCAAAGATTGCTCATTTAACATTGTCCTACTCATCTCTTGGATGATCCTATCTTCCTTTCAAATACCCCATTTGGTTGTGGAGTGCGAGGAGCCGAGAAGTTATGGGTAATACCATGAGCTTCACAAAAGGCACCGAATTGCACTTCATTATCAAATTCCCTACCATGATCCGTCCTAATAGAGACAATTGAACATCCTAGTTGATTTTGAATTCTTCGACTAAAGGTTTCGAAGTGATTGAAAGCTTCATTCTTAGACACCAAAAATCTTGTCCAAGTGAATCTAGAGTACTATAACTAGTGTTTAAAGGTTACCTCCATAACTCCGTATGGCGGAAGGTCCAAAGAGATCCATATGTAGGATCTCTAAGCACCGAGAGGTCGAAACCAAATTCTTGGCTTTGTGACTTGAGTGAACTTGCTTCCCAATTTTGCAAGCATCACAAAAGTGACTATCAAACTTCATCTTGGGGAGATGTCTTACCAACTCCTTAGAGACTAAAGATTGAATTAAACGCATATTACGTGACCTAATCTCCTATGCCAAAGAGTAGAACTATCATCTAAAGTCGCTATACATAAGTTGTCCTTTCACTTCCTATTGACCTTCATGACATAAAGCCCATGCTTTCTAACACCTTTTCCAATTACCTTTCCATCTTTTACGATTTCACTGTCATATTCCGAAAAGATGACGTTACACTTATTGTCACAAATTTGACCTATACTTAGAAGGTTAAAACCTAAGTTATCTATGTGCTCTACGTTTTCTATAGTTATAGAGTCAAGAGAGACCATACCATTGCCAATGATATTACCACGTCGATTACTTACGAATGTAACGTTACCTCCATCATATGCTTTGTAGTGCGAGAATAAACTTCGATTACCCGTCATGTGTTTAGAACAACTACTATCCTTAATCCACTCATCGGGCTCTAAATCGATTCCCATGCATATCTAGGTAACAACACACAAGATCAAACATTTGGTCCCCAATATCTTATGGGTCCAAATTTTTTAGTTCCAAACATCCCTTGCATTTGGTTGGGATGCATGAATGAAGGAGACATTCCCCATGGGGAAAAGTATTGTTGTTGAAAATTATTCCAGTTCATATGGCCATTTTGTTGTCCATAGTTTCTCCTAGGTGTCTTTAATATTGATCTAGAATTATTGTTATTCCTCCTAGGTGTTGGAGTTTTACTTCTAGGTCGTGATTTAGCTTGATCATCTCTTTTTGGCGTAGGTGTTCTACTTCTAGGTTTAGACTCATTTCGTACTCTTGGAGGAGTAGATGTTTGTCTAGATAAGTTTCTAGTTCCCATTAGAGGTTTACTAAAGGGCTTGTAGAATTTATCTAGAGTAGGCTTTTCAATAATAGGTACTTTGACCTTGTTAATAAGAATATGTTTTGGCCCTTCACCTAAAATATACTTTTCAAAAAGTTTAGGATTTTCACAAAAGCCTTCTTCTGTCCGCGGTTCTTTAGCTCCACCCGCGGTTCCATAGCAATAAGGAACCGCACCATATGCTGGAGAACCGCGTACAGGGGTGCGTTTTTCTGAAAACCTAACTTGTTTTGGTTCACTAGTTGATGCTTCATTAGTGTTATATCCTAGCCCAAGTCTTTCCTTAGAATAAATTTGTTTGTTTAACATGTCATCAAGAGCATTAGTACCACTCATGAACTTTTCAAGTCTAATGGTGGTGCTCTTGAGATTTTCATTTTCTTGTCTAAGGTTTTCACATTTTAAACAACCTAGATCAACTTTTTTATTTTTCTCAAGCTTAGCTAATTTCTCTTTTAGCTCACTAATTTCATTCTCAAGTTTAGTTCTAGTTGATTTTAACGTTTTGTTCTTTTCAATGAATTTAAGACTAAGCTTATGTAAGTTATTGTGTTGGCCTTCTAATTCATTATCATCTTGAGAAGAACTATTATTGCTATAATAATCGGTTTCAGAATGTACCTCTTTAGAAGTGTGAGCCATAAGACATTTCTCATCTTTGGGGTTGTCATCAACATCTTCACCGCTATCGCTGTCACACCCTCAATTTGGCCCACGTGTACAATTACACGAGGATGTGACTATCATGAAAACCAAGAGACATAGATACAATAATAACTAAGAAAAGTCATTTTTCATTCATAAAACATAAAAATAGAATTGGTCCCAAAGAAAATTGTTTTATACATCGATCATGAATGAAGTTTCCAAATGTCATACATCAAAATCAAGTCTCAAAGTTAATTCATGATAATTTTTATTAATCTCCATAGCACAACCACGTCACTCCTCCGCCTTGACACCTGAGAAAACATTGCTAAAACGTCAACACAAAGGTCGGTGAGTTTATAGGTTTAAGTATAAGTAGTGTGATGAACCATAAGATTTTAGTTAGACAACTGGCAAATAATCTTATAAGAAATACAAGATTATTATCAAAATAGCATACGTTCATGATATCCTACGTCTAAGCTCATGACACCAAAGCGTTAACCGTACTAGCAACATAATACGAGAGCCCAAGCAAATGCTACCCCAAAGTATTCGTAACAACCTCAAATGTATTTGTACCCAATTTGGTCACACAACCAACATTAGATAGGGAGGCCAATCCCAATAGATCTATCCATAACATTCACGCTTACACAAAGTAATTAACGGTTCATGATAGTGGGCTAAAGCATTTAGGGGTATCGCTACTTAGACATCATGTAGGCACGTATGAGTTTTAAGGTACTTATGTTCATCCGTAAAAACAAGCAATGTTCTCACCCCAAAGAGTTAAAAGCAATTAAAAGTTGGGCTATAAACTCACCTCGTGAATCAAGCAAATGGATGGAAATGCAAAGAAGCTAGAGAACACGACCACCTTATCCACGACCTGGTTAAGTATAAATACCATGTTACGATGACTATAAGTTTATAAATAAGAATGCATGGCATCCTGAGTGTGCTTGACAATATGTTTTAGTTACGGATGACACGACAATTACTCACGGTTATCAAACGGGCTTTAGCTTAACAATGTATAAACACAATTTCGTTTTGGGCTTTTATAAACTTGGCCCAAAATTGGACAACCCATTCCCACAAGCTGACACATGGGCTCGGCCCATTGCTTGATTTACCCAACCCAGCCCAACAGTGGGCGACACAAACAAGAAAACAAGGGCACGTTTTATATTCTTTTGTCTGTTTTGATTTTACACGTCTCATACACATATATTGCTTCCACCGTCCCATCTCTCTCTCTCTCTCTCTTCACTGATTATAATTTAGTTTCAGTTTCATCTATTCTCATCAAATCTAAGTCTAGATTTATATCAATCCGATCCAAATACATCAAGAAGGTGTGTTCTTTGACCATCTATGATTCGTTTGACATGGTTTCGTCCCTACATCTTATTCAATCCGATTCGTATGGTGTTCTAAGGCGTTTTTCTGGATGATTCGATGTTAAATCATCATGAAGATAAGTTTGATTCCTCTTTATTTAAAAGAAAACGTTTTCGTGTATACTTGTTCATAACTTCGAACATAACAAAGAATTTTATTTGTTTAAATCACAATATTTATTCATTTATCAAAAGGGTTTTGCTCGGATCTAATTATATTAGGTTTAGGGTTTCGAACTAATTGGGGGTTTTGATATATCTAACGTTTAAACATAATTAATTAGTATTTTCTTTCATAAAAACTTGTTAATTACATCAATCAAATCGATTTGTAAAAACTAGGGTTTGTCAAGATTGGGGGTTTTGTTCTTACCTCGGTATTAATCTAATTAAATCATCAATTCATGTTTAGATTAGGTTTAACTAATGTTTAAATCAATTTATTAAAAATTAGGGTTTGACAAATTTGGGGGTTTTTGTATCCGTGGCTTAACTAGGGTTTAATTGATGTTTCTGGAAAAGGATATGTATTAATTTCATATTTTTGGTTGTTAATTAGAAATAAAGGTTTCGGTCGATTTGTTTTTATGGTGTTCGATTAGTGTTCTTGGTTCTTAATGTTACAAATTGTTAAATGGTTACAGTTATTTACGATTATTAACAATGGAAATGAATGACGAGGTCTCGGTCATACATTCGATTGTGACTTAGGCAACTATAACTTATTTGTTTATGTGTACTAGTCTCTTTGGTACAGTCTAGGATGGTTTCTAAGTCACTAACACTTTTATTATGTTTCTTAGGTGGGTTTGACCAAGCATAACTACATGGATGCACGAAAATAAGGAGAAGGATGCAAAAGACTTACAATGGGTGTTTTGGTTTCGGCTTGTGTATTCGGACAAGGGTATTGGGGTGTGGCTCGACTGATAAACAAGACTTTAGTTGTTGCTCAAAGATTTCGCCCAAAACACTTTTGTTAGCCCATATGTAACTTGTTTAGTGTTATGAACTTTGTGAGAAAGGACTGTATATTTATCTTTGTATTCATGGCATAGGGTTAAGTCAAGTCTGGAATTGTCATGCTTGTGATACACCCTTAAATGGCAAACTCGGCATGTGTGTTGGACTGTGGTGGTGTAAAATATTGTTTCCAGTTAGTGGGGTTATAAAATATGTTAGGGTATTCCAGGTTTGACTTGGTTGACTGAGGTTATGTAAACATTGATGCTATGACTAAAAGTTTACTAAATTTGGTTTTGTTTCCTGTTTTGTGGTAAGATTGTTTATACTACACGACCTAGTAAGGATCTAATGGCCAATCCGGCCCATTAGGGTTATTCCAACGTGACACTCGACCCACAAAGGGTTTGATCACAACGACTTGGAGTTTTAGACGCGTTAATACTCAACTACAAATCACAATATGAGAACTAAATCACAAGACTTAGACAAGTGTGGATACATGTATTCTCGACTTTTTGATAAATATTACTTAACCGGCACATACCGTTAACAAGTAGAATGATTACAAACGAGCATGTCCCATTATAATAGGCGCGAAAATTCAAGTTGTTACAATCGCTCCATGAAACTCCAACAAACGCCGTGTGGTTCTTGTCGCGTGGAGGCTTGGGACAATCACAGATGAAATGATTTAGATCACCACATCTAAAGAATTTCCTATCACCTTTATCAACTTTGGCAAATCGGTTTTTGGAGAAGGGTTTCTTGTCGTTGTTTGGTTTCCTCACGTATTGACCTCGTCTTTTGAAGAACTTCTTAAAGTCTCTAACCGCCATGGCATATTCTTCATCATCACTATCCGAGGAGCTTTCATGGTCACTTTGCGCCTTCTTGGCCTTGAGTGCAAGAGACTTTCTTTCACTCTTAGTTTTCACCATTTCTGAGTCCATCAAAATTATCATCTCATGAACCTTCAGGTTACCAATGAGTTCATCGAGTGACAATTTGGCGAGATCCTTTGATTCTTCAATCTCCGTGACTTTAGCTCTTCATTTATGATGCAACCCCCTAAGAAACTTCCTAACATTGTTCTTGTTAGAAGAACCTTCATCAAGTGCTTTTAGACTAGTAATAATAGTGTTAAATCTAGCAAATGCACAATCAATAGTTTCATCTTCTAAGATGACAAATTGTTCATATTGTTGAACAAGAAGACCGATTTTAATTTCTTGGGACTTGGCTATTACCTTGGTGGGTTACTAAAAGAGTGTTCCAAATATCATTAGCGGTTTCACACATAAAAATCCGTTCGTACTCTTTCTTCGGTAAAGCATTATAAATCACCATTTTAGCCTCATAATTTTTAGCAAGTTTCCTTTTAGTATCATCATTAGCTTTGTCAAATGTGACTATCTCTTTGCTTTTAGAAACTTCATTATATTGATATGGCAAAAAATCACCATTGGTAATAACATGCCAAAGATCTAAATCTTTTGATTTCACATAAGTCTCAAATCTATTTTTCCAATAAATATAACTATCAGTTTCAAAAAGAGGTGGTCTTTGAATGGATTGCCCTTCTAGATACTTGTTGGAATCCATAGATCGATTCAAGTTTTAAAATACAATATTTTAAAAAGGCTTGAGCAACCACGCTCTGATACCAATTGTAGAAACTAGAAGGGGGGGGGGGTTGAATAGTTTCTTAAATTTACTTGTTAAAGATTGGTTTCTAAAAAATCCTTTCAAAAACATAGGCTTAAGTATTTATGTGAAACCTTCTTATACACAAAATGAACAAGGTATAGTGCAACTAAAATAATAATCACAAGTATAAAGAATAATGAATTTAAAGAGATAAGGGAAGGAAAGATAAAACCAAACACCAAGGATTTATAGTGGTTCGGCAACGAATCTCACTCCTTGTTCCTACTCCACTCCTCGAGTAATTCTTACTCGAGAGTTCACTAGTCAACAAGCTCCTTAAGGTGGAGAAACCGTACACAACGTCGCTTAACCAGTTTCCGACTCTAAGCTAAAAGTCAAGCCCTAATCTTAGCTAGGACCAATCTACACCAATATACTTTAAGGACCAAGTATAAACCTTAATACATACACAACTTCTAAATAGACACAACTACTTGTATCTTCACAACAATGACACAACAATGAATAAATAAGTTTGGATCTTCAATGGATCTTTGAGGTAGACACAACACTTCAAGGATAATAGTGTTCTTCTCTTTTCACTTTGGGAGGAAAAGATGATAGGAGAAAGATTCACTTCTAAACAAGTAGTAATCAAACAAATGATCAAGGATTTGAGTGATTTAAGAAGTATGAAAGAATCTGGAAATGTATGTGCAAAAGAGGTGAATTGAAAGTCTGAGAATGATCCACTATTTATAAGACAAACATCCAACGGCTATATCTGCTCGCGGTTCCTTATTGGAGCCCGTGGTTCATTTTCAATAAGGAACCGCTATAGGTGCTAAGGAACCACCTGCATAAACTCCGCTCTCTTTTGTCTATTAGTGGATTGGTTCAAATATGGGGATTAAAATATCCTGAAAGGATATTCCAAACCAAGATAGAATATGCCATTTTCAAATTTCAAATTTTCAAATAATTAATTTAATAAAACCTTTTCTTAAAAAGAAAGTTTAATAAAAAAACTTGTCACACTTAATAAAAAGTGAGTTTTAAGAAAAGATTAAATCCTTGATCACTTAATTAGGATGAGTACTTGTTTTTTCATACCTTAAGTGATACTGGTTGAAATGAAAAAAATACTTGAACTCAAGAATTCGTTTTTCGTTGTTTTCATAAATGTTTGTTTTTACATATTGTCGTAATCAAAACAAAGCGAGACCGAAAAATGCAAGTAACGTTTTTAGGCATCATTGCATAACACACTTTAATAATTGTCTAACATCTCTTATCCAAATACGAAATAGATCAATGCATAAAACTGGTATATGCATTATGCCTCTACTAATGACATTCATACTTGTTTGGCAAAGCATAAATCAACCAATCTTGACCTATTGGAATTTTGAGAATACTTTCTTCAAGAATTCAATTCATTGAAGCTCTTGTACATGTGCATTCAAATAGTTTGATATTGTCACATAGTACCAAAATTGTGAAACATCCTTGATCACCAATTTATTGTACTAAACTCTCAAAACCACATTTGAAGTTCAAAGTATTCTAATTCTTTAATCTATAATGTAACTATAATTAACATGTCATCTACACGGATATCATGATTAATATTGAGTGTTACCTCAATTATATCTTTTCAAGATTGATAACTTGTTATTCAAAGATATAAATACGTTACCTATAACATCTATTATGTAATGTTTAATTCCAACCAAACATCCAAGTTTGTTGGCTACGATTATTTGCACAAGTATTGACAAATTATTCATCTATGGAATATGGAAGCTGATCCAAGACAAGGATGTTATTCTATATCCAAACATAGTCATTCAGAATATTCATTACATAAGTTATTTAATAACTTTCAAATAGATTAATATATTCAAATCATCTTGCATTTTAAGCATGATATAAATACAACATGATACACATGAAAATTTTCAAACCAGATTTAGATTTCTTCATGTTCTAAATATCCATATAAACTTACTACATGGCATATTATGTTGTATTTCCACCGCATAAATAAATAAATTTTTTTTGTTTTCAAGGTTATGTATATCTTATTTTCTAAATCTTCAAAGTAAAATTTCACTTCAAATCTAAACCAAATCAACATTTAATTTGAATGAAAACTTACTTTCTTACATGTCTATTTGATGAGATGGCATTTATACATGATCTCGTCGTTCTTTTCGGGCTTTAAATGCATAAAAATGTCATAAAATACCATATATATGCTTGTGTTTGTTTACTTGTGTATTTTAGGTATGGATATCGTGAAAAAGACAAAAGATCACAAGTTACAAGGAAAAACGGACACGAGAAACGAAGCCGTACAAAGAACCGGGCCCTAATCATGGAATTCTCAACAAATACCCTTGAAGACTTGAAGACAAACAAGATTGATCCTCATTTATTGAAGAAATGACACTTAAAACCCTTGTATATTCATAATTACAAGTTGGTCCCTTAAGTTTGTCAAAATTACACAAAAGGTCCTTCAACTTTGAAGAAATGGCAAGATTAGTCCCTCAATAATTTCAAATTGCCAATAATGGTCCCTCATGAAGTCAAAGATACAATGAAGACCTTTGAAGATCAAGAATGTCCAAGATCAGCCCTTGAAATATCTCAAAATGTCAAAAACAACCCTTGTTAACCTTTTGGAAAAGTATTGTGTCAAAACTGCCAAAGTGTGAAACTATTTAACAAAGGGAATACGTTTAATGGGCTGAAATACTTGTTTTAAACCCTTTGCTAAAGAACAAGGACCAAAGGTATCTATTTGAAACATTCAAACTGAAAATGCGCTAAACAAACACCTTTCCCCCAAAATCGGATCAAAATCCTTACTGTTTACCATTCATCCCACCCAGAATTACCTTCACTTAAACAAAGGGTATTTTTCAATTACCTTGGCACATGTGTGATTCACACATGCAGAAACCTATCCCACACACAAAACCCTTATTCCCACTCATAAAGGACCCCACCCCCAATTCCCTTTCAACCAATCAGAATGCAACTTAACCCCCAAGTCATCCTACGTGTCCAAATCAACAGCCTAGGATCCTTGCTTCATTCCAAAGCTAAAATGAACAGCCTTGATCAACTTGGACAGCTCAAATTCAGAAAACGTCTAGAAGACTCAAGGGCATAATAGGGAATTCAGTTCTAGGGTTTGTGAATAGTGTTCAGCCAGGCATTTGCCTATAAAAGGAGACCTCAACATGTGAGAGTCCCTTTGTTCCAGTTTTAGGCTATCAATCTTTGTAATTCCTTTTTAAGTTAAATAAAATTTGAATTTCTGAAATTTTGAAATCTCTTTTTGCTTTAGTTAAAAGTTTGGTGTTTGAGTAGCCTAATTCTGAGTTCCATTTGATTGTTTAGACCTTCCTTAACCTTGTGGTTAAGGCACGTCTAGGTTTGAAAGGTTTTCAAGGTTCAAAAGCCTTGAAGTTCTTGTTTCTGAATTTGGCTATTATTTGTGTACTAACCCTTAGCCTTAAGCCTTGAGTTCTTTCAAGCTTGTTGACACCAAGCCTGAGAAGGATTCTAAGCCTTTGGTTGAGTTTGTTTATTGCTTGTGTTGAAGAAATATCATAATCAAAGCCTTGTTCTGCTTTGAACATCAGCAGGCTTTGATCATCTTTGTTGAAGTACCTTGGTCTTGTTCTAGTTGTTGAACAAGGTCCAAGGAGCATTGCTGGCCTTCCTAGGATGTTGTGGAAGGCAGGTATAATCTCTTGGTTAAGATTCCCCTAAAAATTTCATGTTTATGGTTGTTTTGAATTTGGTGCTTTGATTTTGAGTATTGGTGTTTGTGCTGGTGATTTTTGAGTTTGATTGTGTTAGTTGCTATTGTTTAAGTGTTTTTGATCATTAAAATCAGTAGGTTATTAGTTATAATCACAAGTTTCTTTGTTAAGTGGTAGATTAAGGAGTGTTTGGGTCTACTGCATAGTTTGGATTGTGGCTTGTTAAGTGCTTGTGTGTTGTTAGCAAGAGTTGGTATCTGTTGTTTGGGTGATATTGTTCATCTGTCTACAGGTTTTGAGGTTTTGATCACATAGATTCATTATTTGGCTATAAAATCTTAAAAACTTGGTAAAATTGGCTAGGATTTTGAGGACACCTAGATCTAGGCTTAGGCTAGGGGTAACAAGTGCTAAATCATAGTTAATCACACCAGGGTAGAAGGATTTGAGGCTTGAAATTGGATCAAGTGTCAAGTATATCAGCAAACTTGTTTCTGCATATGTTCATTGTTCATCAGTAACTTCTAGTGATTTGATCTTCTTATTTACTTTGATTCATTGTTTGATTCTTGTTGCTTTGTGTTTGTTCTTAGTTTATATAGCTTGTGTATGCATCCTGTTAAGTTTGGTTGGCTTATTGTGGCTAAATCTGCTTATTAAGTGCTTAACTGCTTATTTCCATATCTGGTGCATATCTGGTAACTGTTGGGCTTATTGTGGCTTATTGTGTGAACCATTTTGTGATTTTATTGTTGCTATTGACTCCTTGTGATTCACTGATCACAAGGGTGCCTTTGTTTCCAATTGAATCTAACCAGAACTCTCATATAAGCTTGGTCAAATAGTCAAAGCACTAGGAACTCCTTTCCCCTGCTAGTTGCCACTGATAGTGTAAATTTGGGGTCAGCTTATCAATAAGCTATAATAGCTTATTCCAACCTGCAACAACTTTGTTTTTGTAATAGGTGCTCATATTTTGACCCATTTGTTCATATTGGAGCATTTGGATGTTTGACTTTAAGGTTTGACTAGAAAACCAACTCCTTTGACTTTTACATAAGTTCATTTGTGCTTATTCTGGCTTATTGGTTGTGCTTATTGGATTTTTGTTGATTGATTTTGCTTATTGAGTCCATTTGAAAGCTTTTGCAAGTTGAATCAAGTTCTGAGGTGCATTATTTCTCAAACCCGACTATTTTGTCGTTTTGTGAAATAATACATTGCTTATTTCTGGCTTATTTATTAAGCTTTTTCAAAAATTCTTTTTACAGATCTCATAAGCATCCCAAAAGAAGGTTGTGTGTCAAATTAGAGCTTATGGCATTAGCTTATGGCTTAATGCGCTGAAAAGCCCAATAAGAATAAGCTTTGTGTTTAATAAGCTGTGATAAGCTCATATTCAGCTTTTAGGCCTTTAGAGTTTTGTTCTTAGAATTGAATTTTGAGTCAGATAGGGCTTTTCCAAGTCAATTGGGCCAAGTTTGACTTTTTGGGCCCAAAAGCCCATTTGTGTTGACTGATTTTGGATTTGGCCCATTTGAGGGCCTAATAGGGGTATTTTGGTATTTCAATTTTATTTTCTGATTATTTAGGTTAAAATAAACTAGTTTGCAAGTTTTTAGAATTTTTTATAATTTTTGGATTTTTAATATTATTTTATTATTATTTTTAAAATTTCACATTTTCCAACCTTTTACATTTTTCTTAGGTTTATTACATTAAAATAGGAATTTAGCAACTTTTTGAATAATTTTATCTCTTCTAGATTAATTTTTATAATTATTTTAAGTTTTAATAGTTTTTACATCATTTTAAATAATTTTTATTAGTTTAAAAATTTCTAAAAATAGTTTTTAATCTTTTTAGGTCATTTTAGAGGTTTACCAATTGAAAAATCTTTACTTGGGCTTTTTGATAATTTATTTGATTTTTAGGGCTTTAATTAGCATTTAAAAATTGAATATTTAATTATTTAAAAGGTTTGAAAAAGTTTTGATCATTGGTAAACTCTTAGTTTATTATTTTTGATTTTTGGTGAATTTTTGGTAATTTTTAGAATTTATTTTTATTTTTGTGGTTTTTAAGGTTCTACGTTTTAACTTTCTAGTAGTGATTTTTTTGTTAATTTTTATTTTTACGTCTTCGTCATCTTCTTTTCTAATCCCCTTCTAAACCAAATATTAATCTCAAATCTTGTACATCTTAGTCACACACATATACCTCCTTGGGAAACGAACTTTCATTTCATTAAGGGTCATTAGTGTTGATTTTCCTAAATCATCACTCGATACTTACCGCTTTTACGCCTTTTTCCTAAAAGGTCGTATTTTACCACAATCATTTTGGCGCCGCTGCCGGGGAGGTTTGTCGTGATTAATTTGCATTGTTGTTTTTAATATTAACCATAAATAGTATTTGTATTAGTAGAACTCTACTAATACGTATTATCGGTTTTCTTGGTTTTTCTTGTACAAATATTATTAATATATTGTATTAAGTATCACAATAAATTCACAATATCTCCAAAAGTGTGAAAATACAACCTTAATTGGGATTTCATCACTAAATTATTGTATTCGAATCTCAAACAAAAAGAAAAAGGCAAAAATAGATAAATACTTTCGTGAAGCTCGATTTTGAAAGATATAAACTATAAGGTGGGTATAAGGCGGGTATTATAAAATATACCCTAAGGAAAAAGGCTCTTAAGTGCTTCGCGCCGCCTCGTTTCCCCGCTTGCTTGTGAGTATTTTGAAATTGAAGGCTAATCGAGGGTTTTGCCGCCCAAAGTATTATTACGTATAATATATTTGCTTGTTTTCTTTGTGATTAAAACCTCTTGAACAATTTGGTTTTCACCAAAGTTCTAAAGTCATTCGAAGGCGTTCACTCCACGTGATCGTTTTCATTCCTTTGAGGCTTCTTTAATCAAGAGTTTGATTCGAGGAGAGATTTTGTAGATTGTTGTCTACGAAGATACACCAAAATCCAAAAAATTAAATATCATCAAAAACACAAAAAAATTGAAAATTCACAAAACAACCAAAAAGAATCTTCTTTGCTCACCTCCCATTCTTCGTGAAGTTTATGATCACTCGTAATCAAGCAAAACGAGCTCGTAAACGACTTCAAAAGCAAGCCAATCAAGAGACGTTGATTGTTGAAGAACCTCCAATTGTTGAACCTATTGTAGAACAAGAAGTCGTCATGGCTAATCGTACTATGATGGAGTTGCTACAAGCACCCACCGAGGGTTTTGGAGAGGCTATTGTGATTCCCGCCATCCTTGCGGAGAATTTCGAGATTAAGACGCGTTTAATGTCGATGTTGCAAGCAAATAAGTTTAGAGGTCACGAGAAAGACAACCCGCATTACCATATTAGGAATTTTAACCGTCTCACCGCCACTAGCAAGTTTAAGGATGTTCCACATGACGCCATTAAGATGATGTTGTTTCCATACTCGTTGGATGGACCCGCAAAAATGTGGCTCGAGAAAGAACCGCCAAATTCAATTTTGACATGGGCCGATCTCGTTTCTAAATTTGTGAACAAGTTTTTTCCACCATCTAAAACAACACACTTGAAAAATGAGATTTCACGATTTGTGCAAAGAAACAATGAAAGTTTTTCAATGGCATGGGAACGATTTAAAGAAATGTTACATGAATGTCCACACCATGATTTTACGGAATTGCATCAAGTGGATACTTTTTATAATGGGCTTAATGATCATGAACGAGATTATTTGAATGCCGCCGCGGGTGGTGATTTTTTGTGCAAGACGACAAATGAGGCTTTACAAATCATTGAATATAGATCTAAGGTTTATAACCCTCGTAACACACCGAGTGTTGCCAATATGGGTTCGTCATCTTCGTCACAATCGTCTCGTAGCATTAACGCCTTACATGATGAAGCTAATGAGGAAAATCAATTTTTTGATAGATTTGCTAATCTAATGTCCCATTGGAAGGCTCAAGAATCTTCCAATTCCGCTTCGGTTAAAGCGGTTGCTAAGAGTTGTTTATCTTGTGGGGGAGCTCATGATCTTTCCGAGTGCATTACCGCGGATGGTAACACTTCGAGTGCTTATGTAGCAACGGGAACTTACAACCAAAACGGTCAAGGTTCCCGCCAAAATCAAGCTCCACCAAACCAAAATGTTAACAATTATCGAAACAACAACCAAGGTAATTACCAAGGCAATTCACGCAATTACAACAAAGGGAATTATCAAAGTGGGAATGGACAAATTTCTAATCAAAACCAAAACCGTGATTTTCAAAACACTACACAAGGTTTTCAAAATGCTCACACTAAAAATTTGCAAGGAGAATTTTTGGATTATGCTAAAGCAAATGATGCTAAATTTGATAACATGCAACGTGAGATGATTAGCTTAAGATCCGAGTTGAAAAACGAGCTTAAAAATGAACTTGCTAATGAACTTAAAACTCATGCAAACAAAATGGAAGGAAATGTCCAACGTCTTCAACAAAATCAACAAAAGATGAAATTAGGACAACATGAGATTAAGCAAGAGTTATTAAAAGCGGATGCTAGGCAATCAAAATTTGAGGACCGAATGGCTAAGATGTTTGAAGCAATCATGTGTAAACCCTCTTCCTCGGGTGGTCTTCCTAGTGATACCATTGCAAACCCGAAGGGAGAAATGAAGGTTATTACTACACGAAGTGGTAAAAATTTCAAGGAACCTATCTCTCGTCCAAGTACTTCTACGGAGAAGGAAATCGAGAAAGAACCCGAGGTGATGGTCGAAAAGGAGCACATTACAATCCCACGAAGTACCGCTCATACCACACCTACGGTTGAACCAATACCAATTGTGGAACCCGAGTTTCCAAGGCCGTTGCCTAATGACCAACCCACACCACCTTTACCCTACCCTTCGAGACGAAACAAAGAGAAATTGCAAGAACGTAACAAACAACAAATCGAGCTTTTTATAAAAATGTTTCAACAAGTGCATTTTGATGTGAGTTTAGCCGACGCGTTGTTATATATGCCTCGTTTCGCTTCCACTTTTAAAAGTATGATGAGCGATAAGGAAAAGCTTTCAAAGCTTGCTAATTGTTCTTCGGTTTATCTTAACCGCATACCGGAAAAAGTTGGTGATCCCGGAAAGTTTCTCATTCCTTGTGACATACAAGATATGAAAGAATGCCTCGCCTTGGCCGATCTTGGTGCGAGCATTAATTTGATGCCATTTTCCATTTGGAAATCGCTTTCGCTTCCGGCTCTCATTCCTTCGAACATGTCCATCGAGATGGCCGATCATTCTACGATTATGGCATGTGGAGTAGCCGAAGATGTTTTCGTGAAAGTGGGGAAGTTCTACTATCCCGTTAATTTTATAGTAGTTGACATCCCCGCGGATCCTCAAGTTCCTCTAATTTTAGGACGATCATTTTTAGATACTTCGAGATCGCTTATCGATGTTCATGCGAGAACTATCACTTTGAGATTCAACGAAGAGGAACTTGTTATAAACGCTACTCAAAACTCGAAACCTTCTCATGTTTATGCAATCGCTACCATCAATCACATCGACATCGTTGATGTGGTTTGCGATGAGTTTTCACAAGAAGTGTTAGGTTTTTCCGATAGCTCGTCAAGTGGCAATCCCACTATTTTGGATCCGATTCTTGCTAATTCCACACTAAATTTCACTCCATTCCAAGGAGGCGATTTCAATTCAAATGAAATCGACAATGAAGATGAGGTGTTGATTAGTGATGATACTTCTATTCCACCATTTCTTTCGCCGATGGAAGTTATGAGTGTTGAACCAAAATCTTCAATCGAGGAACCACCTATCCTTGAATTGAAAGATCTTCCTTCTCACCTTGAATACGCATTCTTGGAAGGTGATGACAAGTTGCCGGTTATTATTGCAAAAGGTCTTGCTAATAAAGAAAAAACCGAGCTCTTGAAAGTTCTTAAGGCTCACAAAGGGGCAATTGCGTGGAAAATATCCGACATTAAGGGTATTGACCCAAAATTTTGTACTCACAAGATTTTAATGGAGGAAGACTACAAACCCGCAATTCAAAGTCAAAGAAGGGTGAATCCCAAAATTCACGATGTCATTAAAAAGGAGGTCCTTAAACTCCTTGACGCGGGAATGATTTATCCTATATCCGATAGCCCATGGGTGAGCCCAATCCATTGTGTCCCTAAAAAGGGAGGAATGACCGTTGTACTCAATGAAAACAACGAGTTAATTCCCACTCGTGTTGTGACCGGTTGGAGGGTGTGTATTGACTACCGAAAGTTAAATGACGCCACTCGTAAAGACCACTTTCCTTTGCCCTTCATGGATCAAATGTTGGAGCGACTTGCGGGAAATGAATTCTATTGCTTTTTAGATGGTTTTTCCGGTTACTTTCAAATCCCTATCGACCCTCGTGATCAAGAGAAGACTACATTTACGTGTCCTTATGGAACGTTCGCTTATCGTAGGATGCCTTTCGGACTTTGTAATGCACCCGGTACGTTTCAACGGTGTATGATGGCGATTTTTCACGATATGATCGAGAAGTCGATGGAAGTGTTTATGGATGACTTCTCGGTGTTTGGTAATTCGTTCACGTCATGTTTATCTAATCTCGAGCAAATGTTGAAACGTTGTGAAGAAACCAATCTTGTGCTTAATTGGGAAAAATGTCATTTTATGTGTAAACAAGGAATCGTCTTAGGACATAAGGTGTCGAAGGCGGGGATTGAGGTTGATAAAGCTAAGGTAGACGTCATCGCCAAGTTACCTCATCCCAAAACCGTTAAGGGAGTTAGGAGTTTCCTAGGCCACGAGGGCTTTTATCATCATTTCATCAAGGACTTTTCGAAAATCTCTCGTCCTATGACACACCTTCTCGAGAAGGATGCTCCTTTTAACTTTAATGAAGATTGTGTTAAGGCTTTCGAAACTCTCAAAAGGAAACTTACCGAAGCTCCCATTCTTGTTGCTCCTAATTGGGAATTACCCTTTGAAATCATGTGCGATGCAAGTGATTATGCTATAGGGGCCGTCTTAGGGCAACGTTATGACAAGCATTTCCGTCCTATCCACTATGCTAGTAAGACGATGACCGAGGCTCAATTAAAGTACACCACAACGGAAAAGGAATTCCTTGCCGTGGTCTATGCTTTTGAGAAATTCCGACCTTATCTCGTCTTGACTAAAAGCATTGTGTATACCGACCATTCGGCTATCAAGTATCTCTTAGCTAAGCAAGATGCTAAGCCGAGATTGCTTCGTTGGATGCTCCTCCTCCAAGAATTTGATGTCACCGTGCTTGACAAAAAAGGAGCCGAGAATCTAGCGGCCGATCATCTCTCTCGTCTAGAAGATCCTCACAAAGATTTTTTCGAGAACAAGGAAATCACCGAAACATTTCCTCTTGAGACTCTCGGTGTGGTGAATTCTAAAGACACAACCCCATGGTTTGCCGACATTGCAAATTACCATGCGGGCAATTTCATAATCAAGGGTATGACGACACAACAAAAACGAAAATTCTTTCGTGACGTCAAGTTCTATTTTTGGGACGACCCTTATCTCTTTCGGGTTTGTGCGGATCAACTCGTTCGACGTTGTGTGTTTGATGCCGAAGCTTCTAATATCCTTAGAGCTTGTCACGAGGGACCCACGGGTGGTCACCACGGTGCTAATCTCACGGCTAAGAAAGTGTTCGATGCCGGTTTCTTTTGGCCTTCTATCTATCGTGATGCACACGCACTTGTGAAGTCGTGTGATTCGTGCCAACGTCAAGGAAAATCGTCTCAACGTGATGAAATGCCGCAAAATATAATTCAAGTATGTGAGATTTTCGACATATGGGGAATAGACTTTATGGGGCCGTTCCCATCGTCTCATGGCAACAAATATATCCTCGTCGCGGTGGACTACCTTTCTAAGTGGGTGGAAGCTAAGGCTTTGCCTACTAATGATGCTCGTGTGGTAGTGAAGTTTTTGAAGCAACTATTCTCTCGGTTCGGAACCCCTCGTGCTATTATAAGCGATCGTGGAACCCATTTTTGTAATGACCAATTCGAAAAGGTTCTAAAGAAATATGGAGTTACTCATCGTCTTTCTACGGCTTATCACCCGCAAACGAGTGGGCAAGTCGAGGTTTCGAACCGAGCTTTGAAGAGGATTTTAGAGAGGTCAATTGGAGAAAACCGTGCTTCATGGTCCGACAAACTTGATGATGCTTTATGGGCCTTTAGAACCGCTTATAAGACACCTATCGGTTGCACTTCTTATAAGTTAGTCTATGGGAAGAATTGTCATTTGCCCATTGAGTTGGAGCACAAGGCATATTGGGCCACCGGAAAATACAATTGAATGAATTGGATGAATTAAGGGATAATGCTTATGAAAATTCATTAATTTTTAAAGAAAAGACTAAAAAGTTTCATGATTCAAAGATTAAAAACCGGGTTTTTAACGTTGGTGATCAAGTGTTGCTTTTTAACTCTCGTCTTAAGATATTTTCTGGGAAATTGAAATCTCGTTGGTCGGGTCCGTTCACCATTACACAAGTGTTTCCATATGGGACCATTGAGCTAGCTCAAGATGATGGTCCTAATTTCAAGGTGAATGGACATAGGCTTAAGCACTACTTTGGTGGGGAAATTCCTTCAATGGTTGCCCTCGACCAAGTCACCTTCCCCAATGATAATTAGCATTGAGGGGATCGAGTAGAGCTCATGACTCGGTAATCAAAAACGAGGTGCCTCGTGGGGGAGATCCCATGCTTATCTTTATGCTCACTATTCACTAATAAGGGGACTTGTACCCTTTCAACTCGTTGTCTCGTGGTTGTTTGTGATTGTGTTATCTAGATCATCATCATCATCTACGATTGAAGACTCTCGTGTTCGTTTACGTGAGCCTCCTTCGTTCGTTTGAAGAAGTTTTTCACGAATCCATGACATATCCTTTATTGTTCTAACAATTATCTTTTAGCATACTTAATAAACGGCTTTAGATATATTGTTGATCACCCTTTCCATGCTAGATCCTAAGCATTCGACTCTTCGTCTCTAGTATGGGGGTGCTCCACCTTTAGACTCGAAACATTGAGGACAATGTTTACTTTTAGTATGGGGGGGTGAATAGGTACTTGCTTTGCTACTCCCTCACGCTTTCCAATTTTCAATGTTTTGCTAATAAGGCTAAAAATGGCCAAATTTTAAAATTTTTCTTAGTTTTCATAAGTGTTTTTAAGACACGAATATATATTTTCCGATGGGTAGAATAAGAGTTAATTTTTGACTTGATGGGCATTTGGAGCCATTTACATTCCTTAACCCGCTCAATTCAAGTTTTGCTAGACTTTTATATAGGGAGCTTTAAAACGCGAAAGTCTTAACTCTTTCGGGTTAAGAACAAGAACTTTTCGCAAGTTCCTATAATTGATTCTAGAAAGTCACTTATCAAGGGGACTTTAAAACGCATTCTCTAAACTTGAAAAAGTCCAAGAAAGTGCAAGATCCTATAGGTGGCTTGAAAACCCAAAACTTTGATTTGATATAGTCTTAATGAAAGCTAATCCAAATTTAGCTTAATTTTGACTTGCATGGCTAAGTATTCACGAGTCTCTTTAATTAGAGGTCTTTATATAGTGAAGAACGAGAGATGATAGAGTTAGACAAGTGATCATGCTAAACGTAGAACATGAAAGTGTTCTTTCAAAAACTCATATGTTTTTAATTGTGGCTTTTTCTTCCCATAAGATCAATGCATTAGGAATAAATCATAATTGAAATAAGTAAGGTCGTACGATTTGAAAGGTTACTTAGCCTCTAGCGCAAAATCGTTTAAAAGTTGCTCGGGGTTGAATAGAGTTCATAGCCAAGGCATAACTTATTGAAGCGGGACGCGAAGATTGGCGATTATCCAAAAAGGCCCTAACAAGGCATGAGGAGCTCTATTTTTGCTAAAGATCCAAAGATGATGTAAAGTATCATTATTCCTAAATCAATATGAAGGATCGAGACACACGACGAGAAGCAATTACTCCCCTAAAGATCATGGAGAAAGTCTATCCAAAAAGACCCTAACAAGGTATGAGGATAAATATATCCAAGTCCGAAAAGGAGGCGGATCGTTGTATATCAAAATCCAAAGTAAAGATTGAAGAAAAATGATGAAGTCGTGGTCCAATATGAAGAATCTCTCAAAAACGTCAAGTGAAGAAATTCCCAATATATGAAGAGAAGACCATAATTTCAAGAACGTCTTCCCAAGATTTGAAGTATGAAGTACATGCCAAATATCGGTCCGAGAAAGGTCTCAAATCGTGAAACGAGTTATGCCAAGATATGAACTTAAGGAGATACACGAGAAGCCGTTTTAAAAGATTTTGTCCTTCGGCTAACTATTGATCAAATCATGCTACTTTGCTTTCGGACTAATAACTACTCAAATAAGTCAATATGAATCACTTGTGATCCATGACAAATAGATAAAAAATGCTAGTAACCCATTTCCTTTTATAATAACTAGGATTGCGGGGAGAAAAAGTATTACACAATTTGGACGTATGAGTAGTGTTAGCATTGTGACTTGTACCAACAATGATCTCGTTTTTGCACTTATCATGGAATGTATGACAATCAAGGATGACGAAGTTTACTCTAAGGGACATTTACTTGTTTCTATTCTTTGACCCTAAAAGTCACTTTTTGTGATGAAAATCATACATTATGTCTTTACACATCTTCGTAGTATGTTGCAAGTCTTTTACTCTTCAATAAAGGTTAATAAAATTGAACTTTGGTGATGCTTAGATACTTTATTCTAGCATTGCGTGAGGGCACGACAATGGCTTAGTATG
Organism: Glebionis coronaria; assembly: GCA_025667525.1. Classification (NCBI taxonomy): domain Eukaryota; kingdom Viridiplantae; phylum Streptophyta; class Magnoliopsida; order Asterales; family Asteraceae; genus Glebionis; species Glebionis coronaria. The sequence continues at coordinate 455,614,901 of CM046875.1, read as the reverse complement.
GGGGAGTGATGAGATGGCATCTATACATGATCTCATCGTTCTTTTCGGGCTTTAAATGCATAAAAATGTCATAAAATACCATATATATGCTTGTGTTTGTTTACTTGTGTATTTTAGGTATGGATATCGTGAAAAAGACAAAAGATCACAAGTTACAAGGAAAAACGGACACGAGAAACGAAGCCGTACAAAGAACCGGGCCCTAATCATGGAATTCTCAACAAATACCCTTGAAGACTTGAAGACAAACAAGATTGATCCTCATTTATTGAAGAAATGACACTTAAAACCCTTGTATATTCATAATTACAAGTTTGGTCCCTTAAGTTTGTCAAAATTACACAAAAGGTCCTTCAACTTTGAAGAAATGGCAAGATTAGTCCCTCAACAATTTCAAATTGCCAATAATGGTCCCTCATGAAGTCAAAGATACAATGAAGACACTTGAAGATCAAGAATGTCCAAGATCAGCCCTTGAAATATCTCAAAATGTCAAAAACAACCCTTGTTAACCTTTTGGAAAAGTATTGTGCCAAAACTGCCAAAGTGTGAAACTACTTAACAAAGGGAATACGTTTAATGGGCTGAAATACTTGTTTTAAACCCTTTGCCAAAGAACAAGGACCAAAGGTGTCTATTTGAAACATTCAAACTGAAAATGCGCCAAACAAACACCTTTCCCCCAAAATCGGATCAAAATCCTTACTGTTTACCATTCATCCCACCCAGAATTACCTTCACTTAAATAAAGGGTAATTTTCAATTACCTTGGCACATGTGTGATTCACACATGCAGAAACCTATCCCACACACAAAACCCTTATTCCCACTCACAAAGGACCCCACCCCCAATTCCCTTTCAACCAATCAGAATGCAACTTAACCCCCAAGTCATCCTACGTGTCCAAATCAACAGCCTAGGATCCTTGCTTCATTCCAAAGCTAAAATGAACAGCCTTGATCAACTTGGACAGCTCAAATTCAGAAAACGTCTAGAAGACTCAAGGGCATAATAGGGAATTCAGTTCTAGGGTTTGTGAATAGTGTTCAGCCAGGCATTTGCCTATAAAAGGAGACCTCAACATGTGAGAGTCCCTTTTTTCCAGTTTTAGGATATCAATCTTTGTAATTCCTTTTTAAGTTAAATAAAATTTGAATTTCTGAAATTTTGAAATCTCTTTTTGATTTAGTTAAATGTTTGGTGTTTGAGTAGCCTAATTCTGAGTTCCATTTGATTGTTTAGACCTTCCTTAACCTTGTGGTTAAGGCACGTCTAGGTTTGAAAGGTTTGAAAGGTTCAAAAGCCTTGAAGTTCTTGTTTTTGAATTTGGCTATTATTTGTGTACTAACCCTTAGCCTTAAGCCTTGAGTTCTTTCAAGCTTGTTGACACCAAGCCTGAGAAGGATTCTAAGCCTTTGGTTGAGTTTGTTATTGCTTGTGTTGAAGAAATATCATAATCAAAGCCTTGTTCTGCTTTGAACATCAGCAGGCTTTGATCATCTTTGTTGAAGTACCTTGGTCTTGTTCTAGTTGTTGAACAAGGTCCAAGGAGCATTGCTGGCCTTCCTAGGATGTTGTGGAAGGCAGGTATAATCTCTTGGTTAAGATTCCCCTAAAAATTTCATGTTTATGACTGTTTTGAATTTGGTGCTTTGATTTTGAGTATTGGTGTTTGTGCTGGTGATTTTTGAGTTTGATTGTGTTAGTTGCTATTGTTTAAGTGTTTTTGATCATTAAAATCAGTAGGTTATTAGTTATAATCACAAGTTTCTTTGTTAAGTGGTAGATTAAGGAGTGTTTGGGTCTACTGCATAGTTTGGATTGTGGCTTGTTAAGTGCTTGTGTGTTGTTAGCAAGAGTTGGTATCTATTGTTTGGGTGATATTGTTCATCTGTCTGTAGGTTTTGAGGTTTTGATCACATAGATTCATTATTTGGCTATAAAATCTTAAAAACTTGGTAAAATTGGCTAGGATTTGAGGACACCTAGATCTAGGCTTAGGCTAGGGGTAACAAGTGCTAAATCATAGTTAATCACACCAGGGTAGAAGGATTTGAGGCTTGAAATTGGATCAAGTGTCAAGTATATCAGCAAACTTGTTTCTGCATATGTTCATTGTTCATCAGTAACTTCTAGTGCTTTGATCTTGTTATTTACTTTGATTCATTGTTTGATTCTTGTTGCTTTGTGTTTGTTCTTAGTTTATATAGCTTGTGTATGCATCCTGTTAAGTTTGGTTGGCTTATTGTGGCTAAATCTGCTTATTAAGTGCTTAACTGCTTATTTCCATATCTGGTGCATATCTGGTAACTGTTGGGCTTATTATGGCTTATTGTGTGAACCATTTTGTGATTTTATTGTTGCTATTAACTCCTTGTGATTAACTGATCACAAGGGTGCCTTTGTTTCCTATTGAATCTAACCAGAACTCTCATATAAGCTTGGTCAAATAGTCAAAGCACTGGGAACTCCTTTCCCCTGCTAGTTGCCACTGATAGTGTAAATTTGGGGTCAGCTTATCAATAAGCTATAATAGCTTATTCCAACCTGCAACAACTTTGTTTTTGTAATAGGTGCTCATATTTTGACCCATTTGTTCATACTGGAGCATTTGGATGTTTGACTTTAAGGTTTGACTAGAAAACCAACTCCTTTGACTTTTACATAAGTTCATTTGTGCTTATTCTGGCTTATTGGTTGTGCTTATTGGATTTTTGTTGATTGATTTTGCTTATTGAGTCCATTTGAAAGCTTTTGCAAGTTGAATCAAGTTCTGAGGTGCATTATTTCTCAAACCCGACTATTTTGTCGTTTTGTGAAATAATACATTGCTTATTTCTGGCTTATTTATAAGCTTTTTCAAAAATTATTTTTACAGATCTCATAAGCATCCCAAAAGAAGGTTGTGTGTCAAATTAGAGCTTATGGCATTAGCTTATGGCTTAATGGGCTGAAAAGCCCAATAAGAATAAGCTTTGTGTTTAATAAGCTGTGATAAGCTCATATTCAGCTTTTGGGCCTTTAGAGTTTTGTTCTTAGATTTGAATTTTGAGTCAGATAGGGATTTTCCAAGTCAATTGGGCCAAGTTTGACTTTTTGGGCCCAAAAGCCCATTTGTGTTGACTGATTTTGGATTTGGCCCATTTGAGGGCCCAATAGGGGTATTTTGGTAATTTCAATTTGATTTTCTGATTATTTAGGTTAAAATAAACTAGTTTGCAAGTTTTTAGAATTTTTTATAATTTTTGGATTTTTAATATTATTTTATTATTATTTTATTATTATTTTTAAAATTTCACATTTTCCAACCTTTTACATTTTTCTTAGGTTTATTACATTAAAATAGGAATTTAGCAACTTTTAGAATAATTTTATCTCTTCTAGATTAATTTTTATAATTATTTTAAGTTTTAATAGTTTTTACATCATTTTAAATAATTTTTATTAGTTTAAAAATTTCTAAAAATAGTTTTTAATCTTTTTATGTCATTTTAGAGGTTTACCAATTGAAAAATCTTTACTTGGGCTTTTTGATAATTTATTTGATTTTTAGGGCTTTAATTAGCATTTAAAAATTGAATATTTAATTATTTAATAGGTTTGAAAAAGTTTTGATCATTGGTAAACTCTTAGTTTATTATTTTTGATTTTTGGTAAATTTTTGGTAATTTTTAGAATTTATTTTTATTTTTGTGGTTTTTAAGGTTCTACGTTTTAACTTTCTAGTAGTGATTTTTTTGTTAATTTTTATTTTTACGTCTTCGTCATCTTCTTTTCTAATCCCCTTCTAAACAAAATATTAATCTCAAATCTTGTACATCTTAGTCACACACATATACCTCCTTGGGAAACGAACTTTCATTTCATTAAGGGTCATTAGTGTTGATTTTCCTAAATCATCACTCGATACTTACCGCTTTTACGCCTTTTTCCTAAAAGGTCGTATTTTACCACAATCACTATTCGACACATATAATTTAAGAAAATAATCATAATACTCCCACTAGCTTTTAGGAATACTTAGAAATCATCTTATTCAAATTTAAATCCAATCTTGGATTTCAAATTAAACATAAGAACAATCCCTTAGATGCTTATTTTTATCCATTCATGGATAAATGCATTTTGTACTTTTCCAAATATTTATTTTTGAATTAATAAACTCCTTTCGATTACTTAAGTCCTTACATAAGCAACAATTTCAAGAAAGAGTCCATATACATTCAATTTGTCAATTAACATATGACCAACAAAATCTTTAAATATTTAATGCGTTTATTAAAGAATATTCAATCACAATTAATTAATTAATTATGATCTATAATCTATTCATAATACATACATTAATAACGTGTACAATTTTTGTCCATAAAATTTCGACACAAAGATTAAACCACCACAATTGGCGTTTTTCCTTCCTTTGACGAAACTCATCTCCAATTTCAAGTCAAACTATTTAAGATAAACCAAATCTAAAATTGACTATCTTATTTGGACAACATCTATATCATTCATAGTATGAGTAGTTTACCCAAGACAATATTTTGGTAACAAATCATAACGATTATTTGTAACTCATTATTCTCAGAGTATTACTCGCATATCCGAGATATCCTTGCAGACCTATGACTTAAATTCCTTTATCTTGAGGGTTAGCATTTACACGCCTACCTCATGATAATTACTAGTGTATTTCAGAAGATTATGTATCTTGTAATTTTATCTTTAAGATCAAAACTCCCACTTGCTTTTAGTAACTTAAAATTAATACATAGCAAATAGATCAACACTCCAACGTTATCTGTTGGGACATTACAAAATGCAATGACAGTTCCTAACTCTTTATTTTCTAACAACCAACTTCATAAGCAGTTTAGCAAAATCTGAACTTCATTTTTAAGATCATACATGATTTATCACAACCTATATATAATGGTATCTTATTAATCTTCTTAAATAAAGTCATACTCAACTTTCTAGCCTTTATATCTTTTGGAAGAAAAGAAGATACAGTTATCTTGAATCAATCATCACCATCATATTGAGAGCTCGATTCTCCTAATGAACATACCATCACAATGTTGTATTTCATTAGGGTTAATATTGTAAGTCATTCTAACAATATTTAAGATAAACATATATATCTTTAGGCTTACTTATATACCAACTAAATAATCCTAATGGTATAATAGATTTCCTTACCATTTTACATGCTTTATAACTCAAGTACTTCTAACACAAAGTCACTTCATTTTCATGTCTATAAAACATAAAAGTTATAATTCCATTATACGTTTTAAGTCATTTGACCATGACTTCATGTATATGTCTTTAGTGAAATAGAGACAATACATTAACGTCTTACTTTATATTATACGCCTTTCAAGACTTTATGTTTGTGACTTTATACAATAAATCATAAACATGTAAGTAGTTATGAACACCACTAGGTTTCAACAATCTTTTCAAGTTATTCACAACTATGTCTATTTATGTCATTCCAATAATACATAAATATTTTACTTTAGTAGTATAAGATTACTCTATATATTTATGTCATTCCAGGAATAATCCATCTTAAGAAACTACAAAATAATTCACGCCCGATCTCATGACATGTGGATATTTTACCCTTGTATTTACAATTTAGTCCAAGCTCTCACATGACTAACAAAACAAGTGTTTCTTAATGTGAATGATATATATACTTTTAAGTAGTCTTTTAATCATATTGACACATGATCTAACTTTCATCTAATATTAATAGATTGTTAGTCTCTTATCTTGCATTCAAGAAAATCATATCTTTATGAGTTGTTTCTTGCACACAAAATTCATTTCTCTCACTTGTGCACGGAACAACCTCATACATTAGATAAACATCACGTCTAATGTTCGTCTATACAAAATATGATTCTGTCATATATATTAGCTTTTACAAGTAGATGTATAACCACTTAATCAACAAGAATCAATACGTGACTATCCTTTGAAGATAATAGTGTCAACAATTCGAAAGTAATTATCTTAGGACATACTAAAGATAACATGGGTTATTACCAAGACAACAAAGCTTGTAACTCCCACTAAATTAGAGAATGTTTTAATAGACTCAAAATCAGTAATACAACATTCTAAATGTTTCATAATCAATGAAACATATTAGTGTGTTGTTTACTTTCTTACCCCTTTGAAACACACATTCGTAACAATTACTTGTAGTGTTTAAGAGTGTACTCTACTTCATAAATGACGACTTATCCATCAATTTCTTTATAACTTGAAAGATTTGTCATGCAATTTCTTCCTTAATAGGTCTACCAACCCCACAATGGTATGTAGTGCCTATAAATGGTCAAAACACAACTACTGGACAAAATATGCTAGTTTGCCTTTTAACCAATTAGCGGTAACCATTCTTAAAATTTAATAACTCAAAATAAGCACTTTTCTCAACTATGCTATGAGTTTGTATTTAGAATTAGACATTTCTAAAATCCTTATTACTCCTTCTTCACTCATGGAAAAGAGTTTAGGTTTATCTTTTCATTGTAAATTGACTCTATCCTTAACCATATGGTTTGTAGATTAATAAATGAATAAACCACGTTTACGGTGTAACGTTGCATTAATACATTGTAAAAGAATTTACAAAATTCAATTTTAGTGTTTTCGATAATACCATTCAAGAAAATAAAATTACCCCGGTAATAATAACCATAGTATTTTCCTTGAAAACTAGAATCCAAATTGACACAATTTCATCACATCATTTGATCTGCTAGCAATGAAAGTATTCAAGATGGTAACTTGTCGAACAATAATTGACAAAATAATTTGCAATTTCTAGATTCTTTAGGGACTTACATTGCCAAAAGTCATTTTGCATTGTAAACATGTTTCATCCCTACTTTATGCCTTAAGTTTTCAGATCTCACTGAATAACTTAATTAAGTCGACTAATCTAAAGAACGTAAAACCTTCATGTGCAATCTCATTCAGTCATGAAATTTTCTCTCCATTATAACATCGTCCAAGTTCTCACATGACGACATTGTAACTTCAAGTGTTCGTCAATTAGATGGCATATGAATTAAAATTAGGGTATAAATTTTGATGTCAAAATTAATGTATGGAGAAGCATGCATACAACTCCATAGCATAAGTTTAATAAAACATTTAGTAAACTTTTTTCACGAAACTAAATTTCTACTTAAATTATGTTGAGGTATTGGTTTAAACCAATTTAAAGTATTACCCACAACTATTCACAACGTACGTCTCCTAGAACTCGGCTAGAGCACAAAGCAATAACCTTATTCATTGTGTTTCGGATGTGAATTTGCGGTAAATCAACCTTAAGGTATGATGCAAATAATAGTCGTAGGTAATTTCAATTTGACGAACAGGCGAGCCGGGAATTCGGTCAGCGACTAATGGTGTAAAACCTGCATGCTTTTACCATGAACAGTAAACTTAGTAAACATACGTACATATTAAAACTTTCTTTTATAGCATGAACACGTGTCACGATTAGTAATTACAGAAGTTATGTACGCATAATTACACGATAAGCATTAAGTACGTGTTAGTACACGATAATTATTATCAATAATAATTAACATGAAATCATGAACGTAAGAATCACGAACATATAATTATGTATTTACGTATATTATTAATACGATAAAGATCGTTACATACAAGTATTTATAATAACACGAATAATTAAACGTAAACATGAACACATGAACACGTAATAAAATAGACACGAGAAAGGCTTCGGGTTTCCCTTGGTGGGACCTACAAGCCGCAGCACAAGAAGAAGAGAGGGGCCCAACCCATGATTTGTTTTATTAAAAATGATAAAAAGGGAAACTAAACATTTATAGAGTTTTCACAAAATTGCAAAAACCCTAAATCTCTTTGTCTCTCTCTTTGGCCGGCGGCATCACATACCACAAGGGGTGTTTGGTTGATCTTGATTCAAGAAATCATAAGAGTGTGTTCGTGTAATCATTGTCCATTCATTCCACGTGTTTTGGTAATCCGTAACCCTTTTTTTTCTTTTATTTAATTATTGAAACATGAAAATGTAATTAAATAAAAACATGTCATGGGATCACGGGGTAAGAAAAAGGGTTGTTTTCGGGTTGGTTGTTTCGGCCAACACATAAACCGAGAGCCTCATGGCTCTCGGCGTGTTCTTGTCACGACCACCAACCGAGATCTATGTCTCGGTGGTGTTGGTGTTCGGTCGACAGCAAGGACAAGGCACCCCAACTAGTGTTGGGGGTGTCCTTGTGGTTTATGTGGATCTCAGCAGCAAGCAAATCAACACCACCGGCCCAGCCGATGGCTAGGTTGGTCGAGCAGGGGGAACGCAACGTAGGGGAGACCACCGGCTACAGCCGGTGGGAACTCTTGTGTCAGCGGCTTGCCGAGAGAAGCTAGACCATCGACAACAGACGATGGCAACTTACCGAAAGCAGGGGAAACCGGCTCAACCGGTTTGCCACTATTTTTGGGGGTGTTTGGTTCGGACCGGTTCAAGGGTTTTCACGGGTCCGGTTTACGAAATGTTTAATTAGATAACACACGAAAAAAAGATAACACACGAAAAAAAGATAACACACGGGTTCGGTTCATGATTATTTTTACAAGTCTAGTTAATTTTACAAGTATATTATTTTTACAAGATAACTGAATTAATTAATACATGACTTATAATTAATTTAATTAAACATGAAACTTAGGTTATTATTATTACTCGCTCAGTTATAAACTAATAGTCACCCGACAAAAAACAAATTGTTTTAGAAAACATCACTATCATTGCATTCTCTCTCTTAGTTTTTTGCATAATGACACTCTTACCCATATGCAATTAATTAAAACCTTATACATAGTTTGTAATTTCTAGTACCACTAGGTGTAATATGGTAAATTCGTTACATTATTTACATCTATTTTTGAAAGCAGACTATGATTTTGGGACGTCCCAAGATGGTATAAGGGACTATAAATTTGGGACGGAGGGAGTATTAAATAATACATGTTTTAACCTAAGTATTTAGTTATTTATTTTATACTATAGTATTAATTAATTATTAAACATGACATATAATTAATTAATATAGTATTAATACATGTTTTAACCTAAGTATTTTTATACACTTTAATTTAATTAAATCGTATAACCTATAGTTTATTTAATTAACTGAATATTGTTAATAAATTATACTATAACTACATGACTTATGATATTAATTCAGCTTAATTCTAAATATGGAAACTTTCTAATTCAGTAGACTTACTATTTTTGAAAAATTTCTATTTTTAGAACTAATCTATTTTAAGCAGTTAATCTATTTTTGGAAACTTTCTATTTTTGTAAACTTTCTATTTTAGGAAACTTGTTATTTTTAGAAAGTTACTTATTATTACACAACAAGTATAATAATACAAGAAATACAAGTAATACTTAATCAAAATATGTAGAATACATGATGAACACAACATAACGTTAAAATCCGTAAAACAAGACATGAACATATAAAACAAGCTAAGACATGATATAAAATCATTTACGTACTTAGTAATCAGAATACTTATACACGTATAATATTTATGTAGCATTAGTGAGACTGAAGTAGGATTCTCTTCCGTTCGTCTTCTTCGTTCACTGGACTTAAGGTACGGATTTTCCGTCCTTTCAGTATGGACATTCTTTCCTTATTAGGTTTCCCTGTCTGCAGCCAACTGTTTTCCCAGTATTTGTTTTATATATTTGATACTTATGTTAGATTAAGAGCCTAAGCCATATACATGCATGACTAGTGTCACCTAGTTATGGAGGTACCATAACCATAACACTAGAGGCACCAGTGTTATGACTTCCCCACGGCGAAGTGATTGCTCGTGGCGTCCCTTTTCAGTTTTGGCCATTATATTATATTATCATGTGGGGCGTATGGGTGCATCCTAGTTACATGTTTAGCAGTATTATAAGAGTGAATGCGATGTATGCCTTGCATCCTTCACTAGGAGTTGATCCCTCCTACCCAGACTATTTAATTAGAGGCAACCCCTCTAATTGCATGACGAGATTTCCCCTCCAAGTATTCATGCACGGTGGAACCTCATGACCTATATGGGCTATTTGGCTAATTAAACAGATTTTCATAGAAACATAAGTCTTTTCAAACTATAAAACCAGTTTTATGAACATGAATCCAGATTATTTAGAACTTATGATATTCTGCTGCTATTAGTCTTATATGCTTACGTTATTCCATGGCATACTTGTATATCCGTGCACTGAGCGTTATGCTCAGCCATTTTCCTTTCATGTTCCCAAACGGCAGGTAATCAAGGGCGCTCGTAGACTTTAAGCGTATACGCATATGGATTGGAAGCTTTCTAGCCTTCTCTACTTTATGCATTTCATCATACATTTTGATACTTATTTCCATGGACATTGTTTAGTCCTTTTCCTTTACAGTACTTATGTTTGTGTGTGATGAGATTATACTTGGGGTACTGATGTTTGTTTCCGGTATTTCCATTCATAGTCATTTAATGTTTTTAAGATATTTACCTTGTATGCTTTGATGACACGCCATAATCACGCGTGGCGTTCCATTTACCAAAATGGGGTGTTACAATTATGGTATCAGAGCCAAGTCTTCGACCTGTAGGCTCTCAAAACACGACCTATGATTAATGGGTAGTCACTATGGTCTTCCTAGAACTGACACTCGGTTTTTATGCATTCATTGTTTTCATGCATTCATGCTATATGTCATTGTCGCAGGTTTGACTAAGTAATGGTTGGTACAGGAATGACCCTATTTAGTCGCATGTGCTTTTATCGAAACTTTTAACTTTGGGACCGACCCATAGGTGTCCCCTCACCATGTATTTGTTTTGAGTGAATTGACTGTGACACCCCGGGTAGGGTCAAAATATGCGGAAAATATCCACGGAGATGTCAGTAGGGTGGATCGATAGCATATAGTCCGTAGAGCATAAGATAAAGAGTTATTTAAATCAGATTACATGTTTGATAACAAATAAATAAAAATTGTCTTAAACATGACGGTAGGTGATTGTTTTTGTTTCCCAAATAGAACCCCTGACGAGTCCTATGATGCAGATTTCTAAGATGCTGGAGACCATGCACACACCACGTACTAACTTCATATTCCTGTGCAAAGCATACAAACGGGGGTCAACATAAAGTTGGTGAATTTACAGATTTTAACAATTATTTAGTTTGGACATACAATAATCATAGAAGTAATAATGCACAAAGCATTCTTATTAAAATGTAAATAACATTTGTTTATTATTAGAAACTCAAGCTTAACCCCATAACAGATGAGGACGTAGTGTCTTACAAAAAGACACCCATTCCAGTTCCAACATGGTATACGTCTGTTGTCCCGGCCAAGGCACAGCGAGCATGACTCACCCAGACGGGGATGGTCAATCCCTAATAGATCTATTTATAACATTCGAGCGATTTACAACAATTTAACAGTTTCAATAATAATCAGTCATAATCAAGTTTATACAATCCAGTTGTGTCCAATATATGTTTGCATATTACCTTTCCCAAAAGGGAAAGTTTAATCAAATAGTTTATATGGGGCTGTAAACTCACCTGGGAGTAGGCAATTCCTTGTTTAACACGGGTATCCAATTAAAGCTCACACCAAAGTCATGCCTAATCAAATAGTACAGTCTTAATAGATAGTACAAAGAACATATATGTATGCTTATACAGATTTTAGTCAGTTCATTTATGCTACGGTGTTTATCTAAATAACCGTAGTTCAAGTACCATCAATATTCATTTAAACTTATTTATATAAGTTTTATTTCTAAGTAAAGATAAAATGTTTAATTATTAATATCAGTTAGCATACATGTATTTATAACAATAATTCAGTTACAATCAAGTTTTTCATTTAAGTAGACATAAAATGTTTAAAATATTAGTTCACGTTCTCCGTTGAAGTATTATAATCACTCATTTACTATTAAGTTCCATTATTAAGTAAATATAAAGATTATACTTAATATTAATCCACGTTCGTAGTTCATGTATTATAATCATCTATTTTAACTTATTATTAAGTTTCAAAATTTAAGTAAACGTAAGGTGTTTTACTTACACATCAGCATTTAATCTATCTAACGTTCATATAGTTTTTATTTTTCTAAAAGTATATGAGTTTATGTATGAGTAATACATATTCATAATTGTTTATACAATTATTTCCTAAAGTAAATAGAAGTATTTTATTTAAAAAAAATATATAATATTTTATTTAATTTTAAAGTTTCCATAAATTATTTTAATGTTTTTAAAATCATTTAAACTTAAGAACTTATACCTTAATTCTTATGGTCTAAGTATTTTAATTATGTTTTATTATAATTAAAATAGATTTTAGGGTTAGGGTTTGTTAATGTTTTGGAATATGGCAGGTTTAGTCCCCCTAGTTATATCTAGGATTTGTAACTTTATTAAAATTACAAAAACAGCCCCTAGGGCTTCCTTAAGTTTCGGTAAATTACAAAAATAGTCCTTAGGGTTTTAAAATGACAAATAACTTTTAGAAACTTCTCAAAATGGTCCCTAGGGTTTAATTTGCCACGGATAGTATTTATTAAACCCTAAACTTTTTGATATTTACATTTTCAGTCCTTGTGCTTACTAGTTTATCAAAACAAGTTTCATAAGTTACGGTTTTAGTCCTTAAGTTTTAAAAATTGTCATTTTTATCCAAAAAGTTTTTATAAGTTATATTTTATTATAAAAGCTTTTATTTTAACATTGAAACTTTATATGGGCTCATTAAATGGGCTAAACACCTAATGGGCTTATTTCAGTGGGTTTGAATATATTCCAAGTCTACTAATTTATTTAAATGGACCTTTAAATCATTTATTGGGTTAAATACATTTTTAAGTCCTTTAACTAGTTAAATGGGCCTAAGTGTAATTTTAGGTCCATTTAAGTTACTAAGATGTATCAAATGGGCTTTTTGGGTCCATTTAGTTTTTAGATTAACATTTTATGGACTTAATTAGTCCATTAACATTACTTTGTACTTTATGTATGTTTCTTCTTAGGATACTCTTATAAGCTTATTATGAGCTTATTAATATTTAGTTCTAAAATAGATGAAGAAAACTTACTATTTGTTTTATGTGTTATACCAAATTAGATCTAGGTGTGTCATAAGGTTACAAGCAAGTCATAAGCCCTAGTAGGAGCTTATAACCCACGGCCTACATTAGTTATAGCATATTAAGATAAGTCAAGCCTCATTTTAAGGTTGCATGTAGTTTATAAGTGTTACAAAAGTTAGATCAACTATGTATACATCAAGAAAATAAGTCATAAGTCCAAAATAAGATCTAAACTATGTCTAGACCTAAAATTCAAACATAGATTCATGTACACTCATATATAGCTCACGGCTATATTTTTAGATCTTGGTATTCTTAAGATGTCACTTTAACTAGTTTTTAAGTCTTGTAAATATTCACAAAAACACATCATGATTATCTAGGTTACATGCATGTTTCCAAAGCTACTATTATTCCAAGAAACAATGTATAGCCCACGGCTATATTGTTTTCTCCCAATATTCCCAATAGATCTACTAGCTTATTTCATGTATACCATGTTAAGTTAACACTTATCATTAGATCTAGGTTTTTATAAGCATGCATGTACATCTAACCCATTTTAGGTCTAGTGTAACCCACGGCTACATTTATACACATAAGTTGTATTTGTGATTTTTAACATTCCATTAAGTATGTTACATTTCATATTCCATCTTTAAAACTAAGTTGATAAATCATATGGTCACCATTTAATTTAGCCGAGACCTTTAAGGTCATGGTTTTCATGATCTTTAAGTTGCACAAGTTCATTTCATGAGATATATGGTTATTGGTTAACCAAAGTCCTATTAACAAGATTTGTAACCCATGCAATGTTTAGATTTATAAAAGGTTTCATATGGTTTTTAAATCAAGTTTAACACATAACACATAAGTCATAAGTTTCTTATTAAAAGATTTTGAATCATGAACATGGTTTGTATAAATATGCCGTGACCCATAAGGGCCATAGCCTTACAAAATCTTGATTTTTAACATGTTATTCACTTGTGTTTATAGATGTATGAAGATGCATGCATGAAGAAATGAAAGATTATGATGTGTATACCTCTCTTGCCTAAAAGTACCATAAATGATCTAGATGAACAAGGAGATTTGAGATTTACTCAAGATGATGAAGAAAACCCTAAAACAAACCAAGCCGTGACCTTGATGACTTAGCTAGGGCTTGTTTATAGGAGGAATGATGCTACCAAATGATTTGTAATCAAGGTGGGACAAAGATTTAGTTGATTTAATGAATCAACTTTGGATTTTTGTGGTTTATAGCCGAAATGTAGAGAGAGGGATGATGATGAGAGAAGTGAGTTTGCATGAAGAGAGAATGTGTATGTGTGTGTTTCTGCTAAAAAGAGAAGAGAGAGAGAGAGAGAAGGGCAAAAGGTATGATTCACCTTGGTAAGGCATATTATGCCAAGTGTCACCTCTTGCCTTTCCAAGGCAACTCTTCTCCTTCTACCTAAGGTGGGGTGCCGTGTTAAGCTAACCAAAAAGGGAGGGTGGGCTTGTGTTGGGCCTATGTTGGGCTAGAGCACAACCTTGGGCTAGTCCATGAGAGTTTAAGCATGTTATAATATGCATGCACACATAAATTATAAGTACATTGTGTAGTATGTTTTCCATATTTGTTATGTGTTGTTTATAGTTAAAAATACACTTCATTACTTGTTTTACTTAGTTGTGAGTTCATGGTTTAAGTTGTGAAGTTATTTTCAACAAGGATGAAAGTAAAAGTATAATTACATGATGGACAAGTTTACACACATCTTAAGAAGTTATAACTCATGAATGAGTGTTCTAGGATTAATTGGTGAAATTTCATTACATCAAATCATGGTAAAATCATGGATTTTACAACACCATCCAATTATTTTAGCTTTGTCCTCAAAGCTACTACAAACGTAGTTATTTGTTAAGTAAAAGATGTTCTTAGTATGATTCGTCTCAAACTCTCTCTCAGGTACGGATGGCAGCATGATCACGAAGTGGTCTATACCTAAGTTATTCTTATACGTCCGATTGGGCATTAATGAAAGGTTATGCTATTACGGGTGAATAGTAGAGAAAGCAAAGAGATTTTTATCCGGGTTGCACTAGACATCCGATTAAGCAGTTAAGAAGACTTTTGTTAAGGATGGACAGGAGGCAGTGCAAAGAGATCTTTATCCGGATCGCACTATGCATCCGATTAAGCAGTAAAGGAGACTGCTGTTGTGGATGAATAGGCGCGGAATGCAAAGAGATCTTTATCTGGATCGCACTATACATCCGATTGAGCAGTAAAGGAGACTGCTGCTGTGGATGGATAGGCGCGGAATGCAAAGAGATCTTTATCTGGATCGCACTATACATCCGATTGAGCAGTAAAGGAGACTGCTGCTGTGGATGGATAGGCGCAGAATGCAAAGAGATCTTTATCCGGATCGCACTATACATCCGATTGAGCAGTAAAGGAGACTGCTGTTGTGGATGAATAGGCGCGGGCTGCTTAACAGGGTCGCAGCTATACCCTTCCAGGATCTGGGAGAAAACCAATGGCGTTGTGGATTTGGTTAAGAGGACAAATCCATTGCAAATGGTTTCTAATATGAGGAGGACACGCCAACATGTTTCATATGCTGTGGAATCTGGGGATGCACTATTTCTACATCCTTTTCATGGGTGAGATACAAGTTATATCTCCATACCCGAGGATGAAAAATTGGGGGTTGATGGTAAAACAAACATTTTTAACTTTAACCCCTCCTATATTAACAGCTTTAAGAAAAGATTTACGATCTTTACCTCAAGCCAGCGGGACACAAACATTCGTTAATGGTACTAAAGTTTCTACCCGACAAAAAGGTTAAGATTGTTGTCGATGGCGTTTGCGTAAGAAGTTGCAAGGAATCTGCTTCATTTTCCGCGGGGTTGAGCGAGAGGGGCACAGAAAAGAAGTACCTCAAATGGTGGAAATAAAAGAAGATACCAAGAATAAAGAAGTGCGCGCCTTGCAGGGTATCGTAACAAGGGTCATGCATTCACTATTACTGGTTCAAAATTTGTACAAATTCTAACTTCTAAGGAGAGGGAATCACATCTCCTAGAGTCTAATGGGTGACGGTATTGTCGAACTAATTGGACCCGAAGAGGAAAGAGGAATTTCCAAAAACATAGGACATTAAACATCTCCTTACGGGGGATGTCGAACATAGCCCTACAAAGTACACCCATTGTGAGTTGGATGTGCCTTTCAGGTTTAGGGTTACCTAGGTGACGGAAGTAACCCTACAAAATACACCTATTGCGAGTTGGGTGTGTCCTTCAGGTTTAGGCAGGGAGGAAACAGGTTAGGGAAATGGGACATTCTCGGACCAAGTATTCTCTGGCCTGTTGGTGCTAGAGATGACACTAAATCTAGTGCTAACTATATCGGGGTTATGGCTCCCAAGTATAATCAAGGTTTCATCTCACCAAGGTACACAAACCCATTTTTGGTTACATAGGGTAATCGCATGATACTTGTTAGTCAATTTGTGTTAATAACGACCTCAAAGCTATCAGGGCTTTCTAGGATCTGATTGGTGGAAAACGGCGATTTGAAAAGTTTTAAGGATCAACCTCGAATGATGGTGTTTAACTATCTTAACTTTTTCGTCGACTATTCCACAGTATAATAGGAGCCTAAAACTGTCGGAGGGATTTTCATTACCTTACTAAATTTAGCAATTTAATGCTTTGGTCTACCCATGTATCAAACAGGATAGATGTATATCATTATCTTAGTAAGAACATACAAGGTACGATGTTGGAGCCTGGACTTGCTGGGGCATTGTCGGCCATGTGCACTTGCGAAGGAGTTCTCTTGTTGTCCTTCTTCTGGTTGGCCCACTTGGGACAATCAGGTCTCACGTGCCCAGGGGTTCCACACTCATAACAAACCATAACCTTCTTTGGTCCACTACCGCTCCCATGTGCACTAGACTTACCCTTGTTACGGTTCCCGGGATTGGTATTAGGTCGACCTGGGGTAGCAACATTTGCTTGACACTTACGAGCAAAGTGGCCTTGTTGGCCACACTCGTGGCATCCTTGGCATTGTCCTCCATCAAGATGATGATAGTTGCACTTTGAACATTTAGGCTTGGTCCCTGAGTAGTTCTTGGTGCGGGGTGTAGGGGTAGTGTTATCAGCTTGCCCAACGTTTTGCTTTTTGGAAGGCTGCTGGTGCTGACTATGAGAGCTGTCATCGGATTTTCTGTTGCTGTCCGTTTGCCTATCGGACGGATTGCGGGCTTGCTTACTGATTAGTTCAGTTGCAAATTCCATAGCACCTTCAACAGTGGTGGGTCGTGAAGCTAGCACACTGTCATGAATGTTGTCAGGGAGTCCACTGACATACTTTTCAATCTTGTCACTCCTTAGAGGAAACATTCTGGTGCACATCAAGCTTAACTCTTGAAATCTTTGGTTGTACCAAAGGATATCATTGTTCTTACACTTTAGATCCCACAGCTCGACTTCCAACTTCTTCATTTCTCCTCTAGCGCAGTATTTCTCAATCATTCTCTCCTTGAGCTTGGCCCAAGTGAGGGTATAAGCAGTGGCATGTCCAAGGGTGGCGACCACAGAGTTCCACCAAGTAAGGGCGCTATCGAGTAGAGTGTATGTAGCATACTTAACTATGTTCTCATCAGCACAATCGCTGATGCGGAAAACTGTCTCTAGTCTTTCAAACCATTTCATCAGTTCAACAACTCCTTCTTTTCCTCGGTAGTATGAGGGTTTGCATTTCAAGAAGTCGGGTACGAACAACCCCTGTTGAAGTTGTTTCTATGCATGTTGGGGTTTGGGTCATTGCCTACATTAGCTTCTCTGGCTGCTATAGCTGCCGAAATGCCTTCACCAATCATCTCCCGGAGTTGAGCAGCGGTAACATTATGAGTAGCTTCACGTACTTCGGTATTAGCGGTATTGGAGGCAATTGCATTATTGGGGTTCGATGGTGAAATCACCATTTGTCTATAATCATACACAAAATGAGATTATTAATTCAATCGTTAGTGCAGTTTTTATATTATTTGCAAGAGAATGATTTCATGCATAAAATTCATAACAAATTTGGATAACCTGTCAGGATTTCATAATATAATACATTGCACAACAGATATAACATAAGAGAGTGATTTCATGCAAAGTTCCGTCATGAGATGGGACCCGGTGCTATAAGTTCCGGATTAGTTCCCAACAATCCTACTTCTACATCATTTTTACCACCATCAAGGCCCGAGTGGGATAAATTGTTTCAACCGTTGTTTGATGAATTCTTCGATCCCCCGACTGATGAAGTTCCAACACCTGTAGTAATTGCTCCAATACCTGAAGTGGTTGCTCAAGTTAATGAACCTTTATCTAACGCATCTACAATTCACATTGAACCGGATGCACCTTCACCAAGTGATTCTCAAACTACACCTGAATCATCACCCCTACTTGTGCCTAATGATGTAGAAGAGGATTCTACTGATCACGACTTGGAATATGCTCACTTGCAAGAGCTTCCTTTCTTTGGTGTAGCGATCCCTGAAAACCCTTCAGCCGCGTCTACCTCAGAAGAAGCTCCATCTATTGTTCACTCCAGACCACCTAGGATTGAAAACCATAGCACTAAATGGACAAAAGATCACCCAATTAGGAATGTTATTGGAGATCTAGATCGACCAGTCTCTACACGCCATCAACTACAAGAGAGTGCACTATATTGTTACTTTGATGCATTTCTCTCTGAAGTTGAACCCAAAAATTGGCAGCAGGCTATGACCCAATCATCTTGGATTGAAGCTATGCAGGAGGAACTCAATGAATTCAAATGACTAGAAGTATGGGAATTGGTTCCTCGCCCTGACAAGGTTAACATCCTTACTTTGTTATGGGTTTATAAGGTTAAACTTGATGAGATGGGTTCGGTATTGAAGAATAAAGCAAGATTGGTCGCTAGAGGATATAAACAAGCCTTGGGTATAGACTTTGAGGAATCTTTTGCTCCTGTGGCTAGATTGGAGGCGATTAGACTATTCCTTGCGTTTGCTGCTCATATGAACATGATCGTCTATCAAATGGATGTGAAGACGGCATTTTTGAACGGTGAACTAAGGGAAGAGGTTTATGTTAGTCAACCGGATGGGTTCGTGAGTACGGAGTCTCCTAACCATGTGTACAAGCTTAAGAAGGCTCTCTATGGGTTGAAACAAGCTCCACGCGCGTGGTATGATCTCCTGTCAACATATCTCATGTCGGAAGGCTTCTCCAAAGGCAAAGTGGACCCCACTCTATTCACTCTCAAGGACGGCAACGACATGCTTCTGGTACAAATTTATGTTGATGATATAGATTTTGCTGCCACTAACATAGAATTGTCTAAACAATTTGAGAAGATAATGTCCACACGCTTTCAGATGTCGATGATGGGAAAAATTTCATTTTTCTTAGGATTACAGATTTCTCAGAATCCCAGAGGCATCTTTATTAATCAATCCAAATATGCTCTAGAATCTCTTAAGAAATATAACTTTGAGAATTGTGACCCCGTAGACACTCCAATGGTGGAGAAATCCAAGTTAGATGAAGATAGGGATGGGATTATTGTTGATCCGAAACTTTACCGTGGAATGATTGGCACCCTTCTCTATCTGACTGCTAGCAGGCCTGATTTGCAATTTGCTGTATGCATGTGTGCCCGGTATCAGGCTCGGCCTACCGAAAAGCACTTACATGTTGTGAAAAGGATCTTTCGGTATCTAAAAGGAACACTTCATCGTGGTCTATGGTATCCGAAAGATTCCTCGATTGCTTTAATATCATACGCAGATGCCGATCATGCTGGATGTCAAGATACGAGGCGTAGCACTTCTGGATCTGTGCAACTCCTAGGAGATAGATTGATCAGTTGGTCTTCAAAAAGGCAGAAAAGCGCTGCAATATCAAGCACGGAGGCTGAATACATCGCCATGTCCGGTTGTTGTGCTCAAGTCCTTTGGATGAGATCACAATTAACTGACTACGGTCTTAGATTTAACAAAATCCCGATGTATTGTGACAACAAGAGCGCCATTGCCCTTTGCTGCAACTATGTTCAACACTCCCGGGCCAAGCACATAGACATTCGCTACCATTTCATTAAGGAGCAGGTGGAGAACGGAGTGATCGAGCTGTATTTTGTCACTACTGAGTACCAGCTGGCGGATATGTTCACCAAAGCCTTAGATCGAGGACGAATCGAGTTTTTGATCGACAAGCTTGGCATGAAATCATTCACTCCAGCGACTCTCAAAGAGTTGGCAGAAGAATCAGCTGAATAGTCGTGGTAAACTATTCAGAGTATCCTTTGGTTGTGATCATGTATATTATCGTAAATATATAAACCACAAAAGAAAATACAAAAATATAAAACCAAGAAAAACCATAAAAAATATAAAACCAAGAAAAACCATAAAAAATATAAAACCAAGAAAAACCATAAAAAATATAAAACCTAGAAAAACCATAAAAATTATAAAATCAAGAAAAACCAAAAATATTTTTCGTTTAAAACGGGCATGTCTTTTAGTACGGTAATATTTACGGCCTTAGAAATGTCGATCAATATTGACACTGTGCCATAAATAGAGTCCGTATAAAAGTTGTACATTTTTTAAAACATGCCCATAATGGCTTGTAGTTATTTCTGACTGCAACCCGGTTTTCATATTAAAGTCACGTATTTCCTTGGAAAACGTTGGCTCAGAACGGGAATTAATTTTCTCGGGCGTGATTTACAAGCCAAATCATGCAAAGGGATCAAGTTTACTTTATAACTTGGTCTTACACGAATTTGTGTACGTCTCAGTGCATTAATTTGTTAAAATAAGAGAAATCTTATTGACACAACGAATCAAACTTTTTCAAGAAATCAATTGGGAAATGTTTTTCATCATCATGTGCCTCGTTAAACAATGACTACAGCTCTTTAAATAGGAAACGGGTCATCGTTTAAGGGGGAGAAAATGTTTCATCATCTTTCACATCAAAAAGATCTTCAAAAGTTTTCAAGGAAACTCACAAAACTTAATGGTTAATGGTTGGATTGCTTTGGCATATGTCTTGTTGTTGCTTATAAGTTTGTTGTGGACTGTGCTTGTGTTAAGTTAAGTTAATCACTAAGGCTTGAATAGTTAACATAAGATAGGGTCAAAATGGCTAGTATCAAAACTTGGAATGATTGAATGAAGCAAAAAGAAAAATTGAGGGGGCAAAGTTGACAACTTGTCTAACTTGTGGAAAAATTGACCTAGTCAAAACCTTCCCCCCCGTTACCATTTTTCCTTCACTGTTTCTTTGTTTTCTCTTTTGCCGCCACTCATACAAACACACAAACAAACACACGAAATCAATCAATCATCTCAAATCATTCACTTTCTTTGATCAGATCTTCACAAAAAAGGTATTAAATCGGATTTATTTCTCATAAACATCAAGTTAATTAAACTGTTTAAATGAAAAACAATCGAACTCAATTACTGTTTAAATTAGGGTTTAATTAATTGGGGTTTTTGCCTGGGAATGATTCGGAATAGGTTTAATTGCATAGATTTGGCCTTTGGTACACTTGAATTAATCGATTTCATGCCTAATTAGAATAAATGTTGGAAACTTTCCGAGTAAGAAGCTATTTTCCGCATAGAAAAGAACTTTCCGAGTAGAAAAAGTTTTCCGCATAGGGCAAATCTTTCAGCATAGAAAAATGTTCCGAATTGAGGATTTATTCCGCATAGGACCAAATGTTCCGAATAA
The DNA here is from genome assembly GCA_025667525.1 of Glebionis coronaria. Lineage (NCBI taxonomy): Eukaryota > Viridiplantae > Streptophyta > Magnoliopsida > Asterales > Asteraceae > Glebionis > Glebionis coronaria. The sequence continues at coordinate 455,592,883 of CM046875.1, read as the reverse complement.
AGGATTTATTCCGCATAGGACCAAATGTTCCGAATAGAGGCTTTATTCCGCATAGGGAAAATGTTCCGAATAGGTCAAAAGTTCCGAATAGGGCAAATGTTCCGAATAGGGCAAATGTTCCGAATAGGGCAAATGTTCCGAATAGGGCAAATGTTCCGAATAGGGCAAATGTTCCGAATAGGGCAAATGCTCCGAATAGGGCAAATGTTCCGAATAGGGCAAATGTTCCGAATAGGGCAAATGTTCCGAATAGGGCAAATGTTCCGAATAGGGAAAATGTTCCGAATAGAGTGTTTATTCCGCATAGGCTTAATGTTCCGAATAGAGATTTATTCCGCATAGCCTTAATGTTCCGAATAGGGCTTTTATTCCGCATAGCCTAATGTTCCGAATAAGAGATTTTATTCCGCATAGCCAAAAGTTCCGAATAGGCCTTTATTCAGAATAGGGATTTTATTCCACATAGGCTAAATATTCCGAATAGAAGATGTTTGAATGGTTTCAAAGCTTAAGGGATTATGTCATATGTACTATGCTTAGGTTTAAAGTCATAATGATATTCATACTTGTTTGTATCAACCTTTGTGTTTTATCTTAAGCAGAGACGATGACTAACCCTACCGTACAACAACTACAAGACAACAGAGCCGCCGCCATTGCTGAAGCAAAGACTCTAAAGTTTGTTCCAAACAACTTCCGTCTGAAGGAGGTATCTCACTCCACCCATAATGGCTTTAAGGTAGGTACAGCCATGCTTGATAAATCTCACTTCAAGTATGCGCTAAGGAGAAGTGCTTCGGTGCCCTATGAATATCTTTACGAGTTCTGGGCTACCAAAGAGAGGACGTCGAACAAGATCACTTTTTCCTTGGACAACAAGCAGCAGACGCTTACTGTGTCAGATTTCAGGAAGATCTTTGGCTTTCGTCCGATTCTCAAAGGACTACCATCATACTCACCCAACCCAACCAAGGACCAGATCATGGAGATGTTCACCGCTATTGGATGTCTTGACATACGAACCCCGTCTGAGTTTACTACCGCCAAAGTCGGCCAACCATGGAAAGCTATTTTTGGGATTCTTAGCCGATGCTTGACACCCAAAACAACTGGGTATGATGCTGTTCGTCCACCAATCATCAAGATGTTTTATGGTATGTTCAAAGGTATGGGTATTGATTATGCATCACTGCTGTGGGAGGAGTTTACTTTTCAACTCTTCACTAACACAAAGGGTAAAATTAAAACTTACCAGTACCCTAGGTTTATTAAGTTGATCATACATTACTTTATGGAAAACGATGCATCCATTAACAAGCTTGCAGGTAGTCGTCACCACATGATAGATGATGATGATTTGGTAGACTTAAGGCAGGAGACTCATTCGAATACGGTTATTCCTGGTCCCATTCCCAGTCATCTTCTGACCGATGAGATTATTGCATCCGATGATTACAAGAACTTGCTAACAGAAATTGAGAAACAACGAGCAAGCCTTCTAGCAGGTGAAGACTCATCTACCACGGTTAAAAGCAAAGGTAAAAGGAAGCAAGCAGATTTACCTGAGCCCAAAACCAAGAAGAAGAAGACAGAGGGTAAGAAAGGAAAGGGTAAGGCTGATGAGATGCGTCTGCGTGACGAAGAAAATATTACTGATCCTGCTCTTGAGAAAACTGAGAAACAAATGATGAAGACAGCCATTCAAAGGAGCAGGAAAGATACTGGCGGTAGTGGTTCAGGTGTAAGAGTAGACGTTGAGGATGAGTACATGGAACCTGATGATGTTGATGAGTTTGGGTCACCTGAACATTATTCCACTTCGAAGGAGCCATCAATCCCTGTTTCAGCTGGTGTTGAAAAGGCATCTACTCAACCTTTAACAACTCAACCTCCACCAACTCAACCCTTACCAACCAAACAGGTTTCTACACCAATTCCTCCACCACCACCAAAGCCCATCCTTAGCACCGCAGTAACAACCGAGCCTATTCCCTCAACCCCGAGCAGCTCTGCAACATCTGCAATGGCAGCAATAGTGATGGCCGAGTTGTTGGATAAACACGTGGACAAACAAAAGAGAGAAATGGATGAACTTCGCCGAGAGTTAAATAGAAGAACTCAAAGTGAAGAAGCATCAAGGAAAGCTCAAGAAGAGTTGATTGCCAAGTTCGCTGCAGACATGGAAGTTACACGTAAAGCTCATGCAGAAGAACTTGCTCAGGTTAAAAAGGATGAAGCTGATAGGCATAAAGCACGAATTGCAAGACTTAAAGCTATTAAGGATGACTTTAAAGAGCAAAAAGAAGCTCTTGAAGCTACTATTGAGCAAAGAGTGAAAGACTCCATTGAATCCTTAATGCCTAAACTGCGTGATGACTTGAAGACGCTTGCTGCTGACAACTTAATGATCAAATCATCCAACCCTTCAGAAGCCGCCTACAAGATCGCTTATGACTTGACGGATTTTGAACTTAAGAAGATCCTCAAAGCTCGAATGAAGGAACTTGGATCGTTTGATAAATCGAGGAAACAACGGGCTCTCTTCAAAGCCCTGAATGACGCTATCATGGAGGATGATAGGTTGTTCAAGACGTTTGGAAGTGTGGTACCTTACCACATTCTCCCTGAAGAAGAAAGGGAAGAGAGCGACGAAGAAGAGGGTACTGGTGGAGAGGAGGAAGAAGAAGAAGAGGAAGATAAGAACGAGGAGGATGATGAGGATGAGAATGATGAGGATGATGATGATGATGAGAATAATGATGATGACGATGAAAATGATGACGAGGATGAGGATGAGAATGATGATGATGAGGATGCAGATGATGATGATAATGATGGTAATAATGGTGGTGATGGTCACCAGGAGAGTGTTAAGGGGAGCAATGCGGATAAAGGTGAACAGCGTGAGAAAGGGGATAAGGGCGCCAGCTCAAAGAAAGTGGTTAAGTCTGGCACCAAGTCAAAGAAAGATGCAGCACCAAAGGAGAAGTCCACATCCACGGAATCCAGACGATCGAAGTGGCGCCATGACGTGAATGCCACTACAGGGTCATCTATTCCTGGTACATTTATCCATGCATCAATACCTGTTACCACTAACCCCGTTAGTTCTTGTGTTGTTACTCCTGTGATTGCAGAATCGGTTACCGAACCAGAAGCTGCACAACACTCACCCGTCCATGACACTGCTGAAATGCCTGAATCTGAACAAGCAGATGTTCACGTCTCTACTCCTCTGCAACAAAACCCACAATCTACTGAACCAAGCACAAGGAACTGGGAGGACACGTTGGAAATCGACGAGACTGCTCCACCACAGGCTTGGATCACGGCAGCGGCGCAGTATGATCCGATCACCGACGCCGACAAAGAAGTCTTGTACCTTCGTATCCGAAGTCCGATTGACTTATGTGCATTTCTTGCTCATGAGTATAAGACTTCAGTTACTCCATCATTGGTGAAGAAAGTACTGAAGGATAAAAGACTTCGCGCCAAAACCCGGTTGACCCAAATGGAGTTCGAATATTATGCCGAGGAGATACTGAAGGCTCTGAATACCGTTCAACGGCCAGGTCTTCATGAATCAGAAAGAGCTCCACCTCCAATGGATCAAGATAATCAGATTGCTCTTGACTTCTTTGTCACCAATGATCTGGTATATCTACTGAAGGGGTCATCAAAGTACGCAACATCCCTGACCTTGCTGAAAGCTGCCAACTGGGGGACAATACCCTTTATCGAGGAAAAGGTAAACCGACTCTGGGTCCCTAAGATAAATCGTAATTATGATATGTATGCTGTCATAGGTGCATCTCATTGGGACGAACGAGTCAGAAGGGCGTACAGGGGTTGCTGCCTAGTCAATTCTGGAAGCTCAGTTAGATCCGATATCCGCATCTCCAGCATTTTAGGGTTGAAAACAGAAGCCAAGAATGGCTATTATCATGTGACGGAGATTCGCTTGAAAAGGGAGGATGACAGGGAATACAGAATCCAGCAGGGAGATTTTTCCATCATTCGCCTTGAGGATATCGAAGATATGCTGCTTCTGATGACCAGAGATCAACTGACACATATTCCTCGTGAAGACCTAATTGCATTGAATACAGCACTTCGTATGTTCACACGAAGCATTGTCATCAAGTCACGAGTTGAAGATCTTCAGTTGGGAGTCGAAAGCTATCAGAGGAAGCTCAATTTAACCCGTCCTGTGAACCAAGTGTTACCTCAACATGTAGCAAGATGTCCCTATACCGGCATTTCTGTCCCGAATTACGGCATTTTCTACTTGAACAGTCGAGGTTTGATGAAGTTTATGAGGGTGGGGGAGCTCCACAAGTATAGTGATGGAACTCTTATACAAGTCAGAGGAAAGTTGGAGCATCTGAACTCGGGTAAGACTTTGCCAGAAATGACGGAGGATTGGCATCCAGGTTATAAGCAGATGGCGAAGTACGTGATCAAAAAGATCGATCAAAAGCTCCGTGAACGTAGGTTGATGAGGAGCTTGGAAAGATTCGTGAGTGGTAGACCATATGGAGTGCACTACAGGACACTGCAACGATCCATCTGAAGGGTCGTACATTTCAGGTCACTCTATATTGGTATTATTTGTGAATATGTATATTTGTGAATAATGTGCTTTAATGGCTTGTTGTAGTGTTAAGGTATGAAAATTTTTCAAGAATTTTTCACGAGATTCTAAATCTTTCAAAATATATCATACTAAAGCACTACAACTACCCCTTATTAACTTAAGGGGGAGCAATCAGTTGTTCTATGGCCAAACATCAATTTCATTTTTACCCAAAGACCGGTTAATCCATTCAATATCCCAAATATTAATGGTTAACATTTTGGATAAGGGGAGAAAATGGGATTAAGGAGATTTAAATGATACTTGGCTAAAATGAAAAAGACTTAAAGATTATCCAACTTAATATGTGTAAAGCACGTGTTAAGGGGGAGCGTTTTTGATGAACAAAACACCTAAGGTACAAAACTTTTGATTTCAATATCACAAGTACTTTAGGTGATTTTCAATGATTTCTCATGGTGGCAATTCCTTCCCAAAACACACTTAATTCACGACGGATGTGGTGACAAAAGGGTGGTAGGAATAGGTTTAGTCCAATGATTCATCAGAACCGATGGAATCTTCCCAAGGACAATTCCCTAGATAGAATTAGAAGTCCTAGGAAAGATGGAGAAAGAATGTGAACGTAGCTGAATGCCGACCAAGTACTTAAGCTAGCACTGGAACAATCACAACAAGGTGCTAGTGATGACGTATTGGTAAGCATTGAAGGGGTTGAAGAATGAAAAAGAAATGTAAAGATAAAGGGTGTAAAGAAAGAAGCCCTCCTTACAACTTTAGGCAGAAACCGGGTCAATACATATGCTATTGAGGTCATTTTTGCTAATGATTCTCGGTATTGAAGAAAGACATCATGGACCCAGTGATGCAATGCACAACCCTTCCCCAGCTAACTCAAATATCTCTCAAAAGGTATTTGTTTTAATCACAAGGAGATCAACACGTTATCTACTGGTTTATTCACTCCGAATAGACTGGTATTGAAAAGGTGGCACTCCTCTCCAGCCATCGCTCACTAAATCAAAACGCACAATCGAGTCTAGAGCCAAGAGATCATCAAAAGTCTCATTAGGACACTTTCCATTTATTCCTTGCTTTCTCACACACTGTGAAAAGTAAGAGTTTTTCATGAGTCCTACGCAGTATTCCTGTAATATTACCAGAACATCCGAGTAATACGCAAGTATTACAATGAAGATGGAAATCCTGCTTGAGCCAACATCAAACAAGCTCATGGTAGGTTACACGTGCGGTTCTTTTAGAACCAATCTTGTGAAAAACTGGAAGGTAACAGTGGTTTAATTCTTAATTGAACTTAAACTCGTTCCAGGCCTCTTCGCATTATCATATGATCTTGCCAGAACACTCAGAGTGACTCTTTATTGACCACAGTGACGAGTGGAAATCCTTCTAGTGTCAACATCAAACAGCACTTGGTAGGTAACGCGCAAGATTCTTTATGAATTGAGCTCGTGACAACTGGAAAGCAACGATGGTGAAAATCTTAATTGAAATTCACTTGTTCCAGGTTTCATGAATTGACGGCTTTTAATCACAAGGATAATTTATCCAAGTGATTCACTCTTTATGTTCGCAGTCAGCTTTGGACGGTCGAATAAAGAGAACGGGTTTACCCGCGAAATCCTGTCAGGAAGTTACTTAATTGAAACTATCCGTCACGGGTACGATATCTAATATCGTCCAACGGTCTTCACCGACCGGAGGTAAAATGCTACCGAATTAGAATAAAATGTTCAAAGCCATTTTATTCGTGTCGTTGCTGTGTACCTGTTAAAGACGGTGGCGTTGCTGTGTACCTGTTGAAGACGGTGGCGTTGCTGTGTACCAGTGAAGACGGTGGTGTTGCGGTGTACCTGTAAAAGTCGTTCCCACATGCTTATGTCTTTTGCAACAAAGTTCAGCAAACATTCAAGAAAGTTCAAGATGAAGTCTTCCGCTGTACCAAACTCTGAAGCTTTCGAGAATTCAACAAAAAGACGTAAGTGTGTGGAACATGAAGTCACGAGGAGGCAAAGTTCACAAGAAAGGCAAAGATCGCACGTGAAAGGCCAAAGAACAATGCTCTCAAGTCAAAGCCAAAAAGATCAAATCAACATATTCACAACAAAAGAAAGAAAAGAAGAAAAGACTACGAGCTAAAGAACGAAGACTTAGTATAGTATGCTAGGTTTAGAACTTTGTAACGTGGAGTGACCTCCCTTAGGGGGAGATTGTTAGAAATACGTTTTTACGTATATTAGAAGTATCGGTCACTCCACAATAATATTCATGTTGTAATAGCTCGTAGTTAGATAATAGTTGTTAGTTACTTATTAACTTAAGTAAGAACCGGTCCATGGGCTTGTCATGGACCGGCCCAAGCCCATGTTTAGCTTGGTACTATAAATACCCCTTTCCACTAAGGAAAGGGGTTGGTTGTTGTTCCATTTTACATTTGATATTAATAAAACCTTTCAAGTATTCTCTCACTTTCTCTCTCTAGTTTCTCTCACTAGAAAACATCAACCCACTTCATAGATTCATAGGTTATCATTTGATCGAGCAGTGAAGAAAGGTTGAGAATTTGTGTTGTGTTGGTTGAACTCAAGATTAAATCCACTAAAGATCGTCGAAAAAAAACTCAAATACCCCTTGAACTTGCTTATACGGAATAACCCAAACTCAGAATAAACCCTTATTCGGAATAATGCCTATTCGGAATAATCCTATGCTGAAAAATACCCTATTCGGAATAAACTCTATGCAGAATAACCCTTATGCGGAAAAACCCCTATTCGGAATGTTTTCTTCAATTCGGAATATTTTGCCAATTTGGCTTATTCGGAAAAACTGGTCTATTCGGAATGATGGCAATTCGGAATATTTCCTAATTTTGGCTATTCGGAAAATTGGTGTCTATTCGGAAAAAATTGGCTATTCGGAAAATTGGTGTCTATTCGGAAAAATTGGCTATTCAGAAAGTTTTTGCTATTCGGAAAAAACGGCTATTCGGAAAAAAGTCTTCTATTCGGAAAAAATTCTTCTATTCGGAAAAAATTCTTCTATTCGGAAAGATTCTTCTATTCGGAATGTCTATGCGGAAAAATTTCTTCTATGCTGAAAATCCTCCTATTCGGAATCCTATTCGGAATAAACTTTCTATGCTGAAAATCCTCCCTATTCGGAATCTCTATTCGGAATATTCTGGAAAAATAGTTTCCGAGACTTAAAAAGTAGCTATTAACTCCGATTTTTGATCCAAAACCACAAAAAGTTTTATGATTTTTACCAAAATAAGCTAAACCCAATCCTTATCAATCAATCCCAATAACAAAAACACCAAAAATAACAAGATTCAAGATTGATTTTTTCTAAAGATCACTAATTGATTCAAAAACTAAAAAAGCAACACAATCCTTACCTTAAATCACCCCATAGCTCTTGATACCAAATGTAGAAATTGATAACCTATGAATCTATGAAGTGGGTTGATGTTTTCTAGTGAGAGAAACTAGAGAGAGAAAGTGAGAGAATACTTGAAAGGTTTTATTAATATCAAATGTAAAATGGAACAACAACCAACCCCTTTCCTTAGTGGAAAGGGGTATTTATAGTACCAAGCTAAACATGGGCTTGGGCCGGTCCATGACAAGCCCATGGACCGGTTCTTACTTAAGTTAATAAGTAACTAACAACTATTATCTAACTACGAGCTATTACAACATGAATATTATTGTGGAGTGACCGATACTTCTAATATACGTAAAAACGTATTTCTAACAGAATTTTAAACATTCATCGAGTAGCCTTGCCCCGGGTAGTGGTACACATTGTCTTAAATACATCATATTCAAAATACATGCCCAAAGAAAAAGGAAAGATATAGTACGGGATTACATCACCAAAACTGCAAAGAAGAATAAAAGTACAAAGGCCCTATGTCATTATAGCCGGGATGCAACCCGTAAGCTTATCATGTCGTACAAGAAGTCTAGTACGTCTCATTCTAATCCTGCCGGGATGGTCCACTAGATGATGTCAGGGCTGACGGTGCGGATGGAGCTGGTGGGGTTGCAGAATTCTTCCTGGTGTTCCACAAAGTCCGAACTGTCGTTCGGGTCTCCTTGAGCGTACGGAGTGCAGACAGTAGCTGGTTTCGTAGTCTATCGATGACCCTTCGGAGATAAGCCATCTCCCCAGTAACCCCATCATGCCGGAAAATGGCAAGATCAAAGAAGATGGATAATGACTGTTCCTGAGCGGCAAGAGCAGCATGGGTCTGATGCTGCAGACCCTCCATGACCTGAATACGCTGGTGGAGGCGGTAGTTCTCATCCAATAACCATTTCAGTGCCTCGTCCGTCCTACCCTGGATGCCCTTAGCAGTTTGGGAGTCCCCCTCAAGGTGTGGAAAAGAGTGTCGATACGCTCATAGATGACGATATGGCCCTGTTGACTGACTGTCAACTGGATGCGGAGGTCGGATATCTCTCGCTCATGGCGTGCAGCCAGTGCGGAGATCTAGGCCTGGACGGAATCGACACGTCCCGCCCCGGAGCCTTCCCCGGTCTCATAAGTGGAGACGGGTGCTGGTCCGGAGAAATAACCTGATGAGAAAGACGGAGGCATGGAAGATGGTATGCTAGAAGGGACCTGGTCCTCCTCCATGGAGGTTGGGGCCAGTGTGGCTGATGCTGAGATGGAAAAAGGGTCCTCTAGGAGTACAGCTTCGGTGGCTGGGTCATCCTCTGAATACGAGGCTGACAACCATCCATACTGTGTCGATCGTGGAAATGAACAAACAACTGGAGTAGGAGCTACTCTGGATAGAAGAGTCGTGGATGCAGTAGGCGGAGTCATGATGCTCTAAAATAGTATTATTTTAAGTTTGAAGTGAGTATAAGCTTACAAACAAAGAACAATATTATTTAGATTACATGCTTTATGAAATATACCCCTTTTAAACAATTATTAGAATGTTTTAAGGTTACAAATATTTTTACTTATATATATATATATATATATATATATATATATATATATATATATATATATATATATATATATATATATATATATATATATATATATATATATATATATATATATATATATATATATATATATATATATATATATATATATATATATATATATATATATGTATTATCATGTAAGTAGTTCATTTATCAATTTGTAAGTGTGAAGTTTAGTTTAATATTACCCATATTCTCATTTCAGTATTTTACTATGTGGTGTAAAATTTTCAAGTTTAGCACGTATAAAATATAGCAATATCTCGCTAAACAGTATTAATAATCAAGTTTAGTAAACATGTATATATATATAATTTGTTCACATAGCATAAAATGCCCTAAGATCTATATGCTTAACTAATAATGTCCCAAAACAAAATCCCAAAAAGATTTTTATAAGTTATAGTCCAGTTTTAAGTAAAAGAAAAATCATTTTATTTTTATTTTATTTAAGAATTTATCTGGTTCTCTATAACTAATGCTCTGATACCATTCTCTGTGACACCCCGGGTAGGGTCAAAATATGCGGAAAATATCCACTGAGATGTCACTAGGGTGGTGGATCGATAGCATATAGTCCTTAGAGCATAAGATAAAGAGTTATTTAAATCAGATTACATGTTTGATAACAAATAAATGAAAATTTTCTTAAACATGACGGTATGTGATTGTTTTTGTTTCCCAAATAGAACTCCTGACGAGTCCTATGATGCAGATTTCTAAGATACTGGAGACCATGCACACACCACGTACTAACTTCATATTCCTGTGCAAAGCATACTAACGGGGGTCAACATAAAGTTGATGAATTTATAGATTTTAACAATTAATTAGTTTGGACATACAATAATCATAGAAGTAATAATGCACAAAGCATTCTTACTAAAATGTAAATAACATTTGTTTATTATTAGAAACTCAAGCTTAACCCCATAGTCCTCAACAGATGAGGACGTAGTGTCTTACAAAAAGACACCCATTCCAGTTCCAACATGGTATACGTCTGTTGTCCCGGCCAAGGCACAATGAGCATGACTCACCCAGACGGGGATGGTCAATCCCTAATAGATCTATTTATAACATTCGGGCGATTTATAATAATTTAACAGTTTCAATAATAATCAATCATAATCAAGTTTATACAATCCAGTTGTGTCCAATATATATTTGCATATTATTCCCAAAAGGGAAAGTTTAATCAAATAGTTTATATGGGGCTGTAAACTCACCTGGGAGTAGGCAATTGCTTGTTTAACACGGGTATCCAATTAAAGCTCACACCAAAGTCATGCCTAATCAGATAGTACAGTCTTAATAGATAGTACAAAGAACATATATGTATGCTTATATAGATTTTAGTCAGTTCATTTATGCTACGGTGTTTATCTAAATAACCGTAGTTCAAGTACCATCTATATTCATTTAAACTTATTTATATAAGTTTCATTTCTAAGTAAACATAAAATGTTTAATTATTAATATCAGTTAGCATACATCTATTTATAACAATAATTCAGTTACAATCAAGTTTTTCATTTAAGTAGACATAAAATGTTTAAAATATTAGTTTACGTTCTCCGTTCAAGTATTATAATCACTCATTTACTATTAAGTTCCATTATTAAGTAAATATAAAGATTCTACTTAATATTAATCCACGTTCGTAGTTCATGTATTATAATCATCTATTTAAACTTATTATTAAGTTTCATATTTTAAGTAAACGTAAGGTGTTTTACTTACCCATTAGCATTTAATCTATCTAAAGTTCATATAGTTTTTATTTTTCTAAAAGTATATGAGTTTATATATGAGTAATACATATTCATAATTGTTTATACAATTATTTTCTAAAGTAAATAGAAGTATTCTATTTAAAAAAAAATATTTTATTTAACTTTAAAGTTTCCATAAATTATTTTAATGTTTATAAAATCATTTAAACTTAAGAATTTATACCTTAATTCTTATGGTCTAAGTATTTTAATTATGTTTTATTATAATTAAAATAGATTTTAGGGTTAGGGCTTGTTAATGTTTTGGAATATGGCAGGTTTAGTCCCCCTAGTTATATGTAGGATTTGTAACTTTATTAAAATTACAAAACAGCCCCTAGGGCTTCCTTAAGTTTCGGTAAATTACAAAAATAGTCCTTAGGGTTTTAAAATGACAAATAACTTTTAGAAACTTCCCAAAATGGTCCCTAGGGTTTAATTTGCCACGGATAGTATTTATTAAACCCTAGACTTTTGGATATTTACCTTTTCAGTCCTTGTACTTACTAGTTTATCAAAACAAGTTTCATAAGTTATGGTTTTAGTCCATAAGTTTTATAAATTGTCATTTTTATCCAAAATTTTTTTATAAGTTATATTTTATTATAAAAACTTTTATTTTAACATTCAAACTTTATATGGGCTCACTAAATGGGCTAAACACCTAATGGAGTTATTTTAGTGGGTTTGAATATATTCCAAGTCCACTAATTTATTTAACTGGGCCTTTAAATCATTTATTGGGTTAAATACATTTTTAAGTCCTTTAACTAGTTAAATGAGCCTAAGTGTAATCTTAGGTCCATTTAAGTTACTAAGATGTATCAAATGGGCTTTTTGGGTCCATTTAGTTTTTAGATTAACGTTTTATGGACTTAATTAGTCCATTAACATTACTTTATACTTTATGTATGTTTCTTCTTAGGATACTCTTATAAGCTTATTATGAGCTTATTAATATTTAGTTCTAAAATAGATGAAGAAAACTTACTATTTGTTTTATGTGTTATATCAAATTAGATCTAGGTGTGTCATAAGGTTACAAGTAAGTCATAAGCTCTAGTAGGAGCTTATAACCCACGACCTACATTAGTTATAGCATATTAAGATAAGTCAAGCCTCATTTTAAGGTTGCATGTAATTTATAAGTGTTACAAAAATTAGATCAACTATGTATACATCAAGAAAATAAGTCATATGTCCAAAATAAGATCTAAACCATGTCTAGACCTAAAAATCAAACATAGATTCATGTACACTCATATATAGCTCACGGCTATATTTTTAGATCTTGGTATTTCCAAGATGTCACTTTAACTAGTTTTTAAGTCTTGTAAATATTCACAAAAACACATCATGATTATCTAGGTTACATGCATGTTTCCAAAGCTACTATTATTCCAAGAAACAATGAATAGCCCACGGATATATTGTTTTCTCCCAATATTCCCAATAGATCTACTAGCTTATTTCATGTATACCATGTTAAGTTAACACTTATCATTAGATCTAGGTTTTTATAAGCATGCATGTACATCTAACCCATTTTAGGTCTAGTGTAACCCACGGCTACATTTATACACATAAGTTGTATTTGTTATTTTTAACATTCCATTCAGTATGTTACATTTCATATTCCATCTTTAAAACTAAGTTGATAAATCATATGGTCACCATTTAATTTAGCCGTGACCTTTAAGGTCATGGTTTTCATGATCTTTAAGTTGCACAAGTTCATTTCATGAGATCTATGGTAATTTGTTAACCATAGTCCCATAAACAAGATTTATAACCCATGCAATGTTTAGATTTATAAAATGTTTCATATGGTTTTTAAATCAATTTTAACACATAACACATAAGTCATAAGTTTCTTATTAAAAGATTTTGAATCATGAACATGGTTTGTATAAATGTATCGTGACCCATAAGGGCCATAGCCTTACCAAATCTTGATTTTTAACATGTTATTCACTTGTGTTTATAGATGTATGAAAATGCATGCATGAAGAAATGAAAGATTATGATGTGTATACCTCTCTTGCCTAAAAGTACCACAAATGATCTAGATGAACAAGTAGATTTGAGATCTACTCAAGATGATGAAGAAAACCCTAAAACAAACCAAGCCGTGACCTTGATGACTTAGCTAGGGCTTGTTTATAGGAGGAATGATGCTACCAAATGATTTGTAATCAAGGTGGGACAAAGATTTAGTTGATTTAATGAATCAACTTTGGATTTTTTTGGTTTGTAGCCGAAATGTAGAGAGAGGGATGATGATCAGAGAAGTGAGTTTGCATGAAGAGAGAATGTGTATGTGTGTGTTTCTTCTAAAAAGAGAAGAGGGAGAGAGAAGGGCAAAAGGTATGATTCACCTTGGTAAGGCATATTATGCCAAGTGTCACCTCTTGCCTTTCCAAGGCAACTCTTCTCCTTCCACCTAAGGTGGGGTGTCGTGTTAAGCTAACCAAAAAGGGAGGGTGGGCTTGTGTTGGGCCTATGTTGGGCTAGAGCACAACCTTGGGCTAGTCCATGCGAGTTTAAGCATGTTATAATATGCATGCACACACACATTATAAGTACATTGTGTAGTATGTTTTCCATATTTGTTATGTGTTGTTTATAGTTTAAAATACACTTCATTACTTGTTTTACTTAGTTGTGAGTTCATGGTTTAAGTTGTGAAGTTATTTTCAACAAGGATGAAAGTAAAAGTATAATTACATGATGGACAAGTTTACACACATCTTAAGAAGTTATAACACATGAATGAGTGTTATAGGATTAATGGGTAAAATTTCATTACATAAAATCATGGTAAAATCATGGTAAAATCATGGATTTTACATTGACCATAGGCGTTCACTCTCGTGCATATAAAATTTTTCATAAAACTGCATCATGCATTCATGTACTAGTTTTCCTACATAAATGTTTCTCATGATTTATTGGTATACAAATTTTTCATGTATATATTTTATGTTTGATCACTTTAATCATGTATTTTTCTTTTATACTGTCAGATGGTTCTCACACGCGAGTAGGAACAACTCAATGCAACAGTCCAAGATGCGATGTAAGGTTTGCTTCCTCAGCTGAGGAACAAAATCAGGGCTGAGGTGCAGGCTGCCAACAATCAGCACCAAGTACCTCCTCCTCCTCCTCTAGCAACATTGGTCACATGGCTGGAGAGATTCAACAAGCAACGTCCTCGATCCTTCGAGAGAACTGATAGCCCTAGTGAAGGTGAAAGTTGGTTGGCTCATATCGAGAAGATATTCGATGCAATGGGTTGTGACCCCATCTTCAAGTCGAGGTTGGCCTGTTACAAGTTCGAAGGTGATGTACTGGGATAGTGGAAGGCAGTGTAGCAGTCTGAGGGTGGTGACAATTGGGTGGCTGTTTTGACTTGGGCTCAGTTCAGGGAGTTAGTGATGGGACAGTTCTTCCCCAGGCTTGAGCAAGACAAGCTGAAGAGGGAGTACCACGGAATCAGGCAGAGAGTTGGGGAGAACTGTAATGAGTTCATGCAGCGCTTTCTTCTTTTGGCTGGTTTTCTTGGCGCAACAGCGGGTACTGCCGAAGAGCAAGCATACCACTTCCGATGGGCTCTTCGTACATCGGTCGCCAACAACTTGGTGTGTACTACTTTCAACACGGTAGCACAAGTTGCCGATGCAACACGTAAGCTGGAGATGTTGCAAGAAAGAGAGGAGTTCGGGGAAGCAGAGATACCCGAGAAGAGGTATTTATTCGTTATTCAGTGGTGACCATTGATACAATCTTTTTGATGTGGTGAAAAAGTTCGTTATTCTCGGAATCCTCTCGAATTGATCTCAGTTTAAAGTGAAAATATTTGTTCTTGGTGACAAAAGGAGGGTTTAGTTTGATAATGTAAGTGAGTGCAATAAATAAACAAGGACTAGGATAAAAACAGTAAACAAATTAACACAAAGATATAGTTAAACAATTAAAACATGAAATTAATAAAAGAACCTTACTGAAAATAGTGCTATTCGGAAAATCACCCTTATGCGGAAAACATGCCTATGCGGAAAATCTTGCCCTATGCGGAATATATGGCCTATTCGGAATAACTGGTTTATGCGGAAAGTGAAGCTCTATGCGGAAAATAATGTCTACTCGGAAAAACCAGTCTATGCGGAAAGTATCAGTTATGCGGAAAATCCTCTATTCGGAAAATGTTGCTCTATGCGGAAAGTAAGGACCATTCGGAATATTGCTCTTATGCGGAAAATTAAGGCTATGCGGAATATGTAAAATATTCCGAGTAAAGGAAATGTAAACACCCCTATTCGGAATATCCAGGATTCTGAATAAGGGAGATATAAACTTGGCTGTTCGGAAAGTTATTCTTGTTCGGAATAATCTGGGCAGCGAAGAACAGTAACAGCAGTCACCAAATGATTTCCAATCTAAACACCAAAATACTCAAAAAGGTTTTACCAAATTAAACACGAATCATTTAAATACCTTAAGTAATAAATCCCACCAATAAAAACACTAAATCAACAACTTTTTAAGATCGAACTAGAATTAAGTAAAAACTTAAGAACTTGCAATAGATGATGATGAAGAACACAATGAATGAAAAGATGGAATAGATTGATTAATAGAAGAGTAACAAGGTTAATGATTAAGGATTACAGGATTGAAAAAGAAAATGAAAAATCACCAAACACCCTAATGGTGTTTGTGATACACGAACCAAAAAGAACTAGAGAAAGAAAAAAAATGAACTAACTCCCTAATTGTGTGAAGGGAGTATCTATTTATACTCCTAGTGGTTGGTTGGTGAGTGGGCTTTCTCCCTTTCTTCTTGTCTTCTCGTCCTTTCAGAAAAGTTGACGTTTTCGATTCTGATTCGGGATTTTTCGTCGATTACATTCAACTCGTCTTTTAATTTCTTCGTTAAATAGACTTGAGTTTCTTCGACTTATGAAAATCTTCCGTCTTTAGTCCTTTTCTTCGATAAATCTTCGAATAGGCCTAGTGACTTCAAATCTTTTGCATCTCTTGGACAATAGACTTTATCTTGAGTCTTTTTCTTTGATAAAACCCGTGCAATCCCATGTTTTCTTTTAATATTCATCCGGTTAGCTCTGAAAACACAATAAACACAAAAACCACGCATAATTCCAAACAAATGATATTAAATACGTGTTTTGGTCTTGTTTTAGCCAGAATTAAGTGGTGAAAGGATGGGTGTTTACACACCTATCAAATCCCCTACACTTAACCATTGCCATGCCCTCATGCAATGCTTAGTGATAAAGCAATTTTACATTTTTCTCATAATTAATCAACCTTGGCCTTATTTAAATTCTACTAAACAAAAATTAAATTGCTAAGAGAAATTAAAACTTAAAAATAAACAAAAGGATGGAAACAACTTGTAAAGAAATCAAGGACTTACATTAGGGCTTTGGTGTTGCGAAGATTTATCACCCTCAAGTTTCACGTTCCCCAAACTAAGCTTAAAACGAGATCATTGTTATTATAAGTTAGTAAATCAAACACTTACACACATGGCTTAATTAAATGCTTAAACTCCCTTATTCCTAGGTGTATCTCTTATATTTTATTTTTGTCTTAGAATGATCATGAAGATGCATTTTTGGACTTATTTCGATAGTTTATTTAGGCTGAAAGCAAAGTATGACGATTTGATCAATAGTTAGCTAAAGGACAAAATCTCTTAAAACTGCTTCTCGGGATATCAAAAAGTTCATATCTTGGCATAACTTGGTTCACGATTTGAGACCTTTCTCGGGCCGATATTTGGCATGTACTTCATACTTCATATCTTCGAGAGACGTTCTTGAGATAATGGTCTTCTCATCATAATAGAGTTTCTTCACTTGGAGACTTTTGAGGGGTACTCCAACTTTGTTGACCACGACTTCATGATTATTTCTTCAATCTCTAATTGGGATTTTGAGATACAACGATCCGCCTCCTTTTCGGACTTGGATCTATTTATCCTCATACCTTGTTAGGGTCTTTTCGGATAGACTTCTCCATGATCTTTATGGGAGTTGATTGCTTTTCGTCGTGAGTCTTGATCCTTCATATTGACTTTAGGAATAATGCTTTTCACATCACTTTGGATCTTCAGCAATAAAATGGAATCCTCATGCCTTGTTAGGGCCTTTTCGGACTCGCCAATCTTCGCGCCCCGCTTCATAAGTTATGCCTTGGCTATGAACTCTTATCATTACCGAGCAACTTTTAAACGATCTTGGGCTAGAAGCTAAGTAACTTTTCAAATCGTAAGACCTTACTTATTGGAGATAAATTATTAGCAAGTGATGGGAGAATAGGCAAATAATTACACCAAGTGAGCTTGCGCAAGAATACCGACTTATAATTGACTCTATCATTTCTCGTCCTCCACAATTTAAAATCTCAAGTAATGAGACTCGTGGACACTTAGCCTAATAAACCGATTAAGGTCTACATGGTTAAGGATACTAGCTAGAATAAACTTGGATAAGTCTATTCGGGTTGAGTCAAAATAAACGCAACGGGCCTAATATGTCAAAGATTTCTAAACTAGCTACACCACTTTATTTAAAATTTTTGACTTTATTGCGGAATATATACATATGAAAGCAACGATAAAAATTTAAAAATTACGACTAAATGGCCAAAGTTAATAAAAAATTTGAAAAATGTTGAAAAATAGGATTTTCCGGTTAAATGAAGGCATTTTCATAAAAAAGTCCACTTAAAACTTCGATAGAAGTCTCCCCTACACTTAAGATAAACATTGTCCTCAATGTTTAAGCATGTGGGAAAAGTCTCCCCTACACTTATGACATTGTGCACGTTGGTTAACTCGAGTTAAGGAAGAGACGACTAAAGTGATCAATTTCAAATGTGAGTATGAAGAAAATTGAATCACGATAGTTGAGAGAAAGAACCGGATTTTGGATAACACGGGAGCACTGTTCTTCAAAGATTTCCAAGATTGCATTTATCCCTGTAATCACATCACCACACAAACACAAATGACCAAAATAGGTCCTCCCCTACACTTAGGGGGTTAAAGGGATAGATACTCGGGCTGCCTCCCGAGGAGCGCTTGTTTTTGATAACCGAGTCACGAGCCTGACTCGACCAAATTTAGTTCATGGGGAACGTGGTGAGGGATGGAATCACCTCCTGAGAGGTGTCCTCACCAAAGTACAACTTCACTCGTTGGCCATTCACCTTAAAATTAGGTCCATTAGGTTGAGCGAGCTCGAGAGTACCATATGGAAAAATTTGGGCGATGGTGAATGGGCCGGACCAACGAGATTTCAGCTTGCCCGAAAAGATTTTCAACCGAGAGTTAAAAAGTAAGACTTTGTCTCCAACATGGAACTCTCGGTTTTTGATCTTGGAGTCGTGAATGAGCTTAGTTCGTTCCTTATAGATCAAAGAATTTTCATAAGCCTCATTCCGAAGTTCATTGAGCTCATTGAGTTGGATCTTGCGTAGGTCACCGGCTTTGTTTATATCAAAATTAGCCCACTTCAAGGCCCAATAAGCCTTGTGCTCCAACTCAATGGGGAGGTGGCACGCTTTCCCGTACACAAGACGATAAGGCGTACAGCCGATCGGGGTCTTGTAAGCAGTACGGAAAGCCCACAAAGCATCATCAAGTTTATCAGCCCATGCGGCACGATGCTCTCCCACAGTTCTTTCAAGAATTCGCTTAAGTCCTCGGTTGGATATTTCAGCCTGGCCATTAGTTTGTGGGTGGTAGGCTGTGGAAAGACGATGATTTACACCGTACTTAGCCATGACTCGAGCAAATTGGTCATTGCAGAAATGAGTCCCACGATCACTAATAATGGCGCGAGGTACACCGAATCTAGCGAATAGAGCTTTCAAAAAGTTACAAACCACCCTTGCGTCATTAGTAGGCAAAGCTTTGGCTTCAACCCACTTAGAAACGTAGTCAACGGCTACAAGGATGTATTTGTTTCCTTTAGATGAAGGGAATGGCCCCATAAAGTCGATACCCCAAACATCAAAAATTTCACACTCTTGAATGAAATTCTGAGGCATCTCGTCTTTATGTGTGATTTTGCCTTGCTTTTGGCAAACATCACATCGTTTAACCATATCGTGAGCGTCACAGTATATGGAGGGCCAATAAAATCCCGAATCAAACACTTTCTTTGCGGTGTAGTTAGGACCAAAGTGACCACCGGTGGGTCCTTTGTGGCAAGCATCAAGGATTTCAGACGCTGCCGGTCCATCAACACATCGACGGATAATCAGGTCGGCACATTGTTTGAATAGGTAAGGGTCGTCCCAAAAGTAAGTCTTAATGTCGGTGAAGAACTTCTTCTTTTGTTGGGACGTCAACCCTTCCTTGAGAATTCCACCCGCCAAGTAGTTTGCAAAGTCCGCAAACCACGGGGTTTCATTCGGCTTCGAGTTTATAGACATTAAGGTCTCCAAGGGAAAAGAATCATTAATTTCTTTGGCCGGATGATCCCCTTGGTAAGGATCCTCAAGTCTGCTGAGATGATCCGTGGCTAGGTTTTCTGCTCCTTTTTTATCGCGAATTTCGATTTTAAATTCCTGGAGCAGAAAAACCCAGCGAAGAAGTCTTAGTTTGGAATCTTGCTTTGTCAACAAGTACTTCAGCGCGGAATGATCGGTATACACGATGGTGGTAGAAAGGACAAGATAGGGGCGAAATTTTTCAAAGGCATAGACAACAGCTAAAAGCTCTTTTTCGGTTGTCGTGTAATGCAATTGTGCCCCAGTCATTGTCTTGCTAGCGTAATGGATCGGTTGGAAGTGTTTGTTCACTCTTTGTCCAAGAACCGCTCCAATAGCAAAATCACTAGCATCGCACATCAACTCAAAGGGTAGCTCCCAATTAGGGGTAACCAAGACGGGTGCCTTAGTTAGCTTATCCTTAAGTGAGTTGAAGGCTTCAAGACACTCTTTGGAAAAGATAAAAGGAGTATCTTTTTCCAAGAGGTGGGTCATCGGGCGAGCGATTTGAGAAAAATCTTTGATGAATCGACGATAGAAGCCCGCATGACCCAGAAAACTTCTCACACCCTTCACGGTTGAAGGTGTAGGCAACTTTGCGATAACATCGACTTTAGCACGGTCAACTTCAAGACCGGCTTTCGAGATCTTATATCCAAGCACGACGCCTTCTTTTACCATGAAATGGCATTTTTCCCAATTTAGAACAAGGCGAGTGTCTTCGCACCGCTTGAGCATACATTCCAAATTGGCAAGGCAAGAAGAGAAGGAATCCCCGAAGACCGAGAAATCATCCATGAAGACTTCCATGGTTTGTTCAACCATGTCATGGAAGATAGCTAACATACACCTTTGGAAAGTCCCGGGCGCATTACATAAGCCAAAAGGCATTCTTTTGTAAGCAAAAGTGCCATAAGGACAAGTGAATGTAGTCTTCTCTTGATCTTGGGGATCGATGGGTATTTGAAAATAACCCGAGAAACCATCAAGAAAGCAGTAATATTCATTTCCTGCTAAGCGTTCAAGCATTTGGTCCATAAAAGGTAGAGGGAAATGATCCTTTCTCGTGGCATCATTGAGTTTGCGGTAGTCTATACAAACTCTCCACCCAGTAACGAGACGAGTGGGAATCAACTCGTTGTGTTCATTGGGAACAACGGTTATTCCACCCTTCTTGGGCACACAATGGATTGGACTAACCCATGGTGAATCCGAAATAGGGTAAATCATACCCGCATCAAGAAGTTTGAGAACCTCTGTTTTGATGACTTCATGGATTTTTGGATTCACCCTTCGTTGGCTTTGAATTGTGGGCTTAAAGTCGTCCTCCATGAGAATTTTGTGTGTGCAGAAGTGAGGATCAATTCCACGAATATCCGAAATCTTCCAAGCAATAGCCTTCTTGTGATCTTTCAATACAGCGACAAGTCGAGCTTTCTCTTCATCCTTCAAATCCTTAGCAATGATGACTGGCGACTTCTTCTCTTCTTCGAGGAATACATACTCAAGATGGGGCGGCAACTCCTTAAGTTCCAAATCCGGAGGATTTTTGACGGGAGGCGTATTCGAAGTCGGAGTCTCGATAGCAATAACAGTGGGAGATGGAGGGGAAGGATTGTCTTCTCTGAGGATATTTGCAATGAAACTAAGATCGTCATCCCAATTGGCAGTAGAATCGTCATTGTCTTGCTTCACATCTTCCAGGGTGGCTTCCAAATCTTTCCAAAGGAAATCACTTTCTCCAAATAGAGATAGTGATGAGTCGATAGAGGAAACGGTCTCAACATTAGGAAGAGAGATAGGAATGTTTTTACAAGCATCCTTGAAGTGTTCTTCACAAGCCTCATCAAGAACGTCAATACAGTTAACGCTCTCATATGAATAAGGCTGTTTAGACAACTTTCCCATGTTGAAGACTACTTTATCGTCACCCACTCTCATGATAAGCTCACCGGCTTCAACATCAATGAGAGTGCGACCGGTCCTCAAGAATGGACGACCAACAATGAGTGGCACACGGGGGTCCATCTCGTAGTCGACGACAAAAAAATCAGCAGGGAAGGTGAATTTGTCGACTCCTACAATGACGTCTTCGGCTATCCCCACTGGATAAGCAACCGTACGGTTAGCTAATTCCAAAGTCATTTTGGTGGGGACTAGCTCTGGGAGAGATAATTGCTTCCAAACACTTAGAGGCATGAGATTAATACTGGCACCTAGATCGGCTAGGGCCATGCAATTCTCTACTCCCGGGAAATTGCAAGGGATAAGGAAACGACCCGGATCACCAAGCTTGATTGGCAATTTCCTTAAGAGCACTGCAGAGCAGTTTTCATTAAGTTGGGTGTTGGCGAGATCGAGGAGCTTTTCCTTGTCGCTCAGAAGAACTTTAAACATTTTGGCATACTTGGGCATGTGAGCGAGGGCCTCAGCGAAGGAGATATTGAAATTCAGTTTTTTGAACATTTTAAGGAAATTCGAAACCTGAATATCATCCTTGCTCTTTTGTTTCTCTTTCCTCAACCTTGAAGGATAAGGTATATTGGAAGAAGAGGAAGGCTTTAGAGGAATAGGGTCACTCACAATCACGGGTGGAGGAGGGGTAGAAAGAAGAGGTGGAGAAATTGGGGAAGGAGAAGGATGAGGAATAGGAGCAGGTGACTCGTTCTCCTTAGTCACAACCACCGGTGGAGGTATAGGAAGCTCGGGTTCCTTGGTACCTTTGCCACTTCGAGTGGTGATTGCTTTCATCTCCCCTCTTGGATTTGCAACGGTGTTACTCGGAAGAGTACCCGAAGAAGAGGGTTGACTACTTTGGAAAAAACTAGCCATCATATTCCTCAGATCATTAGTTTGGCTATCCAACGTGTTTCTCATGTCGGCTCTCAAATCATTTCCTTGCTTTACCAAGTCTGCCTCAAGTTGAGCACCTCTCTCTGAAGATTTCCCACTATCGCATCGTTAGTCCTCATATAAGTTTCCACTTCCTGGTGAAGAGCGGTGGGTTGGTTGGGAGGAGCATTGTATGCAGGTGGTTGGTAAGCAGGTTGTTGGTAGACTTGATTGTTACGTTGAGGTGGTTGTTGTTGCTTGTGAGGTGGGATGTATGGTTGTCGAGGTTGTTGTTGTTGTTGAGGAGGGCGATTAAGGTTTTGTTGTTGGTTTGGGTTGGCAGGAGGGAAACCAGGTGGTGAAAGATAGTTGTTGCTGCGGTAGCTAAGCAAGTTACGGTCACCTTGGGGTTTTGCTTGATAAGCAGGTTGAGGATAGGTGCCATATGCCGCATTCACATTCTCAGCAGGGTAATCTTGGGTGGCGGTACAAGTTGTGTAAGAGTGTGGACCTCCGCATATCTCACAAGGTTGGCTGACAGCGTTCACTTGAGCGTTTTTGGCGTTGTTGCTGTTGTTGTTGCTGACGGTGTGGGTGACAAGCGATTCAAGAAGCGTAGTGATTTTGTCTAATCGCTTGTCGCTGTCATTAGTGCTAGCACTAGCAACATTGGTCCTAACACTCTTGGTTTGTACACGAGATTTATTCTCAATGATGTCCCAAGCAGCATTGGAAGTCTTAGCCAATAAATTACCCCCTGAGGCACTGTTCAGTGAATCTTGGTCACTCATGCTTAAACCATTGTAAAAAGTATTAATTTGATGTACTTTGGTAAAACCATGTTGTGGGCATTTTCTTAAAAGATCTTTAAAACGATCCCAAGATTCACTGAACGACTCATCGTACTTTTGTTCAAAGTTTATAATCTCATTCCGCAAAGCGGTAGTACGAGAGGGTGGAAAAAAGTAGTTGATAAACTTTGTTTCCAAATCCGTCCACGAGAGAATACTCTGTGGCGGTTCTTTAGCAAGCCAATGCCGGGCTTGTCCCTCTAAAGAAAAGGGAAAAAGTTGTAACCTTATAACTTCTTGTGGAACCCCATTGAACTTGACCGTGTTGGTGAGTTGTAGAAATCTCTTGATGTGGTCATGTGGGTCATCAATGGTTCGTCCCAAGAATGGTTGAGCTGAGACCATCTGGATAAAGCCTGACTTGAGCTCGAAATTGTTGGCGGCAATTGGTGGTATAACAATTGGATCCGTGTTGCCATCTACATGAGCTTGCAGCAGTTCAATCATTGGGCGGTTATCCGGGAGGGGCTCATTGTTGTTGTTATTCATGTTGTGGAAAGGTGGGTTGTTGTTGTTATTATTGTTGTTCGGAGGTGGTATGTTATTGTTGTTTTGTACACCAGCCATGTCTAAGTTATCGAGAGGCTCGGGCTCTTGATAAGACGTGGATCGAGTGCGCATACACCTGCAAAAGAACGAACAAAGACAAACAAAGCAAAAATATTTTTGGTTTTTATGTTTTTTACTTTTTAGGATTTTTGAAAATTTTATATTTTTTAGTGTTTTTGAAAATGTTTATGAAAAAGTAACGTTCACGGGGAACGGATCCCAAAATCCAAGTTCTCACAAAAAAACTTTTGATCTTAACGAGAAGAGCCGGCAGCGGCGCCATTTGATACAATCTTTTTGATGTGGTGAAAAAGTTCGTTATTCTCGGAATCCTCTCGAATTGATCTCAGTTTAAAGTGAAAAGATTTGTTCTTGGTGACAAAAGGAGGGTTTAGTTTGATAATGTAAGTGAGTGCAATAAATAAACAAGGACTAGGATAAAAACAGTAAACAAATTAACACAAAGATATAGTTAAACAATTAAAACATGAGATTAATAAAAGAACCTTACTGAAAATAGTGCTATTCGGAAAATCACCCTTATGCGGAAAACATGCCTATGCGGAAAATCTTGCCCTATGCGGAATATATGGCCTATTCGGAATAACTGGTTTATGCGGAAAGTGAAGCTCTATGCGGAAAATAAAGTCTACTCGGAAAAACCAGTCTATGCGGAAAGTATCAGTTATGCGGAAAATCCTCTATTCGGAAAATGTTGCTCTATGCGGAAAGTAAGGACCATTCGGAATATTGCTCTTATGCGGAAAATTAAGGCTATGCGGAATATGTAAAATATTCCGAGTAAAGGAAATGTAAACACCCCTATTCGGAATATCCAGGATTCCGAATAAGGGAGATATAAACTTGGCTGTTCGGAAAGTTATTCTTGTTCGGAATAATCTGGGCAGCGAAGAACAGTAACAGCAGTCACCAAATGATTTCCAATCTAAACACCAAAATACTCAAAAAGGTTTTACCAAATTAAACACGAATCATTTAAATACCTTAAGTAATAAATCCCACCAATAAAAACACTAAATCAACAACTTTTTAAGATCGAACTAGAATTAAGTAAAAACTTAAGAACTTGCAATAGATGATGATGAAGAACACAATGAATGAAAAGATGGAATAGATTGATTAATAGAAGAGTAACAAGGTTAATGATTAAGGATTACAAGATTGAAAAAGAAAATGAAAAATCACCAAACACCCTAATGGTGTTTGTGATACACGAACCAAAAAGAACTGGAGAAAGAAAAAAAATGAACTAACTCCCTAATTGTGTGAAGGGAGTATCTATTTATACTCCTAGTGGTTGGTTGGTGAGTGAGCTTTCTCCCTTTCTTCTTGTCTTCTCATCCTTTCAGAAAAGTTGACGTTTTCGATTCTTATTCGGGATTTTTCGTCGATTACATTCAACTCGTCTTTTAATTTCTTCGTTAAATAGACTTGAGTTTCTTCGACTTATGAAAATCTTCCGTCTTTAGTCCTTTTCTTCGATAAATCTTCGAATAGGCCTAGTGACTTCAAATCTTTTGCATCTCTTGGACAATAGACTTTATCTTGAGTCTTTTTCTTTGATAAAACCCGTGCAATCCCATGTTTTCTTTTAATATTCATCCGGTTAGCTCTGAAAACACAATAAACACAAAAACCACGCATAATTCCAAACAAATGATATTAAATACGTGTTTTGGTCTTGTTTTAGCCAGAATTAAGTGGTGAAAGGATGGGTGTTTACACACCTATCAACCATTTCGAATTCATTCAGTATTATCCAATATTTATATCTCTCTTTAAACTGCATCTTTCAGGCAGAAGACTGGGGACCGGTCTCAGCCCGCTACTCAGCAACAACCTACTCAGCCCAAGGGTAACGGTCAGACGCAAGACCGTTCTGCTACGGATAGGCGTGGCGGTAATGATAATTACCGTAACAACGCTAGAAACTCCAATAGCAGTAGGTCCTTACACTTACTCATTTCCTTATGTTACATGTGATAATTCATAATTCTGACACATAGCAATCTTCTACCAGGAATCATGGTAACGGGAGGGAGCAGAACCAAAAAGGTTCATAGCCTAACCATCCAGCTATCACTGGTATTACATCTTACGATTTTCTGCATTGTCCTTTTGTACCTATACATCATGTCTCATGTGTACTTTTCCAAACAGGCTCCCAGCCAGCAAGGGCACCTGTTGGAGGGTATACTCACCCTCTTTGCACTACCTGCAACCGTAGGCACCCAGGGCCATGTGACCGCGACAGCGACGCATGCTACAAGTTTGGCCTTACTGGTCATCGCATGAAGGACTACCGCAAGGGCGAGATGGAGGACACATCTGGACATGCTGATTCCAAGCCGCCTCCTACTAGTGGACACGTTTACACAACCTCTAGCGATCAGGCCAACAAGTCTATAGGTACCATCACTGGAATCTTGTATATGTATGGTCAAGCTGCATGTGTTTTATTCGACACGGGTGCTATGCATTCGGTCATTTCTACTGCTTATGCCAAGAATGTTAGGATATCCCCTATGCCATTAGAGAATTTACTAAACATTTCCACGCCTTTAAGAGACTCTGTACGCATAACCCATGTGTACAAGAGCCTTCCCCTAAAGCTTGACGACAAGATTCGTCCTGTTGACGCACTTCCTCTAGATATGTGCGATTTTGAAATGATATTAGGCATGCACTGGCTATCCAAACATCATGCCACCATAGACTGCCATACATATCGGTTCATCTTCGGTGATGTAAATGCACCAGAGTACATTCACAACGGGTTCGTACCCGGAAGGTCTGTAAAAAGCATATCGACCTTGCAAGTACGTGCACTACTGTCACATGGTTGTGAGGGCTATCTTGCTACTGCTCATGATTTGGAGGCTGAAGCTCCATCTATCCAGAATCAGCCGATCGTGTCAGAATTCCCAGACGTATTTCCAGAAGAACTTCCGGGCATACCACCTACTCGCGAAGTGGAGTTTAATATTGAGCTCGCCCCAGGAGCTGAGCCAATATCCAAGGCTCCTTATCGCATGGCTCCCATAGAGCTGAAGGAGTTAAAGGAACAACTGCAGAAACTGTTAGAACGCGGTTTCATTCGACCTAGTGCTTCTCCATGGGGCGCACTTGTTCTATTCGTAAAGAAGAAGGACGGCAGCATGCGTGTATGCATAGATTATCGTGAGCTTAACAAGAGCACCATCAGGAATAGGTATCCGTTTCCACACATTGATGACTTGTTTGACCAACTCCAAGGGGCCAAACATTTCTCCAAGATTGATCTGAGGTCAGGCTATCATCAGTTACGGGTTAAGGAGCAGGACATCGCCAAGACTGCTTTCCGTACACGTTATGGGCACTACGAATTCGTAGTCATGCCTTTTGGCCTCACCAATGCTCCAGCTGTTTTCATGGATCTGATGAACCGTATCTTCCATGAGTTCCTGGACAAGTTCGTCATTGTCTTCATTGATGACATCCTGATTTTCTCTAAGTCCAAGGAGGAACACGAAGACCATCTTCGTACAGTATTACAGATTCTTCGCCAGAAGCAGCTGTATGCTAAATTCAACAAGTGTGAGTTCTGGTTAGACAAGGTGGCGTTCTTAGGTCACATTGTATCAGCAGAAGGAATCACCATGGATCTAGCAAAGGTTGAGGCTATTACCAAGTGGCCAAGACCGACATCAGCGACTAAAGTTCGCAGTTTCCTAGGCTTAGCTGGTTACTACCATAGGTTCGTAGAGAAATTTTCCTGTTTAGCACTGCCATTGACCAAACTGATGCGGAAAGGGGAGAAATTCGTCTGGACAGAAGAAAGAGAGAAGAGCTTTGAAGACCTAAAGCAGAAGTTAGTATCTGCGCCGATTCTTACTCTCCCATCTGGTACAGGTGGATTTCAAATCTATAGCGATGCTTCATGGAAGGGACTTGGCTGTGTTCTCATGCAACATAGGAAAGTGATTGCGTATGATTCACGACAGCTTAAGCCTTATCAGGAAAATTACCCTACGCATGACTTGGAACTTGTAGCAGTCGTGTTTACATTGAAGGTATGGAGGCACTACTTGTATGGAGAATCATGTGACATCTTCACAGACCACAAGAGCCTGAAGTACATCTTCACTCAACGTGAACTGAATATGAGACAGGGGGGATGGTTAGAGCTGTTGAAGGATTATGACATTAATCTGCAGTATCATCCCGACAAGGCGAATGTAGTGACAGATGCACTTATTAGAAAGTCCGGTATGATAAAGGGCATTAAAATTGAGGAGGAAATTATAAGAGACTTAGAGCAACTAGGCATCGAGATCATGGTACATGGACATCACGTTTACCGGGCTAATCTTAGAGTGGAACCTGAGTTACTCTCTAGGATCAAGGAAGCTTAGAAGGATGATGGTGAAATTTGGGCGATTATTCAGAACTTAGAACAGCATACGGAGTTCGGGTAGATGACGATGGTATCTTATGGAAGGGCACTAGACTTTGTGTTCCTGATGATCTTACACTCAAGGAAGCATTATTAGCTGAAGCTCATAGCTCCGCATTCTCCATTCATCCTGTTTCGACCAAGATGTACCACGACATCAAGCAATACTTTTGGTGGAGTGGTATGAAACAGGATGTTGCGACTTACGTCTCCAAATGTCTTACCTGCCAGCAGGTTAAGATCGAGCATCAGCGGTCTAGTGGTTTAATACAACCGTTAGAAATTCCAGAGTGGAAATAGGACAAAATCACCATGGATTTTGTTACCGGTCTTCCGCAGACAAAGAGGAGGCACAATGCGATTTGGGTAATCGTTGATCGACTTACTAAGTCAGCTCATTTCTTACCGATCCGCAAGGATGATCCGGTCAGTAAACTCGCCGACACTTACAAGAAGGAGATCATGATACTTCATGGTGCTCCATCCAGTATCGTCTTGGACAGAGATCCTCGTTTCACTTCGCGATTTTGGAGGAGTCTGCAGAAAGCTTGGGGTAAAAAACTTAAGCTTAGCACGAATTTTCATCCTCAAACAGACGGGCAATCGGAGCGAACGATTCAGACACTGGAAGACATGTTGAGGTCATGTGCGTTGGAATGGACAGGAGATTGCGATGATTACATCTGTTTGGTAGAGTTTGCATACAACAACAGTTGGCACGCTAACATTAAGTGTGCTCCATTCGAGATGTTGTATGGCAGAAAATGTCGCGCCCTAATCTGCTGGGATCAGGTTGGTGAGCGAACACTTGAAGGACTAGAAATGATAGAGTTGAGCAACGAGAAGGTCGCTGTAGCTAAGCAGAAATTAAAAGAGGCACGTTCACATCAGAAGAGTTATGCCGACAAGCATCGTAGGGACTTACATTTTGATGTAGGAGATCACGTTTCTTAAGGTATCATCGGTACGTGGTGTTAAATGTTTCGGAATCAAAGGGAAACTCAGTCCGCGATTCATCAGACTGTTTGATGTCATCGAGCGAGTCGGTGAAGTATCTTATCGCTTAGCGTTAGCTACGCAGCTTTCTTACGATCATGACGTTTTCCATGTGTCCTTACTCAGAGGGTACAAGTATCATCCCCTTCACATGGTTCAGTATCCACTGGAACAGATTCATGAAGAGCTTACCTTCATAGAGGAACCCGAACGAGTTCTTGACAGGCAAGAACGAGTCATGAGGAAGAAGACGATTCCATTCGTCAAAATCCTTTGGAGGGACCATACCGAGCGGGAATACACTTGGGAAACAGAGGAGTCTATCCGGGCTTCTTACCCTCATTTCATATTTTAAATTCGGGTATGTTCCTCTTTTAGTTTATTTTATCTATAATTTGGGGACGAATTATTCTTTTTAGGGGGGGGAGAGTCGTAAAACCCGCATGCTTTTACCATGAACAATACACCTAGTAAACATACGTACATATTAAAACTTTCTTTTATAGCATGAACACGTGTCACGATTAGTAATTGCAGAAGTTATGTACGTATAATTACACGATAAGCATTAAGTACGTGTTAGTACACGATAATTATTATCAATAATAATTAACATGAAATCATGAACGTAAGAATCACGAACATATAATTATGTATTTACGTATATTATTAATACGATAAAGATCGTTACGTACAAGTATTTATAATAACACGAATAATTAAACGTAAACACGAACACACGAACACGTAATAAAATAGACACGAGAAAGGCTTCAGTTTCCCTTGGTGGGCCCTACAAGCTGCAGCACAAGAAGAAGAGAGGGGCCCAGCCCATGATTTGTTTTATTAAAAATAATAAAAAGGGAAACTAAACATTTACCGTTTTCACAAAATTGCAAAAACCCTAAATCTCTTTGTCTCTCTCTTTGGCCGGCGGCATCACACACCACAAGGGGTGTTTGGTTGATCTTGATTAATGAAATCATAAGAGTGTGTTCGAGTAATCATTATTCATTCATTCCACGTATTTTGGTAATCTGTAACCCTTTTTGTAGAAACTAGAAGGGGGGGGGGGGGTTGAATAGTTTCTTATATTTACTTGTTAAATGATGGTTTTCAAAAAATCCTTTTTCTAAAAAACTTAGACTTAAGGAAATAAGTGAAATCTTCTTATGCACAATATGAACATGGATAGTGTAATTTAAAACTAATACTAACTAATATATATGCATAAAGAATAAAGAATGTAAAGAGTTAAGGGTAAAAGAACAAACCAAACACCAAGGATTTATAGTGGTTCGGCAACGAAGCTCACTCCTCGTTCCTACTCCACTCCTCGAGTACTCCTTACTCGAGAGTTCACTACACAACAAGCTCCTTATGGTGGAGAAAACCGTACACGTCGCTTAACCAATTTCCGACTCTAAGCTAAAAGTCGAGCCCTAATCGTAGCTAGGACCAATCTACACAACTATACTTAGTACATACACAACTTCTAAATAGACACAACTACTTGGATCTTTACAACTATTACACAACAACAAATGTATAAAATTTGATCTTTAAAGGATCTTTGATGGTGGACTCAACACTTCACAATGATAGTGTTCTTCTCTTTGCACTTGAAGAGGAATGGATGGATGAGATAGATTCACTTCTAAACAAGTAGTAATCAATCAAATGATCAAGGATTTGAGTGATTTAAAAAGTATGTTTGAATATGGAAATTTGTGTGCAAAAGAGGTGGATTGAAAATCTGAGAAAGGTCCACTATTTATAGGACAAAGGGACAACGGCTATATCTGCCCGTGGTTCCTTATCTTAGCCGGCGGTACCTTATCGATAAGGAACCGCCTAGGCGCTAAGGAACCGCCGGACTAGACTCCGCTCCCTTTTTGTCCTTTAGTGGTGGAGGTCATATCTGATTATAAAAATTACCCAGAAAGGATATTCCAAATCAAAAGGAATATGCCATTTTCAAATTTTCAAATATTTAATTTAATAAAACATTTTCTTAAAAGAAAGTTTAATTAAAAACTTGTCACACTTAATAAAAAGTGAGTTTTAAGAAAAGATTAAATCAGTTGATCACTTGATTAAGGTTAGTACTTGTTTATTCATACCTTAAGTGAAAATGGGTAAAATGAAAAATACTTGAACTCAAGAATTCGTTTTTCGTTGTTTTTGTAAATGCTTGTTTTTACATATTGTCGTAATCAAAACTAAGCGAGACCGAAAAATGCAAGTAACGTTTTTAGGCATTATTGCATTAACAATCTCCCCCTTTTTGATTCCGACAATACATAAACTCAATCACACAAAAAACAAGATTTTCGAAGACGAGTTTATTCATTTCTCCCCCTTTGTCGAAGCAAAAAGGTTGTACAAGTCGGTGTTGAAGAGACGGACTTTGCAAAGACTCCCCCTTGGTGCTTACTCTCCCTTGCTTGGGGCACCGAGGAATCGAGATATGGTGACAAGCTACATAGAAGGGTTAGTTGAACAAAAGAAACAACCAACAAGATATAGCTAAAGGTCACACAAAAAAAATAAAAGAGAAGAAAACACAAAGACTAAGATCCAAGTGAAGTCATATAAAATAAAAAGAGTCATACAAAGATGTATGAAAGAGGAAACAAGCCAAAAGCATAAATCTAATCCTAGTTAATCTAGAATTCTAAGATTTGCTTGAATAAAGTGTCTTGTAGATAAGCAACCAATGCTTATATGAAAGACAAGGTAGTGGCGGAATGTGGTGGTGGTGGCTTGGTGGAGATCTCATAATCAAAGTGAAGAGGAGGCTTGATTAAGAGACTCTTGATGTAGCTCAACTCCTCATAGATGTGTGCCATAGCAAGATGTTGATATTGACAACAATGACAATATGTCCCATGGTGCATGATATTATCATGAGAAGGAGGAAGAACACTAAAGGGTGGTGGTGGAAGAAAAGATGTTCCACAATCAACATTCTTGGTAGGAGAGATGTGATTAAGAGTGTTCTTGTGTGAATTTAGATCGAAAGTGTTCTTGGGTGAGTTGGGATTGAAAGCAATTGGGGAGAATGGAGGAGAATCAAGGCTTTCATTAGGAGAGTAAGACATTTTGGGATGTGAAGTAAGGAAAAATGCTTATGGTTTAATAGGGAAGGCTCAAGGTATTTTTGGGGTGGTCAAAGGGTTGAAGCAAAAATTCTCAAAAATGTTGGAACAAATTTGGAATTTCAGAAATACCCGAAAAAAAAGGAAGCACTGTACGCGGTTCCTTATTGCTTCCGGCGGTTCCTTATTGATAAGGAACCGCGGTTCATATATGGAACCGCCTACAGTGGTTGAGTTTTGGTGGTGAAGGAAGATTTTTCAACAAATCTTATTTTTCTAGTCTAACTTATCATAGGGATATGCTTAAAAGCAAAGATAGACAAAGAGAACACATACTAACTCACCAAATAGAGCTTGACCAAAATATATGGATTTTAAAAATCGATGTAGGAGGTGTGTAAGACAAGACCTGAAGTCATGACACAATTATCCTCCATGATTCTATCTTGTTCTTGCTATGTTTAAGAGAATCATACGTATTAATTATGTAAGCACGAGATTAATAGCAAGAATCTATGAAAAACGTTTTTAGATTGAATTAACAATGTCAAAACATTTCTTAACCATTTTCGAAAGAGACTTTGAGGATTTTGAAAAAGAGAAGAGAAGACTTTCAAGAAGAGTTTAGGAGACTAAAAGACTCAAAGTGATAAAAGACTCAAGGGAAAGTAAGAGACTCAATAAAAGAAAGCAATTAAGGAATATGTTCCATTAATCCTAGACCTAGACGCAAGTAATTAAAAGGTTCCCTCTTAAGTGGCTTAGTGAAGATGTCGGCTAAGTTATCCTCGGAGGGTACCTTCTCAATTGAAATGTTCCCCTTTTGAACATTATCCCTAAGAAAATGGTGACGAATTTCTATGTGCTTGGTTCGCGAATGTTGCAAGGGATTCTTGCTAAGGTTTATAGCACCCTTATTGTCACACATGATGGGAACATCATCAAGACAAATCCCGTAATCAACAAGCGCTTGCTTCATCCATAGAGCTTGTTGGCATGCTTTTCCGGCACTAACATACTCGGCTTCCGTGGTGGATATCGCAAGAGCGGTTTGTTTCTTGGAGAACCAAGAAGTTAAACAACAACCCATAAAGGTACAAACTCCACTAGTGCTTTTCCGGTCAACATAGTCTCCCGTGTGATCCAAGTCCGCGTAGACAATGGTTTCTACGCCGGTCCCTTTAGGATACCATAATCCTAAATGTATAGTGCCCTTAATGTATCGGAAGATACGCTTAACCGCTTCAAGGTGAGAGGTTTTGGGAGCCTCTTGGAAGTGAGCACAAAGGCAAACACTAAACATGATATCCGGTCGACTTGCCATTAGGTACAACAACTACCAATCATACCTCTATATTTGGTGTTGTCTACCGACTCACAATCATAATCTACGGTGAGTTTAGTATCCGAGGCCATAGGGGTCTTCATTGGTCTAGATTCTTCTAATCCAAATTTCGTTAGCATTTCTTTAGCGTACTTAGATTGACTAAAGAAAATACCATCGTCCATTTGTTTAATTTGAAGTCCTAAAAAGAAGTTAAGTTCTTCCATCATACTCATTTCGAACTCATCATGCATGATTTTGGCAAAGTCATCACACAATTCTTGACAAGTTGAGCCAAATATAATGTCATCAACATATATTTGCACGATTATGAGGTGAGAACCTTTCTTCTTTGTAAAGAGAGTGTTGTCTACCATTCCCATGGAATACTCATGTTTAACAAGAAACGCTTTAAGTCTATCATACCAAGCTTTGGGTGCTTGTTTAAGACCATAAAGTGCCTTCTTAAGCTTGTAAACATGATCCGGTTTCTCAATATCAATGAAGCCGGGAGGTTGAGCCACATATACCTCCTCATTGATCAAACCGTTAAGAAACACACTCTTTACATCCATTTGTTGAAGCTTAATATCTAAGGCACAAGCATATGCTAAAAGGATTCTAATGGATTCTAATCTAGCTACCGGTGCATATGTCTCGTCATAATCAATCCCTTCTTGTTGATTATAGCCTTGTGCTACAAGTCTAGCTTTGTTACGAGACACAACACCATTTTCATCTAGCTTATTCCTATATACCCATTTGGTTCCTATAATGATAGAACTTCTAGGTGGAGGAACAAGTTCCCAAACATCATTAGCAACGAATTGATTCAATTCTTCTTGCATCGCAATGACCCAACTCTCATCCGTCAAAGATTCTTTAACATTCTTTGGTTCAATCAAGGAGACGAAACAAAAGAAGTTACTTTGGTTTTGGACTTGAGATCTTAGGGTCCTTTGATTTAAGTCACCAATGATATTATTGAGAGTAGGTCCTTAGACTCCTTAATGTTTACTTCCTTTTCAACACTAAGGTCTTTAACTCCTATTTTTCTAACCTCTTTGACTCTAACTACTTCTACTTCATCCAAGTCATCATCAACCAATGGTGGTGTCTTGGTTAAAGGAGGGGTTTCATCAAAAGTCACGTTAAGTGATTCTTCAATTACGCCCGAGGTTCTATTGAGGACTATGTAGGCTTTGCTAGTTTAGGAATAACCTAAAAAGATACCTTCGTAAGACTTTGGGTCAAACTTGGTAAGGTAGTCTTTGGTGTTGAGGATAAAGCACTTGCTTCCAAACACCCTAAAGTATTCCAATGAGGGTTTCTTACCTTTAAGAATCTCATAGGGAGTCTTTCCTAGGAAAGGTCGAATAAGAATTCGGTTGAGAATATAAGTCGATGTGTCCACGGCATTGCACCAAAACTTTTGAGGCAAAGATTGCTCGTTTAACATCGTCCTACTCATCTCTTGGATGGTCCTATTCTTCCTTTCAACTACCCCATTTGATTGTGGAGTTCAAGGAGCTGAGAAGTTATGGGTAATGCCATGAGCTTCACAAAAGGCACCAAATTGCACTTCATTATCAAATTCCCTACCATGATCCGTCCTAATAGAGACAATCGGACATCCTAGTTGATTTTGAATTCTTCGACCAAAGATTTCGAAATGATCGAAAGCTTCATTTTTAGATGCCAAAAATCTAGTCCAAGTGAATCTAGAGTAGTCATCAACTATAACTAGGGTATAAAGGTTACCTCCATAACTCCGTATGGCGGTAGGTCCAAAGAGATCCATATGTAGGAGTTCTAAGCACCGAGAGGTTAAAACTAAATTCTTGGCTTTGTGACTTGAGTGAACTTGCTTTCCAACTTTGCAAGCATCACAAAAGTGACTATCAAACTTCATCTTGGGGAGGTGTCTTACCAACTCCTTAGAGACTAAAGATTGAATTAGACGCATATTAGCGTGACCTAATCTCCTATGCCAAAGAGTAGAACTATCATCTATAGTCGCAAGACATATGTTGTCTTTTGACTTCTTATTGACCTCCACGACATAAAGCCCATGCTTTCTAACACCTTTTCCAATGACCTTTCCATCTTTTATGATTTCACTATCATTTTCCGAAAAGATGACCTTACACTTATTGTCACAAATTTGACCTATGCTTAAAAGGTTAAATCCTAAATTATCTACGTGCTCAACATTTTCAATAGTCATGGAGTCAAGAGAAACCGTACCTTTGCCAATGATATTACCACGTAGACTACTAGCGAATGTGACGTTACCTCCATCATATGCTTTGTACTGTGAGAACAAACTTCGATTACCCGTCATGTGTTTAGAACAACCACTATCCTTAATCCACTCGTCGGGTTCCAAATCAATTCCCAAGCATATCTAGGTAACAACATACACGATTAAACATTTGGTCCCCAATATCTCATGGGTCCAAAATTGTTAGTTCCAAACATCCCTTGCATTTGGTTGGGATGCATGAATTGAGGAGGGTTTCCCCATGGGGAACAAAAGGGAGGAGGATAATAATTCATATAACCATTTTGTTGTTTATTATTTCTCCTAGGTGTATTTGATCTTGGTTAAGAGTTATGGTCATTCCTTCTAGGTGTTGGAGTTTTACTTCTAGGCCGTGAATTGTTTTGACTATCTCTTCTAGGTGTTGTCGTTCTACTTCTAGGCCTAGACTCATTCCGTACTCTTGGTGGAGTAGAAGATGGTCTTAATAAACTTCTATTTCTCATTAGAGGTTTACTCAAAGGCTTATAGAACTTATCAACGGCATTGTCTTCAAGTATGGGTAATTTCACTT
This sequence comes from Glebionis coronaria, assembly GCA_025667525.1. Classification (NCBI taxonomy): domain Eukaryota; kingdom Viridiplantae; phylum Streptophyta; class Magnoliopsida; order Asterales; family Asteraceae; genus Glebionis; species Glebionis coronaria. The sequence continues at coordinate 455,556,003 of CM046875.1, read as the reverse complement.
TGTTAACAATAAGATGCTTAGGATGTTCACCTAAATTTGACTTTTCAAAAAGTTCAGGATTTTCATCAAAAATGCTTTCTGCCTGCGGTACCTTATCTATGGCGGCAGTTCCATATCGATAAGGAACCGCCTCATACAGTTTGGGACCGCGTACATCAGGTAGTTTTTCTGAAAATCGGACTTGTTTAGGTTCACTAGTTGATGCTTCATCTGAGTTAAAACCTACACCAAGTCTTTCCTTAGAATGAATTTGTTTGTTTAACATATCATTAAGAGCACTAGTACCTTTCATGAACTTTTCCAGTTTAATGGAGGTGCTCTTGAGATTGTCATTCTCTAACCTAAGTTTCTCACAACTTAAGCAACCTATATCAACTTCTTTATTTTTCTCAAGCTTGCCTAATTTTTCCCTAAGTTCATTAATCTCATTTTCAAGCTTAGTTTTAGTTGATTTTAGTGTTTTGTTCTTTTCTATGAACTTAAGGCTAAGTTTGTGTAAATTGTCATATTGGCCGTCTAATTCAATATCATCTAAGGTGCAGCTATCATTGCTATAATATTCGGTTTCAGAATTTACCTCTTTAGAAGTGTGAGCAATGAGATATTTCTCCCCTTTGGGGTTGTCATCAACATCTTCACCGCTATCGCTCCAAGAACCACTAACGAATGCGGTATGATTCTTATCGCGGAAGGCTTTGGACACTCATTAATGAAATGATTTGGATCACCACATCTAAAGCAATTCCTATCACCCTTTTCGTTCTTGGCAAACCGATTCTTTAAGAATGGTTTCTTGTCATTGATGGGTTGCCTCACGTGTTGACCTCGTCTTTTGAAGAACCTCTTAAAATCTCTCACAGCCAATGCATACTCCTCGTCATCACTATCCGAGGAACTATCATGATCGCTTTGTGCCTTCTTGGCTTTGAGTGCAAGAGACTTCCTTTCACTCTTGGTCTTTACCAATTCCGAGTCCTTCAAAATTATCAACTCATGAACCTTCAAGTTGCCTATGAGTTCATCGAGTGATAAAGTTGAGAGATCTTTGGATTCTTTGATCGCCGTGACTTTTGCTCTCCACTTCAGATGTAAGGCCCGAAGAAACTTCCTAACATTGTTCTTGCTAGAAAAACCTTCATCAAGTGTTTTTGGACTAGTAATAATAGTGTTGAATCTAGCAAAATCACTATCAATAGCTTCATCTTCTAAGATGACAAATTGTTCATATTGATGGACAAGAAGATCGATTTTGCTTTCTTTGACTTGGCTATTACCATTGGTAATAACATGCCAAAGATCTAAATCTTTTGATTTCACATAAGTCTCAAATCTATTTTTCCAATAAATAAAACTATCGGTTTCAAAAAGTGGTGGTCTTTGCATAGATTGTCCTTCTAGGTACTTGTTGGAATCCATAGATCGATTCAAGTTTTAAAATAAAATATACTTTAAAAAATACTTGAGCAACCCGCTCTGATACCAATTGTAGAAACTAGAAGGGGGGGGGGGGGTCGAATAGTTTCTTATATTTACTTGTTAAATGATGGTTTTCAAAGAATCCTTTTTCTCAAAAACTTAGACTTAAGGAAATAAGTGAAATCTTCTTATGCACAATATGAACAATGATAGTGTAATTTAAAACTAATACTAACTAATATATATGCATAAAGAATAAAGATTGTAAAGAGTTAAGGGTAAAGAAAGATCAAACCAAACACCAAGGATTTATAGTGGTTCGGCAACGAAGCTCACTCCTCGTTCCTACTCCACTCCTCGAGTACTCCTTACTCGAGAGTTCACTACACAACAAGCTCCTTATGGTGGAGAAAACCGTACACGTCGCTTAACCAATTTCCAACTCTGAGCTAAAAGTCGAGCCCTAATCGTAGCTAGGACCAATCTACACAACTATACTTAGTACATACACAACTTCCAAATAGACACAACTACTTGAATCTTCACAACTATTACACAACAAAAAATGTATAAAATTTGATCTTCAAAGGATCTTTGGTGGTGGACTCAACACTTCACAATGATAGTGTTCTTCTCTTTTCTCTTGAAGAGGAAGGGATGGATGAGATAGATTCACTTCTAAACAAGTAGTAATCAATCAAATGATCAAGGATTTGAGTGATTTAAGAAGTATGTTTGAATATGGAAATTTGTGTGCAAAAGAGGTGGATTGAAAATCTGAGAAAGGTCCACTATTTATAGGACAAAGGGCCAACGGCTATATCTGCCCGCGATTCCTTATCTTAACCGGCGGTACCTTATCGATAAGGAACCGCCTAGGCGCTAAGGAACCGCCGGACTAGACTCCGCTCCCTTTTTGTCCTTTAGTGGTGGAGGTCATATCTGATTATAAAAAATATCCAGAAAGGATATTCCAAATCAAAAGGAATATGCCATTTTCAAATTTTCAAATATTTAATTTAATAAAACATTTTTTTAAAAAGAAAGTTTAATTAAAAACTTGTCACACTTAATAAAAAGTGAGTTTTAAGAAAAGATTAAATCACTTGATCACTTGATTAAGGTTAGTACTTGTTTATTCATACCTTAAGTGAAAATGGGTAAAATGAAAAATACTTGAACTCAAGAATTCGTTTTTCGTTGTTTTTGTAAATGCTTATTTTTACATATTGTCGTAATCAAAACTAAGCGAGACCGAAAAATGCAAGTAACGTTTTTAGGCATTATTGCATTAACACTTTTGTTTTTTTTCTTTTATTTAATTATTGAAACATGAACATGTAATTAAATAAAAACATGATAAAAACATGTCATGGGATCACGGGGTAAGAAAAAGGGTTGTTTTCGGGTTGGTTGTCTCGGTCGACATACAAACCGAGAGCCTCATGGCTCTTGGCGTGTTCTTGTCGCGACCACCAACCGAGATCTATGTCTCGGTGGTGTTGGTGTTCGGTCGACAGCAAGGACAAGGCACCCCGACTTGCGTCGGGGGTGTCCTTGTGGTTTATGTGGGTCTCGTCAGTAAGCAAACCAACACACCGGCCCAGCCGGTGGCTAGGTTTGTCTAGCAGGGGGAACGCAGCACAACGCAGGGGAGACCACCGGCTACAGCCGATGGGAACTCTTGTGTCAGCGGCTAGCCGAGAGAAGCAAGACCATCGGCAATAGCCGGTGGCAGCTTACCGAAAGCAGGGGCAACCGACTCAGCCGGTTTGCCACTGTTTTGGGGGTTGTTTGGTTCGAACCAGTTCAAGGGTTTTCACGGGTCCGGTTCACGACATGTTTAATTAGATAACACACGGGTTCAGTTCATGATTATTTTTACAAGTCTAATTAATTTTACAAGTACATTTTTTTTACAAGATAATTGAATTAATTAATACATGACTTATAATTAATTTAATTAAACATGAAAATTAGGTTATTATTATTATTAAATAATACATGTTTTAACCTAAGTATTTAGTTATTTATTTTACACTATAGTATTAGTTAATTATTAAGCATGGCATATAATTAATTAATAATCATGACTTAGGTTATATTAATATAGTATTAATACATGTTTTAACCTAAGTATTTTTATACACTTTAATTTAATTAAATCGTATAACCTATAGTTTATTTAATTAACAGAATATTATTAATAAACTATACTATAACTACATGACTTATGATATTAATTCAGCTTAATTCTAAATATGGAAACTTTCTAATTCAGGAAACTTACTATTTTTGGAAACTTTCTATTTTTAGAACTAATCTATTTTAAGCAGTTAATCTATTTTTGGAAACTTTCTATTTTAAGAAACCTGCTATTTTTAGAAAGTTACTTATTATTACACAACAAGTATAATAATACAAGAAATACAAGTAATACTTAATCAGAATATGCAGAATACATGATGAGCACAACATAATGTTAAAATCAGTAAAACAAGACATGAACATATAAAACAAGCTAAGACATGATATAAAATCAGTTACGTATTTAGTAATCAAAATACTTATACACGTATACTATTTATGTAGCATTAGTGAGATCGAAGTAGGACTCTCTTCCGTTCATCTTCTTCGTTCACTGGACTTATGGTGCGGATTTTCCGTCGTTTCAGTATGGACATTCTTTACTTATTAGGATTCCCCGTCTGCAGCCAACTGTTTTCCCAGTATTTGTTTTATATGTTTGATACTTATGTTAGATTAAGAGCCTAAGCCATATACATGCATGACCAGTGTCACCCAGGTATAGAGGTACCATAACCATAACAGTGGAGGCACCAGTGTTATGACTTCCCCACGGCGAAGTGATTGCTCGTGGCTTTTCACTTTTGGCTATTATATTATATTATCATGTGGGGCGTATGGGTGCATCCTATTACATGTTTAGCATTATTATCAGAGTGAATGCGATGTGTGCCTTGCATCCTTCACTAGGAGTTGATCCCTCCTACCCAGACTATTTAATTAGAGGCAACCCCTCTAATTTCATGACGAGGTTTCCCCTCCATGTATTCATGCACGGTGGAACCTCATGACCTATATGGGCTATTTGGCAAATTAAACATATTTTCATAGAAACATAAGTCTTTTCAAACTATAAAACTAGTTTTATGAACATGAATCCAGATTACTTAGAACTTATGATATTCCGCTGCTATTAGTCTTATATGCTTACGTTATTCCATGTCATACTTGTATATCCGTGCACTGAGCGTTACGCTCAGCCGTTTTCCTTTCATGTTCCCAAACGACAGGTACTCAAGGGTGCTCGTAGACTTTAAGCGTACGTGCACATGGATTGGAAGCTTTCTAGCCTTCTCTACTTTATGCATTTCATCATATATTTTGATACTTATTTCCATGGACATTGTTTAGTCCTTTTCCTTTACAGTACTTATGTTTGTGTGTGATGAGCTTATACTTGGGGTACCGATGTTTGTTTCCGGTATTTCCATTCATGGTCATTTAATGTTTTTAAGACATTTACCTTGTATGCTTTGATGACATGCCATAATCACGCATGACGTTTCATTTACCAAAATGAGGTGTTACAAATGACATAACACCTCCTTCCTTGACCGGGTACAAGACCAGCGGTGCGTTAAACCCACTTTATAGTTTGTCAAAAGGAGTAGCCCGTTAGATTATTATTGCAATTCACCAATCAACGTAATCTTATGTAATTTTGATCTCTAACAAATCTTTATTTTAGTATGATTTAGTCCATATTATTTCTTTTCAAAAAAAACCCCTTGTTTTCAACAATTCAACAATTTTAATATAAACAAGTAAAAATAAAATAAATCATAAACACATAATAATAATTTATATGTGCAATAAATCAAATAGCCACATGCATACGATTTATTCAATAATCATCAAATCAGGTTTTTATATTTATATAAAAGTCTTCCCTAAATCAAGATTTATTGAATCAAATAATCACGTAGCACATAAAATCATATAAACATATAATTTAACGATCCATGAAAACATGCACGTTATCATGGATTCTCCCCCAAATCTTAATAATTAATCTCTACGGATCATAACCATACATGACATAACAATTAATCATGCAATTTAATCTAAAATGATCCCACATGTAATTTAGGATTTCAAAAACAATTCTTTATTTATTTTTCTTAATAAAATTTGGCTAAAAACCCTAATTCTAAAAAAACAAAACCCTAATTTTTAAGAAAACCTAAAAAACATGTAGTTTTAACTCAAAACAATTATTAGTTAAAAAACTTTAGATTTTCGATAATTATAATATGTTAAAACGGCTCTCGGTGCCACTGAAGGTTTATAAAGTTCATAACAATTATACAAAACCCTAAATAAGATCAAAGCACACATAGCGGAAGCGATTTAACAAGATCATAATTAATAACACAATTATAATTAATCGAATTAGGGTGACATACCTTTATCCTAGTGAAGATCCACAAGATCACCAACGAATCACCAGTTAGGGTTTATGACGAATACTACCAAGATATAGTCTAAAGTAAGACTACATTACGTTCATGTACACACGTAATAAAACGAGCTAACCGTAATTCTAGCACGTGTAAACCGAGCTTCTACGTTTGTGGAAAATCTACCCAACAACCCTAGAGAGGGGCTAGGACTAGATTATTTCTAAACTAAAACCAAAGGATAAAAGGAACCCTAAAAAGGTGTTTTTCCTTTGGAGTTGATCGCAATAGATAAACCAAACAAATTACACAAACCAAACAAAACCTTAAGTTGCGTTTGGTTTGTTGATCGCAGGAAGAGATAGAGACAAAGATGATGGAGTAAACAATTATGAGAACAAATGGGTGTTTATATAGGTCTAAACATTCTTGGAGCCCAAGTAATAAACCAATAAGGAAATAAATCGTTCCTTCCTTTTTATTTGTCTCCACCGCCGGTCAAATCCCAACCCATGGGGTTTTCTGGAACCTTCTCGACTCTTGTATTTTATTCCACATTAACCATTAAGTTCTTAACTCTTAAACTTAATGATGGTTAAATGTTAAAGCTCGATTTAATTTAATAAATATAATATATACATTTATTAAATAAATTAACTCTTTACGTATTGTGTGCAATCCCGTAATCTTGAGTTGTATCCAAACACACGACAATTTATGTCCATAAACTTTTAATTGTGTTAATTTGTATATACGTACTTTGATTGTGTAGTGTTACGTTAATGTACCAGAGTTACAAATGATGTGGGATGAAGCGAGCTAATGGGTCAACTTTAGTATAAACATGCATGTTGTTACTTTCTCTCTACAAGTTCATGGCACGACTGGACTTGATGTCTCGAATAAATTATAAATAAATGTGATACACGTACTTTTATATGTCGTTGTCTCTGCCATTTTTATGACCATATCAATCATACTAACTCATAAGACAGTTTGTATATTAAACTTGTTCATGGCACGTATAAGTGTATGACTAGTTCATGGCACGTACGAATAAGTGTATAAAAAAATAGTGTATAACTTTGATCAATTAAGAAACTTCAAAGCTTTAAGCTAAATTCCATATGAAACTTCAAATTCTATTTGATGTGTATGCTAGATTTCCTAAACCATAACCATATTAAGCATTCAAGATGACGTCTACACAGCAAAATAATAACAATATCATACTTAAGTAATACCAAATTAGAGAACGCATATCTCTTAGCAATATAATCATAAAAACACACATCAAGAACACACGAAACTACCTAAATTCAAAAGTATGAATCCTTTATATAAATCTACACAATACGTTCTTAGCAAACAAGAATGTATGCTAGTACTAGCTGTGATTAAACAAACGAACCACAAAAACCTTGAGGCAAGCAACGTAAGAAAACCCGTTGGTTTTCTTGTTTCATCGACTCTACAAAGCCCAAACACCCGTGTAGGTTGTTTCGGTTGATCGTATACACAAAGGAGAGAGGGAGAAGAGTTTTAGGTTTTAGGATTTTTCTATCACACAATAATGAATCCCCTTAAATCTTTATGTATGCTTATTTACTTGGCTTGCAAGTCAAATAATCTGAATCCCTTTGGGACTGGGTTTTGGTCGACTACCCCAACAAGGTGAGAGAATCCTCGTGTTTCCTTTTCTCCGTTTTTACAAACTAGTCTTTTATGTTCGTCAATATATACCATTTAATATATTGTGTCATTGTTTTACGTATAACATGTGAGTTCCCATAAGCTCAAGGCATCTTGGGACATACATTATTTATACGTGTACATATTCCAACAGCCCCTACTTAGGCATGTATTAAATAATATAATAATATTGGGTTGCGTCTAGCAATACATCAATGCTCCCAGAAACACTTGAGTGAGGTTTCATAAAGTCACGGTTGAATATGATTTAATCATTTACACTTCCTTTGCTTCTCACACCATGTTAATAATGGATATGGATCTTGGTCATTCGATTAGTTATCCATTTTGTTTATCATTTCAACTAATTAATCAAGATTATGAATTCTAATCAAGATTCATGTAGATTACTATTGGGACGACTATATAAACATATGACTAATCCAATGAGAGGCCCGTGTAAAATCCACGATTTTACCATGATAAAATATAATAAGAGTCTACCCAATGATCTTAACTCATTTCTCAACCTAGTAATACTAATCGAGTTTCTAGGACGAAATTCAAGATGGCATGTGGATGGTGTAAAACTCGATATTTTTTGTTCATTAAATAATAACGAGGTATACTTCAAAAACCTATTTTGAAGCAATACAAAAATCCTCGGATTTGAAAACACGACAAAAGTCATACAACCTGTGTACCGACAATCTAATAATTTAGTTACATAAATTATTGTCGAGAGATACTTGATAAACAATTTGATTAGATTGTTTAACATCACATTTATCTACGGAGTGATTAAATGTGAAGTATTTCTAATAAAACGATACTTATGATTTAAAACGATAAATGATAAATTATCGTCATTTAGATAAACGAACACATCTTTTGTATTTATAAGTCACATAAATACTTCATTTTATTAAAGAAATGAATTTAAAATTAATGACGCGATTTCCGTTTGACGATTCGAATTTTATAAAATATAAACGAGCCCCAAACCGTGTATTAACGAAAGTTGAAATATAAGTTACACTTTAGGCCCACTTGTGGCCTTATGAACCCAACTATTAAACTTTGGATAGTAATGGACTTAATAAGCCCAATAAGAAATTTAAGAAGCCCAATAACTCTTTTGGCCCACTAGACAAGCCACCAACACACCTCACTTCCCCATTGGGCCAACTCTAGGTTGGTGACACATGTCCATCATGTCCACCCACCTTCTTGCTTCTCATTGGACAAAGTCTAAGTGGGTGACACTTGTCACACTTCCCTTCACCCTATTTAAGCACCTTGTCTACTCCTCTCCTTCATTTTCTCTCCCACAAAACACACACATCTCACAAAAAGCTCTCAAGCTTTCATCAATGGCTTCCACCCCATACCCACTCTCTTCAAAAAACCTCGAACTACCATTGTTGTGGTGGGTTGCCGCCGCCGCCACTTTGTGGTGGTGTGTGGGTGACGAATTTGCCATCTTCCTAGTGGGTATACCATAAAAACCCTAAAAACATGTAGATCTAGCCCGGATCTATACATGCATCAAGTAAAATATGTAGATCTAGCCCGGATCTATACATGCACAAAGTAAAATATGTAGATCTAGACCGGATCTATACATGCATCAAGTAAACATGTAGATCTAGCCCGGATCTATACATGCATGATGGTTACATCAAGTGAAACTTGTATATCTAGTTCGGATCTATCCATGCATGGTGGTTGCATCAAGTGTTGACAAGATCTTGGATGTTTGCTTGCATGCATCACTCACTAGTACCACGACTTTGATAAAGCCTCGTAAGATCTACATCTCGTTCTTATTTATCATTCCTTTTATTTTCTTGATCTTATGTATATTCCGAATATATATATATATATATATATATATATATATATATATATATATATATATATATATATATATATATATATATATATATATATATATATATATATGTACGAAATAGATTAATGAGTATTGGGACATTGTATATGAAATTTTGAACACTAAAAATAAAGCTAAACAAGCCCTATTAACGATTTGATTTATAACGATTTGGAACCATAGCAAAAACAGATTGCATGTCGAAATCAGTAGGTCTGGGATACTGAAAACTTATATATTAATATAGATAATTGTTTTGTGATTAATTCCCCGGGTAGCTCGTCCCGTGACGAATTATAGAAAGCAAGATTTGACCAAAATACGAAACAAGGTCAAATCTGAACATACTGTTTTGATGTACTGTTTTCTCGTAAAATTCGTATACTGACCTATGATTATGTAAAACTAAAATTTGTAGATAAAATCATGAAGAACTAGAATCAATTGGGTGGTTTACCAAGTATTTACGGTTTGGAAATGGTGGCCAAAATAGTAAAAACTAGTCAGATCTGAACATACTGTCTTGACGGACTGTTTTCTCATATAAGAACTCAGAATCATTGAAAAACGTAAAACTGTAGGTTGTAGATAAAATCATGAACAAGTAGAATCAATTGGATAGTTTACTATTTCCTTACGGTTTGGAAATGGAGACTAAAATGGTGAAAACAAGTTTGGCTGCCCAAAAACAGCCAACTCTTCTAAGTTAAGAAATGGGTTAATTAGCTATGAAAAGTATAAATTGGGGATAATTAGACTTATAATCAGTATAATACATGAGTTAATAGTGGTTTTGGTAAAAATAACACACTTAGATGATTTACGGTTCAAGAGATATGAGCAAATTAGCGGGACATGTCGGGAAAATTATAATAAACGGATTATAACTCAATAACGTAAAATGTGATGATTTTTATATAAACCGATGTGGTAGGACTCACTTGTCGGGGATCTTGGACTTATTTATATACTGATGACTAGATGACCCGAGACCCGACCAACGTGAAATATTAAGTGTATGTGGTTATGATACGTTTTAGAACCCAAAAACTATATAAAGTGGACTTGGGCCATAAAAGCCCAACTTACACTTGTAATGGCTATTGGGCCATTATTGGACCTGAGATTTATAACCAATTTAGAGTAGTATACCGAATTTAAAATGGACTTAAGTCATATACTTGGGTAGTGGACCACTATTGGGCTTAAGATGGGCTAAAAGAGTCAACTTGGATTTTTCACTTAAAATGACTAAGTGTTCACCTAAAAATTTTATAAAGAATCATAAAACTTGTGCAATGTCCAAGTACTTATTAAGATATAATTATTACATATATGTACGATTTATTTCTTGTCTCGAGCCTAAGACGCGCCTCGTTATCTTTAGGTCTCATATGATCATGTATCGATTGTTGACATTCATTCTTGATTGACGTTCGTTCTCTATTAACTATTGTGACGATTGTATCAGGTGAGTTCATAGCCTCGCTTTTTAAATCTTTTATGATTTTTCAAACCCGCGAGGGGGAGATATGCTATTAAATAACTGCAACTTGTTTTGACAATATGACTATAATTTAATTATAGAATGTAAATTAAACTGTAACATGTTTTGACTATAGGATTGATAGATATTTATTCTATAGAACGTAAATTGAATGGTACTCTTAATTACGATTGTCTATTATTATTGAAACTGTTAAATTGTTGTAAATCGCCCGAATGTTATAAATAGATCTATTTGGGAATGACCATCCTCGTCTGGGTGAGTAGCGCTCACTGTGCCTTGGCCGGGACAACAGATGTATACCATGTTGGAAACTGGGTTTGGCGCCTTTTTGTAAGGCCCAAGGTTCTCATCTGTTGAGAACTATGGAAGGTTAAGCTTCAGTTTCGATTAATAGAAAATGTAATTATCTTTTGTATATATGCTTTGTGCATTGCTACTATCTATAAGGTTTGCGTTACTAAACTTAATCATATACTACTTAGCAAACACTAAAATGGGAATCATGGAAATGTTAAACTTGGTTACTTTACACTGCTTAGTAAAACTTACTAAACTTGATTATTTTACACTATGTAGTAAAATACTGTAATGGTAGTATTAAATATACTAAACTTGATTATTTTACACTATTTAGTAAAATACTGTAATGGTAGTATTAAATATACTAAACTTGATTATTTTACACTACTTAGTAAAATACTGAAAGGGAAATATAGGAAGTATTGAACCTAATCTTGCTCTGCTTAGTAACACTTACTGATCTTGATTTTTACTGCTTAGTACATTAAGGTGTGGAATAATTGGAAACTTTAAATTTGACTTTTATATCAAATACTGAATAACACCATGTAGGACAACTTAAAATCCTAAACGAAGATTTTACAAACTCTATGAATTCACCAACTTTATGTTGACCAGTTTAAGCATGTTTTTCCCAGGTTATTTAGCAAGATTATTTGAGCATGGATTGAGCATCATTTAGAAGCATAAAAATTACGGGGGATTATCTTTTACTGGGATATTCATAACAAATGTTATTCAACGATTTAAATGATTGTACCAAATCAATGTTTACATCAATTGTATTTCAAAAATCATATAATTATGATCTGTCCTTTGTAAGCTATTTGCTCATCGACCCACCACTGTGATACCCGGCCTGGGGTTGTTACAGAGAATGTTATCAGAGCTTTAGTTATAGCGAACCAGATAAATTTTTAAATAAAATAAGAATAAAAATATTTTTCTTTTATTTAAAAAGCTGGACTATAACTTTACAAAAATCTTTTTGGGGATTTTTTTTTGGGACATACTTAGAAAGCATATAGCATAGAGAGCATGCATAACTATATGATTTAAGTGCGCATTCATTATTATATGCATTGATATATGTTGATTGTATTATATGATAACTCTGTACGTATTTACGTATTATGACTATTTAATATTTATTATAGAAATATTAAATACTCAAGTTACTTAATAAAACAAATAAACATGCCATGTTAGTAGGGAGCTTTATACTAAAGATGTTCCATCTCGATATTATGTTTTGACTGAGTGGTTGGGTTTACGATTTAAAGTGTCCTCGCTCCTCAAACGTTTATAGAATGGCTTCTGAAGTATGATGGCCCAAACAATGCATTATAACCACGAACAATCTAATACATAACAGACACATGGAAATATTTAAATGTAAATTTAAATAAAAACTATGGGAACATTGGAAATCTAACAGAATCTCTAGAACCCGTTAGAAAATCTAAGAAGATTTTTAAGTCTCTAAAAATCTAAATAGATCTATCTATTTTACTCAATCTTGGAAAATCTAAATTGATTTTTATAAAAATCTAACTGAATAATATGCGTCTTGCAAAATCTTGGGGGGAAATCTAAACTAGATTTTTTTTATAAATCTTTAGTAAACCTAATTAGATTTTATAAGTATTCAAAAATCTGATAAAATGTTCGGGGAAATCTAAAATTAGATTTTATAAATTTTTCTTTGGAGATCTAGACTTAATCTTTAAGAACCAGTAATAAGCTTTTAACGTTTCATAAACTTCACACCTGAGTAAATGGTTAAGTATTATTAATGGACTAGTTAAGCACAAGTAACAGTAACCCAAAACTTGAATAGGCCCTATAGGCCCAATACCATATAGCCGAACCATTAAATAAGCATATTAGGCCCATTTAATGCCTAGTAAGCCCACTTAACAAACCTTGAATCATAAATGGACTAAAGTATGTTTAGGCCCATTAGGAAGTCCATTAGGCCCACTTATTGTCTTATGGACCGATGTAATAAAACTTGTAACATTAATGGATCTAAAAAGGTAATTAGGCCCATTAAGAAATCCTTAGCTCATAAGAATTATTAATGAATCTTGTAAGCTCAATAAGGGTTTGGGAAGCCCATTAGCTCTTTTTGTACTCTTAATAAGCTCATTAAGTAATTTTACACTTAAGTAAAGTTTTTATACCGAAGATATAACTTATAAAAACTCTTAGACTAAGAACATTAGTTTATAAAACTTATGAGTTAAAACCGTAACACTTGAAACTTGTCTTAATAAAACAGAAATTACAAGGACTAATATTGTAAATATTTGAAAGTCTAGGGATCAATAAATGCCATTCGTGACTTATTAGACCTTAAGGACCACTTTTAAATTCTTGGAAGTTAGATTGTCATTTTATGACTCTAAGGACTAATGGTGTAATCAGCCGAAACATTTAGAAACCCTAGGGAGTTATTCCCGCCATTAAATGAAAGTTATACAACCTAATTTTAACTAGAGGGACTATTTTCACTATCTCCCGAAAGTACTAGAAACCCTAAGGACTAAAACTCTTAAGAACGGGAAGTGTACATTTGGTAAAATATAGAGGGACTTGTTTTGCCAATAACCGAAACTTAAGCAAACCCTAGAACCTTTATTTCGTTTAATGTATTAAAACTTGAGTATACTATCTTTACATAGTTATTTGGTGAATAGGAACCGGTTAGTCTATTTTGACTACTAGGATAACTGACAAGCCACTTAATGAAAATGGATTTACAACAAACGTACATATTCGAATATTTAAAAACAGACTAGGAAGCATTACCTAGCGAACTACATTTCATTAAATGTTTGAATTTGTTGTTATGTGTATATATACATATATATATACCTTATTAGAAGGAACTATATGATATAATGCCTATACTTATGATTGTAATATATTATTATATTATATTATACATATGAACTCCTTGTTTGATGCGTATTCTTGCGCACATTATCGTGCATCAACATGTATTTTCTCTCGCCTACGATTTTGTACATATATCTACGGAACACGACTTATTAGCGACTCATATACGTTTACTTTTAATAATATCATGTGGTATTGTTTGGATAAATTTGCATCTTTAAATGATGCGGTGGGACCCAAAAATCAAGGAACTTATGATCCTATATTTTACATATGGGACCTGAGACTCTTGATCCTAAGTTAATTATGATTACATCTTTAGACGGAATGGGACGTCTAAAGGTGAAATCATAAGCCACCGGACCAGAAGTTTAGCTATAGAATTCGTATCAAGGTGGAATGGGACGCCCGAAGACGAAAAGTTATAAATAAACGGGCTGTAAAGTATCTTAATGATATCTGTTTTATTAGATATTATATTTTAATAATAAGACTTACGGGGAATATTTAGGTAAGGTGGGCTATGAAATCATTATTGAAACGAGTAAGGACGCTTGTTCGTTTGAATAAAGAAATCATAGGTCACCGAATGGTGTTATAAATTTCACCTTACATGGATAAGGACGCTTGTCGATGTAAATAGAAATTTATAATCACATGGGCTTAAATGTATTCCACATGACTCATTATTGATATTATTTTATGTATCCGACTACATAACATATTCCTTTTGACTCGCGATTTCCTCCAGTGATATCTTATCTTTAATATGACTTCCTATTGATATCATTATTATATCATCATCTAGAAACCGAAGGAAGATTCGTATTCATCTCTTTTAGATCAAAGCATTGTGCTATTAACTTTCGACATATTTTAATCCATTCTTCCGCTGCATTCGACCCTCTTATGGATGTTCTTTTCCGCTGCATTTGACTCCTTTGGGAGTGTTCTTTTCCGCTGCATTTGAACCCATTGGGGGTATTTATTTCCGCTGCATTGGAACACATGGGGAGTGTCCACTTCTGATGCGTTTGACCTCTCTAGAGGCATCACAAACATAAAGTTGATTCATCTGCTATGAGAGAATGAAACTTCGAGCATTCAAAAAGACACAAACTTTATCGACACTAGACTTAGTTTCATCTCTTGTATCAAAACCTAGAAGCACCTGGTAAGAGGATGCCCTATCTTCTTACCTCACATTTCTCGAATCGGTGAGGAAGACAAACCCGAGCATAAAAGACATGCCCAACTCACAATAGATTGTACTTTGTAGGGCTATTTTGTCACCTCCCAGGAAGAGACATTTAATGTCCCATACTTTCGACAATATTCTTCCTCTTCGGGTCCAATTAGTTCGACAATACCATTGTCCAACTAGCCTTGAAATGAATGACTTCCTCCTTTTAGAAGTCAAAATTTGTGCAAATTTTGGACCACTTACATTGAACGCACAACCTTTCCAGCATCACACAAGATGCACACTTCTTTATTCTTGGTATCTTTATTGATTTCCATCATTCGAAGTACTTCATTTCTACGCAACTTACGCCCCAGCTCAGCCAAAAATGAAGCATATTCCTTGAAACTTCCTACCCAATCATCATCAACAATAATAATCTTAATCATTCAGTTGGTTACAGCTTTTGTGTCAAACTAATGTCTGTATTCCACAGGCTAGAAGTATACCCGAAAGCCTTTCGCGTATAATTGTTGACACAAGAACAGATTAGCAACTAAATTCTAAATGTCACCTATGATTCTAAACTTGAGTTCGCAAGATTACACGTTCAAGGGAAAAGTGCCCTCACTCATTCCCTGAACGAGTAACTTCATCTTTAGTTTCGAGAATGAAACTAAAATAACGGGGTGGTGTAAAACCCCTAAAATTTGGGTTTCTACACACAACACCAGCTTCATTAATGTTATCATTCGTCATACCATATTGTAATAAATACCTTTATAATGTATCATCACAAGACTTATTGTGTTTTGACGAATGATTTCTTAAATTCCAAATGACTCGTGAATTGTGCATGATAGCTGGAATACAACCTGAAAGCTTATCGTGGTGAACAAAAGACCTAGTACGTCTACTCAAATTCTGTCTAGCAAATCTGCTGGATGTGATTGGTACTGGTAGGGCTGGTAAGGCTGCAGGTGCCAATAGGGTCCTCTGCAATGCTTGTATAAGCCAATCAGGACTCCTTAAGCAAACTGAGTACATTCAGCAACTGGGACCGCAGTCTACCAACGACTCCTCGAAGGTAGGCGGTCTCTACTGTCACTCCCTCGTGACGAACAACTGCAAGATAAAAGAAAGTGGACAAGGACTTCCCTTGTGCATTAAGAGAAGAGTGGGTCTCATGCTGAAGACCCCCCTCCAAGGTGTGAATATGCCGATGGAGGAAGTAGTTCTCCTCCAACAACCACCGCAAGGCCTCGTGGCCCAATAACCTCGTGCTATCTAGGTATTTACCCATATGGTCCAAGAGAGAGAGTCTATGCGCTCATGCATGGCAGTGTACTCCACCTGGCCTGCTATCAACAGGCTGTGGACGTCCGTCATGTTCTGCTCCTGGCTCATGGCCAGAGCAGCAATCCGAACTTGAACAGGATCAGCATGTCTAGTTTCGAAACCCTCTCCGACCTCAAATCTTGACTCGTAAGTTTCCAAGTGAACATCAATCGTCGTGAACTTAATCAACTAAATGTAGCTAACCCTACATCGACTTTTCATAGTTGATAAATTCCTAGATTGTCCTCTATAAATTGTCATTATTTGTTCTGCGAACATCTACCGTTTTGTCAAATTGACGGCCAAACTTTTCGGATAATTCTGTCCATCCGTAATTGATAGCAGCATCCAAATACTGCTCAATCAAATTTATAGAGCGACCCGGATAAAGATCTCTATGCATTGCTTTATGTTCATCCGTAATGGTAGCATCACTCAGATATTGCCCAATCGGACTTATAGAGCAATCTGAATAAATATCTCTTTACATTATTGGCACCTTCTGTTTTCTGAGCATGTCTAAGACAAACCTTCAGATCTATGACATCTATACCCTAACAGATGACAAAGTTTTTGATAGCTTCGAGGACGAAGCTAAAATAACGGGGTGGTGCTGTAAAATCCACGATTTTACCATGATAAAATGTAATAAGAGTCTACCCAATGATCTTGGCTCATTTCTCAACCTAGTAATACTAATCGAATTTCGAGGACGAAACTCAAGATGGCATGTGGATGGTGTAAAACCCGAGATTTTTCGTTCATTAAATAATAACGAGGTATACTTCAAAAACCTATTTTGAAGCAATACAAAAATCCTCGGATTTGAAAACACGACAAAAGTCGTACAACCCGTGTACCGACAATCTAAAAATTTAGTTACATAAATTATTGTCGAGAGATACTTGATAAACAATTTGATTAAATTGTTTAACATTACATTTATCTACGGAGTGATTAAATGTGAAGTATTTCTATTAAAACGATACTTATGATTTAAAACGATAAATGATAAATTATCGTCATTTAGATAAACGAACACATCTTTTGCATTTATAAGTCACATAAATACTTCATTTTATTGAAGAAATGAATTTAAAATCAATGACGCGATTTCCGTTTGACGAATCTAATTTTATAAAATATAAACGAGCCCCGAACCGTGTATTAACGAAAGTTGTAATATAAGTTACACTTTAGGCCCACTTGTGGCCTTATGAGCCCAACTATTAAACTTTGGATAGTAATGGACTTAATAAGCTCAATAAGAAGTTTAAGAAGCCCAACAACTCTTTTGGCCCACTAGACAAGCCACCAACACACCTCACTTCCCCATTGGGCCAACTTTAGGTTGGTGACACATGTCCATCATGTCCACCCACCTTCTTGCTTCTCATTGGACAAAGTCTAAGTGGGTGACACTTGTCACACTTCCCTTCACCCTATTTAAGCATCTTGTCTACTCCTCTCCTTCATTTTCTCTCACACAAAACACACACATCTCACAAAAAGCTCTTAAGCTTTCATTAATGGCTTCCACCCCATACCCACTCTCTTCCAAGTCGAACTACCATTGTTGTGGTGGGTTGCCGCCGCCGCCACTTTGTGGTGGTGTGTGGGTGATGAATTTGCCATCTTCCAAGTGGGTATACCATAAAAACCCTAAAAACATGTACAGCTAGCCCAGATCTATACATGCATCAAGTAAAATATGTAGATCTAGCCCGGACCTATACATGCATCAAGTAAAATATGTAGATCTAGCCCGGATCTATATATGCATCAAGTAAAACATGTAGATATAGCCCGGATCTATACATGCATGATGGTTACATCAAGTGAAACTTGTATATCTAGTTCGGATCTATCCATGCATGGTGGTTGCATCAAGTGTTGACAAGATCTTGGATGTTTGCTTGCATGCATCACTCACTAGTACAAAGACTTTGATAAAGCCTCGTAAGATCTACATCTCGTTCTTATTTATCATTCCTTTTATTTTCTTGATCTTATGTATATTCCGAATATATATATATATATATATATATATATATATATATATATATATATATATATATATATATATATATATATATATATATATATATATATATATATATATATATATATATATATATATATATATATATATATATATATATATATATATATGTACGAAATGGGTTAATGAGTATTGGGACATTGTATATGAAATTTTGAACACTAAAAATAAAGCTAAACAAGCCCTATTAACGATTTGATTTATAACGATTTTGAACCGTAGCAAAAACAGACTGCATGTCGAAATCAGTAGGTTTGGGATACTGAAAACTTATATATTAAGATCGATAATTGTTTTGTGATTAATTCCCCGGGTGGCTCGTCCCGTGACGAATTATAGAAAGCAAGATATGACCAGAATACGAAACAAGGTCAAATCTGAACATACTGTTTTGATGGACTGTTTTCTCGTAAAATTTGTATACTGACCTATGATTATGTGAAACTAAAATTTTTAGATAAAATCATGAAGAACTAGAATCAATTGGATGGTTTACCAATTATTTACGGTTTGAAAATGGTGGCCAAAATAATAAAAACTACTCAGATCTGAACATACTGTCTTGACGGACTGTTTTCTCATATAAGAACTCAGAATCATTGAAAAAGGTAATACTGTAGGTTGTAGATAAAATCATGAACAAGTAGAATCAATTGGATAGTTTACCAGTTCCTTAAGGTTTGGAAATGGCGACCAAAATGGTGAAAACGAGTTTGGCTGCCCAAAAACAGCCAACTCTTCTAAGTTAAGAAATGGGTAATTAGCTATGAAAAGTATAAATTGGGGATAATTAGACTTATAATCAGTATTGTGACAATCCGTCAATTTATGGTTGATATTTTATTCTCAATATTTGTTTGAAAACATTATTTTAATGTCATATTATAAACTCACTTATTTTTGGGAAGTAATTTGGATTTACGTCTTGAAGTAGCATCGACTACGTCTAAACCGGAGGATTCAACGTTACGCGCTTACGTTTACATACACCGTCTTTGGTGACAGTCCGACATTTCAGAAAATAAATTTATCCATGAATATTATTTTAGAATTTTAAATTTGTGTTGGTTCATAAACTCACAAATTTACGAGAAGAGATTAGGACTTACGATTATAATTTAACGTCCTTTACGACTAAACCGGAAACCCTAAGATTACGTATTTACGTTTTCGAACTCCGTTTTTGATGAGACAATTTTATTGGATTCGTTTTGTGCCGTTGATTCATAATTTATAAAAAAGTTTTTCGTAAAACAACCCGAGGGCACGCAAATCAAGGAAACTAGGATCGAGGAATACCCGTAAATTAGCGGGATGGGACAAAATACATTATCCCACCCCACTAACTATGGGACGGCCCAAGTAAGACACCACATCAAAGATGTGGCATCTTTATGCTTGATAAACATACAAGTGTAAGCCTAGCTTAACACTTAAGCTTACTTCCTCCACTAACTCAAAAACCACTAGCTACACACATACCATCATTTCTCATGCAAACCAACTAAAAATCCTCTCAAAACCATCACCATTGCCGTCCACTTCAAAGCACAAACACCCCTTTTGATCTTTTCTAGCCATAAAATACTTGTTATCTAGCTCTATCATGGAGTTACCTTGAAGCCTTGATCATTTGGTGGCCATTTTAACAACAAAGGAGGTGATTTACTTGTGTCCTAGGGCTGATTTCTCAACTTATATTCTTGGTGTTTGATGATCTTGGAGTTACATTTGGTGTTCATCAAGTTCTTGTCTTCCAAAAACAAGATATACTCTTGGTTGGTAAAGAAGATCATCCTCTCCATTTTCTCTTGTTATTTTTGTAAAGATAAAATGTATTTTCTTTCTTGTTGTATATTTATATGATGAATATATGATGATAAAAATGTTGTGTGGGGATCAAGTGTTGATAAATATGATTAAAAAGATTAATAACCATAAGAAACAAGGCTAAAATCATGATTAATTTGTTGGCTGTATAAAAACAGTATGTAACTAAAACTTGAACTGATAAACTTGCATGGTAGAATCCATTTACAGTAAGTACAAGATGTCATACACATGTGAGAGTTGGCCGCGCAATGGAATCATTAAAATGAGTGAGATATGATCAAAACAAGATGAGAGTTCTAATCTGAATAAGTTGTTTTGTAGGGACTGTTAAGGCTAGTTAAACTTAAAATGCGCAGTAGCTATAACTAAGTTAATTGTATCACATAATATGAAGATCATGCCACCCAAAAATGAGCTTCTAGTTCATTGTAGAACTCTAGATATGATAAAAATGGCGAAGATGAAAATGAAAATCAGATTTTGAAGAATTAATGTTTATTACTATTATATAAGCACTCAAAATTATATTGTATAAAATGTAAAATTAAAACCCACTAACTTATGAATTTCATTTATATAAATATGTATAAGGCTAAATAAATGGATAAATTATGAAAATGGTAGTGGAATAATATTTATAAGTTATAAAAAAACTATAAACTTGATTTTTACGACTTTTTCGGCTATTACCGTAAAATTAACGTTTTTCGCCAATTAAAACTTAGACGATCAAACCCGTCTAATGTAAAGTTTTTAAAAGTCATATACTGATATATAAGTATCTAATACAAGTAAAAACCGATAAAACCCGAACTATAGGACATACGGACATTAACGAGCTAAGTAAGCATATTGGACTAATAATTGGACTAAATAAGTTAAACACTTATAAAAAGAACTTATTGGGCTTAACCCATTTGGGCTCAACATGTAAAATATAAATACTGATAATATAAGTATAAAATAGATTAAAATAAGTTAAAGAACTTATAATAAGCTTATTGGACTTAAAATAGGTAAAAAGGTAAAACTAGTAAACTAGTAAAAAGTTACTAATACATAAGCACTAAAATGAGTAAACAAGGATGTATAAACCCACTTGATCATCATCATATGTACAAAATCATCATATGTATATTGTTATTTTGATAAAAGTCATTGGACAAAGTCTAAGACCGATTATTATTTATATAGGTTTCCGTGACCGAAGCACGCCCGTAGCCGATAATCCGCCTTTCGTTATCAACGTGGGTTCATAGCCTCGCACTCTTTTAAATGTTTTTATGAAATATTTTATAAACCCGCGAGGGAGATAACATGTTAGTTTTAATTAAATAGGACACCAATTGTCCCGATTGTTTGTTTATTGATTTGGACCCGAATGATTGTATGACCCGATAAATGATTAAAGGACCCGATAGATGAAATCAAATGGATTATTAAAGTTAGGTTATGTCACTAAAAGTCCCATTAGCATGAATTGTGAACTACCGGGATTTGGTAGACGCTTATGCATATAATAGTACTATTTGGGGACGATCACCGCAGTTCGCGCCTTGACGGTTGATCCCCGTCGTGCCACATTGATTGGTAAGCGAATTTATGTATGAGAAGATTTCCATAGCGTGACCTTTGTGACGACACGCTAATTTAGATGGGAAAATTGAGTTTCGTGCTAGCTACCCGTTGTTTGGTTTAGTAAGGTAACAATGTCATGCGGCTTATAATAATCCAGTTAACGAAATACTACTATACGCACCGAATTACGATGTATTGCCTGACTAGCAATACAGGGTCATACTATTGATATTATGTTCGTGTTTTGGTTTTCACAACCATATTCATATAACGGTTTTTATTTTCATACAACGTCATAAGACGTATTGTATGATGTTTTTATGACATTGGCTCGTATAATGATTTTTAAGGCAAATGCCTATATTATGATTTTGATAAGGATTTGTATAAAATGACTTTGGCTATTTTATGGCCTATTAAAATGATTTGTACAAAATGATTTTCGGTATTACTTTTATACCGATGTTATATTGATGGTTTATTAAACTCTATGAATTCACTCGGCGTTATCGCTGACCTTTTCTTTTAACATGTTTTATCTCAGGTACTTGAAGGTAATTCTCGGGAAGACAACAAGGATTCATGGCCCGCACTTAAATATTAATTTCCATTCAAATTCTTTGTAAAACCTGTATAAAACACAATGACTTGGGACCTATGTAACTTTGATATTTATGAATGGAAATGCTTTTATTATTAAACGACGCGATCTTTATGCATTGTCTATGATGTGAGTAATGTGCTATCCCGTAACACCAACGAGTCTTCCGCTGTATTGAGTTGTATAAATTTGGAGGTGTTACAAGTATAGTACATGATTTAATAGTGGTTTTGGTAAAAAGAACACACTTAGATGATTTACGGTTCAAGAGATATGAGCAAATTAGCGGGACATGTCGGGAAAATTATAATAAACGGATTATAACTCAAAAATGTAAAATGTGATGATTTTTATATAAACAGATGTGGTAGGACTCACTTGTCGGAGATCTTGGACTTATTTATATACTGATGACTAGATGACCCGAGACCCGACCAACGTGAAATATTAAGTGTATGTGGTTGTGATGCGTTTTAGAACCCAAAAACTATACAAAGTGGACTTGGGCCATAAAAGCCCAACTTACACTTGTAATGGCTATTGGGCCATTATTGGACCTGAGATTTATAACCAATTTAGAGTAGTATACCGAATTTAAAATGAACTTAAGTCATATACTTGGGTAGTGGACCACTATTGGGCTTAAGATGGGCTAAAATCGTCAACTTGGATTTTTCACTTAAAATGACTAAGTGTTCACCTAAAATTTTTATAAAGAATCATAAAACTTATGCAATCTTCAAGTACTTATTAAGATATAATTATTACATATATGTACGATTTATTTCTTGTCTCGAGCCTAAGACGCGCCTCGTTATCTTTAGGTCTCATATGATCATGTATCGGTTGTTGAAATTCATTCTTGATTGACGTTCGTTCTCTATTAACTATTGTGACGATTGTATCAGGTGAGTTCATAGCCTCGCTTTTTAAATCTTTTATGATTTTTCAAACCCGCAAGGGGGAGACATGATATTAAATAACTGCAACTTGTTTTGACAATATGACTATAATTTAATTATAGAATGTAAATTGAACTGTAACCTGTTTTGACTATAGGATTGATAGATATTTATTCTATAGAACGCAAATTGAATGGAACTCTTAATTACGATTGTCTATTATTATTGAAACTGTTAAATTGTTGTAAATCGCCCGAATGTTATAAATAGATCTATTTGGGATTGACCATCCCCATCTGGGTGATTAGCGCTCACTGTGCCTCGGCCGGGACAACAGATGTATACCATGTTGGAAACTGGGTTTGGCGCCTTTTTGTAAGGCCCCGGGTTCTCATCTGTTGAGAACTATGGAAGGTTAAGTTTCAGTTTCGATTAATAGAAAATGTAATTATCTTTTGTGTATATGCTTTGTGCATTGCTACTATCTATAAGGTTTGCGTTACTAAACTTAATCATATACTACTTAGCAAACACTAAAATGGGAATCATGGAAATGCTAAACTTGGTTACTTTACACTACTTAGTAAAACTTACTAAACTTGATTATTTTACACTGTGTAGTAAAATACTGTAATGGTAGTATTAAATATACTGAAGTTGATTATTTTACACTATTTAGTAAAATACTGTAATGGTAGTATTAAATATACTAAACTTGATTATTTTACACTACTTAGTAAAATACTGAAAGGGAAACATAGGAAGTACTGAACCTAATCTTGCTCTGCTTAGTAACACTTACTGATCTTGATTTTTACTGTTTAGTACATTAAGGTATGGAATAATTGGAAACTTTAAATTTGACTTTTATATCAAATACTAAATAACACCATGTAGGACAACTTAAAATCCTAAACGAAGATTTTACAAAACTCTATGAATTCACCAACTTTATGTTGACCGTTTTAAGCATGTTTTTCCCAGGTTATTTAGCAAGATTATTTGAGCATGGATTGAGCATCCTTTAGAAGCATAAAAATGACAGGGGATTATCTTTTACTGGGATATTCATAACAAATGTTATTCAACGATTTAAACGCTTGTACCAAATCAATGTTTACATCAATTGTATTTCAAAAATCATATAACTATGATCTGTTCTTTGTAAGCTATTTGCTCATCGATCCACCACTGTGATACCCGGTCTGGGGGTGTTACAGCCCGGTGGCACCGTACTTCAACAACTAGTTTGAAGGAAAAAATTATACTAGCTACACGTGCCTTTTATATGCTTCACAATATTTTTGTTTATAGTCATCACACATGTAAGACCTACTTGTATCCTAAAGCAAAGGATTTAGTAACGAAAATCATTTACAAGATTTACTTGATGAAAAATATACATAAAGTGATATTCTTGTGGGCTGAGGATGTACGATATGTTTTGGAAATTTAGTTTAATTGTGGGATATGGTCATACTTGTAAATGGGTTTGGAGGTACGGAGTGTACATCCATTAAGTCACTGACCACCCTGGACTCAATATAGCGGTTTGTTGATGATGCCTGTGTCAGCGGCTAGGCTTTGCCTAGTCAGCGGCTGGGCTTTGCCTTGTCAGCGGCTAGACCATGACTTGTCAGCGGCTAAGTCAGCAGTGGGTGGGTTATCTTTGTAATCCTTTTGACTGTTTCATAAGGGGTTTAAGATTGACTTAATGACCATTATTCTGGTCATGTAACCACTATATAGTCATGTGGGAAATAATGAGATTAATTGGCCGATTAATACTCATTATTCTTTGACCGCGAGTTACATTCTTAGGAATGGGATCACTATAAATAGTGATCATATTTACATGATGAAACACATAGAAAACAAGAAACACTTACACGCACAAAGTTCTTGATTTGTGCCTAAAACAAGAACTAACACTTGGTTTTATACCAAGGAGGTATTCGTGTTAACCCAGGCGTAGGGTCGAATAATCTTCTATGGAAAGTTATTACACGACTTCAAGTGATATCCGGTAACCATTCAT
This sequence comes from Glebionis coronaria, assembly GCA_025667525.1. Lineage (NCBI taxonomy): Eukaryota > Viridiplantae > Streptophyta > Magnoliopsida > Asterales > Asteraceae > Glebionis > Glebionis coronaria. The sequence goes on along the minus strand of CM046875.1, from coordinate 455,530,265 downwards.
TGGTACGTAGTTAGGCTATTGATTATCTTTACCCTGTTGGAATGAAGTAAACCCCATAAATCAAAGAAGATTATTTTGTGATAATCAATGGCAGCTGCAATGAAGCATATGGTGACTAACTTCTCCAAACTGGACAAGTTTGAAGGGGTTGATTTTAGGAGATGGCAAAAGAAGATGCACTTTATTCTTTCTATCATGAACGTGGTGTACGTGCTGACAACTCCCATTCCTGATGGTGGTGATGATGCTACGTTGGAGGACATGAGGAAAAGGAGGAAATGGGAGAATGATTATTATGTGTGTCGCGACATAATTCTCAATGGTATGTCTGATTCTTTGTTTGATATTTACCAAATTGTTGAATCTGTTAAAGAACTATGGGATTCCTTGGAAGCCAAATATATGGCTGAGGATGCATCAAGTAAGAAGTTCCTTGTGAGTGATTTCACAAATTACAAAATGACTGATTCAAGACCAGTCTTGGAACAATACAATGAACTTCTTGGAATACTTGGTAGATTTACTCAACATAAAATGAACATGGATGAGACCATTCCGGTCTCTTGTGTCATTGACAAACTACGTCCTTCTTGGAAAGATTTCAAGCACACATTAAAACATAAGAAGGAGGAGTTAACTCTTGTTGAGTTGGACAGTCATCTTCGCATTGAGGAATCCCTCAGGGTGCATGATAGTGACAAGCCAAAAAGTAACAATGTTGCTGGTTCATCAGTTGTCAATATGGTGGAGCATAACAACTCCACCAGGTACAATGACAACAAGGGCAAACGTCTTTTAAGAAAAAGAGCGTAAAAGCGGTAAGTATTAAACAAATGACTTAGGAAAATCAAGTGTTAATGACCCAAATAAGTTCGTTTCCCAAGGAGGTATATGTGTGTGATTTGGATTAATATTTGAGAAAGAAGGGGATGAGAAAATAGAATGACGGATACGTGAAAATTATTACTACGACGACTAAATTAAAAACCGTAAAAAGTGCCAAAATAAAAATAAATTCTAAAAATTCCCAAAAAAATTAAATCAAATTAAATAAACTAAGAGTTCACTAATGATCAAAACTTTTTCAAACCTTTTAACTAATTATATATGAATTTTTAATTGCTAATTAAAGCCCTAAAAATCCAATTAATTATTAAAAAGCCCAAATAAAGATTCTTCACTTTGTAAACCTTTAATATGACTAAATAAGAATAAAAACTATTTTTATGAATTTTTAAGCTAATTAAAACTATTTAAAATGATTAAAAACTATCAAAACCTTAAAATAATTCTAGAAATTAAGAAAATGATAATAAAATTAATCTAAGAGTTGAAAACAAAATCATATTTTAATGTATTAGACCTAAGAAAAATATAAAAAGTGCAAAAATGTGAAAATTGAAATTTAATATTAAAATAATATTAAAAATCCAAAAATTATAAAAAATTCTAAAAACTTGCAAACTAGTTTATTTTAACCTAAATAAACAGAAAATGAAAGTAAAATTACCAAAATACCCCTAATGGGCCCCCAAATGGGCTAAAAATGAAAACAGTCCAATCTAATGGGCTTTTTGGCCCAAAACGTTCAACAAGGCCCAAATAACCTGGAAAAGCCCTACTGACTCAAAAATTAATTCTGAACAGAAAAGTCTGAAGGCCCAAAAGCTGGTTTTGAGCTTATCACAGCTTATTGGTATAACAGCTTATCCTTATTGGGCCAATAAGCCCATTAAGCAATAAGCCATTGTCATAAGCTCAGATTTGACACAAAACCTTATTTTGAGATGCCTAATAGATCTGTGAAAAGAAATTTTGAAAAAGCACACTTAATAAGCCAGAAATAAGCAAAGTATAATTTCACTAAAAGACAAAATAGTCGACTTAGAGTTCTAGACCACCTCAGACATTCAAATAAGTTGCAAAAGACTCTAAATGACTTAATTAAGACAAATCAACAAAGAAATTTCAATATGCCAAGCCAAATAAGCAGAATAAGCACTTATGTAAAAGTCAAAGTTATTGGTTTTCTAGTCAAAGCTCAAAGTCAACCCCTCAAATGCTCCAGAATGAACAAATGGGTCAAATAAGTGACACCTATTACAAATTCAAAGTTGTTGCAGGTTAAAATAAGCTAGAACAGCTTATTGATAAGCACCAGTTGAAATAACACTAGCAGTGGCTAGCAGCATGGGAAAGGAGTTCCCACTGCTTTGACTATTTGACTTGCTTTTTTAGAGAGATACAGTTGGATTCAAATGAAAACAAAGGCACCCTTGTAATCAGTGAATCACAAGGAGTCAATATCAATCAACAAATCACAATTTGGTTCACTCAATAAGCACAGAATAAGTAAACAGTTCACAGAATATGCCACAGACCTTGAAAATAAGCAGTTATGAATAAATAAGCAGATTAAGCATGAATAAGCAAGCCAAATTGAACCATATGCATACACAAGCTATAATAAAGTCCAATAAGCACAAATAAACTTGTTTTAAGCACTAGATCAAAGTAAATAAGCATACTCAAGCAGAAAAAGTTTCTAATGAACAAAGGTACTTTTCCAAAATACTTTTGGTGATCTATTTGACCACCAATCTAATTTCAAGCCCTCAAATCCCTTTCCCTAGTGATGTTAACCAAAATTTAACACTTGTTAACCCTATTCTACCCTTACATCTAGGTGTCCCCAAATTTTTAGCCAAAATACCCAAGTAAAACAGATTTTATGAACCCTTGATTGATTTAGGTGTTTAAACCTTCAAAACTTGCAGATAACCAACCCCTTACACCAGATAAACAGATACCAACACAAAGCAATAACAAACACCTACCACAATCACCTCAAAACCTGGTATATCAGTTAACCTAAACACCCCTTAATAATTTGTTTTCACAAATTTTCAAAGGACTAGTATGAATTAAACCATAAAACCAGTTCACATCACCTCAATAACAACCAAATACCTCAGATAAACAAGATTAAACCACAAAATCACATAATCAAACAATAAATCTCATATTCACAAAAATAGCATGAAATTTCAAAAAAGTAAAAAGGTTTAGAGATTCAAACCTCCAAGATGTACATCCACACCTTGGATTGTTTAAGCTTAGGTGCTAGCAAAACAAGCACCAACTTCCTTCTACCTGCTAAGAACAACAAACACCAAAGATGAACAATAAACTATGAAATCTGACTTTTTGAAAACAAGAGTTTTAATCCATAAAACCTTTCCTCAAAAACCAACAAATGATAAATGGAACTCAGATCTTAGCTATTCAAACACCAAACTTTTATAAATAACAAAAGAGAATTCAAAATTTTAAGAAATTCAAATTTTATTTCATAAAAAGGGATTACAAAGAAGATAGCTAAAATCTGGAACCAAAGCTCTCTCACATGTTGAGGAGTCTTTATATAGACGATTACAAGGTAGAAAAATGCAAAACCTTATGCTATGAAGTCTCCAAAATACCCTTGAAATCTTCTAGACGTTTGTTGTTATTGAGCTGTCCAAAATGATCCTAAGTGTTCATTTAGCTTTGTGATTAAGCAATGAGCCTAAAGCGTTGATCTTGCCATGTCAGCTTACTTGGAGAGGAAGTTGTGTTTTGATTGGTTGACGTGTTGAACGGTGGGGCCTTTTGGTGAGTGGGATTGATGGTTTTTGGTGTGGGATGGGTTTCTAGGCGTGTGAATTAAGCATGTGTCAAGGTAATTGAAATTAACCCTTTGTTTTAGTGGAGTAAATTCTGGGGGTGAAGAAGGGTGAATTGTGGTAAATTTGATCCGATTTTTGGGGGTGGAGTTGTTTGGCGCGTGTTTCTTTGATTTGAACTTTCAGAAATGACATTATGAGTCCTTCTGTTTTGGGAAAGTATGTAAAACGTGTTTTTTAGCTTGCAACTTGGTTTTCCTTTGTTATTTAAGTTTCCAAATTCCTACTTTGGCCACAAAACTTTTCAACAAGGGTTTTAAGGGTTTGTTTTGAACATTTCTTGATTTTCCAAGGGCTGATCTTGTACTTTCTTGATCTTTAAAGGTCTTCATCGGATATTTGACTTCATGAGGGACCATTGTTGACAATTTAGAATTGTTGAGGGACTAAACTTGCCAAATCTTCAAAGTTGAAGGACCTTTTTGTAATTTTGACAAACTTAAGGGACCAAACTTGTAATTATGAATATACAAGGGTATTAAGTATCATTTCTTCATAAATGAGGGAACAATCTTGTACATCTTCAAGTCTTCAAGGGTTTTTCTTTGAGAAATCCATAACTAGGGCCCGGTTCACTATGCGGCTTCGTTTCTCGTGTTCGTTTTTCCTTGTTTCTTGTGATCTTTTTTCTTTTTCACGATATCCATACCTAAAATACACAAGTAAACAAACACAAGCATATATATGGTATATTTATGACATTTTATGCATTTAAAGCCCGAAAAGAACAATGAGATCATGTATAAATGCCATCTCATCACTCCCCCATACTAAGCCATTGTCGTGCCCTCACGCAATGCTAGAATAAAGTATCTAAGCATCTCCAAATATCAATTTTATTACCCTTTATTGAAAAGTAAAAGACTTGCAAATATACTACGAAGATGTGTAAATGTATGATTTTCATCACGTGTGTGACTTTTAGGGTCAATGAATAGAAACAAGTGAATGTCCATTAGAGTAAAGTTTGTTATCCTTGATTGTCATACATTCCATGCTAAGTGCAAAAACGAGATCATTGTTGGTACAAGTCACAATGCTAACACTACTCATACGTTCAAATTGTGTAATACTTTTTCTCCCCGCAATCCTAATTATTATGAAAGGAAATGGGTTTCTAGAACCTTTTAACTATGTGTCATGGATCACAAGTGATTCATATTGACTTATTTGAATATTTATTAGTCCGAAAGTAAAGTAGCACGATTTAATCGATAGTTAGCCGAATGACAAAATCTTTTAAACGGCTTATCGTGTATCTCCTTAAGTTCATATCTTGACATAACTCGTTTCACGATTTGAGACCTTTCTCGGACCCGATATTTGGTATGTACTTCATTCTTCAAATCTTGGGAAGATGTTCTTGAAATTATGGTCTTCTCTTCATATTTTGGAATTTCTTCACTTGACGTTTTTGAGAGATTCTTCATACTTGGACCACGACTTCATCATTTTTCTTTAATCTTTATTTTGGATTTTGATCTACAACGACCCGCCTCCTTTTCGGACTTGGATATATTTATCCTCATACGTTGTAAGGGTCTTTTTGGATAGATATTCTCCATGATCTTTAGGGGAGTAATTGCTTTTCGTCGTGTGTCTCGATCCTCCATATTGATTTAGGAATAATGATACTTCACATCATCTTGGATCTTTAGCAACAAAATAGATCTCCTCATGCCTTGTTAGGGCCTTTTTGGATCTTCATCAATCTTCGCATCCCGCTTCAATAAGTTATGCCTTGGCTATAAACTCTATTCAACCCCGAGCAACTTTTAAACGATCTTGTGCTAGAAGCTAAGTAACCTTTCAAATTGTACGACCTTACTTATTACAATTATTTTTATTCCTAATGCATTGATCTTATGGGAGAAAAAGGCACAATTAAAAACATATGAGTTTTTGAAAGAACATTTTCATGTTCTACGTTTAGCATGATCACTTGTCTAACTCTATCATTTCTCGTTCTTCACTATTTCAAGACCTCTAACTAAAGAGACTCGTGAATACTTAGCCATGCAAGTAAAAAATAAGCCAAATTTGGATTAGCTTTCATTAAGACTATATCAAATCGAAGTTTTGGGTTTTCAAGCCACCTATAGAATCTTGCACTTTCTTGGACTTTTTCAAGTTCAGAGAACGCATTTTATAGTTCCCTTGATAAGTGAATTTCTAGGATCAATTATAGGAACCTGCGAAAAGTTCTTGTTTTTACCCAAATGAGCTAAGACTTTCGCGTTTTAAAGTTCCCTATATAAAAGTCTAGCAAAACTTGAATTGAGCGGGTTAAGGAATGTAAAGGGCTCCAAATGCCCATCAAGTCAAAAATTAGCTCTTATTCTACCCATCAAAAAATATACATTCGTGTCTTAAAACACTTATGAAAACAAAGAAAAATTTTAAAATTTGGCCATTTTTTGCCTTATTAGCAACAAAACAAAACAAAACGTTGAAAGTTGGAAAACGTGAAGGCGTAGCAAAGCAAGTATCTATTCACCCCCCATACTAAAACTAAACATTGTCTTCAATGTTTCGAGTCTAAAGGTGGAGCACCCCCATACTAGAGACGAAGAGTCGAATGCTTAGGATCTAGCATGGAAAGGGTGATCAAAAATATATCTAAAGTCGTTTATTAAGTATGCTAAAAGATAATTGTTAGAACAATAAAGGATATGTCATGGATTCGTGAAAAACTCTTCAAGCAAACGATCGAGGCTCACGTAAACGAACACGAGAGTCTTCAACCGTAGTGATGATGATGATCTAGATAACACATTCACAAACAACCACTAGACAACGAGTTGGAAGGGAACAAATCCCCTCTCATTATTTATTAGAAAGCATAAAAAGATAAGCATGGGATCTCCCCCACGAGGCACCTCGTTTTTTATTACCGAGTCATGAGCTCGACTCGATCCCCTCAATGCTAATTATCATTGGGGAAGGTGACTTGGTCGAGGTCGTCCAACGAAGGAACTTCCCCACCAAAGTAGTGCTTAAGCCTATGTCCATTCACCTTAAAATTAGGACCTTCATTTTGAGCTAGGTCGATGGTCCCATAAGGAAACACTTGTGTAATGGTGAAAGGACCCGACCAACGAGATTTCAATTTCCCAGAAAATATCTTTAATCGAGAGTTAAAAAGTAACACTTGATCACCAACGTTAAAAACCCGGTTTTTAATCTTTGCATCATGAAACTTTTTAGTCTTTTCTTTGAAAATCAATGAATTGTCAAAAGCATTATCTCTTAATTCATCCAATTCATTCAATTGTATTTTCCGGTGATCTCCCGCGGTCTTTAAATCAAAATTTGCATGCTTAAGGGCCCAATATGCCTTATGCTCCAATTCAATGGGCAAATGAAAATTATTTCCATAAACCAACTTATATGGAGTACAATCGATAGGTGTCTTATAAGCGGTCCTAAAGGCGCATAAGGCGTCATCGAGTTTGTTGGACCATGAAGCACGGTTTTCTCCAATCTACCTCTCTAAAATCCTCTTCAAATCTCGGTTTGAAACCTCGACTTGCCCACTCGTTTGCGGGTGATAAGCCGTAGAAAGACGATGAGTAACTCCATATTTCTTTAAGACCTTCTCGAATTGGTCATTACAAAAATGGGTTCCACGATCGCTTATAATAGCGCGAGGGGTTCCAAACCGAGAGAATAATTTCTTCAAAAACTTCACTACCACACGAGCATCATTAGTAGGTAAAGCCTTATCTTCCACCCATTTAGAAAGGTAGTCGACGGCGACGAGGATATACTTGTTACCATGAGACGATGGGAACGGACCCATAAAGTCTATGCCCCAAATGTCTTAAATCTCAGACACTTGAATTATATTTTGCGGCATTTCATCACGTTGAGACAATTTTCCTTGACGTTGGCACGAATCACACGACTTCACAAGTGTGTGTACATCAGGATAAATTTGTAGGCCAAAAGAAGCCGGCAGCGAACACTTTCTTAGCCGTGAGATTAGCACCGTGGTGACCACCCGTGGGTCCCTCGTGACAAGCTCTAAGGATGTTAGAAGCTTTGGCACCAAAAACACAACGTCGAACGAGTTGATCCGCACAAACCCGAAAGAGATAAGGGTCGTCCCAAAAACAGAACTTGACGTCACGAAAGAATTTTCTCTTTTGTTGTGTCGTCATACCCTTGATTATGAAGTTGCCCGTATGGTAATTTTCAATGTCGGCAAACCATGGGGTGGTGTATTTAGAATTCACTACACCGAGAGTCTCAAGAGGAAATGTTTCGGTAATTTCCTTGTTCTCGAAGACATCTTTGTGAGGATCTTCTAGACGAGAGAGATGATCGGCTGCTAGATTCTCGGCTCCTTTTTTGTCAAGCACGGTGACATCAAATTCTTGGAGGAGGAGCATCCAACGAAGCAATCTCGGCTTAGCATCTTGCTTAGCTAAGAGATACTTGATAGCCGAATGGTCGGTATACACGATGCTTTTAGTTAAGATGAGATAAGGTCGGAATTTCTCAAAAGCATATACAACGTCAAGGAATTCCTTTTCCGTTGTGGTGTACTTTAATTGAGCCTCGGTCATTGTCTTACTAGCATAATGGATAGGACGGAAATGCTTTTCATAACGTTTCCCTAAAACGGCCCATATAGCATAATCACTTGCATCGCACATGATTTCAAAGGGTAATTCCCAATTAGGAGCAACAAGAATGGGAGCTTCGGTAAGTTTCCTTTTAAGAGTTTCGAAAGCTCTAACACAATCCTCATTGAAATTAAAAGGAGCATCCTTCTCGAGAGTGTGTGTCATAGGTCGAGAGATTTTCGAAAAGTCTTTGATGAAACGACTATAAAAGTCCGCGTGGCATAGGAAACTCCTAACTCCCTTAACGGTTTTAGGATGAGGTAACTTAGCGATGACGTCTACCTTAGCTTTATCAACCTCAATCCCCGCTTTTGAGACCTTATGTCCGAAGACGATTCCTTGTTTACACATAAAATGATATTTTTCCCAATTAAGCACAAGGTTGGTTTCTTCACAACGTTTTAACATTTGCTCGAGATTAGATAAACACGACGTGAACAAATTGCCAAACACTGAAAAGTCAGCCATAAACACTTCCATTGACTTCTCGATCATATCATGAAAAATAGCCATCATACACCGTTGAAACGTACCCGGTGCATTGCAAAGTCCGAAAGTTATCCTACGATAAGCAAACGTTCCATAAGGATACGTGAACATAGTTTTCTCTTGATCACGAGGGTCGATAGGGATTTGAAAGTAACCGGAAAAACCATCTGAAAAACAATTGAATTCATTTCCCGCGAGTCGCTCCAACATTTGATCCATGAAGGGCAAAGGAAAGTGGTCTTTACGAGTGGCGTCATTTAACTTTCGATAGTCAATACACACCCTCCAACCGGTCACAACAAGAATGGGAATTAACTCGTTGTTTTCATTGGGTACAACGGTCATTCCTCCCTTTTTAGGGACACAATGGATTGGGCTCACCCATGGGCTATCGGAGATAGGATAAATCATTCCCGCGTCAAGGAGTTTTAAAACTTCCTTTTTGATGACATCATGAATTTTGGGGTTCACCCTTATTTGACTTTGAATTGCGGGTTTGTAGTCCTCCTCCATTAAAATCTTGTGAGTACAAAATTTTGGGTCAATACCCTTAATGTCAGAAATTTTCCACGCAATTGCCCCTTTATGAGCTTTAAGAACTTTCAAGAGCGCGGTTTTTTCATCATTAGCAGGACCTTTTGCAATAATAACCGGCAACTTGTCATCACCTTCCAAGAATGCGTATTCAAGGTGAGATGGAAGTTCTTTCAATTCAAGGATAGGCGGTTCCTCGATTGAAGATTTTTGCTCAACGCTCATAACCTCCATTGGCGGAAGAAATGGTGGAATAGAAGTATCATATCCAATAATCACCTCATCTTCATTGTCGATTTCATTTGAAGTAAAATCGCCTCCTTAGAATGGAGTGAGATTTGGTTTAGAATTAGCAAGAATCGGATCCAAAATAGTGGGATTGCCACTTGACGAGCTATCGAAAAAACCTAACACTTCTTGTGAAAACTCATCGCAAACCACATCAACTAAGTCGATGTGATTGATGGTAGCGATTGCATAAACATGAGAAGGTTTTGAGTTTTGAGTAGCGTTTATAACAAGTTCCTCTTCGTTGAATCTCAAAGTAATAGTTCTTGCATGAACGTCGATAAGCGATCTCGAGGTGTCTAAAAATGGACGACCTAAAATTAGAGGAACTTGAGGATCCGCGGGGATGTCAACTACTATAAAATCAACGGGATAGTAGAACTTCCCCACTTTCACGAAAACATCCTCGGCTACTCCACATGCTAAAATCATAGAATGATCGGCCATCTCGATAGACATGTTCGAAGGAGTAAGAGCCGGAAGCGAAAGCAATTTCCAAATGGAAAATGGCATCAAATTAATGCTCGAACCAAGATCGGCCAAGGCGAGGCATTCTTTCATATCTTGTATATCACAAGGAATGAGAAACTTCCCGGGGTCACCAACTTTTTCTGGTATGCGGTTAAGATAAACCGAAGAGCAATTAGCGAGCTTTGAAAGCTTTTCCTTATCATTCATCATACTTTTAAAAGTGGAAGCGAAACGAGGCATATATAACAACGCGTCGACTAAACTTACATCAAAATGAACTTGTTGAAACATATTTATAAAAAGCTCGATTTGTTGTTTGTTACGTTCTTGCAATTTCTCTTTGTTTCGTCTCGAAGGGTAAGGTAAGGGTGGTGTGGGTCGGACATTAGGCAACGGCCTTGGAATCTCGGGTTCCATGATTTGTATTGGTTCAACCGTAGGTGTGGTATGAGCGGTACTTCGTGGGCTTGTGATATGCTCCTTTTCGACCATCACCTCGGGCTCTTTCTTGATTTCCTTCTCCGTAGAAGTACTTGGACGAGAGATTGGTTCTTTAGAAGTTTTACCACTACGAGTAGTAATAACCTTCATTTCTCCCTTCGGGTTTGCAATGGTATCACTAGGAAGACCACCCGAGGAAGAGGGTTTACACATGATTGCTTCAAACATTTTTGCCATTCGGTCTTAAAATTTTGATTGCCTAGCATCCGCTTTTAACAATTCTTGCTTAATCTCATGTTGTCCTTGTTCCATCTTTTGTTGATTTTGTTGAAGACATTGAACGTTTCCTTCCATTTTATTAGCATGAGTCTTAAGTTCATTAGCAAGTTCGTTTTAAGCTTGTTTTTCAACTCGGATCTTAAACTAATTATCTCACGTTGCATATTATCAAACATAGCATCGCTTGCTTGAGCATAATTCAAAAATTCTCCATGAAGATTTTTGGTGTGATCATTTTGAAAACCTTGTGTAGTAGTTTGAAAATCACGGGTTTGGTTTTGATTTGAAACTTGTCCATTCACACTTTGATAATTCCCTTTGTTGTAATTACGTGAATTGCCTTGATAACCACCATTTTGATTGTTGTTTCGATAGTTGTTAGCATTTTGATTTGGTGGAGCTTGATTTGGGCGGGAACCTTGGCCGTTTTGGTTGTAAGTTCCCGTTGCTACGTAAGCACTCGAGGTGTTACCACCGGCGGTAATGAACTCGGAAAAAGATCATGAGCTCCACCACAAGATAAACAACTCTTTTCAACCGCTTTAATCGATGCGGAATTCAAAGCATCTTGTGCTTTCCAATGGGTCATAAGCGTCGAAAACCTATCGAAAAACCGATTTTCCTCATTTGCTTCATCATGTAAGGCATTAATGTGACGAGACGATGACGACGATAACCAACCCATATTGGAAACACTCGGTATGTTACGAGGGTTATAAACCTTATATCTATTCTCGATAATCTTTAAAGCTTCATCGGTCGTTTTGCACAAAAAATTACCACCCGCGGCGGCATTCAAATAATCTCGTTCATGATCATTAAGCCCATTATAAAAAGTATCTATTTGATGCAATTCCGAAAAATCATGGTGTGGACATTCATGTAACATTTCCTTAAATCGTTCCCATGCCATTGAAAAACTTTCATTATTACGTTGTGTAAACCTTGAAATCTCATTTTTCAAATGTGTTGTTTTAGATGGTGGAAAAAATTGGTTCACAAACTTAGAAACGAGATCACCCCATGTCAAAATCGAATTTGGCGGTTCTTTTTCGAGCCAAATTTTAGCGGGTCCATCTAACGAGTATGGAAACAACATCATCTTAATGACGTCATGTGGAACATCCTTAAACTTGCTTGTTGTGGTGAGACGATTAAAATTCCTTATGTGGTAATGCGGGTTGTCTTTCTCATGACCTCTAAACTTATTTGCTTGCAACATCGACATTAAACCCGTCTTAATCTCGAAGTTCTCCGCAAGGATGGCGGGAATCACAATAGCTTCTCCAAAACCCTCGGTGGGTGCTTGAAGCAACTCCATCATAGTACGATTAGCCATGGCGACTATTGGTTCTACAACGGGTTCGACAATTGGAGTTTGTTCTTCAATCAAAGGCTCTTGATTTCCTTGACTTTGATGAAGTTTAAGAGCTCGTTTTGCTTGATTACGAGTTAGCATAAACTTGACGTAGAATGGGAGGTGAGCAAAGAAGATTCTTTTTGGGTGTTTTGTGGATTTTCAATTTTTTGTGTTTTTGATTGTTTTTAATTTTTTTAGATTTTGTGTATCTTCGTAGACAACAATCTACAAAATCTCTCCTCGAATCAAACTCTTGATTAAAGAAGCCTCAAAAGAATGAAAACGATCACGTGGACTGAACGCCTTCGAATGACTTTAGAACTTTGGTGAAAACCAAATTGTTCAAGAGGGTTTAATCACAAAGAAACCAAGCAAATATATATGATACGTAATAATACTTTGGGCGGCAAAACCCTCGATTAGCTTTCAATCTCAAAATACTCACAAGCAAGCGGGGAAACAAGGCGGCGCAAAGCACTTAATAGCCTTTTTCCTTAGGGTAAATTTTATAATACCCGCCTTATACCCACCTTATAGTTTGTATTTTTCAAAATCGAGCTTCACGAAAGTATATATCTATTTTTTCCTTTTTCTTTTTATTTGAGATTCGAATAGAATAATTAGGAGATCAAATCCCAATTAAGGTTGTGTTTGCACACTTTTGGAGATATTTTGTATTTGTTGTGATACTTGATACAATATAGTAATAATAATTTCACAAGAAAAACGAAAAAACCGATAATACGTATTAGTAGAGTTCTACTAATACAAATACTATTTATGGCTAATACTAAAAAGAAAATGACAGATTAATCACGACACACCTTCCCGGCAGCGGCGTTAAAATGATTGTGGTAAAAATACGTCTTTTAGGAAAAAGAGCGTAAAAGCGGTAAGTATTAAACAAATGACTTAGGAAAATCAAGTGTTAATGAACCAAATAAGTTCGTTTCCCAAGGAGGTATATGTGTGTGATTAAGATGTAAATATTTTGGATTAATATTTGAGAAAGAAGGGGATGAGAAAATAGAATGACGGATACGTGAAAATTATTACTACGACAACTAAATTAAAAACCGTAAAAAGTGCCAAAATAAAAATAAATTCTAAAAATTACCAAAAAAATTACCAAAAATCAAATTAAATAAACTAAGAGTTTACTACTGATCAAAACTTTTTCAAACCTTTTAATTAATTAAATATTAATTTTTTATTTCTAATTAAAGCCTAAAAATCTAATTAATTATTAAAAAGCCCAAATAGAGATTTTTCACTTTATAAACCTCTAAAATGACTAAATAAGAACAAAAACTATTTTTAAGAATTTTTAAGCTAATTAAAACTATTTAAAATGATTAAAAACTATTAAAACCTTAAAATAATTCTAGAAATTAAGAAAATGATGATAAAATTAATCTAAGAGTTGCAAAAATCCTATTTTAATGTATTAGACCTAAGAAAAATATAAAAAGTGCAAAAATGTGAAAATTGAAATTTAATAATAAAATAATATTAAAATAATATAAAAAATCCAAAAATTATAAAAAATTCTAAAAACTTGAAAAATAGTTTATTTTAACCTAAGTAAACAGAAAATGAAAGTGAAATTACCAAAATACCCCTAATGGGCTAAAAATGAAAACAGTCCAATCTAATGGGCTTTGTGGCCTAAAAAGTTCAACAAGGCCCAAATGACCTGAAAAAGCCCTATCTGACTCAAAATTTAATTCTGAACACAAAAGTCTGAAGGCTCAAAAGCTGGTATTGAGCTTATCACAGCTTATTGGTATAACAGCTTATCCTTATTGGGCCAATAAGCCCATTAAGCAATAAGCCAATGTCATAAGCTCAGATTTGACACACAACCTTATTTTGAGATACCTAAGAGATCTGTGAAAAGAAATTTTGAAAAAGCACACTCAATAAGCCAGAAATAAGCAAAGTAGAATTTCACTAAAAGACAAAATAGTCGACTTAGAGTTCTAGACCACCTTAGACCTTCAAATAAGTTGCAAAAGACTCTAAATGACTTAATTAAGACAAATAAACAAAGAAAAGTTCAATAAGCCAAGCCAAATAAGCAGAATAAGCGGATAAGCACTTATGTAAAAGTCAAAGTTATTGGTTTTCTAGTCAAAGCTCAAAGTCAACCCCTCAAATGCTCCAGAATGAACAAATGGGTCAAATAAGTGACACCTATTACAAATTCAAAGTTGTTGCAGGTTAAAATAAGCTAGAACAGCTTATTGATAAGCACTAGTTGAAATAACACTAGCAGTGGCTAGCAGCAGGGGAAAGGAGTTCCCACTGCTTTGACTATTTGACTTGCTTTTTTAGAGAGATCTAGTTGGATTCAAATGAAAACAAAGGCACCCTTGTAATTAGTGGATCACAAGGAGTCAATATCAATCAACAAGTCATAATTTGGTTCACTCAATAAGCACAGAATAAGCAAACAGTTCACAGATATGCCATAGACATTGAAAATAAGCAGTTATGAACAAATAAGTAGATTAAGCATGAATAAGCCAACCAAATTAAACCATATGCATACACAAGCTATAATAAAGTCCAATAAACACAAATAAACTTGTTTCAAGCACTGGATCAAAGTAAATAAGCAGATTCAAGCACAAAAAGTTTCTGATGAACAAAGGTACTTTTCCAAAATACTTTTGCTGATCTATTTGACCACCAATCCAATTTCAAGCCCTCAAATCCCTTTCCCTGGTGATGTTAACCAAAATTTAACACTTGTTAACCCTAGTCTACCGTTAGATCTAGGTGTCCCCAAAATTTTAGCCAAAATACCCAAGTAAAACAGATTTTATGAACCCTTGATTGATTTAGGTGTTTAAACCTTCAAAACTTGCAGATAACCAACCCCTTACACCAGATAAACAGATACCAACACAAAGCAATAACAAACACCTACCACAATCACCTCAAAACCTGGTATATCAGTTAACCCAAACACCCCTTACTAACCTGTTTTCATAAATTTTCAAAGGACTAGTATGAATTAAACCATAAACCAGTTCACATCACCTCAATAACAACCAAATACCTTAGATAAACAAGATTAAACCACAAAATCACACAATCAAACAATAAATCTCAGATTCACCAAAATAGCATGAAATTTCAGAAGAGTAAAAAGGTTTAGAGATTCAAAACTCCAAGATGTACATCCACACCTTGGATTGTTTGAGCTTAGGTGCTAGCAAAACAAGCACCAGCTTCCTTGTACCTGCTAAGAATAACAAACACCAAAGATGAACAATAAACTATGAAATATGATTTTTTTGAAAACAAGAGTTTTAATCCATAAAACCTTTCCTCAAAAACCAACAAATGATAAATGGAACTCAAATCTTAGCTATTCAAACACTAAACTTTTATAAATAACAAAAGAGAATTCAAAATTTAAGAAATTCAAATTTTATTTCATAAAAAGGGATTACAAAGAAGATAGCTAAAATCTGGAACCAAAGCTCTCTCATATGTTGAGGAGTCTTTATATAGACGATTACAAGGTAGAAAAATACAAAACCCTAGGCTATGAAGTCTCCAAAATACCCTTGAAATCTTCTAGACGTTTGTTGTTGTTGAGTTGTCCAAAATGATCCTAAGTGTTCATTTTAGCTTTGTGATTAAGCAATGAGCCTAAAGCGTTGATCTTGCCATGTCAGCTTACTTGGAGAGGAAGTTGTGTTTTGATTGGTTGACGTGTTGCATGGTGGGGCCTTTTGGTGAGTGGGATTGAGGGTTTTTGGTGTGGGATAGGTTTCTGGGCATGTGAATTAAGCATTTGCCAAGGTAATTGAAATTAACCCCTTGTTTTAGTGGAGTAAATTCTGGGGGTGAAGAAGGGTGAATAGTGGTAAGTTTGATCCGATTTTTGGGGGTGGAGTTGTTTGGCGCGTGTTTCTTTGATTTGAACTTTCAGAAATGACATTATGAGTCCTTGTGTTTTGGGAAAGTATGTAAAACGTGTTTTTCAGCTTGCAACTTGGTTTTCCTTCGTTATTAAATTTCCAAATTCCTACTTTGGCTCCAAAACTTTTCAACAAGGGTTTTAAGGGTTTGTTTTGAACATTTCTTGATTTTCCAAGGGTTGATCTTGTACTTTCTTGATCTTTATAGGTCTTTATTGGATATTTGACTTCATGAGGGACCATTGTTGACAATTTAGAATTGTTGAGGGACTAAACTTGCCAAATATTCAAAGTTGAAGGACCTTTTTGTAATTTTTACAAACTTAAGGGACCAAACTTGTAATTATGAATATACAAGGGTACTAAGTGTCATTTATTCATAAATGAGGGATCAATCTTGTACATCTTCAAGTCTTCAAGGGTTTTTCTTTGAGAAATCCATAACTAGGGCCCAGTTCACTGTGCGGCTTCGTTTCTTGTGTTTGTTTTTCCTTGTTTCTTGTGATCTTTTGTCTTTTTCATGATATCCATACCTAAAATACACAAGTAAACAAACACAAGCATATATATGATATTTTTATGACATTTTTTGCATTTATATCCCGAAAAGAACAATGAGATCATGTATAAATGCCATCTCATCATGAGTACATGGATACTTTGTACTTTCAGTCTGTTGGAATTATCCATGAGACAACTGCCCCTTATACTCCATAACAAAATGATATATCTGAAAGGAAAAATAGAGTACTAAAAGAGATGGTTAATTCCATGTTGTCCTACTCAGGACTAAGTCAAGGGTTTCGGGGTGAAGCTATGTTAACAGCTTGCTATTTATTAAATAGGGTTCCTAACAAAAGGAGCAAGATTACCCCTTATGAACTCTGGACTAAAAGGAAACTAAACTTGAACTATCTTAAAGTTTGGGGTTGTAGGGCTATTGTAAGACTCCCTAGTCCAAAGGTGAAAACCTCATGTGAAAGAGGCATTGAACGCATCTTTGTTGGATATGCTGAGCATTCCAAGGCTTATAGGTTTTATGTTATTGAACCTAATTATTCAGTTTCAATAAACACAATCATTGAATCAAAGGATGCTAACTTTGACGAGACTAGTTTCTCATCAGTCCCTAGACCAAGCCTTAGGAATCCTACTGGAGCTGAGGACATTTGTGCTTCAGTGGAACCTCAAAGGGTCACTGATGAGGTTGTGGTTCAACAACCTCAGCCTGAGCTTAGAAGAAGCACAAGGCACAGGACTCCAAAGAATTTTGGGCCTGAATTTCAACTATACTTAGTTGAAGGTACAAGGGATGTGGTCTTTGATCAATACTCCTATTACTTTAATATTGAGGGTGATCCCAAAACATTTGATGAAGCAATGAAGTCCCAGGATGTTTCCTTCTAGAAAGAAGCAATCAATAATGAGATGGATTCCATCATGGGCAACAACACTTGGGTGTTGGTAGATCTACCTCCAAGTTGCAATCCACTTGGGTGCAAATGGATCTTCAAAAGAAAGATGAAAGTAGATGGAACTATTGAAAAGTTCAAGGCAAGGTTAGTCATTCAAGGCTTTAAGCAAAAGTCAGGGATAGACTACTTTGATACTTATGCTCCTGTAGCACGCATAAGTACCATAAGAATGTTGATTGCCTTGGCAAGTATTCACAGTCTGATTATTCATCATATGGATGTGAAGACAGCATTCTTGAATGGTGATTTGGATGAAGAGGTTTATATGAACCAACCTCAAGTTTCATCATGCCAGGTCATGAAGGTAAGGTGTGTAAACTGATTAAGTCCTTATATGGACTGAAGCAGGCACCTAAGCAATGGCATCAAAAGTTTGATGAAGTGGTTTTTCTAATGGTTATTTACTTAACTAAGCTGACAAATGTGTATATAGCAAATTTGGTGAATCTGGTAAAGGAGTCATCATTTGCCTATATGTTGATGACATGTTAATCTTTGGTACTGACCAAGTTCAGGTTGATTTAAACAAAGAGTTTTTGTCATCAAGGTTCTCTATAAAAGACATGGGGAAGGCTGATGTTATCCTTGGCATAAGGATTAAACATGAAAGTGATGGTATTGTAATTTCTCAGTCTCATTATATTGAGAAGGTCTTGAAGAAATTCAATCACTTTGATTGTACTCCAGTGAGTACACTTATGGATACAAGTGAGAAACTAATGCCTAACAATGGTCAAGTTGTCTCCCAGCTTGAGTATTCTAGGGTGATTGGTTGCTTGATGTATGCCATGACTAGTACTAAGCCTGACATTACATCTGTTGTGGGTAAACTGAGTAGGTACACTAGTAATCCTAGTACTCAACATTGGCAAACAATTCAGAGGGTACTAAAGTATTTGAAAGGAACAATGGATTATTGTTTGTCATATACTGGATATCCTTCAGTGTTGGAAGGTTACACTGATGCAAGTTGGATCAGCAATACTGAGGATAGTTCATCCACAAGTGGCTGGGTATTTCTTCTTGGTGGTGGTGAAATTTCTTGGGCATCCAAGAAGCAAACTTGCATTACTGGTTCAATAATGGAATCTAAATTTGTGGCTCTAGCAGCTGCTAGTAAAGAGGCTGAATGGTTGAGAAACTTGCTTCTTGAGATTCTATTGTGGGTCAAACCTATGACACCCATATCTATCCATTGTGATAGTTCAACTACTTTGGCTAAGGCTTATAGCCAAATGTACAATGGTAAGTCTAAACACTTAGGTGTTAGACATAGCATGATTCGTGAGTTGATCATGAATGGGGTGATATCAATAGAGTTTGTGAGGTCTCAACAAAACTTAGTTGATCACTTGACGAAGGGATTGGCTAGAGACTTGGTTATAAAGTCTGCTAAAGGGATGGGTTTAAAGTCCAAACTAGTCACTGAATGCTAGGACACCCAACTCCCTCTTAAGAAAACTTGGGAGTTGAGTTCAATGTGGAAATCTAAACATTCTAAAGACTGAAGCACATGATTTACGTATCATCCCAAGGATGTGCTTGTACCTGCTGAAAGGAGGATGAAGTTATAAACTTCTTAATGGTTAATTTCTTTGAAAAAGTGCTTAAGCAGGAGCATGAACTAAAGAGGAACCACCTATGTAAATGTAGAAGTTTCGCCGCCTCAAGGAGCATGGACTTTGGCTCTTACAACATTTATGAATTGGATATGGACACATGGCTTGTATGGTGTCAGGAGCGTTTTTAAGTGTTTGAAAACTTGTATTCAAAGTAGTTGAAGGGTTCAATTCTTAGAACACTCTAATTCTCGAATATTTGAAGGGATGAACTAAAATGGAAATTCAATCCCCAGGATATTTTCATTTATGCACTGGTTTTGTTAAAGTTAATTTTCATGCAAAAGGAATTGTACTAAATTGGGGAGGATTGTTGGAAATTTAGTATAATTGTGGGATATGGTCATACTTGTAAATGGGTTTGGAGGTACGGAGTGTACACCCATTAAGTCCCTGACCACCCTGGACTCAATATAGTGGTTTGCTGATGATGCATGTGTCAGCGGCTAGGCTTTGCCTTGTCAGCAGCTGGGCTTTGTTGTGTCAGCGGCTAGACTGTGCCTTGTCAGCGGCTAGACTGTGCCTTGTCAGCGGATAAGTCATCAGTGGGTGGGTTATCTTTATAACCCCTTTGACTGTTTCATAAGGGGTTTAAGATTGACTTAATGACCATTATTCTGGTCATGTAACCACTATGTAGTCATGTGGGAAATAATGAGATTAATTGGCCAATTATTACTCATTATTCCTTTGACCATGAGTTACATTCTTAGAAATGGGATCATTATAAATAGTGATCATATCTGCATGATGAAACACACAGAAAACAAGAAACACTTACACGCACAGAGTTCTTGATTTGTGCCTAAAACAAGAATTAACACTTGGTTTTATCCTAAGGAGGTATTCGTGTTAACCCACGCATAGGGTCGAATAATCCTCTTTGGAAAGTGATTACACGACTTCAAGTGATATCTGGTAACCATTCATTGGTACGTAGTTAGGCTATTGATTATCTTTACCATGTTGGAACGAAGTAAACTCCAACAATATGCAGTCTCGTAAATATCGTGTTAGTTTGGCGAACCATCCTTTAATATTCTACAACTATTTCAAATAACTCAAATATGTCTTAATTCAATTATATTCTCATATAATTGATCGACAAAGAACTATTTAGAATAGCAAATTATTTAAAGATTTAAACATGCAAAAATAGGATACAATATATATTGAATGAAAACAAACATACGGGGTACTTTAATTTATTACTAAAATAAATGTTGCTCAATATCCTTTATCTAAATACTAAAACACAAATTACATGAAATAACTAGTTGGACGAAGTCCAATGCTCCTAGTATGTTGAGTAAACGGATAAGCTAGGTTGTTATATGTGTGAACTTTAAGAAGACCAATTTCACCCAATTTGGATTTAAATTTGCGTTACAAATAGAACTGTTGGGAGCAAAGCCTACAACTTTAAGAGAAGCCTTCTCTTTAGCTCGTATAACTGAGGCTCGTTTTGAGTCAATTTTAGAAAAAGAGCAGTCCATTAAAAAGAAAGCATTTAATTCATCGACTACATCACAAGTTGCACCTTAAGTTGCAACTAAAGTGGCACCACACGTTGCATTGGAAGTTGTACTAGATACTTTACAAGAAGCTAATACCATCATTGTCACGGTTACAAAGATTGAAGAGAGTGCTAAGTTTTATATTCCATAATCAGAAGAAAACGAGACTCGAACTAGCTGAAAAAGGAGAATAAATGAGTTAGTGAGTTGTGGTTTGCTTCATCAGAATGGAAGGAGTGTAAAACCATTGTTACTACTCGATTCGAAAATAAGTTGAAAAAAAGAACATAAATTTTTAGGAAATGTTATAAAATTGGGATCTCGGAATAAAGGGGTTTTTTTAGACATCCCTTTGAGGGCATGGTAAATTTTGAAGAGGTAGAAAATGATACGCCTACGGATGCACATAGATTTCATAATCGGTTAAGATAACTATCATATTTATCACTTGTATAAAATAATTATTAGTATTTGTTTAGAATAAATATTTATTATGTTTTATGATAACTTATGGGTTGTGTAAAGAGTTTAAGGCTTTAAATAGTTATGTACTTATTCAAATATATTCATATGGTATGTGTACTAAAAAATTATCTTGATGATACATAAATTTTGACTTTACCTGTTAATATAATATATACAAAAAAAATTTCACCTATTAACCTGTAAAAAAAATTTCCGATCTTTTTCACCAAAAGTTTAAAACTAAAAACATTTAATATTTTTTTCTCAAAAAAATATTTTTCGAAATAATATTTTTTGAAAAAGAAAGATTTTATGAAAGAAAAAATATTTTTGATAAAAAGGACTAACGATGAAAACATACATTGGATGGGACTAACTATGTTACTTTGCAAAAGACAAGAAAACTGCCACATCATCAGATTTGCCAAAATTTACCGGTTTAGCAGGTTGCTGGTAAAAATGTGATCATATTAGCAAAAAAAGGTAAGTTCAAGTACTATCTAGATAATTGTTTTGATACACGTATCATATAGATATATTTGAAAAACTACATGGCTATTTAAAGCCTTAAACCTTGTGTAAATTATGTACATTTCATAGTGTAATCAATGAATTAAATCAAGTTAAACGATAAAATATATTTATTTTTTATATTTTTTTAAGAAGCAAGCATACATTTTAAAAAATGATGTGATTATTCGATTAGAACCCTAGCCGAATCGTATCAGTTAGACAACGCTAATTCTATGAAAAGGAGGATTTAAAATGATTTGCGCTTGCGTGATGTGAGCATGTGAAATAAGTTATCATTTTAAACATTAAAAACAGAAACACAACATCTCTACAATCAAATAATTAAACTAAACAATAGAACAAAATCGAATAATAAGTTCGATTTCCATTCTGACCACATGACGTGTATAAGTACCCGACAATCAGCTTGCAAATGACTGATTCCCGACACACGCCTTCGTGTGGCATAATTCATAAACAACATTTCTTTCATACATTCACACACGACTCAACTTGTTGCTACTTCATCTTGTCTTCGACCACCTTATTAAACGCATCTTCATTTCTCCAATGTACACAATTTTTTCTCAACCATTCCTTATATAAGTTGCTAACATCATCAACATTGAGATTCCGCTATGGAGGGTTCGCATGAAAATGTCGACTTGGCGAAGAAGAAATCCGTTGGCAGGTACCCGAATCATACACATGATGAAACTATTTGTTTCATGTTTCGTTATGTTTGTAAATTGTAATAATGATTTGTTTTTTTCTCACAGGTCTTCCTTGAGCAAGATGAAAGATGGCGTAAAAGTTCCTAGGAAAATTCGTAAAGCGGAAAGGGAGAAGCTGAAACGTGACCATTTGAATGATTTATTTCAAGACCTTACTAGTGCTCTAGGTATACTTTGATGAGTTTATAGTATTATTAGCATGATTGATATATATATATTTTACAAGCTATACTTATGTGAAGCATATTCTGTTTGCTTACAGAACCGGCCACTCGGAATATTGGGAAATCTTGTGCATTGACTGATACTATTCGAATACTACGTGACCTGATAGCTCAAGTTGACTCTCTTAAGAAGGAGAATTCTACCCTTTTAGCAGAATCTCAATATGTAAGTTTTTCTGGTATGACAAACTATAAGCGGGCCAATTTTGGATATGTTGATATATTTCTAATGGGTCAGATAGGTTAGCTAAAGATTTGACAAAAAGAAGTTCAGAAGTCATCCGAATTTGATCAAATAAGTAAAAGTTCCAACATCTCTTTATTAAGTTAGTATTTCAGAAATACAGTAGTTTATGTAATCCAAACCTATTTTGACCTGTTTCCCAACCCGTCCAACCCACCCATTATGCCGCGTATCGAAGAAATCTTAAAGACACTCGTATTTACTAGACATTACAGTTCAGAAGAGAATGGCCTCTTTGACCGGTTCCAATCAAAACGACCTTTAGTAGGGTGGTACCTTAACGAACTCTATTAAGTTGAGCATTGACTTGATCTTCATATTATACAGTAGTTGTTTTCCTTTGTAGTTTAGAAAACCAAGAGGATAAATTGCAATATGACAATATGTAATCAACCATCTGTGAAGACTATAGAGTGGCTACATTTGTATTAATGAAAATACCTATATACTTATATGGATTATGAATGCACAGATTGCAGTCGAGAGAAATGAACTAAAAGAGGAAAATAGTGCCACAGAAGCCCATATTAAAAAGCTTCAAAGCCAGATAGATGGGAGAATGAATCCTCAGTCTTTATGGAGTTCGGAATGCAACCCTGTATTCGTTTTGCCCCTGCAGAATGACCCGAAGCTTTATGCAGAACCAAAGATTCCAGAGTTCGTAACAAAATCGCTTGGGCCAAATGTGAGCAAACCACATGCTAGATACCCATCAGCTTCAGATTCATGGCCACTTAACATTCTTTCTGAACAGTCAAAAGCGGCTTAAATTACATGCGATGTCGTATAGTGTTTAGCAAGGTTAGATCTAGTGGCGATGGCAAGAAGAGAGTCACAGTTTAGTATTTATGAATTTTGGATTGTAAATTCCAATGAATAATTTGATTTGTCTTGATTAGAATCTCTTGTAAAATCTGGGTTTAACAAGTTAGACGAATCGTCTTTTTGAAGAAAAAATGCAGGAGAAACCAAGACATTTAATCTCATGGATTATGAGCAAATCATAGAAAATCTTTGAGGTGTGTATGCATATGTATATACAGTGATCAAGTAGCATATGCGTATGTTTGTTCAAGATAAGGTATAACACCGTCAACCTGAAAACATCATTAGGCATGGGTTCAAGAAAATACCATTAAACTACATTTAAAAAACCGTAGTCTTCTTCAAGTAGCATTCTACTATGTATTTGTAGCATTTTTATATGGTAAATGTCGAAAATACACAACGTATTTTCTCAAATTATTCATTATGTCTATCGAACTATTTTATGTTTGATCTTCACACTTGTCACGTTGGATTTAATCAAACATTTTGACTTTTAACAGTTTGACCAATTTGGATTACAAAGTTAGTTCATTTAACAATAACAAAAATTTATAAAGTTAACCTTTTTAAATCCAAATTATTACACAACACCCCTCTTCTTTAACCCTCATCAATATCATCATCTTCATCTTCATAAACAATCAAATAAACCCATAAAATCATGTACCAAATCAAAACCCAGAATCAGAAACAATTATTTGTGTTGATTCTTCATATGAAAACCCGCATTCAAACTCGTTGTGCATTCATGACACTCGATGCACTCGAAATCACATCTTCCACAAACAGACGACTTCAGCAATCGTCCTTTTTGATGATTTTCGTACACATATTAACTATCTTTATCAATAAATCCCCAACTTGAAGATCTCCACATCTAAACCCAAAACTATCTTATCAATATAAACCCACAAAAAAATTTATCAATCGATACTTTATTGAAAAGTTGAATCCATCTTGTGGCCACAAGGACGAAGTCTGCTTAGAATTTCTCTCGATTTAATTCGTGAGTGTCGGTATAGATCGATTAGGATCTGGGTTTTTAGGTGATATATAGTGAAACGATTTGTGAGTCTGGATTCTGGTCAAATATATAGATCGATTAGGATCTGGGTTTTTAGGATCTGGGTTTTTAGGATCTGGGTTTTTAGGATCTGGATTTTGCTCAAATATATAGATCGAGTAGGATCTGTGAGTGTCGGTATAGATCGAGAGGGATTTGTAGATTTATGTTAGATATCAACAGATTTATGAGTCTCGATTCTAGGTTTTGATTTGGTACATTGATTTTATGGGTTTATTTGATTGTTTATGAAGATGAAGATGATGATATGATGATTTGATGTTAGTTAGCTAAGGGGACTAAAATTGTAAAACAAAATTCCATGTTAACGAAGTACTAACGGTTTCGTTAAGTCAACGGTCCTGTCAAATGTTTGACCAAAATCCTACGTGGCAAGTGTGCAAATCGAACATAAAATAGTACGATGGGCATAATGGATAATCTGATAAAGTACGTCGTGTATTTTCGACATTTACCCTATTTTTATACATCCAGACAAGCAGACTACTTAACATTTGCAGAAAAATACATGTTTTTTAAGATTATAATTCTCAAAAGTAAATTGGAGTTAAAGAAAATGTCTTTATGTGCTCTTTTCATTGTTCAGCTTGTTCAAACATAGTCCTACCAGAACAAGCTTCTTTAGTCAGCTTGTTAAAACCTCTCTTGTTCAAACATAGTCCTACCAGAACAAGCTTCTTTTTAGTCAGCTTGTTAAAACCTCTCTTGATATACATTGACCGAAAAGTGCTTATGTGATGGCCTGATGGGTCCTTTAGGTGGTGCTTTTTTTATATCATTAGCTCCTCGCTAGGCTTATGCTCTCTTCTATATATTTTATTTCTCTTTGCGAGTCAAAAAAGAAAAGATAAGGGCATCTCCAATGGAGGGTTTAATCCAAAGTTTAATACAAGACCATATCGCCGCCACATAAGCATCTCATTATTTATACAAAACACTCACAATTTATTGAACTTGACAAAGTTTAATGCATTTCCATATCATCATAAATTTAATCATTTTTAAAACTACATAAATATAAAAGTACAACAAAAGTTATTTAACTGTCTTTTTTTCAAGTAATATGGATGTACTGTGACTATTTTTGTCCATATAAATATTTGGATAACATAAAATAAGCTCACAACTTCAAATTTGATGAGATTTTATAATGGAAGACCTCACATGATGAGTTAAAACACGGTATGTATAGAATTGATCACCTATTATATGAACGAGCCATTTTAAAGTTTCACAATACATTACACTCTTAGTTAGAGGTGGCAAATCTTGCCCATTTTGATAAATATGGGCACTTTTTGCCTATTTTCAAAAAAAGATGGGGCACTTTTTGCCCATTCTTTATAATTAATGGGCTAAACGGGCGCGTATGTAAGAAACTAAATAGGCTTAACGGGCGCACAAAAAATACAAATTAGGATACTCGACGAATATTTTTTATTAAATTTTTTATCCCCGGCTTTCAAACACGTATTTTTATTTTTTAATTCTAAGATTTTATTTGGTTTTTCCCTTTTTTTTAGCTTACGCCCGTATAGCCCGCCCGTTTTGCCTGCCCGTTTCGCCCGTGCCCATTTAGCCCGCGCCTGTTTCGCCCGCCGCCCGTTTAGCCCGTTGCCCGTTTAGCCCGCCGCCCGTGCCCGCCCGTTTTGCCACCTCTACTCCTAGTCATCAGCTTTTTATCCTATTGATCGTATGCCATGGTGGTGCATTGTAGATGCCCTAAGTAGTTCTATGTAGGATTCATTTGTCGTTATATCATTAAGTGTTCGTTTCGTCACGTAATTTGATGCCAATGTTATACAAACAGTGTTTGTTTCCCTAAATGAGAAACCTGGTTACTCCTTACCAAATTTGAATATTTAAGCATATTTGACATATTTGAAAACATGAGGAATTCGTGTTGTTTTGCAACTTGTTAAATTTGAGGACTTAATATGATAACTTTGTTTAACTATAAGGACTTATTGTGTCATGTTTAATCTTTCAGTTAGCTCAAAAGGATTTGGAGTGAAGGAGCTCTTGGACTGTGAGGACTAATGTTGTGAAGTTTCTTTATTGCTGCTGGACTTGGGCTCAAGCCCATGTGAAGCCCATGTTGAACCCCATGTATAACGGCTCTTAGCCTTAGGGTTTGGTTAAAAAGAAAGGAGCGTGTATCTCTTGTTATTATCGCCTCATTGTTAACTTTGTGTTTTAATAAAAACACATAGAGCTCTCTCTCTCCATTTTGGATCTCAAAACCCTAGTTTGATCTTGTTTCTTTTTATTGTTGATTGTAAGACTATTATCATGTAGATAATAGAGCTACACGTTTTTATCACTGGTAGCTTTAGTTTTTCAGTTTACTTTGTCTTTTAAATCTTTGTTAATAAAAGGTTTTGGTGTTTGAGGTGCTTCTGATCATGTTTTTCTACATGGTATCAGAGCCATGTTGTTAAAACTCGATGAAAAATATTTTAGGGTTTGTTTAAAATTGGGGTTTTTTTGTTTTTTATACTTTTTTGGAAAGATCTGCTATTGAAATAACTAGATCTGTTAATATTACTACTTGAATCAAAGTTTTGAACCGTTAATTTTTTTGAGAAAAAATTAGGGTTTCTGAGATCTGCTCTCTTATTCATTATTATTGACGATTGGGTTGATTGGTGGTATTGTCTCTTGATTAAAGTGATTTTCCCTAAAAAAAATTTAAAAAATTGAGGGTTTCACTTTTGATTGGTGGCTTGTTCGATTGGTGGTGATTCATTCTTTTTCCTTGTTGATTCGGTGGTTTGTTCGCTGGTTTGGTCACTTTCACTAATTTTTTCCTTGAAGAAATTTTTGGGGTTTGTGACTTGGAGGTTCTGTCACTTCTTAGACTAAGTGAATCTAAGAGTGACAGTTCGATTGAGCTTTGGTTTATAGCACTATAACACCTCTGCTTCTCTCTCTTTATTTGCTATCTGCTATTTGTCTTTTTATTATTATTATTGCTTGTCTTTTGGGGGTTTGGTAGTTTTCTTTTCATACCCTTTATTTTGGATCCTCACTTTCTGTTTGCCCTTGACCTGCTACCCTTGAGTGGTTTGGATTCCTGGGAACTTTGTTTGCAGTATTGTGAGTTCATTTTTTACCATTTGACCCTTCACCATGTCTGAACATGGTGATGATGATGCTATAAGTGTAACTGAGCCAGTTACACTTATTAGTAAGCTTGACCTGAGTGGCCCATTGCACTTGCACCCTAATGACTCAGCTGTTTTTACTGTTGTCACTGTGAAACTTAAGGGAACTGAAAACTATCAAGTTTGGGCTAATGCTATGTTACTTGCTTTGGAAGGAAAAAATAAAATTGGTTTCATTGATGGTACTTGTAAAAGGTCTGTAACTGATGAGGTTTTAGCAAGGCAATGGGACAGGGTCAATGCTGTTGTGTTGGGTTGGATTCTTAACTCTATATCTGAGGAACTTTTCCTTGGACAAATTTTTTCAAAAAAGGCCAAACATGTTTGGAAAGAACTAAAGGAAACATATCATAAGGTTGATAGTTCATATGAGTGATTTTACTCATATCAATAGTATCTTAAAACAATGAATAAGTGCACAAAATGTATCAATTTTGCCTTATATATGCTTGTTTCTTGTTTTTATGTGTGTAGGTACCAAGTTCGCGAAAACCGGCAAAACCGACACAAGTTTGAAGAAAAAGATCAACAAAGCCAATTTCGATCTCGAATTTAGTGAATTTAATTGTTTATGAAGCTAATGGGCCAAGTGGGACCCACAGCTACTTAATGGGCTTGAAGGCCCATTTATGGGATATTGAGTACATGTTTTAACAAAAAAACCCAAATGAAGCCCAAGAATAAAGTTTAGGGGCCGGATTTGAATGATAGGCTCAATTGAAAGTTAATAACGAATGGATTGTGCATCACTTGGGCCAAAAGCCCATAAATTTGGCAAGTTTACAAGAAATGAAAAGATTTCGTTAATTTTTCATTGATAGTCAACCCATCACACACGTTTTATCTTTCCATACAATAAATATAAATAAACGTCCACACATCCCACCACCACACGTTTTCCCCACTTTCTCACACAATAAAAAAAAGGTTTCGATACTTTCTATGTATCATCCTTTATTTCTCCTTCAACCTCAAAGAAAACCTGTAAATACCACTGTTCCTACAAAACCCTAGTTAATAAAATCATCAAATAAATTGGGCCTTTTCATCACACGTGTGATTCACACTTGGGGGAATTAAATCCCCCAATTTTTCGGAAGAAAGGAGTGCTAGAGAATGGCTACGTAGTAGATTACTACTGGATGAAACACATCACCACTCCTATTTCACCAATAGGACATAGACACCTCGGCAATCAAACTAACACAACTAGCACAAACGGATGCCACGTTGGCAATCCGTGTGCTAGTTGTGTCTTATCAACCCTCCGATCAAAACAACCATGAGAGAGAGAAGATCTAAAGGCCAATATTGAAGATGGAATATGCTCTCGAAGATGCGAATATTCTTCCTCAACATCCTTGGGATGGCTATAAAAACCCTTCATTTTCTTGTAATTCATTATCCCTTTTCTTTCTTTTAATGTCGTAATGTCAAATTAGAATTAGAATAATGTATTTTCTTTATTAGTATTTTAATGAAAAGTTGGAGTTAATAAAATTAAATTTTCAGTTTAATAATTTTCTTGCTTACACTTTATTTACTGCTATTCATAAATTTAATTTGCATTTTCTAATTAATCTAATTGATGCTATGAATATTATTTGTTCATTTAAACTTCTAAAATAGTTTAAGTGGATAATTATAAGTAAGATCTGGGAACAAACTTTCCCTACTGGAAAGTTAATTAAAAAAAGATCTGAATATTACTTGGTGATTTGTTGGGTTGTATTGGTCTCTGGTTCGAAAAATCAAATATGATGGTAATGGTGAATGGCGGTTCGAATGATGGTGGTTTCGTTTCCTGTTCATAAAGCAGCTCAGCGCTGACCTTCGTCTCAAAGGAATCTCCACAAGGTTCTAATCCGTTTTATTTTGTTTTATTCATATTTATGTTATTTAAGTTTATGTTGATGTTATATGGTTATCTGTTAATGGATGTCTGATAAAATGAGGTTTGGATATTGTAAAAAGTTCTTTTACATTGCTAGATAGGATTATTCAATTATAAGTTGGATTTGGGAATAAGTTTGTCATTGATTTTCGTTTAAACGTGTTAGTAATTTGGTTTTGTTCAATGTTTTCATATGGCTCATATCTGTTAAGTCAAGTTGTTTAATGTCATAGGTTAAGTTTTCAATAAGTTTATAATCTGCAGATTAAGTTTTAAGTATGGCTGTTAGGTTTTGAGGACTGCTTATACTTTGTGGTGTTAGAGTTTATCTATGGTTATTAATCAGTTTGACATAGCTGTGTGATTTGGGTTTTGCTGAGTTTATTTGCTTAAGTATGCTAGTAATTTGCTGAAATACGGATTGTAGAACTGCTTGACTTGAATTTGTCTCATTTGTCTAAGCAGATTTGGGTAGTCTTGTTAACTGATTATGTGGTCTGCTGATAGGTGTGTAAACACCCATCCTTTCTACCACTTAATTACAATAATAACCGAGCCAAAACGTGTATTTTATGTCTTTTAAGTCGGAATTATGCGTGGTTTGTGTTTTTGTTGTGATTTAGGACGAAAAGGTGAAAAGTGGTGAAAACACGGGCATTCACGGGCTTTTATTAAAGAAAAAGATGAAAAGACGAAGTCGAGAAGTCAAGAGTGCAAAAAGAACGGAAGTCCAAGACCAATTCTGAAGATTTATCGAAGAAATAGTCAAAAGACGGAAGTTTACTTAAAGCCGAAGAACTCAAGTCTATTTTATTGAAGAATTAAAAGACGAGTTCAAAAGAAATCCTGAGCCACAAGTCATTAGAGTCCAAGTTTAAAGAAGATTAGAAGAACAAAGGACTAATGGTGCAATTAATGAAGATTAAAGAAGGAAGGACTTAATCTTGTAATTAAGAGAAAAGGAAAGAGGGGAGGAAGCTTCCTAATCCTCCCCTATATATAGTTAGGACTAGTTAATTATTTTCTTTGTTGGCTAAGTGTGACAATTAGTCTTCCACCATTTACTTACCTTGCACCTTTTAATTCATGTCAATTTAAATACTTGTCAATTTAAATACCTTGTCTTGCACCTTAAATTCCTTTAATTTCAAGTAAGTTTCCATTTAATTCTTGTCAATCTTTATTTTATTTTGTTAATCTCCTATCTACCTTTCTTGATCTTTGATTTTTATGTTTATGTTTGTGTTCATGTTCATGTTCTTATTTTGATCAAGTGGGTTTTTGATTATTGTGGTTAAATTTGTTAGTTTTATTGTTATAGATTGTTGGTTTATGATTATTAGTTGTTTCGTTATTAGTTTGGTTAAATCTTTTGTTTTGATTTTGATAAATCTGTGGTATATTACTTGTTACTGTGTTCCCTTGTTCTTCGGGGGTGTTTGTTTCTATGTCTGAGATTCCCAGGAAGTTCCGGATCAAGAGAAGGAAGGCTTTCATCCGGAACATTCAAAGTTCCGAACGAGCAAAAACTTCCGAGTCAAGCAGCTTCTTCAGAACATTTGGAGAAGTTCCGAACAAACTTCCGGACGAAGGACAAGTTCCGGATCAATATTTTCCAAACGAAAGTTCCGACTCAAGGGGGCTTCATCCGGAACATTCAAAGTTCCGGACGAAAACTTCCGGACGAAAACTTCCGGATCAAGGGGAAGTTCCGGATCAGCAAATTCATTCGGAACTTTAGAAGTTCCGAACGAATCTTCCGAGTCAAGTTCCGGACGAAATCTTCTGGGTCAAGACTTCCGAACGAAAAGTTCCGAATCACCAAGGTTTATTCGGAACTCAAAAAGTTCCGAGTCAAGCATTCATTCGGAAGAGTTCCGAATCAACAAGTTCCGACTCAAAACTTCCGAATCAAGGTTTCTTTCAGGTTTTTGTTATTATCAGTTTTTAAATTTCTGTCTTTCATTTTCAAGCTTTATTTTCCCGCCTTTTTATTTAATTGCACTTTAAGATTACTTGTCTTAGCTTTATTTTAGCCTTGCCTTAGTTTAAGTTTTAGTTGCGTTTTAAGTTTGCCTTAGGTAGATTTAAGTTTGCGTCATTTACGATTAGTGCCCTTTAATTTCAGTCACGTTTTAAAATACTTGCCCATTACTTTAAATTAGACTTAGATTTACTTTAATCGCACTTTTACCTTAAAGTTTCGTACTTTTATTTCAAATACTACAACGACGCAATCATTTTTGTTTCACCAAAATAAAACAGAGTCACATAGAGAACCTAGATCAATTCGATTAGACCAACACAACGAACTTTAATTTTTATACGGGGTGTCAAATACCCTGTATCATCTGCGTTCATTATTTGTTTACTGATAGATTTAGGAGTAATGGATATATGATAGATCTTATTCTGCCTTTTTATTTGTTCTCAGATGTTTAGTTACCTGTGATGTTATTTGGTCTGCTTGACTTTTAGATGTTTTAGATTGTTGTTCATATTCGAATTATATTATACTGAAATCATCAGCAAATCCAAACATGTGGGTTGAATTGTTGTGAGTATTTAACTGTCCAAAAATATTTGCAGCTCCAATAGTCACCTCCTGTGACCCAATCTTATTTCATTATCTAAAAAATAATAACCAAAAATAAGTCCCTTGTGGGGCTCGAACCCTTGACCTCAAGGGTAAAGGTCTAACGTGTTTACCAACTGAGCTCAGTGCTCGTTTGATTTTATTAACAGATAGTTAATTAATATAGTATTACTCTTTCTGGCAGTTTTTAATTTAAGATTTGTTTAATTAAGTTTCGGTTTTAAATATAGTTTTATTAATATTTTTATTAAAGAAAATTTTGAGTTTTTAAAAAATAATAATTAGTTCAATATAAAAATAAAATAGAAATAAAATAAAAATGTTTAATTAATTTTTATATATTTAGATTTTTATTATTTTAAATAAAAATAGTTTTAAAATTAGATTTGATTTTAATAAATTTAGTTAGTTTAAATAGTTAATTAGATTTCTGAAAATAGATTAAAAGTTATTTTTATTAAATAGATTAATTTTTTTGATAGATTATTAAATAGTTTAATTTTAAATAGATTTAATTTTAAGTAATTGATTTATATTTAGATAATAGCGGGGTTTACGATTCATGCACTTTAGGATAATTTTAAATAGATTTAAAATTGGTAGATTTAATTTTAGTTTAAAAAACCGAAGACCAATTCGAATCGATTGTCCAAATCAAAGCTAAAACGTCTCAAATTCATAAGATCTTCGTGTACAACGAACTTGGTTAACCAACGTGTTTAATTGAATCCGTCTTTGGTAATATTAGTCTATTACTTTTTCCTAAAGGTAATTTTCTAATTTACCCTATAACGTATCTTAATTATCACTATACTATCATGATCACATCAAAAATTTTGGCGCCGTGACGGGGATCTTGTGTACGATTCGTTTTCGTGGAGATTTGTTGATCGTTGATTTGAAGACCCTTTCCGTCCTCGGAAAGTTTTGTTATTTTTCTATTATATAGTATGTATCGTTTTTCTCGTTTTTTGTGAATAATATATTGTATTACGTAGAACAATAAATTTACATACTTTTCAAATAAGGCCTTAGT
This sequence comes from Glebionis coronaria, assembly GCA_025667525.1. Classification (NCBI taxonomy): domain Eukaryota; kingdom Viridiplantae; phylum Streptophyta; class Magnoliopsida; order Asterales; family Asteraceae; genus Glebionis; species Glebionis coronaria. The sequence goes on along the minus strand of CM046875.1, from coordinate 455,496,713 downwards.
TGGGATTTCATCACCTAGCTATTGTAGTCGAATCCAAAACAAAAATAAAAGGAAAAATAGATAAATACTAATAAGAAGTTTGAACTCGATTTATACAAACTATAAGGTGGGTATAAGGCGACGTGCTATAAAAGGCCGTCTAAGGAAAAAGGTTTTTAAGTACTTTGTGCCACCTCGTTTCCCCGCTTGCTTGTGCGTATATTGAGAGGGACGACCTATTATTGGTTTGCCGACTCAAGTAGTAATAAATCTTATTTTTGTAGTTTACTTATTGAACCTCGAGACATTTAGGTTTTCACCTATCGTTTCAAAGTCGACCGAGGGTAATTTACTTCCATAGTAGTTATCCTTATTCCTTGTTTTTTATCGATCAATTTTGAGTGAGCAATACCAAATAAAATACCAAAAATAATCTTCTTCTTGTCTAATTTCTTTTCTTCAATCCTCTAAATTCTCGTCTTTGTAGTGTATGCAATTACGTTCTTCTCGACTTGTGATTGATTTTAATAGGCTTGAAAATATTCCTCGTAGAAATAGAAATCGTCAACAATGAATAGTGGAACCCGAGCTTCCACCTATTGTTGTAGAGATGACCGATAACCGAACAATGGAGGAATTGCTCCGTGCACCCACCAAAGGGTATGGAGAAGCAATCGTTGTGCCGGCTATTTTGGCGGATCATTTTGAGATTAAGACGGGTCTTTTATCACTCATTCGTGCCGACCAATTTCATGGCAATGAGACCGATAGCCCGCATTCTCACATTCGGAATTTTCTTCGAATTACCTCGACTCTCAAGTTTAGAGATGTGCCGAATGACGCGATTAAGCTCATGCTTTTTCCGTACTCGCTCGAGGGTAATGCTAAGCTTTGGTATGAGAAAGAACCACCGGGTTCGATCTTAACATGGGATGATTTAGTGTCTAAGTTTATGGATTACTTCTTTCCACCATCTAAGACAACACATTTTAAGAACGAGATCACTAAATTTGAACAAAAAGTGCATGAATCGTTTGGGGTTGCTTGGGAAAGATTTAAAGGTTTGTTAAGACAATGTCCACACCACGGTTACTCGGAATTGCATCAAATAAATACTTTTTAAAATAGGCTTAATATGATTGAACAAGATTCTTTAAATGCCGCCGCGGGTGGTAATCTTTTAAGAAAAACTCCGAGAGACGCGTGGAGAATAATTGAGGATAAGTCTAGAGCATAATATTCACGAAACACATCGGGTGTTTCTAATGTGAATTCATTAAATCCCGAGATTGCTAGATTGGACTCTAAGATCGATAGTGGATTCGCGACTTTGTTGAATGAGATTAGGAAGAATCCTCATTGATCCATTAATATGGTTGAGAATGTTTGTGTATCATGTGGTGGAGCACATCCTAATTATGCTTGTTCAACCACAGGGTTTGATCAAGCTAGTACTTTTGCCGCGACGGGAACTTATGGCTCCAACGGTCAAGTTCCTCGTCAAAATCATGTTGCTCCACCGGTTCAAAATAGGTACAACAATGGAAATAATGGGAATAATTTTAACCAGGGTAACCAAGGAAATTACAATCAAGGAAATGGGTTTAATGCTAATCAACACAATCAAGGTTTTCAAAATAATCAAAATGAGTTGTCAAGCTATATCAAGTCAAATGAGGCAAATATGAAAGCTTTTCAAAACAACATTCAAAGGCAAATTAATACTTTGAAACTCGATTTTCAAAATACGATTAAAGGGCAAAACAATAAGATTGAGCTTAATCAACAAAGGCTAGAGCAAAACCGAAATCGTATGCAACAAAGTATGGAACAAAGTCATAACAAGATGCTTTTGATGTTTGAATCTTTTATTATTCAACCTTCCTTGTCTTCGGGTGGCTTACCTAGTAACACCATTCCAAACCCGAAAGGTGAGATGAAAGCTATAACCACACGTAGTGGGAAAGCTTTAGACGGACCTTTGCTTCCACATGTGAGTACCTCTCCAGTGAGGGAAGTGGAGCAAGAACCCGAGGTGGTTAAAGAAAAGGAAATTCTTATTCCACCAAAGGTAGACCAATTGCCTATTCCGGAACCCGAGCTTCCAAAGACTAAACCCACACTACCCTACCCTTCGAGACTTAACCAAGAGAAGCTCCGCGAAAAGTCCAATGCTCAAATGACTACTTTTTTAGAAATGTTTAAGAATCTTTATATTAATGTTAGTTTCGCGGATGCATTGCTTTACATGCCTAAGTTTGCTTCGACTATTAAGATATTTATGAATGATAAAGGGAAATTGGTTGAAGTGTCTACATCCTTAGATGCTAATTGTTCGCGGTTCTTACACAAAAGCTTCCCAAAAAGATTGGAGACCCGGGCAAGTTTGTGATACCATGTGATTTCCCTAATATGGAAGAATGCTTAGCTTTAGCCGATCTTGGTGCTAGCATTAATTTGATGCCTCTTTCCGTGTGGAAAAGGTTATCACTTCCCGAGCTTACACCTACTAAGATGACTCTCGAGCTAGCGGATCGATAGATCGCCTTACCAAAAGGTATAGCCGAGGATGTGTTTGTCAAAGTAGGGAAACTCGTCTTTCCAACGGACTTTGTGGTTTGCGATTATCCCGAAGATTCTCGTGTACCACTAATTTTGGGAATACCGTTTTTGATGAAGGCTAGTGCTTTAGTTGACATGAAAGCGGGGAAATTAACTTTAAGAGTTGATGATGAAAATATCACGTTTGATATTGGTCATATCTCTAAATTTTCTTCCAAGTATTACGAGGAATCAATTAATCAAATCGATGTGATTGATGTTACTTGTGAGCATATTCTCAAGAAGTGCTTGGATTCTCGGCTCCTTCTAAAAGTTGCAATCCCACTTCTTCGAATCCTATTATCTCTTTGGCTAAGCCTTCACTCACTCCATTTGAGGGAGGTGACTTCGTTCTTGAAGAGCTTTAGAATAATGGTTATTCAAAAATCGAAAAGGAAATTGATGATTACCTTAGCACACCATTTGATCCTAGTGAGTTTGATAGTGAGAATTTTGATCCCGAGGGAGATATTGCTTTAATTGAAATTTTTTTGAATATGGATCCTTTTGAATCACCACCTATGGATTTAAAAGTTGTGAATGAAAATGAGACTAAAGTAAAAACATCTATTGAGGAAGCACCTGAATTAGAACTTAAGGAATTACCCACTCATTTGGAGTATGCTTTTCTTGAAGGAACGGATAAGTTACTGGTGATTATTGCTAAGGGATTAAAGGAAAATGAAAAGGATGAACTTATCAAAGTGCTTAAGAAACATAAACGGGCCATTGCATGGAAAATCTCCGACATTAAGGGTATAGATCCAAAATTTTGTACTCATAAAATTCTAATGGAGGATGATTATAAACCCGCTATCCAAAATCAAAGAAGGGTCAATCCAAAGATTCATGAGGTGATAAAAAAGGAAGTCACTAAACTTCTAGACGCCGGAATGACCTACCCTATCTCGGATAGTCCATGGGTTAGCCCCATGCATTGTGTTCCAAAGAAAGGAGGAATGACGGTTGTTACTAATGAGGATAATGAATTGATTCCTACTAGACTTGTGACCGGTTGGCGTGTTTGTATTGACTATAGGAAACTTAATGATGCCACTAGGAAGGATCATTTTCCATTACCTTTTATGGATCAAATGTTAGAGAGACTAGCGGGGAATGAATTCTATTGCTTTTTGGATGGATTTTCCGGCTATTTCCAAATCCCCATTGACCCTCGTGATCAAGAAAAGACCACATTCACTTGTCCTTATGGAACATTTGCTTATCTTCGCATGCCTTTTGGACTATGCAATGCTCCGGGGACGTTCCAAAGGTGCATGATGGCCATTTTCTATGATATGATCGAGAAAACCATGGAAGTCTTCATGGATGACTTTTCGGTTTTTGGGGAATCTTTCACTTCATGTCTCTCTAACCTTGAAAGAATGTTGCAATGTTGTGAGGAAACAAATCTTGTGCTTAATTATGAGAAATGTCACTTCATGTGCAAAGAGGGAATTGTGTTAGGACATAAGATCTCTAAGGCCGGTATTGAGGTTGATAGGGCTAAAATCGACGTGATTGCCAAATTGCCTCCACCCACCACCGTTAAGGGAGTAAGGAGTTTTCTCGGCCATGCCGGCTTCTATCGACGTTTTATACAAGACTTCTCTAAGATAGCTCGGCCTATGACCCATCTTTTGGAAAAAGAGACTCCTTTCATCTTTTCGGATGAGTGTATTCAAGCCTTTGAGATGCTTAAAAAGAAGTTAACCGAATCTCCAATCTTGGTTGCCCCGGATTGGGACCTACCTTTTGAAATTATTGTGATGCTAGTGATTATGCGGTAGGTGCGGTTTTGGGGCAACGTAAATCAAAATACTTCTTACCTATACACTATGCATGTAAGACTATGACGGATGCTCAAACAAAGTACACTACAACGGAAAAGGAGTTACTTGCCGTTGTGTATGCTTTTGAAAAGTTTAGACCATATCTCGTCTTGTCTCAAACCATAGTGTATACGGACCACTCGGCTATCAAATATCTTCTTAATAAACAAGATGCTAAGCCGAGGTTGCTCCGGTGGATTCTCCTCCTTCAAGAATTTAATGTCAAAATTCTAGACAAGAAGGGAGCCGAGAATCTCGCGGCCGATCATTTATCTCGACTTGAGAATCCTCACCAAAGCGATCGAGAGAACAAGGAAATCAATGAAACATTTCCTCTCGAGACGTTTGGTATGATTGCTTTTCGTGGTGATGATAGTACCCCATGGTTTGCGGACATAGCAAATTACCATGCGGGGAAGTTAGTGATCAAGGGTATGTCGTCCCAACAAAAACGAAAGTTTTTCAAGGATATATCCTATTACTTTTGGGACGACCCCTATTTGTTTCATGTGTGCGCGGATCAAGTGATTCGTAGGTGCGTGTTTGGCAAAGAAGCTCAAGATATCCTTAAATCTTGTCATGAGGGACCCACCGGGGGACATCATGGTGCTAACGCCACTGCGAAGAAAGTCTTTGATGCCGGCTTCTTTGGCCTTCCATATATCGTGATGCCCAAGACTTGATCAAGACTTGTGATGCTTGTCAACGTCAAGGAAAGAACTCACAAAGGGATGAAATGCCTCAAAACATTATCCAAGTTTGTGAAATCTTTGACATGTGGGGGATCGATTTTATGGGGCCGTTTCCATCTTCGAAAGGAAATAAATACATTCTCGTAGTCGTGGACTATTTGTCTAAATGGGTCGAAGCTAAGGCTTTGCCCACGAATGATGCTCGAGTTGTAGTGAAATTTTTGAAACAACTCTTTGCTAGGTTTGGAACTCCGCGGGCTATTATAAGTGATTGTGGGACCCATTTTTGTAATGAACAATTTGAAAAAGTTCTAAAGAAATATGGTGTCACTCACCGGCTTTCTACGGCTTATCACCCTCAAACGAGTGGTCAAGTGGAGGTTTCAAACCGTGCTCTTAAAAGGATTTTGGAGCGTTCTATTGGAGAAAATCGCACTTCATGGTCGGATAAATTGGACGATGCATTGTGGGCTTTCCGTACGGCTTACAAGACGCCAATTGGTTGTACACCATTTAGGTTGGTCTACGGAAAAGCATGCCACTTGCCAATTAAACTCGAACATAAGGCGTATTGGGCTCTTAAGCATTGTAACTTTGATTTGAGGACCGCGGGTGATCATCGTAAGGTTCAATTGAATGAACTAAGTGAATTAAGGGATCAAGCTTATGAAAATTCTTTCATCTATAAAGAGAAGACTAAGAGGATTCATGACTCTAAGATCAAAAACCGCATTTTCAATGTTGGTGATCAAGTCCTCTTATTCAACTCTAGACTTAAGATTTTCTCGGGCAAACTTAAATCCCGTTGGTCCGGACCATTCACCATTGCACAAGTTTTCCCTTATGGCACCGTTGAGCTAGCTCAAAAAGACGGGCCTAACTTTAAGGTGAATGGTCATCGTGTGAAACATTACTTTGGAGGGGACATACCTACGGAGGTTGTCCCGGATCTTCAAACTTTCCCTAAGGACCAATGAATGTGGGGATCGAGTCGAGCTCATGACTCGGTGAACAAAAACGAGGTGCCTTGTGGGGGAGTCCCGTACATTCTATCTTCTTTCTATTTTCTAACAACTAATAAGGCTTGATCTTTCAAGCTTGTGCTCGTGTTTTGTTGTGTTGTGAATCTTAGGTATGACCCTAATATTTGAAGACCCTCGTGTTCGGTTTTTGCCGGTCCACTTGATCTTCCATTCTTTGAATGCTAAAAAGGGGCACACTATTTACCATTGATTTTTATCGACTAACGTTTTATCTTGAGGCATAATTAATAAACGGCTTATAGATTTGCGTGCTCTTTCTATGCTAGGATTTTGCACTAGACTCTTCGTGTCTTAGCAAGGGGGTGTTACTCTTGAGCTAAGAAACATTGAGGACAATGTTTGGTTTTAGCATGAGGGAGTCAATCGATATAATCGCTTGCTATTGCTTTTTTCGTGTCTAAACGTATTGTTTTTCTCATTTTTCAAAAGATTTTAAATTTCTTGTGTTATTTTTAAGTTTTAATAAATAAAATAAGTGCTTTTGACACGAATGTAGGCTTTCCGTTGGTGAAAATAAGAATAGTTTTTGACTCGACTCAGTTTTTAACCTTAGCTTTTCCTTAACGTATTTGAATTAAGTTTTGTTAGGATTTTATATAGGGAGCTTTAAAACGCGAAAGTCTTAATTCATACGAGTTAAGAACAAGAACTTTTCGCAAGTTCCTATAATTGATCCTAGAAAGTCGTTTATCAATGGAACTTTAAAACGCAAATTCTAAAACTTGAAAAAGTATAAGAAGATGCAAGATCCTATAGATGACTTGAAAACCCAAAACTTTGATTTAATAGGCTAAGTATCCATTGATTTCACATTTTTGAAATTTTACAATATGGAGAACAAGAGATGATAGAGTTCAATCATAAGTTTCTAAGGTTAAATTCTTTTTTGTGCAAGTATTTTTGTGTTTGATTTAATCTCCTCGTACTTACTTTCCTCACTTTAATAATGATTTCTTAATAAATGAAGTTTTTAGCGGTTTAGGCTTGATATCTTAACTCGTAACTCCTTCTTTTTCTTCCCTTGTAATTAAAGTGAAAACACATTAAGGGTGTCAGCGTCATGGACTTTTGATCATGGGATTGCGGAAATTTGGCTTACTATAAATATCATATTAATAAAGAAGAATAAATAAAAACATGTTCTCTAGGAGCCTTCGGGTGGGAGTCATGTAGCACTAACCTTGTCATTAGAGCCTTAGGGTGTATGTCAAGGGGCGTGTTGAATAAAAATTGCTTCATCATCATGATCCGTAAGGTGGAATGGTGAAGTCAATTCCCTTATTTTTGTCCAAGGAGCCTTAGGGTGTGGATTTTAAATAAGGAGCACAATTGCATCTTAAAGAGCCACAAGGTGTTATGATGTAGTTGTTGCTAACTCCATTAATAAAGTCATAATTGACTTTGGAGGTTTTTATTGTTGCTTTTAAGTAGCCATATTAGCCAAATTTCGGGTCCGGGATTTATCCCTAAATCGTGTTAAGTTATCCTTGATGTGGGCTTTATTTAGTGACAACGGTTTTTGAAGTCGAGGTTAGGTTTTGAGTGTTGAGTTTACACCGTTCTTGCCTTCATTTTTGGACTAATAAATATCAAATAAAGTCAAATGAGCCTTTGGGTGAATGACAAATAAAATCTAGAGATACAACTAGGAATAATAGGAGATTGAGTTTAACACAAATTACTTGTATGAGTTGGTTTAATTTTGGGGCTTATGATTGACAATGATCTTGTTTTTGCACTTGGCATGGAAAAGTGAAAAGTCAGGGACGATGAATCTATTTGAGTTTTATGATCCTTAAAGTTATTTTTCAAATAATGAAAGCAATACATTATGTCTTTGCAAAATAAAGTTATCAAAAGTTGAATAAAGGTGTAGTTAGTGTTTTACTTTATCATTGCGTGAGGACATGGCAATTGCTTAGCAAGGGGGAGTTTGATATGAGTGATTTTACTCATATCAATAGTATCTTAAAACAATGAATAAGTGCACAAAATGTATCAATTTTGCCTTGTATATGCTTGTTTCTTGTTTTTATGTGTGTAGGTACCAAGTTCGCGAAAACCGGCAAACCCGACACAAGTTTGAAGAAAAAGATCAACAAAGCCAATTTTGATCTCGACTTTAGTGGATTTAATTGTTTATGAAGCTAATGGGCCAAGTGGGACCCACGGTTGCTTAATGGGCTTGAAGGCCCATTTATGGGATATTGAGTACATGTTTTAACAAAAAAAAAACCCAAATGAAGCCCAAGAATAAAGTTTAGGGGCCGGATTGGAATGATAGGCTCAATTGGAAGTTAATAACGAATGGATTGTGCATCACTTGGGCCAAAAGCCCATAAATTTGGCAAGTTTACAAGAAATGAAAAGATTTCGTTAATTTTTCATTGATAGTCAACCCATCACACACGTTTTATCTTTCCATACAATAAATATAAATAAACGTCCACACATCCCACCACCACACGTTTTCCCCACTTTCTCACACAATAAAAAAGGGTTTCGATACTTTCTATGTATCATCCTTTATTTCTTCTTCAACCTCAAAGAAAACCTGTAAATACCATTGTTCCTACAAAACCCTAGTTAAAAAAAATCATCAAATAAATTGGACCTTTTCATCACACGTGTGATTCACACTTGGGGGAATTAAATCCCCCAAGTTTTCGGAAGAAAGGAGTGGTAGAGAATGTCTACGTGGCAGATTACTACTGGATGAAACACATTACCACTCCTATTTCACCAATAGGAAAGAGATACCTCAACAATCAAACTAACACAACTAGCACAAACGGATGCCACGTTGGCAATCCGTGTGCTAGTTGTGTCTTATCAACCCTCCGATCAAAACAACCATGAGAGAGAGAAGATCTAAAGGCCAATATTGAAGATGGAATATGCTCTCGAAGATGCGAATATTCTTCCTCAACAGACTTGGGATGGCTATAAAAACCCTTCATTTTCTTGTAATTCATTATCCATTTTCTTTCTTTTAATGTCGTAATGTCAAATTAGAATTAGAATAATGTACTTTCTTTATTAGTATTGTAATGAAAAGTTGGAGTTAATAAAATTAAATTTTCAGTTTAATAACTTTCTTGCTTACACTTTATTTACTGCTATTGATAAATTTAATATGCATTTTCTAATTAATCTAATTGATGCTATGAATATTATTTGTTCATTTAAACTTTTAAAATAGTTTAAGTGGATAATTATAAGTAAGATCTGGGAACAAACTTTCCCTACTGGAAAGTTAATTAAAAAAAGATCCGAATATTACTTGGTGATTTGTTGGGTTATATTGGTCTCTGGTTCGAAAAATCAAATATGATGGTAATGGTGAATGACGGTTCGAATGATGGTGGTTTCGTTTCCGGTTCATAAGGCAGCTTAGCGCTGACCTTCGTCTCAAAGGAATCTCCACAAGGTTCTAATCCGTTTTATTTTGTTTTATTCATATTTATGTTATTTAAGTTTATGTTGATGTTATATGGTTATCTGTTAATGGATGTCTGATAAAATGAGGTTTAGATATTGTAAAAAGTTCTTTTACATTGCTAGATAGGATTATTCAATTATAAGTTGGATTTGGGAATAAGTTTGTCACTGATTTTCGTTTAAACGTGTTAGTAATTTGGTTTTGTTCAATGTTTTCATATGGCTCATATCTGTTAAGTCAAGTTGTTTGATGTCATAGGTTAAGTTTTCAATAAGTTTATAATCTGCAGATTAAGTTTTAAGTATGGCTGTTAGGTTTTGAGGACTGCTTATACTTTGTGGTGTTAGAGTTTATCTATGGTTATTAATCAGTTTGACATAGCTGTGTGATTTGGGTTTTGCTGAGTTTATTTGCTTAAGTATGCTAGTAATTTGCTGAAATACGGATTGTAGAACTGCTTGACTTGAATTTGTCTCATTTGTCTGAGCAGATTTGGGTAGTCTTGTTAACTGATTACGTGGTATGCGTTCATTATTTGTTTACTGATAGATTTAGGAGTAATGGATATATGATAGATCTTATTCTGCCTTTTTATTTGTTCTCAGATGTTTAGTTACCTGTGATGTTATTTGGTCTGCTTGACTTTTAGATGTTTTAGATTGCTGTTCATATTCGAATTATATTATACTGAAATCATCAGCAAATCCAAACGTGTGGGTTGAATTGCTGTGAGTATTTAACTGTCCAAAAATATTTGCAGCTCCAATAGTCACCTCCTGTGACCCAATCTTATTTCATTATCTAAAAAATAATAACCAAAAATAAGTCCCTTGTGGGGCTCGAACCCTTGACCTCAAGGGTAAAGGTCTAACGTGTTTACCAACTGAGCTCAGTGCTCGTTTGATTTTATTAACAGATAGTTAATTAATATAGTATTACTCTTTCTAGTAGTTTTTAATTTAAGATTTGTTTAATTAAGTTTCGGTTTTAAATATAGTTTTATTAATATTTTTATTAAAGAAAATTTTGAGTTTTTAAAAAATAATAATTAGTTCAAAATAAAATAAAAATAAAATAAAAATGTTTTAATTTTTATATAATTAGATTTTTATTATTTTAAATAAAAATAGTTTTAAAATTAGATTTGATTTTAATAAATTTAGTTAGTTTAAATATTTTATTAGATTTCTAAAAATAGATTAAAAGTTATTTTTATTAAATAGATTAATTTTTTTTGATAGATTATTAAATAGTTTAATTTTAAATAGATTTAATTTTAAGTAATTGATTTATATTTAGATAATAGCGGGGTTTACGATTCATGCACTTTACGATAATTTTAAATAGATTTAAAATTGGTAGATTTAATTTTAGTTTAAAAAAACCGAAGACCAATTCGAATCGATTGTCCAAATCAAAGCTAAAACGTCTCAAATTCATAAGATCTTCGTGTACAACGAACTTGGTTAACCAACGTGTTTAATTGAATCTGTCTTTGGTAATATTAGTCTATTACTTTTTCCTAAAGGTAATTTTCTAATTTACCCTATAACGTATCTTAATTATCACTATACTATCACGATCACATCAATAGTTTTGTCATGTTTAACTTGCACCATAAGATTAATACCTTGAAACAAAATGGTTGTAATCTGTCTGAGTATTATCATAAGTTGAATGCTCTCTGGAAACAATATGATGCTATGATTGAATTACATGCTTGTGTTTGTTCTGCTTCTAGTGAGTTTAAAAAACATAATCAGTTACTGAAACTTATGCAGTTCTTAATGGGTTTGGATGATTCTTATATGAGTATTAGGAGTTCTATATTGTCTAGGGAAAGTCTTCCTGATGTTAAGGGAGCTTATGCCATCATCTCTGCTGAGGAATCTCATAGAATGGCTTCTAGCAGTAGTTCTAGGCACTCCCAAAGGGCTCAGACCTCTACTTTTTTGTCTAATGGGCCCACCAGAAACAATGTTCAAAGAAATCAGAACCATAATGCTAATATATTGAGACCCATAACCAACAACTTTAATCACAATGGTAATCAAGGTAACTTTAGACCCAACAATGGTAATGCTGGTTTTGGAAATGTTAGGCCTAATAATCAAAATGGTGTTAGACCTAACTTCGCTTCTAACTCTGATGTTGTTTGTGAAAACTGTGGGTACAATGGTCACACCATTGATAGGTGTTTTAAGATCATTGGGTACCCCAGTGACTTTGTTCATGGAAGAAAAAGGGGTAGTCAAAACTTTAAAGGAAAGAATGTGTCTAATAATTCTATTGGTTCCACCAATAGTCCAACTAGATTCTCTGATGAACAAATGGCTACCCTTCTCTCTCTTTTTAAGGATAACAGTGGAACTGGAAAGAATGTACAAGCCAATATGGCAGGTACTGTTTTTAACTCTAGCAAGGTTTTTAATGAAAACTTTGATAAGTTTTATTGTTCTAACACCAGTTCTAAACTTGGAATGACTTACAATAGGAAGGTTATTGACTCTGGGGCTAACCAACACATGACTAATAGTAATAGGGAACTTGATAATGTGTTTGATATCTCTCATCTTAAAATCAAAGTTGCTCACCCTAATGGAACTGAGGCTATTATAACTAAAATTGGTAACCTTAAACTTCCTAATGGTCTGATTCTTGTTGATGTGTTGGTTATCCCTGAGTATTGTGTTACTTTGATATCTGTGCATAAGCTTGCTAAAGATAATAGAATATTTGTTGTGTTTGATGAAACCAAGTGCTTCTTTGTTAATCAGGATTTGAATCTGAAAAGGATGATAGGGATTGGTAAACAATGTGGAGGTTTATACTATTTAGATACTGAAGGTATTAATTGTAAAAATCAAAAAAATCTTGTTACCTGCTCTCTGTCTCATTATGATTGGCATTGTAAACTTGGACACCCTGCTGACCCTGCCCTTAATGTGCTTAAACAATCTTTAAAAATTGATAAAGATGAGAAAACCTTCTTTTGTGAAGTTTGTCAAAGAGCTAAACAAACCAGAAATCCTTTTCCCTTAAGTGATCATAAAACCAAAAAACTTGGTGATATTGTTCATCTTCACTTGTGGGGTCCTTATAGGGTTACTAGTCACTCTGGCCATAGATACTTCTTGACTGTTGTGGATGATTATACTAAGGCTGTTTGGTTGTTTCTTATAAAAACCAAAGATGAAGTTGTTTCTAACATTCAAAACTTTTATAATCTGATTAAAAATCAATTTAAAGGTAATGTTAAAACTTTCAGAAGTGATAATGGAACTGAATTTGTTAATCAAAACTTCAAAATCTTTTGTGAAAATAATGGCATCATATACCAAACTTCTTGTGCTTACACACCACAACAAAATGGAATTGCTGAAAGGAAACATAGACATCTTTTGAATGTTGCTAGATGCCTTATGTTTCAGGGGGGTATTCCTCTTAAATTTTGGACTCAATGTGTGCTAACTGCTACTTATCTTATTAACAGATTGCCCTCTTCTGTGCTAAATGGAAAAACCCCTTTTGAAATGATTTACAATACTTGTCCTAGGCTCTCTCACATTAGAATGTTTGGATGTCTGTGTTTTGCTACTATTCTTAATAGTTCAGATAAGTTTTCCAGCAGATCTGAAAAGTGTGTTATGATGGGTTATTTTGGTTCTCATAAAGGATATAAGATTTACAGTCTTGATAGGCATCAGTTTTTTGTTTCTAGAGATGTTAAGTTTTTTGAAACCATATTTCCTTTTAAAGACTCTGTTTTTAATTACAATAAAAATAATTTTAATAAAGAAAGTGTTTTTCAAGACTTAAATCTGTTGAATTTTTTTGACCTTGATGACCCTGAACTTCCCAATGATGAAGAGAGAGCAGCTAAACATAATGGTGACAATCTGTCACCAAATTCTAGTAGCCCACCTCCAGGTCTAGGTGACACTGGACACATTGCCTCATGCAATGATACTAGTGATGCCAGCTTGAATAGGGAAGAGGCTGCCACACTTTATGAGAATGCTAACTCTAAGGGAAATTTAGATATTAATCCCATTCATTCCCCTCATGTTCAAAACATGGGAGGAAACCTTGGGGATGACTCTATAAACAATGTTCAGGGTGGTCAAGGTTTGAGGAGGTCCTCAAGACCTTCTGTTTTTCCCAGAAACTATAATGATTTTGTTGTCCAATCTAAAGTCAAGTATGGACTTGAAAAATTTGTTGGATATTCCAAACTTGATAAAGACAATTTTTGCTTTGTCACTCAACTTAACAAAATGAGTGAACCAAAAAGTTCTTTTGAAGCATCTCAGAATCATCACTGGCTTGATGCTATGAACACTGAACTTGTTGCCTTGCTTGAAAATGACACTTGGGATATTGTTGAACTCCCTAAAGGTAGGAAAGCCTTAGGGTGTAAATGGATTTGGAAATTAAAGTTTAAGTCTAGTGGTGAGGTTGAGAGGTATGAGGCGAGGGTTGTTGCCTAAGGTTTTGGGCAAAAGGAGGGAATTGATTATGATGAAACCTTTGCCCCTGTTGTTAAAATGGTCACTATTAGGTGTTTAATTAATCTTGCTATCATGCAATCTTGGCCTATTTTCCAACTTGATATCAACAAAGCCTTTCTGTATGGTGATCTTGGTGAAATTATGTACATGAAACCACCCCAAGGATATCTTCCTAGGGGTGATAACTTGGTTTGTAGGCTCAAGAAATCTTTGTATGGGCTTAAACAAGCTCCTAGACAGTGGAATGCTAAACTTAGATCTGTCCTTAGTGAAAATGGCTTTGTTCAAAGCAAGTGTGATTATTCTTTATACACTAAATCTCAGGGTAATTTTATTCTTGTTTTACTTGTGTATCTTGATGATATAATCATAACTAAGAATAATATTGTTGAAATTGAAAATTTCAAGAGTTTTCTGAGAACCAAGTTTATGATTAAAGACTTGGGTAAAATCAAGTATTTTCTGGGAATTGAAGTTGTTGACACTAAGAATGGTGTTTGTTTAAACCAAAGAAAGTATGTGTTGGACTTGTTGTCTGATTATGGTATGCTTGCTTGTAAACCTTCTAAAACTCCTTTACCTTCTAAACTTGTCATCACTAATCAGCCTACTATTGAGGACCCTCTTCTTGATAACATTGTTGATTATCAAAAGCTTATGGGAAAGCTCATTTATCTGACTAACACCAGGCCTGACATTTCTTATGTTGTGCATTGTTTGAGTCAGTTCATGCATTGTCCTTTGAACTCTCATCTCAAAATTGCTTTTAAGGTGTTAAGATACCTCAAAAGCTCTCCAGGTTTGGGTATTCATTTCACAAGAAACTCAGGTATGATTCTTGATGCTTATTCTGATGCTGACTGTGCAAAATGTGTTGTTAGTAGAAGGTCAGTGACTGGGTATTGTGTGTTTATTAATAAAAACTTGGTTTCCTGGAAAAGCAAAAAGCAAAACACTCTCTCTAAATCTTCTACTGAGGCAGAGTATAGAGCTCTTGCCTCAGTAACCAGTGAGGTGATTTGGGTTCTCAAAGTCTAAAAAGACTTACAAGTTGAGAACTTACTTCAAGTCACTCTTCACTGTGATAGTAACTCAGCTATTAAAATAGCTGCCAACCCAGTTTTTCATGAAAGAACTAAACATCTTGAAATTGACCTTCATTTTGTGAGGGGGAAAATTCTGAGTGGTGTGATTAAAACTGTTAAAGTAGAATCTGCAAATCAAATTGCATATATCTTGACAAAAGGGTTGGACAAGGAATTGCACCAAAAGTTTGTTAAAGAACTTGGAATGATAAACCTGTATGGGTTATCAGATTAAGGGGGGATGTTAAATTTGAGGACCTAATCTGATAAATTTGTTTAACTATAAGGACTTATTGTGTCATGTTTAATCTTTCAGTTAGCTTAAAGGATTTGGAGTGAAGGAGCTCTTGAACTGTGAGGACTAATGTTGTGAAGTTTATGTATTGCTGCTGGACTTGGGCTCAAGCCCATGTGAAGCCCATGTTGAAGCCCATGTATAACGGCTCTTAGCCTTAGGGTTTGGTTAAAAAGAAAGGAGCGTGTATCTCTTGTTATTATCGCCTCATTGTTAACTGTGTGTTTTAATAAAAACACACAGAGCTCTCTCTCTCTCTCTCTATTTTTGATCTCAAAACCCTAGTTTGATCTTGTTTCTTTTTATTGTTGATTGTAAGACTATTATCATGTAGATAATAGAGCTACACGTGTTTATCACTGGTAGCTTTAGTTTTTCAGTTTACTTTGTCTTTTAAATCTTTGTTAATAAAAGGTTTTGGTGTTTGAGGTGCTTTCTGATCATGTTTTTCTACACAACTTCTAAGGGATCAACAATAAATTTTCAGAAAAAACTTAATTGTAAAGTCCATTCAAGTTCTTAACTTCTTATCATGCTGGTGTAGGAGTAAGATGATATGAGTTTGGTACTCGTCAAACTTTTTTTTAGAGTTAAGAACACCGAAAATGCACATGGGCAATGATGCAGACTGCAGAGCATAACTTTTCTCCATGATTTAACTGCACCTGAATAGGCATGGGCTTTTAGATGAGAGCCAAAATACACTTGAATACTCGATATGTCTTCAGTACTTTGACCTTTAATAACTCATCAAACACCTACTCTAATCACTCCTATTTATACTGGCATGGCAAAATAAATCCATCATGCTGGTGCGATATATATATATATATATATATATATATATATATATATATATATATATATATATATATATATATATATATATATATATATATATATATATATATAAAATACTTTATAAATCATTTACGACTTTCTATAAAAGGAAGTCTTAAAAATTTTAAGCAAAAAACATTTCTATTAAAAGAAAAAGCCTAGGTTCCGTATTGTTTCAAGACATTCATACTTATTGAATGTAAAGTTGTAACATCTTACTACGTATATAATTAAAGCCCATTTAAAAGTTTTAGGAATTAATGTGAAATCGTAACCACTCATTTAAATATTTTGAAAATTAAACTTAAAATTGTAACTGTTCATTTTGTAATAACATCCTATTTCCTCACATGCCATATATAATGTCTGTTGCCTTATTACATTTTACCACACCACAACCAAAACCAAAGTTGGATATGAGGGTGTCTAACCACTAGACCAACTTTATCGAGAATGGGTCGGGTCCTACGCCTTGTTGCCCAAGCCAAAGGTCACGCTCCTGCTGATTTATTTTTCAGAAAAAGTGAAAAACTAATGTAAGCTAAGCAAAGTTCATCTACAAATTACTGAATCATTTGAATTTATCTAAGGATTCTATGAATCCTTTTAAATAATGGCATCGTTTGTTCTTCCAATCTTTCTTGATTTTGTTTCACATTCTCAATTTATTTTCTATTTGCCTACAACTTAACACTGTATCGCAATGCTCATTTTGACACATTAACATGATATATTTATAATTTAACAAGTATACTTGAATAATAAACAGGTTCGCTCGTATCTAAGAAATTTCATGTTCAACCACGCATCGCAAAAGCCATCGGCAACCCATCACTAAAAACGAGTGCGTCGAGCACCCATCACTCCTACTCCGTACAACAACGCACACACCACCACCACTACTATCACAACCCACAAGGGTATGACGGAAACAGACACCGACGGTCGAAGCAAACGACGACGGGCCATACACCACTACCACCATATGCTCCAAACCAGATTCTTAGTATGAGTAGATCTGAATGTTGGTGCTTTTATTATATGGATACGAATATGGTTTTTTTTATCATGTAGATGGGTTTTATATAGATCTGATGGATGTGTTTTAAAATTAGTAGGAATAGAAGAGTAGTAATGGTTTTGTGTAGATCTGATGAATTTATGTAGATATGATGGATTTGTATTCATGGAGATACTCCGATCGGTTGAAAAATGGAATAAAAAAGATGCGTAGGGTTGGTTTATGTTATGAAAATGAGTGCTATAGTCATAAGTTCAAAATTTTTATGTTTGAAAACAAGATTTGTTTGTCTTACATTTAACTTATTAGTTCTAACTTTTAATACTTTAAAATGAACAATATTAGTTAAAAATTTTATTTCTTTTTATAGTAATATTTTTGACTTAATTTTTTAAATTTTTTTATTTAGAATGTACTAAATGTGCTAACTATTTTATAAAGTAGTACCATAAATAATCTATACTAAATATAAACCATTTTAAACACGTTATTCTCAGTAAATACACAAAGTTTAAATAGTACAACTAAAACAATATAATACACATGCACCAACTCAAATATGATTTAAGTAATAGAATTTCAAAGCCAAATGTACAACTATTTTAACATACAATAATTATAAAAAAATTATTAACATCAATTTACTAAAATTAGTTTTAATTAATACATGTTATAAAACATATGTTACTACAAGTACACATTAATTAATATATTAAACACTTTAATTAAGAATATTTAAAAAATAGGGATATCATCACTGCTGTGACAGCAGATAAATTACCTGCTGTGCAGGGTAATTTTCTTATCAAAATTACATTTTAGACCAATTAAGTATTATTATTTTACGCTATTGACCCCTCATTTTTCACTTACAGCAGGTATCAATCCTTACAACACACAACATGGATATTTTCCCTTTAAAAATACCCCTAAATTAAATAATATATCTTATTATACATTCAATTATTAAAACACAAAAAAATAACTTTATATAACTTATAAGTTGTGGTACATATGATTTTAAAATCAGACTAGATTAACGGGTTTAATTGAAAATTGGAGAAAACATGCCGAAACTTATGCAAATAAGTAAACTAGGCCTGACCGGAATGATTTTTTATCTTTCTCCGATTAATCACAGGGTACCCAGCGCCGCATCGCGCGGGTACCCTGCTAGTATATATATATCAAATCAAATCAAATCAAATCAAATCAAATCAAATCAAAAACCCTTATATAGGAAGGATGGTGAAACAATTCTTTAAATACAAAATTATATAAAAATGACACATGTAATTCATTAAAGGGTTTCCATAAAATGCTTCAAAAAGAAAATAGGAATTCCAAATGATGACTTAAATACAAAATTCAATAAAAATATATATAGGAATTACAAATAATGCCATAAATACAAAATTCTATAAAAATATATAAGGAAGGATGGTGAAACAATACCTTAAATACAAAATTCTATAAAAATTATTCCATAAAATGCTTCAAAAATAAAATAGGAATTACAAATGATGCCTTAAATACAAAATTCTATAAAAGATATATATAGGATTTACAAATGATGCCTTAAATACAAAATTCTATAAAAATATATATGGAATGATGGTGAAACAATGACATAAATACAAAATTCTATAAAAATGATTCCATAAAATGCTTCAAAAATAAAATAAGAATTACAAATGATGCTTTAAATATAAAATTCTATAAAAATATATATAGGAATTACAAATGATGTCTTAAATATAAAATTCTTTAAAAAATATATAAGGAATGATTATGAAACAATGCTTTAAACACAAAATTCTATAAAAATGATTCCACAAAATGCTTCAAAAATAAAACAGGAATTACAAATGATGCTTTAAATACAAAATTCTATAAAAAATATATATAGGAATTAAAAATGATGCCTTAAATACAAAATTCTATTAAAATATATAAGTAAGGACGGTGAAACAATGCCTTAAATACAAAATTCTATAAAAATGATTCCATAAAATACTTCAAAAATAAAATAGGAATTACAAATGATGCCTTAAATTCAAAATCTATAAAAATATATATATAAATTACAAATGATGTCTTAAATACAAAATTCTATAAAAATATATAAGGATGGATGGTGAAATAATGCCTTAAATATAAAATTCTATAAAAATGATTCCATAAAATGCTTCAAAAATAAAATAGGAATTACAAATGATGACTTAAATACAAAATTCTATAAAAATATATATAGGAATTATAAATGATGCCTTAAATACAAAATTCTATAAAAATATATATGGAAGGATGGTGAAACAATGCCTAAAATACAATATTCTAACAAAATGATTCCATAAAATGCTTCAAAAATAAAATAGGAATTACAAATGATGCCTTAAATACAAAATTCTATAAAAATATATATAGGAATTACAAATGATGCCATAAATACAAAATTCTATAAAAATATATAACGAAGGATGGTGAAACAATGCCTTAAATACAAAATTCAATAAAAATGATTCTATAAAATGCTTCAAAAATAAAATAGGAATTACAGATGATGCCTTAAATACAAGATTTTATAAAAATATATATAGTAATTACAAATGATGTCTTGAATACAAAATTTTATAAAAATATATAAGGAAGGATGGTGAAACAATGTCTTAAATACAATATTCTATAAAAATGATTTCATAAAATGCTTCAAAAATAAAATAGGAATTACAAATGATGCCTTAAATACAAAATTCTATAAAAATATATATATAGGAATTACAAATGATGCCATAAATACAAAATTCTATAAAAATATATAACGAAGGATGGTGAAACAATGCCTTAAATACAAAATTTTATAAAAATGCACAACAATAATATTAATTTTCAAAAAAAATTAATGTAAAAACGTTATTCATAACATTAACATATACAAAATTTATTACCTCATAAAATTCAAAAATACATAAAGTATTATTAAAAGTCTAAAAAAAAGTTAATGTAACAAATTTATTCATACCGTTAACGTATGCAAATTCAATTAACTCATAATATTCTTAAATAAATAAAATATCTTAAACTACGTTATTTTTGTCTATTATATGCTACATTATTAAAAAAAATGCCATAACTAACATTACATATACTAAACTTCTAATACAAACACACATAAATTCAATTTTCACTAAAAATATATACTTAAAGCTAGCCCGTCCACCGGACGGGTCTAAAGGCTAGTGTATATATATATATATATATATATATATATATATATATATATATATATATATATATATATATATATATATATATATATATATATATATATATATATATATATATATATATATATATATATATATATATATATATATATATATATATATATATATATATATATATATATATATATAGAGGGGCGTTATTGTGAGTACCACCCTTAAGATAAAAATAATAAGAACCGTTTCGGACCGTAGGATCAGAATTAATGGACGATGATTAAAATTAATATATGAATGGCATATTTGTAAATTTTGTACAACATAAAGGGTATTCATGTGTCAGTTGTAAACATAATATACAAAATAAAAAAACAAAACAAAATCATTCTTATTAATTAAAAAACCTGCGTATCCCTATTATTGTTTCTCGACCGGATTTCATGTTTTTTCAATCAAACCACCGGATTTCAATCCCCCAAA
The DNA here is from genome assembly GCA_025667525.1 of Glebionis coronaria. Classification (NCBI taxonomy): domain Eukaryota; kingdom Viridiplantae; phylum Streptophyta; class Magnoliopsida; order Asterales; family Asteraceae; genus Glebionis; species Glebionis coronaria. The sequence continues at coordinate 455,475,668 of CM046875.1, read as the reverse complement.
ATCGTTTTATTTATCACGATTCCATCCTATCAAAGTAATCAGTATCCCCCAAACATCGTTTAGTATCACGATTCCATCCCAAAATCTATATAAATGTAGGGTTCTAAGCATACTATTCTAAGGTCAATTTTTTTGTGTCAAATCAATTGAAAACCTAAGAATAGATGGAGATTCTGAATGGTAAGTGATACATTGTTTCTTTATTTTGATTTTACTATTTGATGCATATAGTTTATTATCTCGTAAAATTTGTTTTGATTTTTTTTATTGAATTGTTATTTAGTTAGAAGAAGTAGAATGTTGTATGAGCGAAGAAAGAATGGGATGACGAAGTTGTAGGCATGTATCATCAAATATCAACAATTAATCGAATTAATAAAACATTTTTAGTGTTGTATTTGTAATTATTGTGTATTGGTTTGTGAAGTTTTTGATGGTGAGGATGACACATTGGTGGAAAGTATGGATGTGGATGCTGCAATAAACAAATATGCTAAAAAAAAGCAGGATCCAATGGTAATCTGAAAGCTGCTAACATGACAGATAATAAAGGTAATTTTTTTTAGGTATTTTAGTATTCCTGATTATTCATAGCTGTTAATGGATTCAAAAAATGATTGTTTTCCTTATGTGTCAGTTGCATTCAAGGTAAAGAAAACATTGAGTGCTCTAGGTGAAAAGTTGAAGAAAAAATGAGCCGTAAAATGTAAGTGACACATTTATACTGCCGGTGTAATGTATATTTTTCTTCGTTAATGCGTCGGATATAGGTAGTGTCATAATATCCGAGTACTTTTTGTGCCATATAGACAGAATGTGTCATAAGAAAATGGTGTGCCAAACACTACCGTATGACCGTGTGTGCCATATAGGGGTTGTGAGTTATATAGTTAGTGCGTCTGATTTAAAATATGATTCACGTAGCCAGTGTGTGCCATATAGTTAGTGTGCATCAGTGACAGCGTGTTTCATAAGGACATGGTGCGCCGTATAGAGAGGGTGTGCCATATATGTAGTGTGTGACATATAGTTAGTCCGTATGATATACGTAGTCTTTGATAAATCACTAGTGTGTGTCGGGTCATTTAAGTTTGTTTCACATAGACATCGGCAGTCATATAGTTTTTGTGCCATATATAAAGAAAGTGCCATAAGGAAAGGGTGTGTCGTTTGGAATACTCACTTATGACAGAGTATGGAATAATCTGCTGTTATTATGTTGTTACTATGAGCGAGTATGCTTTATTATAGTCGTGATAGTAAACTAAGCATAGTTAGCTTTGCCGTTGTGTTGTTCTTATATTTGATGAAATAATGCTCAGACATAAAGCTACTTGGAAAATAGTGATCTTAATTCTAGTTTACTGGCCAAAATAGGGTTGTTCATCTAATTATGCTCTTGAACACCGGTTGTGATGTCCATATGCATCTTTGGTCCAACTACACATCGAGGTTGAGGTACAAAAGAGTACAGGTGTCTGATATAGTGCCCGTGTGTGCCATATAGGTAGTGTGTGCCATAAAGTAGTTTTATGATATATTGCTAGTGTGTCACATCAGTTATGTGTGTGTCACATAGATAGTGCCTGTTATACGGTTTTGTGCCATATAGACATAACGTGTCATAAGGAAATGGTGTGCCAAACACCCTGACCTATTGAGCGTGTGTTCAATATAGTAGTGTCTGATATAGTGCTAGTGTGTGTCGGATCAGTTATGCGTGTGTCACATAGACATTGGTTGTCATATGGGTTTTTTGCAATATAGACAGAATGTGGCATAAGGAAAAGGTGTGCCAAACACCTTTCCCTTTTAACCGTGTGTGCCATATAGTTAGCGTGTTCCATATAGTAACTGCGTGTCATATATGTAGTGTCATCTAGTTAGGATCTGATATATTGTTAGTAGGGGTCTTGTCGGTTCGGGTTATCGGATCTTGTCGGTTCGGGTTGGATCGGGTTTTAATTTTTAAAAACTCACCTATAACCCGACCGATAAAGAATCGGTTTATCGGGTTCGAGTGGCATTCGAGTCGGGTTATGTCGGGTCGGGTGATTCGGGTTGTCGGGTCACTCTACAAATCATTATAGAACTTATGGTTTATGTTACTACTGAATCATCTACAGTACGTAGTATTAGTTACATATTAGTTATGGAGAACTCAAACCAAAGAAAAAATATCCTTGCAAGTCCGCTACACTTGAGGAGAGACAATATACTTTATTTTGGTGCTTTGTATTTTTAATACGAGTAGTATGTAGCAGAAAAAAGAGTATCAGATTATAGTAAATGTGCTAAGTTATAAACTCCATAGTACTTATGAGGTCTTTAAAAATACTACTGTACTGTGGATTAGTCTAAACACACAATTAAAATTCATCACATGTGTATCAGTATATGTATGTACTAGTAAATGTTCATAATCAAAATAGGGTCGATTAAATTAGACGAGATATTTAGTATTCCATTCACCATCTTTTTTTTTAACAAATTTATTCAAATATCATGTCACTATGTCAGTCATGCTAGAAAAATAGAGATATCAAAGACTCACATTAACGTAAAACAGATAACTAAGGCTAGGCACAACGATCCCGGAAAAACTAGGTCGCGATTCGGTCGCGACCGAATTGGCCCGTTGCGGCGATTCGGTCGCCGGACTCGATCGAAGGCAAATCGGTCTTAGGCACGATCGTTTGGTGATATTCGGTCTGCATGTTTGTGTGTTTTATAAAAAAAAAACTTTTTTTTCTAAATTTAACATGTTTTAATCGTGTTTTAATTATATAAACTTTATAAAAAAAATTCCAAGTTTTAATATATTGAGCTTTGTTTAATTCCTCACAACATATATTAATTTGACAATTTTTGGAGTTAGTTTTAGCTAATGCATTATACCTTCTTTACTTCTAATGTGTCGTAATGTTTTTTAGTTAATGTAATGTTTTTTTATTTAGTGTAATGGTGTTGTATGGAATAAAATGTACAGTATTTTTTTTTGGAATAAAATGTTATTTTTATTGAATATAAAATGTTATTTTTATTGAAAATAAAAATAAATTTTTTTGAATTAAATCGCACTAGGTCGTCGGGTTGTGACAAATAGGTCGCACTAGGTCGCCGGAGAGAAAAAAACTGAAAAAACTAGGTCGCGACATAGTTAGCGTTGTACCTAGCCTAAGTAATAGTAAGAAACATATTTACAAAATCATTAAAGATGATCAGCCATATCAGAATACACATATGCAACAAATACTAGTTATATACTTCAAGATAAACCTTATAAAATTAGAAGAAAATTACTTCAGATTTACGGTAGTACTTTTCGGGTCTTAGCGGGTTGACCTGATAAGCAAAAAAAAGTTCACCCTAACTCGACCCGATAGTAATATCGGATTATCAGGTTCGGGTCAAAACAACCTGACTAGTTTTTCAAAACCCGATTAACCCGATCCGATAAAGCCTTATCGGGTTCGGGTGCGGACCCGACCCTACTGACATCCCTAATTTTTAGTGTGTGTCGGGTCATTTAAGTGTGCCATGTATGATGTTATATTAAGACTTCATTTTAAGGTTGTTAAAACTTTGAATTGATATGTCCTCATATGTATATGATAACCGTGTGTATGTTAGTTTTAAAGGATCTGCGCGCTAAGTATGCTGCAAAAATACTACTAGCCGATTTCAATCTGGGTTACAAGAAGTTTGAAAAAGAAACTCGTGCAAACAAGGCGATATCACCACCAGAAAAGAAGTGGCTAGCTGATTCTGCTTATGAAAGGATCATTTCGCGTGTCAACACATCAATGAAATGAAACGTTTAAGTTTATGTATTTTCGATTAAATAAGTAGCATTGTCGTTGACGATTTTAACGCTTTTTTTTGTTTCCAAATTATGTATGGAAAATGGTCGTGTATTCTTACCGACTAATCTTTTTTATAAAGATTGTTATAATTGTCATATAAGTTGTTATGTTTTCTACTTGAATGTTGTATACTACACTGTCTATGTGACGCATAATATTTATATAAATGCACAGACTTTATATATTACATGTTTAAACGCAGACTTACAGGATTCCATGTTTTCTTATAACATCTATACAATTTGGTATGGTAGAGTTTATACATAGGTCTAAAGATATTTAGAGATGAAATGGTAATTGAAAAAAAAGATATTTAGAGATGAATTGATAATTGAAAAAAAAAAACCGTATGATTGTATGGTTGATAATAAATGAACAGAGGTTAGAGAAACAAAAGGATAACCATTCGCTATATATTTTTTCTAGTTTCTTTTTCTTTAAATATGACAAAATGAAAATTACTAGAATACCCTTATAGACAAAAAAGGCTATTTAATTTTATTTCAAATGAAATGTACACATGGCACAATATGATTGGTTCTTACAGTTTTTATCTTAAGTTTGGTTCTTACTTGAACGCAAATCTATATATATATATATATATATATATATATATAGACAGGCATATTCGGTAGATTGATCTAAGATTTATGTTTTATTTCTTTGTCATTCACCATGTTCATTAATCTATTATGATTCAGCTTATTTGTTTCTTTTCTTTTACCATCAGGAGGCATGTGGTTGATGTTGCATCTTAGTTTTAAGATCTTGAATTCAATGTTGTTACCATTTTGTTGTTGTGGAACTACAGGTGTCGGTCTATACATCACTTTTTTTTTGCAAATGAGATCTTCTCGATAATCCCTTGCAATCATCGTTGTCATTACTGATGTTTTGTGTAGCGGTTTATCTGATAAGGCGAATCGGTTATGCATGATGAGTGCGTTATAAATCTGCACCTACTTCAATATAAGGTCCTAAATTGTCCTCGTGTTATACTAAGACGAGACATATAACTCCTTTGAGGCCCCTCAAAATGTCTCTTTTATTATTAAACGGGGACCCAAGGTTAGCTCCGATTTGAATAACACCCCTGGCTCACAAAGAGACCTTATTAGTCATAATTTGATGAACCAATAGTCTTGGTATTAACCGAGGTTTGCAGTATATCAATGAACACCAAGCAACTCTGGTTCTAGAATTACATAACAGGAAAGCACTCTTGGAAAGTGGTAAATACATGTATGTTTTAATTGTGTTCGAAATCAAGTGAGTATGATACCATAGGCATTCATTGAACAGTATCATGATGTATGAGCTACAACTTTAATTTAGTTTACATTCAAAAAACAGCACTCTTCCTCAGATAGAATTATTTGTTGCAATTTACAAATATTTCTGATCTTGCTAGTGAAAGGGTGAGATGATGTGAGTCAGGTACTGGTAGTTTTTTTTTTTTTTTGAGCAACAGGTACTGGTAGTTCGACATGCTAAAAGTGGAGTTAAGAAATAACAGTTGTCATCACTGATGATGTGTGTTTGTCTTTTTTAGTGCTTGGAATCTTGGATAGTGTATGTTTTGTCAGTTTACTCATGAGCTGGGCATAAACATTAAGTCGTATTCCTAAATTTCGGTGTCGAAAAAGTTGACCCGACCCGAACCCGACTCGAATTAGCTTATTTGGGTCGGGTCACTCGGGTTCAAAAACGTATTCGGGTCAATTCGGGTTGACCCGAGTTCTAATTAGGCTCGAGTTCAGGTTTATATTTTTTAGCCTTGACCCGAATTAACCCGACCCGACTTGACCCGAACCCGACCAACCCGAGTTTTTTTAACACATTTACATAGCAAATATAATTAAATAAACCATTTTTTAAATTTTTTACTTTTACTCGGGTTGACCCGAACCCGAGTTGACCCCACCCGAATTAACCCGACCCGAATTGACCCGAACCCGACTGACCCGAGTTCCAATTAGGCACGGGTTCGGGTATGATTTTTTTGAGTCTTGACCCGACTTGACCCGAACCCAGTTGACCCGACTCGAATCCCACCCCTATTCCTAATGCTGCAAAAAATGCTTTTCACGCTTGATGGCAAAGACCTGCATAAGATTTTTGCAGGCGAGGCCTTCTTCGCATGATGAGCACTTATGGGCTTTTGGACAGAGTCATAATAAGCTTTGCAGATTGCTGATGACTTGTTTATACACCATTAGACCGAGTCCATAGATAAAGCTTGTGTGATAATAATACAGAGGCATATTATATACACACTCATCATACCTTTATGTATCTCAAAAATCAAAATGCCATGATTGATCTAAACGCTTCTATTCGTTACGTTTTTCTTAACCATGTCCAATGATCTTTTACAATTCAACATATAAGTTAACACAATACGTACTATTTTTGCAAGACTGTGCTCACCAATGATGTAAAATTGAATTCCTTTCTTTGATGGTCACTTTCTGCATCATTTAAGAAAAAACGTTAAGTTTATCTCATATACAATGTTCTGTCATAAACCAACTAAGTATTTTCCTTGGGGAGGATTCTTGAAGGTCTTGGGTTCAAAACCTGCCAGGGGTCTTTCAGGCAAAGCGGATAAGAAGTCTAACATAACTAGGCGAGGATTCGAAGAAGACACTCTTCCGCTTGGATGTCATTGCACGACTCGACCCACTAACCACTAACATTTGTCGTTCTAAAAAAACAATGTTCTGTCATAACTTTATAGTTTTATAAATATATGAGGTCCTAAATCATATTATTGCATGTTTTCAGTTGAGATTTGTTGAAATATAGATGGTCCATTTTTCAGGTCATTTTCGTTCAATCTTCTGGTTTACATTTCTATCATTTATATTATGACAAGACGCATAGCTCCTTTGCGGCTCGTCCAAGTGGCTAGGTTTGTCATGTTACGTTTTAAATCGTAAACTCAAAACCTCGTAATCTGTCATCTTTAGTGGCAAACAGCCGATTTCACATCCTTCTCTGCAAGAACCATGCAGTCAGTGGCGGAAGACAGGAGGACAAGGGTCATGTGACCTCCTAGCAAAAAAATTATAGTATAAATTTTTGAAATTATTTAGGTTTTTTTATCTCTTTAAGAACCATTTTTTAATATAGTTTACAAAATAATAATCAAAATGTGAGCCCTCGAGCCGAACTTTTTAGCTCCGCCCCTGCATACAGTAAAGGAAATCACTAGCACTCTACAATTGTTACAACATTAAACATTGCATCTTACAATATAAGAAATTTATATATTATTTTTGTTATAAGCAATGTTTTGAAACCCGGGTCTTGAAACGACCCGGTCAAGCCACCGGGTCAACCGGTTGGACCGCCGGGTCGACCCGGTTTTTCATAAAAAAAATATATTTATAATTTTAAATATTACAAAATATATTTACATAAAAATCATAAATATTTCATATATTTGGCCTAAAACTCATTTACTAACAAATATATAACATGTAAAAACAAATTTACGTTGCAAATACATTATTAAATCGCGAAAATAATACGAAAAAAATAAAAAAATAAACGAAAAATTCAAAACCCGGCCGGGTCTCACGAACCGGGTCGCTTCGAACCCGACGGGTCACACCGGATTTCTAATATATAAGACTCGGGTCAATTTGACCCTTTTTTGGCCGGAACCGATTCAACCGGTTGAACCGGCCCAGTCGACCCGGGTTTCAAAACATTGGTTATAAGTTGCATATCTAAGGACAAAGTACGTCATATTGAAATTTCAAGAATTTCAGGATTTATAATTTGGCTATCAATAAAATAAAAACAGTCAAACTGTGAAAGTAAAAGTTTTAGCTTCGGATTTTTGCCGACCGAACTGAAGTTCAACACGATGCTAGTGGAAGCAATGTGGTCCACTATGATATCGTATGTGCATGGGCAGAAAGCATGAAAATCAGAACGCCACCTGTTTCCCACCACGACCACATTCTCATAGCTATTAAAGGAGATTAGACGTTTCTTATAAACACTTCATTTTAGTTCATGTGTATTTTCAATCACAATCACATTTACCGTGTTCTACATTGATAAGTATGATTGTGATAATAATGTGCCATATTTTGCGTTAGACTTAATTGTGATCGTTTGTGTTTAATGAAAATTGTCTATTTAGTATTTACTCCTTTTTTTCTCAAATCTTCTCTTTTTGCTTGTAATTTTTAATGGGTTTAGTCCATTTACTCAGCTTTTGTTAGTTTAATTGTTAAGCAATGATTTAAAATATTAAAATAACACAAATCTATAATATTTTATAAAAAATATTTAGACCATTTTCTATAATTAAAAATTTTAAAAAATTAATCCTTAAACATTTCTATAATAAGAAACACTCTTGTTTAATACAGAAATGCAGAAATAAGTTACAACATACAAATAGTTATAACTTACATTTTGAAATTAGATTGTCTTTACATTTGCATTTGTAACCACCAACAATTGTAACAACATATTTAAAAGAATTATAAGCCCATTTAAAACTACCTCTTCCAACGTCAGGCCTAAACTACATAAGATCAACCCGTCAAACTCACACACAGACTTGTGCTTTTCTTTCTTCCCTCTTCATTTTTCTTAACCTAAAACACACCACATCTCTCTCATTAAACAAAATCAAGCTGCCACCAGCCCACAACCATCTGCCAAAATTGCCACCATCTTTTGGGTGGTTTTAGGTAGTCCAGGATTGGTTTTTGGTTTTTGTTGACGATTTCAATTGTCTAAAGACTACACCCACCATCTCTTTGTGGGATTGGTGGTTTTAGATTACATTAGTTTTGTGTTTTTTGGTCCTTCGAGATGTGGTTAATATTGTTGATATTTTTATTACAAAGCTCTAAATCGTCTCAAAAAAAGTCGACAGAAAGTGAACTAAGAAAGTAGCAAATGGAGCGTGAATAATTTTAAAAATAACCAAATGCTTTCTTTTCTTCTTATGTGGGCTGAATGTTCCATGGCCTCAAAATTAACTTGTAACAGTCTATTTAGGTTTTCTTGTATATTAACTTGTTTCTATGACAAGAATCAAATGGAAACAGACTATGATATGTAACTTTATGTAGTTTCATCATATGTAAGTTGTTGGATGTTTCTTAAGCTTTCGTAGCGAAACCGTGGATGCTTAGAGTTTTGTTACTAACTGGTAAGGCAGATGTTTAAGTTTTTTGGCCGAAAATCTTGCATCGGTTTTGTAATTTTTGGTCATATTTTTTATCTTTCGAGATCTGTTTTTCGTGATCGTGTGTTTTTCGTGGTAATGTTGGTGAACTGATGGTTGAAAATGTGTTTTCTTAAACTGTAAAATGGGCATATCGATTCGGGCATAGTTATATCTTTATATTAGGCTTTAAGATTTAGAATAATTAATTTTGTTGTACAAACGTAGCACTCTAACAATTAAAAAGAAGAAAAATGTTTAATCTTTAACTCAGATTTGTTCTAATTACCAATTGCCTTCTCTTTCACATTGGACAACTTTAAATAGCACAAGAAACTAATGCCACCTTCAAAAAGGTTCTTGTTATGTCAATTATCAAAAAGCATCACCACTTATCATTGATGTCATCCCAAAGCCGCTTCATTATACTATTCTACAATATCGTGAACACCTTTCTTCCATAGTGGACAGTACTAATAGCTTTTCAAAAAATATAAGAAGACCAAGCTCGGCCTCACGAACATGAGTCACTCAAGCACAAGCAGGCCATAATGGTCATCTTGAGTGACCCCGACCCCAAGGTTAATGACGCGAATCGTTTTTTATGCCGAGTGCTTTAAGAGTGTTAAGTGTTTCAAAGTCAAAATATACTTTTTAATCTTTATATAAGAAAATTATCGTTTTCGTTAAAATGGAATACATAGGACTTATTACTTGATTTATAAATGTGATCTTTCGTGGTTATATTACAAACTTAAAAAGGAAAAAAGCGATTCGTTGCTTGCCATGTTTTTAGCATTCCACACTATTAGGCTGGGGGGAGTGGTGATAAAAACCCACGGATGGGTTATAGGTGGCAAAAACCCACGTGTGGGTTACCAAGAACTTCACATTCCTACCGTAAAAAGCCACGCGTGGGTTACAATTCTCAGTGCACAAAAAACTCGCTACATGTGACTTACTCACCATTCACAATACCCCAAAACTTTATTTTTCATCCCGATTTTATTCTATTTAATCCCCATTTTCACTACTATTTTTTTTCATCTTCATCTTCTTCTTTCTTTACTAACAAAAAATCATCTTCTTCCTAAAAAAACAACAATGTCCGGCCAACAAAACACCCAATCCGGCAAACGCCGCCCACGTAGAAATTCGACCGCCTCTACACCTACCGCTACCGAAACCTTTGATCTTAACAACCCGTCACCATATCGACAACCAAACCCATATCATCAACCATATCCAAACCAACCTTACCGTAATCCTATGTCGGCACCGATACAACCACCGGTTCCAGACTCATACCCGATTCTACCTTACCCAAACTCTTATAATTTTACCCAATTCTCACAAACTCTCGGCTTTCAAGATTTTTGTTCACAAAACCATACAATTTTAATAACTATGTTGGTGGTTCGTCATCACAACACCATGCCAACATACCCACCTCTCCCATACCCAACTCTCTCATACCCACCTCTCCTGTACCTTTCTTTTATAGTGAGGAAGGATATAAGTCATCTTTTTCAGGGTCATATCAGGGGCTCTAGATGACACGGTTGAAGTTTCCATCCCAACTCCAACTTCGTCGAGGGCGTCTAGAGGACGAAAAGCTCCAAAGGCTCCAGACGCATCTCGACAAACTGCATGGACACACGTTGAAGAAGTCGAATTGTGTAAAGGATGGGTATCCGTTTCTGAAAATAGCGCGAAGGGAAACGGTAGGAATTCTAAAGGTTTTTGGACCGAGGTTTTGCGATACTTGGAGACCAATACAGGGGTATACGGTAAAAGAACCTATGACAGCGTGAACGGGAAATGGAAGCTGATCCGGCCTCAAGTGTGTAAGTTTGTTGGAGTGTATAACAATATGATACGAATGGGGGTTGTGAGTGGAGCCGACGATGAGACTTACATTAATAGAGCATGTGAGGACAATCAAATGGAACACAACTCGAAGTTCAGGTATCGTCATTGTTGGGAAATTTTGAAAGGTAGTCAGACATTTATGGGGGGTGAGATGGAACTGTGGGAATTTAATCAGGAGGAGGAAGAAAGCCAAGGCAGCAAGAGATCGAAGACATTGGAGTCAGGGGATGCAACTTCTTTTCAAAGTGTTGACGACGGTCAAACCAGTGGTGTTCAACGACAACGACCAGTAGGCAGGGATAAAGCCAAAGCTGTTGTTGCGAGAAAGAAAAAAGGTCAGTCGTCGCGTTCATCGGTTGAGTCCCAAGAAGCAGAGTTTGCTAGGTTGATGGTGTTCGAGTTTCACAATGCGGGCAAAGACGAACGCCTTAATTTTTTGGAATTGAAGGATAAAGAGTTGGAGTGTCGTCGTCTTAAGTTGGAAAATCATACCAAACAATTGGAAATTGCGGCCATCGACAGGAAGGAAAGAGACATAGAATTCTATATGTCACCCTATGATCACTTGCTTGGGCCACAATTGGCATACCGTTTGCAACGCCGGGCGGAAATAAAAGAGCGTTACAATTTGGAGTGGTAGTTTTTTTTTTTTACTTTGTATGTTTTTATTTTCGGTATTTTACGTTTTTATTTTATCCGTGTATCGTATTTTATTTTATGAAATAAAAGTTTTAGTTTATGAATAAATAAGGTAAAAATGATAGTGGAAAGATGAGGTGGAGGTGATGTGGTGGTGTGTTTTTTTTCCTTACGAAGCTTGAAATGTGAGTTTTGAGTGGGTCAATGAGAGGAAAGAGAAAACTGAGGTAGAGCTGACGTGGCGGTGGGATTTTTGTGCACCACTCCCCCTAGCCTTATGTTTTCAAACACTTGTGGCCAAATATGTAGTATAGTCTTTGTTATATTTCAAATTTAATCGTAATTAGATGAACATTTGAATCTGTTGCATACATATATTGACACGAAAACCATTTACACACAAAGATTAACGATACGTGTTTTTATTAAAAAGTTATACATTGTCATCGATATATAACAACACTGCAAATTCCATATAAACGAAAGTAATTTGGTTGGCACATAATTTAATCATGGGGTACACGCCGCCGTATTGCGCAGGTACCTGCTAGTATACTTTTAAATATATTTCATTGTGATTTGTGGGATATAACAGATTTAATCTCTAACTTTTTTAATTAAAAATTATTTAAAATATATTTTGATTTTAAGAAATTTACAATAAAAAAATTAAAAAGTATTCAAAAATAATTTGAGTTAAGAAATATTTGAAATTGAAAAAAAAATATTAGAAAACTTAGAAACAGAAAGTTTAAAAATATTCAATTTTTTTTACAAATATTCGAATTTCTTTTTTAAATATTCAAAAATTTACAAAAAAGATTTTTTTAAATATTTGAAAATTTACATAAAAAATTTCTTATACAAACAAGATTTATTTAAAATAATCAAAAACTTACACAAACAATTTTTAAAAACATTAAAAAAATGGTCCCTAATTTTTTATAAAGTTATCTCTATTTTTTTTATATATGTTTGAAAATTCTAAAGATAACGTTTTGATTATATAACTTATATTCTTTTGAAACAAGAAGCAAATCTTCACTAAATTTTTCAAAACACATTCCAAAGATTTCAAAAATAATATAAATTTTAATTTTTTTTTTTTTTAAATCGTCATATTTGATTGAAAATTTTACATACTCTTTTTAAAACTTTTCTTTGAACTTTTGACATTTTAAAAAAATTTGGAGGTTAACATGTGTATTTTAGAGTTGTTTGCAGCTAGCAGTAATAAAAAAAATTGCATACATTTTTACTCAACTTTTTAAAAATTTCGTGAAATTTTTTTGAAATATTTTTTAATTTAAAAAAGTATATTTAAAAAAAAATTCTGAATATACTTTAATTTTTAGTTTTTTAAATTTCCAAACATTTTTAACAATATTTATAAATTTTTGAGTATTTTAAAGAAAAAATATTAGTTAAAATTTCGAATATTTTTTAAAGGGATATCGAAGACTTTTTAAATTTTATTTTTAGTAAAATTTCTTAATTTAAATTATATTTTAAATATTTTTATTTAAAAACCTACCACTCTTATTAATTAAAAAGTTAAAAATAACTAGAGACTATTATATCCTACTAACCACATGGACCATATGTAGAAGTGTCATTTCAACCTTTTAAACCTTTGCTTAACGGTTAAACTAACAGAAAATTTGGTCAATAAACCAAACTCGTTAAAAGTAACAACCACAGAGAAAAGATCTGAGAACAAAAATAAAAGAACCATTTTCGTTAAAACCGAACGACCAAAGGGACCATTTATGCAATTAACTCTTTGCATTATTAGGTGTCATATGATGATTGTTCAAAGAAAGGTTCATTTTGTGTATGATATGTGTAGTTTTCATTTCGTCTTGATATGATACATGTACTGAATTTTTCATCGTTTTAACGATGATGTGTATATCAACTTACATAAACACTATTCATTACCGATCTTCTCAAACACATAACTTATCTGTTAAACCTAAATTTAATCTCAATTCAATAACATGTGAACTTATGGTAGCATATAACTTTAATTTTCCACTTAATTGTTACATTGAGATAGTTGAATTGAGAAAGTACATTGAGATAGTTGATGATGATGAAGACATGAATATTGAAAAGTATTCTTTCAATAAAGGTACACAATTGCAGAAGATTGTTGACTAGAAGACATATAGATAAAAAGAGGATATTATAAAATCTTCATAGCAAATGGAGAATTATATAAATACCTTTTCATGGAGAAGATATTGGTTGATTTCAGCATAATGATCTTGCAGACTTACACTACTTGATCAAGAAGAAGTATGAGTACATTCAACCTTTAAAAGAGATGATGGAATTTATGTTGTTAGAAGAGCTGAGGGCAATGTTTGAACATAAGAAGGATGGAACTATATGAAACCAATAGCAAGAAAAAAATGGTGAATCGGAGAAACTATGAGTCATGTGGAGTACATACATTGTTGATGGATAAAATGAATGTCAACATGTTGGTTGTTGATATAAAGTTGGTTGGACCTATATGACCCTATTAGAAGTAACTCGGGTGTGTAAGGCTCCGGCTCCTGCACCAAGTGAATCTTGTTTTAGGATCCTGCGCACTAAGAAAAAGCACCGTTAGGCTTACTATGAGATTGTCTCTCACGATTAGACTCCATTGTGAGAGTAAGTAATCGATTTATAATTGGTATGTTTTAGTGATTGTGAGAATCGTACCTTGAATGGAACTAAGGAGTTCCTTATATAGCTAGTGAAGACCAAGTAGAGTTTCCCGAAACTTGCGGCCCAAGATGAGGATAATTACCATATACACGAGATCATTATCTTCTAAATAAGAAGACTGTATATCCTCTTAATCTCGAGTAAATCATAATCCTAATTAGATTATGATTCTGTCCGGCCCTAACCGCATGCGGCCAAGGCGCGATCCACTTTAGATCGTGTGCAACCACCTTCCATTGGGCCTGTCGAGGCAATGTCGGTGCCTTCATCCATTCGTGATGGATCATATACGGGTAGTAATCACGGGGGATATATGGTCCAACTAGGGACTATAAATCATCATGTCCCCACTATAAATCATCATGTCCCCCCCAGTCTAGTAGTTGTAGGTCGTACCGCGACCACTAGACTATAAGAAATAAGTCAGCCATACTGAAATCAACCTAAGTGCACTCGCAATCATTGCCTAAGCTTTTTGAATTTAACCGCCAAAACATGAGACCCACGTTTTATCCAAGTGGCCCAATAACTTGGTAATTGTGAAAAGTACTTGACACCTCACCAACCCCTTCGTATTCTAGTCGATAGATCAGCAAGTGGATGACACGTGTCGACGATCTGAGAGAGTGAACAATGCAACCCTAGCATAAATAAGGCTGGCCGCTTATTACTGTGTTCACACATTAAAAAAACGTTAAAAACTCCATTAGCAAATATATTCCACTGCCCGAGCGCGACAGTTGAGCAAACAAGGTAATAACCACTCTCATTTCAACCCAACATTCTTTACAATGGTGAAGCAAGTGTTAGAGATCACTTAAGTGCTATCCGACGAGGAACTCCGTGAGTTCATGTCGGAATTCTATATTTCAGAGGCGCTTCATTCGGAAGTACCCGGGAGACCCTTCCACATTGTGAACTTCCCCGACGGGAAAGTAGGGGTAAATACACGGTTTTTTAAGTTCGTAAATAACCGTGTACCGCTGTCATCCTTCTTAGCTAACGTCCTTTTATACTACTAAGTCCACATATCGCAGCTGCATTGCATAGGTGCAGCGAAGATATCAAACTTCAACATAAACTGCAAATTGATGGCCATACAACCCTTACTCAACCGTTTTCGTGTCTTTTACTCTCTAGCATGGATTCACGGATGGGTATCCTTTACAAAGCGCCCCAGACGACTTTAGAGCTACACGGGAATCTTGATTCATTGAAGAAGTGGACTGACCATTTCTTCTGGATCAAATCTTCCCATTCGAGGTCGTATGGGAAACCGAGGAGTCTCTTCTAAGGGACAAGCGCACTGCCCATGACACCTACGACGAAGGATACGCAGACACCTTGAACAACAATCACATACCCATAAGTTCGTACCCTAAGCGATCCTTTGTATTCTAGATTTAAGCCATCAATTCCTGATGCGTCGCGATCAATCTATGATGATCACGACCAGTGTGGGTGCTTGTCCTTCTCCCATCTTCTATACTCTGTAAGTATTCAAAAGCCATTTACTAACACCTTCTTTCTGTTTCACAAAGATGGATCTATTCGGATTAGTACATGCCCACAACCAAGGGAGGGTTCACATGGAATCTAGACTAAGACAAGCAAGAGAGAGCGATGTGCTGGAATCGGCAGTTGGTTGTACCATAGAGCTAGAAGTTCAAGAACCGGTTCGTCGCATCTGCAACCACCTGCGGGGCCAATTCCTATCTATAGTGTGGCGTTCGAAGAAGCACAGTCCTAGCAACCCCCTTAAGAAGGAAAGGTTGGCTCCGACTCTATTGATTGGTCTGAGACTGAAGAAGAAGCTGAAGAAGAAGATGGCTCGCGCTTGTTGCATTAGAGGAGAAGAGCATCCATCGATCCCAACGCGCCTAAGAAAACAGTATGACAAGACCTTGAGGAATCCTCTTCGGCTCATGAAAGTTATGATTTTATTAGGTTCTTTTTCGATTCAATTCGAATTGATTAAGGTTGAAAGTGTGACTCAGTCGTTTTTGGTTAACAAAAAGAATGTTTTGGTTATCTCTTTCTAAGTAAAAGGTAAATGCGAATAGTAAAAAAATAAGCTAAAAACAATTAACTAATAATAACGAAATAATATAAATAATAAAACGTAAATTAAAGCAGAACAATTAATAAAAATAAAACTAAACAAAGAAATTAACTTTCGACTCGAAAATAAAATTTACGTAATGGAAAAGGAGAAAATAAAACTAAGAGGGTACTTTAAAACTAAACGAGACAAAAGCTAAAGCGGGCACTAAATAAAAGATAAAACTTAAACTTTTGGAAAAAAAAGATAATACTAAAATTGATGAAAAATTCAACTAAAAATACGTGACTTTCACAATATGAAAACTATCACAATATGAAAAAACTATCACAATATGAAAACTATCACAATATGAAAACTATCACAATATGAAAACTATCACAATATGAAAAACTATCACAATATGAAAAATATCACAATATGAAAACTATCACAATATGAAAACTATCACAATATGAAAACTATCACAATATGAAAACTATCACATATGAAAACTCACAATATGAAAACTATCACAATATGGCTGTCAAAATTTGGGCAGCATTTCGTCGCAATATACCTTAAATCCCGATCGTAATCCATGATGCCAGAGGCAATCGCAATCCTCGATCGGAATAAGGGAATATTATAACACTTCGATCGCAAAGTAGAACCCCTAGGGTTATTGCGATCACAATGAAGCTGTCGGAATGAGGTTGTCACAATGTCAAAACCCTAATGATATTGTGATGGAAAGATCACAATATTCGGATGGAGTAAAAATAAGCATAAAAATCAAATAAGCACTTTAACCAAAAATTTAACCAAAACAACAATAAGAAGAACAAAATAAGCTATGAATTTAAAAACTTTCAAGATACCAAATAAGCAAAATTTATAAATTGAACTAAAAGAAAAAGATTAAACTTTAAAAAGATAAAACCTTTAAAAACACTTAAATGAAAATAAGCTAGACACCAATTAAGCAAAAAACACAATAAGCTAAGACCATGAATCACACGAAAATGATAATAACAAAAAGATAAGAACTTTAATCAAATTAAGCATAAAGATGAAAACTTTAAGATTAATCAAACAAGACAATAGATTTTTAAAAACAAGAAGAGAAGAATGAGAATGATTATGAAAAACTTGATTAAAAATGAAGATTCAACAACAAAATATTAAAACTTACATGGAAAAAAAAGACTTGAAATTAAAGACAATAAAGTAAATTGACAATATGAAAGTGCATGAAATAAAGTTGAGAGCTAAGTTGTCAATTTAGCTGACACCTCCAAAATAAGAAGGAGGGTTAGTATTTATAGGGGAAGGAGATGTTGGTAGGTGGTTGGAAGCTTCCTTCTTTCTTTCTTTCTTTAGTCTTCATGTCTTTGACAATAAACTCGTCATTCTCGACTTTTTCTCGGGATTTGTCGGTTGATAAATTGAACTTGTCTTATAATTTCTTCACTTATTAGACTTGAGTTCTTCGACTTCATTAAACTTCCGTCTTTAGACGTTTTCTTTGATAAATCTTCAGAATAGGCCTTCGACTTCCGTTCTTTTTGCACTCTTGATCTTTTGACTTCGTCATTTGTCTTTTTCTTCGATAAAAGACCGCGAAAGACCGTGTTTTCTTCCTTTTTCACATTTTGATCCTAAATCACAACAAAAACACAAACCACGCATAATTCCGACATTTACGACAAAAAATATACGTTTTGCCTTGGTTATTATTATAATTAAGTGGGAAAAGGATAAGTGTTTTCACACTTATTAAATTTCCTACACTTGACCATTGCAATGCCCTCATGCAATGCGTTAGTTACAAAAAAAGTTTTACATTTTCCATAATAATCAATCCACCTTGGCCTTTATTAAACACATGACATTAAGTAAACTAAAGGAGATAGAAAATTGCAAAATATTTAAAGGAAGAAAACAAGTAAAGAAATCAAAGACTTACATTGGGTTTTGGATGTCATGAATGTTTATCACCCTCAAGTTTCACGTTCCCCACACCAAGTTTATAAACGAGATCATTGTTATTATAAGTTAGTAAACTAACACGAACTCATGTGGCCCAATTATTCACTTAGACTCCCTTATTCCTAGGTGTATCTCTTATATTTTATGATTGACTTGAAAATCACGAGAATGCATTGTTTGACTTATTTCGATAGTTTATTTAGGCCAAAAATAAAGTGGGACGATTTAATCAATAGTTAGCTAAAGGACAAAATCTTTTAAAACTGCTTCTCGGGACCTCATAAAGTTCATATCTTGGCATAACCTACTTCACGATTTGAGACCTTTCTCGGACCGATATTTGGCAGTGACTTCATAACTTCGAATCTTGAGAGACGTTCTTGAAATAATGGTCTTCTCTTCATAATAGGAATTTCTTCACTTGAACTTTTTGAGAGATTCTTCATACTTGGACCACGACTTCTTCAATTTTCTCCAATCTTTATTTTGGATTTTGATATACAACGATCCGCCTCCTTGTAGGACTTGGATCTATTTATCCTCATACCTTGCTAGGGTCTTTTCGGATAGACTTCTCCATGATATTTAGGGGAGTATTTGCTTTTCATCGTGTGTCTTGATCCTTCATATTGATTTTTGATAAATGATTGTTCACATCACTTGGGATCTTTAACAACAAAATGTAGCCCTCATGCCTTGTTAGGGCCTTTTCGGACTCGTCAATCTTCGCATCCCGCTTCAATAAGTTATGTGTTGGCTATGAACTCTAATTAATACCGAGCAACTTTTAAACGATCTTGGCCTAGAAGCTAAGTAACTTTTCAAATCGTACAACCTTATTTATTGCAATTAAATTTATTAGCAAGCGATGGGAGAAAAAGCTTATAATTAACTCACATAAATTCATGAAAGAATACCAAACTTATAATTGACTCTATCATCTCTCGTTCTCCACAATTTAAAATCTCAAGGAATGAGACTCGTGGATGCTTAGCCTATTAAATCAAAGTTTTGGGTTTTCAAGTCATCTATAGGATCTTGCAAATTCTTAGACTCTTTCAAGTTTAGAATTCGCATTTTAAAGTTCCCTTGATAAACGACTTTCTAGGATCAATTATAGGAACTTGCGAAAAGTTCTTGTTCTTAACCCGTAAGAGTTAAGACTTTCGTGTTTTAAAGTTCCCTATATAAAAGCCTACCAAAACTTGACTTAAACACGTTAAGGATACTAGCTAGAGTAAACTTAGATAAGTAGGCTCGGGTTGAGTCAAAAGATTCATGACATTGAAAAATTAAAACACTTTATTAAAATTTTATTTTAGCAAAGAAAGTAAATAATGATAACCAAGGAAAAACTACTAGGCCATAATAGATTAAAATTTTTGAAAAATGTCGAAAAATCAAATTTTTCTGTTAAAATGAGGACAAATTAATGGAAAAGCCCACTTACTTCGATAGAAGTCCCCCCTACACTTGATATAAACATTGTCCTCAATGTTTAAGCATGTGCGAGTAAACTCCCCTACACTTAGGACATTGTGCACGTTGTTTAAATCTTGCTAAGGGAAGGAAAACTATAGTGATTTCAATGTGAACATATAAGATATGAAATACTGAATCACGAGAGTTTAGGATAGAACCGGGAAGACGGGTACATGGAATCACGGGTCGTCAAAAGTCATCAAGAATGGATCTTTGAAAGCTTGAATCCCTGCATATGATAAGAAAGAAAACAACAAACACATACTAGGGTCTCCCCTACACTTATTAGAAAACGGAATAAAAGGATAGATAATCGGGTTGCCTCCCAAAAGGCGTTTGTTTTTGTTAACCGAGTCACGAGCCTGACTCGGTCCCGAATTAAAAGGTCCATGGGGAAACCTCAAATGTAATATCAGGATCAAAGACCTTTTCCTCGTTCCCGGGGGAAAATAATAAAGGAGAGGCGGGAGGATAAGTCTTGAAGGGTTGAAAAGTCCTTTCAACATACAAAAAGTATGTGAAATCATGATCCACGGGAGGTGGGGTGGGTAGAGGAATCAAAATGTCAGCCCCAAAAGACATATGAGTATCACTGAGCGACAAATCCGTAAAGGTTCAATCAGAGAATGGTCAATGTCGCCTCCCGGGTCAAAGCACTCATCCTCATGAACGTGAATCTCTTCAATTTCTTCATCATAGATAGGCTCGTCGAACCAAGGTTTGTCGTTCCCCTCATTGAGGATTTTAGAAACTCTCTCGAAGAGATCACAATCAAGTACGAAACCCTCATTCATATGTGGGGATTGTTGATAAGTTAAATCCTCACGAATGTGGTAAACGTAATTCTCATTAGAGGAGTGTTGATTAGGTAACTCCTTGAGAATTGGATGTTCGGTCATGTGAGTTGGTTCGTCATTATTATTAAAAATAAGACGTTCCAACTCATCAAGTTCGTCCTCGATATTGGAAAAATCGTCCTCACTCGTAGGTGGAAGTGGAGGTAAAAGAGCTAGCTCTCGGTCAATAATTTCCTCAATCTCGGGCTCGAAGACGAAATCATCATACTCACCACCTGTTGAACTCTTGTTGGGAGAATCAATTATCGCTTGTGGACTTGTGAGTATGTGATCATTGACTAGCGAAGCGATCTCGTCTGTAAGCTCCGCAAAATTCGGTACATCACACCCCTCATCGAATAATGTGTCGAGACCATAATCACTAATCTCACTCGATGTATCACAATCCTTAGACGCATTAGGGATATGAAGAGTAGGAGTAGTAATCTCAGAAGATGGGTTGAGATCATAGATATCATCCTCGTCATCATCATAATAGTAGTATGGACGCACAAGAGGAGGAGTATAAGCACTAAGATTAGCTACTTGCTCTTGTCGCTGATCCTCTTAACATTTTTCGATGTATTTATTGACAGTTGCTTGAAGTCTTTGAAATTGGTCAAAAAAAGTGACTAGTTGCTCAGCAGGAATTGCAAAAGAGGGTTGATGATCGAGGGAGTGTTGTGGGGGCTCAAAATTTTGAAAACCGGAATTATAGCACGGATGTGGCTCATAATAATTCATCGGATGAGAAGAATTAGAACACTGATTTGGCTCATAATAATTCATCGATTGACAATAAGAAGTATCATGAGGGCCCCCACAATGAATGCAACATGGGTATTGAGAAAAACCCGGTGCGTCTTGTGGATAGCTATTACCATTGTCATAATTGTAACCCGTTTCTTGCTCGTCATGCGACGGGTATCGAATAGGACACATAATATGCCAATGAGAATCGCTTCCACAATATATGCAAGGAGGAGAGTGGGTGGATTAGAAGAAAAGGATGAATTAGTCGAATTGCACGATGGACAGAATCCAAAATGGGAAAATTGTGAATCGGAAACGGTTGGAAGATCTTTTCCGCATTGCTCGCAATAACACAAATCACATGATTCGACATCATATAATCGTCCCCTATACCTTCCGCAATACGAACCCATGAAGAATTAAAAATAAGAGAGGTTGAGAAAAAGAATTAAACACAATGGAGGATTAAGAGGAATATTTTTAGGGGTAACACTTAGGAAAGTGTCACTTGTTTTTTATTTTTTTTAATTTCTTTATTTATTTTATTTTTTTTGGTTGCAAAACTTAGGAAATAATTGCTTTTTATGGTATTATAAATGTTTTTGGGATTTTTTGAATTTTTGGAAATATGCAAGAAAAAATAGCGTTCACGAGGGAACGGATCCCAAAGTCCAACGCGTCTCTCATAAAAACCGTTAATCTTCACGAAAAGAGCCAGCAGCGGCGCCATTTGAAAGTTATGATTTTATTAGGTTCTTTTTCGATTCAATTCGAATTGATTAAGGTTGAAAGTGTGACTCAGTCGTTTTTGGTTAACAAAAAGAAGGTTTTGGTTATTTATTTCTTAGTAAAAGGTAAATGCGAATAGTAAAAAAATAAGCTAAAAACAAATAACTAATAATAACGAAACAATATAAATAATAAAACGTAAATTAAAGAAAAACAATTAATAAAAATAAAACTAAACGAAGAAATTAAATTTCGACTCGAAAATAAAATTTACGTAATGGAAAAGGAGAAAATAAAACTAAGAGGGTACTTTAAAACTAAATGAGACAAAAGCTAAAGTGGGCACTAAATAAAAGATAAAACTTAAACTTTTGGAAAAAAAAACTAATACTAAAATTGATGAAAAATTCAACTAAAAATACGTGACTTTCACAATATGAAAACTATCACAATATGAAAAAACTATCACAATATGAAAACTATCACAATATGGCTGTCAAATTTTGGGCAGCATTTCGTCGCAATTTACCTTAAATCCCGATCGCAATCCACGATGCCAGGGGCAATCGCAATCCTCGATCGGAATAAGGGAATATTATAACACTTCCATCACAAAGTAGAACCCCTAGGGTTATTGCGATCGCAATGAAGCTGTCGGAATGAGACTGTCACAATGTCAAAACCCTAATGATATTGTGATCCAAAGATCACAATATTCGGATGGAGTAAAAATAAGCATAAAATCAAATAAGCACTTTAACCAAAAATTAAACCAAAACAACAATAAGAAGAACAAAATAAGCTATGAATTTAAAAACTTTCAAGATACCAAATAAGCAAAATTAATAAATTGAACTAAAAGAAAAAGATTAAACTTTAAAAAGATAAAACCTTTAAAAATACTTAAATGAAAATAAGCTAGACACCAATTAAGCAAAAAGCACAATAAGCTAAGACCGTGAATCACACGAAAATGATAATAACAAAAAGATAAGAACTTTAATCAAATTAAGCATAAAGATGAAAACTTTAAGATTAATCAAACAAGACAATAGATTTTTAAAAACAAGAAGAGAAGAATGAGAATGATTATGAAAAACTTGATTAAAAATGAAGATTCAACAACAAAATATTAAAACTTACTTGGAATTGAAAGACTTGAAATTAAAGACAATAAAGTAAATTGACAATATGAAAGTGCATGAAATAAAGTGGAGAGCTAAGTTGTCAATTTAGCTAACACCTCCAAAATGAGAAGGAGGGTTAGTATTTATAGGGGAAGGAGATGTTGGTAGGTGGTTGGAAGCTTCCTTCTTTCTTTCTTTCTTTCTTTAGTCTTCATGTCTTTGACAATAAACTCGTCATTCTCGACTTTGTCTCGGGATTTGTCGATGGGTAAATTGAACTCGTCTTATAATTTCTTCACTTATTAGACTTAAGTTCTTCGACTTCATTAAACTTCCGTCTTTAGACTTTTTCTTCGATAAATCTTCAGAATAGGCCTTCGACTTCCGTTCTTTTTGCACTCTTGATCTTTTGACTTCGTCTTTTGTCTTTTTCTTCGATAAAAGCCCGCGAAAGACCGTGTTTTCTTCCCTTTTCACATTTTGGTCCTAAATCACAACAAAAACACAAACCACGCATAATTCCGACATTTACAGCATAAAATATACGTTTTGGCTTGGTTATTATTATAATTAAGTGGTAAAAGCATAAGTGTTTTCACACTTATTAGCTCATCCCACAACTAGGGGTAAGACCATAGACATGATAAAGACAGGAGTTACTGAGCCTGAGACGGAAGAATCATCCCCCGAACCTGTGATTGAAAATCCTCCTAAGATCCTGCTCCAAAGGTAAATATTCGTATCGTTGCTACATGCTGGTAGAATTAATAGCGAATATACACTAATCCTTGAATCCTTTTGTGTTTTATAGCCTTAATGAGGATGCAACCATGCAGACATAATTTGCCACCATTGCCCCCTAATTACTGTTATCACACTAGGGGTGAATCAAAAAGTCCGTTCGTTGCTGGCGGATAATCGCCTGAGGACGCGAAGCAAGAACCTCCTATCTTTGTGCCCTAATGGAGCGTCCCTGACACGGCAGATCTTACTAGTGCCATAGATTGCCAAAGTTTCATGGAAAACTTAACACCTCTAAGTCGTACCCAGAGGCTACAAGAGCTGCCTGCTGTTAACCTGCTTGATGATGTCAACTCTTACAAGTTAGAGTAAATCGATCTTAAGTAAATAACTAAAACATTATGTGATAAATAAGTAAAACATATGTCATATATAAATATAGAAAGTACATAAAACATCATATATGATGTGTAAAACATATCAAATATGATACATTAAGTAAAAAATGTAAACTACTATATGATAAATCATTAAAACATACGCGATTTCAAAAAAATTACAAAACTTCTTCAATAAAAACAATCAACTCTTCTTCCTTCATACATGCTATCAATCGCACTTCCACACATACGATTAGCTTCAATCAAACAATTGAAACATCCCTTTGTTGTTGTATTCACACAATCTGCATTTATAAAGAAAGGAAATAACATATTAGGCACCATGTTATCAACAACTGAATCATATATGATAGAATGCAGGTTTGAAGCGCTTAAAGAGATTTTGTGAAAATTAGTCACAAAGTTTGTTTTTACTGTGGTTTGTTAGATACATTATGTATAACACCTCATTTATTATATATGATAAAGCTACCATATATGACATATCATATAACTATCATGTATGATAAATGAGGTATCACTAGGATTGATGCCCGTGCGTTGCCGCGGGTTAGATTTAAAAGATGTTGATATAAAGTTTTTATCAAATAAGAAAGATCTTAAATAAAGCCACTTTAAATTGTTACAAATAAGCGTCAATATTCTTTTAATACAAAGAACCAAAACCAAACGCATGGGGAAGACTACACATGACCACTAAACCCTAAACCAAAAGTCTGTACCACCAATTGGACTACATACCACTTAACAAAAACATTACCAGAGATACACTAATGAAATTTGAGATGAAAACTTGTCACTTGCAGCAATCCAGACCACTTCGAGATACTTGCAGCAGACTCAAAAAAACTTTACAGCCCACTATATCAGCAGATCACTGCTAGAATACAGCGCATGACTTAGCAGAACTACCCTTATATTAGCAGAATACTTTACAAAGCAATACCTATGTGTAAAAAGCTATGTACCATCTTTACAAAGCAATCTCATACGCCAACTTTCTCTTCCCAGTGCCGAACCACGTTCCGCCCCTCTATGATTCACAGCCTTTTCTTCAAAGGTTCACATCCTTTTCTCCATGTATCAATTCATCATCCTTGGCCTAGAAGACATATCAGCAAATCAGAAAGTATTAAATAGGAGAGTAGATCAGTTAACTTGTCGACTTTTATACATCATATGTTAGCCTCAAAATATTGAGTCAAACAAGAATGTTCGGTCATAGCTTTATATTGTAACATTTATTAGAACGTTGTAATAGTTAGTTAAAATAGTCGTGACATTACGGGCTTGATGGCTAGCTTAAAAGGCCTCTTTCAAGGTACTAAGCATTTTATTCAAGCCCGGCCCAATTAAACATATAGCCCATTAAGCCACATGTAGGATAGGCTATAAATACCCTTCCTAGCATGTTAGGAAGGGTGTTGGTTGTTTTATTTCTTAATCTAATCTTCCCATAGTTTCACACACTTCTCTCTATGTTCTCTCACTACTTTCTCTCTCTAGAAACCTTCCATCTTTTATCTACCTTTCTTTCTTCTTTATTCTTGTAGAATCATCACAAATATGGGACAACAATTGGTATCAATCGCCATGGGATAGATTTGTGAGTGATTGTTGTGTTTTTGTTTGATTCGTATCATTTCATCTCTTTAACATCTCTCGTATTCAGAATTTTTTGTGTTTTCCGTGCTCTAAATCTTGATATACATCTCCTACATAGTTGTGATAGGGATTTGGTTGCTTTCGGTTGGCTAAAATCGCGGATTTCTTGTCAAAAATCTCAATTTTTTTACCTAAAATTTCGGTACTGTTACAATATTCCGATAGAATTCCATCGGAAAAGGGTTTGTTATTCCGATAGGGATTCCGACAGCTATTATTCCGACAACGATTTCGATAGGTATTCCGACAGGTATTCCGACAGTTATTCCAAAAGGTATTCCGACAGGTATTCCGACAGTTATTCCGACAGGTATTCCGATAGCATTCCGATAGAACATTCCGATGACACATTCCGATAGAATATTCCGATGGACATTCCGATGGATATTTTGTTCGAGTATCTTTTAGACTTAGCCACTATCTAGACTAGTCCCGGAACATAGTTTACACGAAGATTAAAAAAAAGTTTTTTGGCGGGAAAACCATAGTAAAATTTATTTTTTCCTAGACCATTTTTAGGCCCTTTAAGCTTCAATTTCAAATTTTGGCGATTCAAAAAATTTTTCGACCAAACAAATCAAATTTTCGGACCAAAATTCAAATTTTTAGGCCATTTTTAGGTTTTATTTTTGTCAACATTTTTCCTTTTTTAAAATTTTTCCCTACTAGTTATTGGCTATTTCTAACTTGAATTCAAAATTTGGTAATTCAAAATTTTCCGGTTTATCGTTTTTGTCGGAATGACGAATTTATTGTCGGACTGGAAAAAAAAAAGTTGGAATTTTCAGAATTTCAACAACAACACAATCACATCATATCTACTTAAGATCCGAAGTCACTTCATCAACAGAGAGACGATCATCATGGAAAAGAGTGAGTGTTCAGTTGTGACAAATCTTGAGATGGAACAATTACAACAACGGACAAACTTCTTAAGAGATAAATGCATGGAAAGTTTTTGAGAATTCTTCAATCATCGTTTGAGAGCCTTTTGATAGGTGTGTAAACACCCATCCTTTTACCACTTAATTCGGGCTAAAACGAGACCAAAACACGTATTTAATATCATTTGTTTGGAATTATGCGTGGTTTTTGTGTTTATTGTGTTTTCAGAGCTAACCGGATAAATATTAAAGAAAACATGGGATTGCACGGGTTTTATCAAGGAAAAAGACTCAGGACGAAGTCTATTGTCCAAGAGTTGCAAAAGATTTGAAGTCAACGGGCCTATTTGAAGATTTATCGAAGAAAAGGACCAAAGATGGAAGATTTACATATGTCGAAGAAACTCGAGTCTATTTAACGAAGAAATTAAAAGACGAGTTGGATTTAATCGACGACAAGTCCCGAATCAGAATCGAAAACGTCAACTTTTCTGAAAAGACGGGAAGACAAGAAGAAAGGGAGAAAGCCCACTCACCAACCAACCACTAGGAGTATAAATAGATTCTCCCTTCACATTTTAGAGGGAGAGCT